>OX439048.1:58152453-58752453 GCA_949317995.1 Acholoe squamosa | reverse complement strand
TACCATCCACAAGGACCATGGCAGCATGTACCAGTCTACAGTGCTCTCCATGGCCACCAGCACACAATAAGGTAATTACACATTTCTATGTACCAGCTGGGTAACAAGGCAGCTTTCAAATCTCCGTTGTGAGAACTTCGTCGGCATAGCAACAAGAAATAAATTTTATAAGTTAAACAAGACTTAGCTTGGTAAAAGGTGAAGTTTGACTTAAAGTTTATAAGGGTTGCTAGACTGCCGACGAAGAGAAGAAGGGTCCCACCCGATTTGATCAAGTTTTCACCCACCCCGTTGTTCTCTGGGTGGACTTCGGGTTTACCAGAATAACCGTTTTTTGGGATTTACCTTGTTACCCAGCTAGCTTTAAATACTGATGCATTATGGGATGGTCTCGTGTGACTACGTCTCCATATAAGTCACACCCTGAATTTGGCTGCAATAAGCTTCTGGTTCTTGTTTTAGCAGCGGCTTATAAGCGAGAGTTTCCGTAGGTAATACAGTTCTAGTCGCGACTACCTGTCGGATTCCATGGCACTGAGGGTCACTGACTCTTCAGTCGTTGGCACCAACTAGAAAAGTAAATAATGGAGTAGTCCACTACAGTGTGTTAAAGCTGTGACAAAAGCAAGCGAAATACCGTATCAAGTACCATAGAACCAAATCTGATGTTTACCCATGTTTAGTTGAACATCAAATAATGGATTATTAGCGCGGCGACTCTAAGTCCTACTAGTGAGACTTGTAGACTAGTCAATGGTTCAGAGTCGCCACAGTGTAAGGGATAGGGGAGCCCTGATTTCTATTTTCGTTCACTGTTCTTCTCTTATGGACTATTTTGGCACAATATTGAGGCATTGTTATCAGCATATGTATGTACTAATGGTAGATAACTTGTTTTTGTGATATATGTTTAGTTTGGGTTTTATGATTAGATTAGACATTTCAGCTCCTGGAGCTCTATGGAAGATTAGCATAAGACAAAATTAAGATTCACCAATACATCTCTGTAGGCTTTTTCTGATAATTCTGTGGTCTGAAATTGCTGTATATATGTACTAAAGGTTTCATCTCACGGGGTTATGGTACATTTGGATCATATATTCTGTATTTGAAGAAGATATTTACTGTTTAGAATCTCTATAAATCTCTATGGAGAGACAAATGCTAAACTTGGTGTACCCTGTCTACAGAGGGGAGGGGGTTACCAGTTTGGTGGGGCAGGGGTTGTGACCAGCTGTATGCTGTTGGGGTTGGTAAGACTGCCACACACAACCCTAGTCATTCTGGGGTCCTTGGTGCATATGGTTCTGGGTCATTGAACATGCCCACCTCTACCATTTGTAGTGGTCATCTATGGGCAGGCAGAACTTCTCGGTAGTAGACCTAGTAGTACAAGGCAGCACAAGAGTTACAGGGTGAGCCAGATGGTACAACCTTTAATTGCCTTTGAAGTTAGCTTTCCTATTATTCTATCACTAGACACAAGATTACAAGTTGCCGCGCTATGTCTCACAGGTCTATTCTCTACTATACTATTAAAATCTACAACACTACGGTTTTATTTCATTGACTGATGATTAATCTCGCTAAGGCGGTATAGTAGCGCACAGAGCTTCAGGCTAAAAGGGGACAACAGGTTTCCCCCCTCGTAAGGTAAAAAAAAAACTTTTCCTTCCCCCGGGAAGGGTCGCAATCTTTTTCATCATTTGGCCTCATTCACGCATCATGATGACCAGTAGGGATAATGCGCTATCAGTGCTTAAAAGGTTATTTGAGAGGTATACATAATACTGAGGTTTGGGGATGTCTAAATGGGCGCCGCCATTGCTGAAGTTTTTAACCAGCAGTTCTCACTGATAACAATTATCAGATGGTCTGTCCCCAAGATGTCCGCATTGAACAGCTGAGTTTGATAAATCTGCTGATGATAAATCTCGCTAAGTTGGTATGCATGGGGAGCTACGTCTCCTCTGTCCTTGTCAGGAATGATCCATGAAGTATGTCACGGAGAGGGTGTGTTGGTCACAGTGTGGCACACTGATGTTGGGATGGCAAAAAGTGGGGGCGGGGGTCGTTGAAAATGCCCTAGCCCACTTAAAATTTAGGCTCCATATATTCTCTTTTCTATCCCCTCTGATGTGTGTGGTGCACAGGCACCAACACATTCCCCTGTGAAATTGTGTAATGTAGTTCTCGCAATGAATATGACCTTAGCTGTCGAAATGGCGTTAAACATCTATTACTCACTCAGTCACTCGAAAACGGCCATACCTTACGGATCAGCTCTCACGAGGTTTCACCTTTGGCAACATCAACAAGAAACCAGTTTTACCTCCACTAGCTTTTTGTTTTGAACACTTGCCATCATACTTTCACATTAGAGGGGATAAAACATAAATGATTGCCATATTTAGAAAGTAGAGTGTGTTTGTGGTTGCATGGGGTACCTGTTTTCCTGGCCATTGTCCCCATTGGGCAGTAGCACAAGGTACCGTAAGGGCCCATATTAGTGCCCAGGTGCACATTGATTTCAGTCCCACTGTACCACTGGTGCTCATACAAGACAGTTGCTTTTTTTAATACTATTTTCTAGTGCTCAAAATCAATTTCAGTACCATTATACCCCCGGCGCTTAATCAAATCTGGCGCTTATTTGAGTCCCTGGCACTTAAGCGAGCCATTACGGTATATACCGCAAATTCTCTCTTATAAGGCGCGGATTATACCAGAATCGAAATGAATGTTAGGCTTATAGGATTGGTCCAAAGAAGGGGTGCGGCTTATAGGAGGGATTTTTACACCATCAATGGTGTGAAATCTCAGCTGAAATGCTGAATTCAGTGGTTTTGATGCTTGCCAGGACCATTCTTGAAATCTGTGCAAATCTACTGAGAAAATGAATTAGCATTTATGAGGGGGGGGGGGTTGAATTTTCCATAATTTTGGATCTAATGTCAGCCAAAGTAGAGATATTAAAGCATGCGAATCGTTGTTCTAAGTTTCCCTTTATAGATATAAGGTGGTATTACGTGTCCACTTAACTATTTTAATCAATTCCATATAATGTAAAAATATAGACTTAAATTCCTGGGGAGATGGTACAATACAGTTCAGAGGCACCTCATAGCTCCCTCCAAAATCAGGGGTGCGGCTTATACGAGGGATGCGGCTTATGTGAGAGAATTTACGGTATATGTTACTGTGCTTCAGTATCACCCCGATAAAGCACCCGGCACTTATAGATCTAAGGACTGAATGGCCCACCCCTCTATAGGGCATTAGCATATCAGGCTATGGAGGTCGCCATCTTGGTTTAGCCCCCGACTCCAGAGCAGGGTATTCTGGGTAAATTTCTTATCAGCCTCCAGAACAATGGCCAGTGATAAGACTGATACGCAGGACCCTGCCCCTTATCTTAATCACCCCAAGTACCTCTCCTTTGTTTTAGGTGTGAGGTCCGGTGATAACACTGATAGGGAGACAATGAACTGAACTATGGTATCAAGCAGAAATTTCAATGATATTTTGCTCTTTGATTTCAAACACATCATCTTATCAATGATTACATAGTTACAGCTCTTGTTATGGGGAACCCATAGATATAATTAATAGAAAATTCCAATTGGTAGTAATTAAATGGCAGGTGGTCAAATTAAACTACCGTAATCTCCCGCGTAGAAGGCATGTCTTCTACGCCAAACAAAATGCTGCTGGGTCTTATACGCGGGAGGTAAATTGCCTTGAGTTTGGGGTGCGCCTTATACGCGGGTTTTTCTGACCTTCAATTGGGAAAACACCCCAAAATAAGGCCCACCATGCGCCGATGACAGCTTAGACTGAGTTTCGTCTGTGTCACGGGTTGGCCTGTCTACTTTGGTAGGGCTATGAGAGTGGCTAAGGGAGTGGTCATTTATTATCAACAGGGGGGGGGTGGTGGTGGGTTTGAGGGGGGGCGTAAAAAATTCTGACCCCTTTGGAGGCAGACCGGGAGGTGTCGACGCGCTCGCCGGGAATAAGGCCCACCATTCGCCGATGACAGCTTGAACTCATAGCGCCAGCAGCGCGGCAGACCAGTAGGTGTCAACGCGCTCGGCGGGTTCAAGCCGACCGTGTGCCGATGACAGCTTGAACTCATATAGCCAGCACCGCGGCAGCCCGGTCGCTGTAGATTTGCTCGGCGGGCAATATGCCGACCGTGTGCTGATGACAGCTTGAACTCAGACCGGGAGGTGTCGACGGGCGCTCGGTGGGTTTGACGCCAACCGTGTGCCGATGACAGCTTGAACTCATAGCGCCAGCACCGCGGCAGACCGGGAGGTGTACAATAGTGAGGGTGGGGGGGTGGGAGGGGGGCGCCTTCTACGCGAAACAGCCCCCCTGTTAGTTGGGGGGGCGCCTTATACGCGGGTTTTTCCCGGAATCGATCCAGAAGAGGTATGTGCGCCTTCTACGTGAAAAGCCATTCTCTGAGTTGGGGGGGCGCCTTCTACGCGAGCTGCGCCTTCTACGCGGGAGATTACGGTATACAAAGAGTCCAAAGGTGGATCTAGCCCCGGACTGCATGAGCCACCTGACTGATACTCCCAGCACTAGCAATGCCATAATCTACTATGGGAGGCTCCCATATTAAAGCCTGAAACCCAAAATTCTTTAAAATGCACCAAATGAGTCTGTTATGCAGGGTCCCATACCGGGGTTCCCATATAGTATTTAAATTATAAGCAAGATGAGGCTTATACACAAATCTTAGGCTCACTGCACCTTATGGAACTTCCCAAAGAAAGGTTGCACCTTATAGGTGGGGTAAAATTATATCAGATTAGTACCCGGTAGTACACTAAATCAACGCCAAAATACTGTTTTATAGTGCCAAATACTCTCACATAAGGCGCACCCTGACTTTGTAGGCTCCCATAGGCCTGAATAAAAATCTGGTTTCTTATAGGAGAGAATTTACGGTCTGTATTGTACTGTAAGGTGTGGGTGGCACGGTGCAGCAGGTCTAGGTCTCTATAGTGGTGGTAGAGGAGATATGTGTGTGTGTGTGGGGTGGCGTGGGGGGTTCTGGTTTGGCCTCCTGCCACCATGGCTCACCACAGACACGTCAGGCCAGGAAGAGACACAAGGCCCTCCTTCCTCCTCCTGGTTGTAGAGTGTCATTCACATACCACTCTCTAATATTGCTGATACTGGTGTAGGTGTGGTCTTGGCTGTAGTAGGGCAGTTTTGTAGGAGCTTCCCTCTGTAAGGTTCCCACTTGTCAATATGAACTGTGTTGAATCCATTTGTCTTCGATCTGAAGCTAGGTTAAACTTAAGTATTAAAAGACATCTTGGGAAAAGGGTCAATTAATCAATATGAGTACAAATAAAATGTCAGTTTTAAAAAAAGGAAAAATTTGTAATTTGGGACAAGGGCTTTCACGTGTCCACCCCTCAGCAAAAAAAAAAAAGATAAAATGCAAAGACAGTAAACATTTATACACATCTTCAATAAAAAAAAGGCTGGTTTAATGTCAGTGCACAAAAAAAAAGAGTTTAATGCACAACCCACGCATGAGTTGCAGCTGCTAGCTTAGGCTGATTCTATAAGCTACACCTGACGTCTGATCAGTGTCAGAGAGGTGGTGGCTTATTGGACACTAGCTGGTCTGGAGCTGGTTCTGGCGACACACACTGATAAGAACTGATGAGATGGGACCAGCATGTCGGGAAGTGGGCGCTAACCAGGGACAAGGTACCCATCATAGTATGTCTTATCAGTGGGTTTTACCTCAACCAGCAAAATTCAAAATGGCAGCTCTACTAGGCCTCCATACTGAGTCCTATATGCAGCTACTACCATGAATTCTCTCGTACAAGCCGCGGCTTATACCAGAAACCAAACCAAAATGCGGCTTATAGGATTCGTCCAAGTAGGGGTTACTGCTTATAGGGATTTTACCCAATAGAAAAGTACTAAAGTGTCAATTTTCAACTTTTAGGTGTGGCCTACAGCTTCCTTTCGATTCAGGTACAACTTATAATTATGAGAGGTTTGAAGCTAAGGCCAACTATCAAAATTAAATCGTGGGTGCGGCTTGAAGCGGCTCATGCACTGAAGTTTACAGTAGTTGTACCAGAACAGTCAGTCCTGCTTGGGGCCCGTACCTATTTGTGGGAGGAGACTAAGTCAGAACCACAATGGTTTTATACCATGACAAGTCTAGTTCCGGAAATCTCCGCCCATGGCGCCACCTCAAGGTATATTCACGGTATATGATTCCTACATGGTGTTATGATTGCTGCACAAGTAGACCGCACAAAAAGCGTGTAGCGTGAATCTCACATGGGTCTTTGTATTCAAATAATTGCCACATACTTGTAGATTTTCACACTCAGAAATGCTTTAGTACACTGACTTCATGACTAATCAGAAATACCTTAGCTCACTCCATGACTGTTTTTGTTAAAGAGGGAAAAAGAAGATGGAGAAATGTAAGATGGAAAAACATAAGGTGGTAAAAAGTAGAAGTGTAATTTAAAGACATGAATAAACGGTATATACACCATGGCGTATACTACACTGGATGAGAATCCCTATAGCATTGTAGTCTGATATGTCTGCCATGGGTACCCTGGTGAGCAACACATGAACTACAGCCAAATGTCCCTCTTCATGACTGCCTGTAGATGTTGTTTTTAGCCCACTTATAACTGTCACAGCACTTTGATTTAAAAATTGAAGGAAACCCCTTGATCTGTAGTATTTGATTAAAAATGTTTGATAATAATTGTCAAGGGGGTTCCTTTTTTAAAAAAAGGCTCTAAAATTTCAGATTTTCCTAAAATTTCATGAAAAATTTACACCCCCTGTCAAAATTCTCCCTATCAGATATCAGTTAGAAACCATTTTGGTTCCAAAGTACAGTTCAAGGGCTATTCAACCCTTTTTGAATGGGGATGATATGAAAATGCTAAGTGACAAACAACCTGTCCCCCATTGGTCACCATGTGGGATGCTGCCCTCTGAACCCTACCCTTTTCTCAGAAAACCACCAATCAGAGATAATTAATTAACCCACTTATAAATGTCACAGCACTTTGATTCAAAAACTGAAAGAAAGCCCTTGATATGTAGTTTTTAACTGGCACCGTTTCATCAAAATGTTTTGGGGGGGTTAATATTCCAAAAAGGCTCTAAAATTTCGGATTTTTTGAAAAGTTTACCAAAATTTATACCCCCTCTTGAAATTTTCCTTATCAGCTATCAATTAGAAACCATTTCGGTTCCAAGATACAGTTCAAGGGCTATCTAACCCTTTTTAAATGGAGTTGATACGAGAAAGCTAAGTGACAGAAAAAAACCTGTCCCCCATTCGTCACCATGTGGGATGTTACCCTCTGAACCTTACTTTTTTTCTCTGAGAACGGCAATTGGAGATAATTTATTAACCCACTTATAAATGTCACAGCACTTTGATTAAAAAACTAAAAGAAAGCCCTTGATATGTAGTATTTAACTGACACTGTTTCATCAAAATTTTTTGGGGGGTTCAATTTTCAAAAAAGGCTCCAAAATGTCGGATTTTTTGAAAAATTTACCAAAATTTATACCCCCTCTTAAAATTTTACCTATTAGCTATCAAATAGAAACCATTTCGGTTCCAATATACAGTTCAAGGGCTATCCAACCCTTTTTGAATGTTGATATGAAAATGCTAAGTGACAGAAAAAAACCTGTCCCTATTTGTAACTGGCTGCTGGGAATCCTGTTTTTTTTTTTTTATCTGTGGATGACTGACTAATGAATAATTATTTTGCCCTATTTATAATTGTCACAGCACTTTGATTTAAAAAAATGTGAGAAAGCCCTTGATTTCAAGTTTCCAATGAATCATTTCATAGAATAATACTAAATGGGGTTAATTTTTAATAAGCCTAAAAACCTAAGTAGGGGCAATGTTTAGGGGTGCTGCTACCTTGTGGGAGAGTTGGGTACTCCTAGTTCCCAGTTCTGCCACTAGGACCAAGTGCCATGTCAGGGAAAGGTGGCCAGCACGTTTTCTTGCTCATCTCTGTATACATGTCTCTGATACACCCATCTGGGCCTTAAAATTAGTTGGTCTACGGATTTCCTCTCCGTATTTTCGGAAATACAAATTTTTTTTTTCTTTGAAAAAATCTTGTCTACACATTTCGCTCGCTTTACTTTCTACAAATTTTCTCTTTGTGATGTTTGGCTTTTTTTTTTTTTAAATAAAATTTTTTCGCTCGCCTCACTTTTCAAGCAAGGAATCCATTGGACGCCAAAAAATTCTTAAGAAAAAAAAATTGCTCGCTCGCACCATTTTTTCAAAACCAAAATCCGTAGACCAACTTATTTTTTTGGTGTGGCCTTAGCTTAGTGCACCTTATATATTATAAAATTCTTCAAAGGAGAGGGTGCGCCTTATAGGTGGGTTAAAATTACATCACATTAGTTCTAGGCTACCCTAAATCAAGGCCCACATGAACCTTTAGTCTGTCTTTCAACTCAGTGTGTAGGCAACTGATGCAGGAGTGCATCATGCCCATTGGTCGTCATGACATGGCAGGAAATGGCTAATGTCAGTATGCACACGATTCTTTCGGGAACCAGTCTGATCACCATTGATCATTATATTGAAGTCCCACTCTGAGTTTAGAAGCAGCTTTGTCTACCGTAAATTCTTTTTTTGAGTTGCAAACCGCGTCAGCGGCTGGGAGCGTAGTGACCGTAGCAACTCCATAATGTTTTCGGTTTTCTCCCTGTCACCTATGACGTCATTGGTGTCGTCATGCTGCCTCAGTGACGTCACCCGCAGTGGCTAGCGATGGAGTGGCAACTCCTTTCCGGTCCTTGCCATATTTTTCTTGTTGAATTTTCATATATACCGTATTCGTTCTAATAAGCGCACATGTGCAGAAATTTAATTGTTAGATGCTCAAAACATCAATACAAAGATTAATTCTATTAAGCGCACCCCTTATAGCCTTAAAATCGTTGATTTTTTCATCAAAATCATTGATTCTTCCCCCAAAATCTCTGATCTTGCATTGCATTTGCATGATTTGAGGTCCCAAAAGGTGGGGTGTGCGCTTATTAGAGCATGTGCGCTTATTAGAACGAATATGGTAAGTCGCGGCTTATACTAGAACCAGATACTTGTGGCTTATAGAATGTTCCCAAGCTTAAGATGCTGCTTTTATGATGGTATTTGACACTATAGAACTGTACTAAACTGTCAGTTTCAAGCCATATGTGTGGCATGCAGCTCCTCCTCAAACTCAGGGTGCGGCTTACATGAGGGTGCAGCTTATACGGGAGATTTACAGTACCGTAATCTCCTGCGGTTAAGGTTTTAGTTCTCCCAGGGCACATGTCCTCAATACCGTAATCTCCCGCGTAGAAGACGCGTTGCGCGTATAGGACGCACCCCAAACTCAGCAGAAGCATTTTCGCATATAAGACGCACATTTTAAGGATGGAATTTGTGAATTCAGTACATTTCTATAGTAAAATTACCCCTCGTATAAGACGCACCCCCAATTTCAGTACATTCTATAAGACGCACAAGGCATTTGTTTGGCGTAGAGGACGCGTCTTATACGCGGGAGTTTACGGTAGTTCTGACAATGGGTGTGGGAAGGCGGGCATAATGCATGAATGCAGTCATAGTGAGTCTGAGTTATATAATTGCCCATTGGTCGTCATGATGCATGAATGCACATTTTGTGTACTTTTAACTCACAATACAAATCATTATTCTATCAAAAATTAGGCAAAATTAGACACATTCTAAATCAATCTCTTAAATACAATTCTCGCCATGCGAGATCTCCTAGTAATCCCTTTTGAGAAGTTGTATAAGGCAGAGTAGCATTTAAAACTGAACATAAAAGCGAGGTATAATGGTAGTACGCAGTGATCAAATACTACACAGCTCAACAATGTGTTACCTATATAAGTCTACTTTCAGTTTCTCCTTAATCCCAGGTGTACACATTAGTCTAATCCCACCTGACCCCTTGTTCACCATGGTACGGTCAGTGACCCCGGTCACACATGTATACAACCCTTCATATTGACAAGCTTTAACAAAGGACTATTGGACAATGTGGGCTCGTATAACCCTTATGGACCGCTAATGCATCATGCCCATTGGTCTGCATGATGCACCAATCAAGTGCTGGTAGGATGGCTAGCCAGCACTTCATTGGAGCATCACGCCGACCCTCCCAAGGTGTACCAACCCGGTAGGCTTGGCCTGATGCAAGAATGTAGCCCTGGCGAGCTAGGTACTCACCAGGGCTACATCCATACATCATCACGACCAATGGACTTGATGCAGTGATGCAACAGGCGTCCTTTAAGAGCTTGTATAATGGGTGTACTCGACCAAACATGACCAGAACAACCTATTAAGTCCTACAGTCCACCTGAAACCCATTCATAAATAAATTTTGCTGACTCAAAAGGTTTTACCCCCCTAAAGTAGCATGGTACAATCATGTATTATGCTGATTCATCAGTAGGTACCAAAAGTAAATTTAAGTATTGTAATTTTGACGCAAATTGCTTTCTTTTTTTTTTTTTTCTTTTTTTTTAAATTTTTGCATTAGGACAGACTTTTATTTTTATTTTGGTTACCGGCCCGCCGCACTAGTGCTAAAAGGCCCAAAAATAAAATTAAATCAAGAAAAAATCATGTCTACGTTTTGGCAACATTTTGGCTTTTACAGCATGTAAATCGGACACATATTAAGGTTTTTAGTGGGCAAAATCCCAGTTTTAGTTTTATTTTTATCTCTTCCGACTTGGAATATTTTTCTGGGGTGCCCGTAACCCAAAGAATAAAAAAAAAAGTGTGGCTTTACGGCCACGTATGAATTTAATAGGGCTATGGCCACACCAAAAAAATAAGTTGGTCTACAGATTTTGGTTTTGAAAAAATGGGGCGAGCGAATTTTTTTTTTTTTAAGAATTTTTTGGCATCCACTGGATTCCTTGGTGGGAAAGTGAGGTGAGCGAACAAATTTTTTTTTTTTAAATTTTGCCAAACATCACAAAGAGAAAACTTGTAGAAACTGAAGCGAGCGAAATCCGTAGACAAGATTTTTTTCAAAGAAAAAAATTTGTATTTCCGAAAATATGGAGAGGGCGATCCGTAGACCAACTTAATTTCTTGGTGTGGCCTAAAGGGAAAATAACACCTATGTTAGAAATAAATAGTTACCGGTATATGAAAAGGACATTGTATAAGCAATATAACTCAGTGATGTCATCATCTAATTGCAGCGCTACGAAGAGCAGAGTGTCGAAGTATAAATCTGTTATTGCTTCTATTTACTTGTTTCAGTTTCTGTTGCCTTTGCGGCTTTGAGAGTTATACCGTTTCGATGACATCTCCATGTCAACCTTTGCAGGGCAGTGTCACAGAAAAATGTTTGGTTAATGTAACATGAGGTGTTTTTTATTTTTATTTTTTTTTTTAGTTTAAATTTTTGTATCAGTGATGCCACTTTTCCTGGTTTAACAGGAATTCCTGGTTTTTATTCTAAGATTCCTGTATCAAATTATATTAAATTCCTGGGGAACTGTGGCCAAAAGTCCAGTTTTCCTGGTTTTTGTTGGCCAGTGAGTGACATCTCTGGTGTGTAAATGGTGCTATTCTCTATATAGATACCTGCCAAATTATTTTGAATGGATCTGAATCTTAGCCATTTTTAACACGCATCTGCAAACAACCATCGCTATGTCAATCAAAATAAATATGAAAATTTCAGAGCATGTGGCAGTGCTTGCTCACATTTGGTGTGAAGTTTTCTCTATAATTGAAAATTAAAGAGAAAATAGAATTAAAATTAAAAAGTGATGAAAAGTGTTTATTACCTCATATGATATGTCAATGATTTTGATAAATTCACCAATTTTAACACAAAATCTTATCTTTTCCTCTTGCAGTGTCGACGTCGACACCACTGACGACACGTCGTGACCTGACGTTACAGACAGTGCAGTACTCGATCCTGCCTATGCTGGGGCTCTTTCTATTAGTGCCCATTTGTTACTTTTACCGTACTCGCAAGGCCTCCCGCGCCAATCACATGCCCCTACCCACCAGCGAGCCCGTGGCCAACAACGGCCAGGCCGGGAAAACCCTGAACGGCACCGTGGTGTTGGATAGGCGACGGGCGCGCGGGCGCTTTGGGGAGGTATACTCAGGATTCTACCACCGTGCGGACGGGGTCGTTCTTACGGTAGCCGTCAAAATCTCACACCTCCAGGAGCGTAAATCGTGGCAGCTGGAGCAGAGTTTCTACAACTCTGTGAGCATCAGTAACCACGAGAACATCCTCAGGTTCCTGGGTGCTGAGGAGCGCCAACCTCCGGGACAGCCGGCCCAGCTCTGGCTCATCACAGACTTCCACGAGCGCGGCTCACTCTATGACCACCTTAAAGGCAGTCTTGTCAACTGGAGCGACCTTGTCATGATCGCTGTGGGCATGGCACGCGGGCTCAGGTTTTTGCACGACGCAGAGGAATATGGTCCCTCTGTCGCTCATCGGGACTTCAAGAGCAAGAACGTACTGCTAAAGGCAGACATGACAGCATGTATCGCTGACTTTGGTCTGTCGCTCATGTTTGAACAGACGCCAGGCCAGGTCCATGGACAGGTGAGAAGAATAACACTTATTCATGATACATATTGCATCAAAGTTCTGAACACTTAAAATCTAGGTTTGAGTAATCAGTATCGAGATGTGTGAAAAAGAAAAATATTTAACTTAGGCCACACCAAAAAAATAAGTTGGTCTACGGATTTTGGTTTTGAAAAAATGGTGCGAGTGAGCGAAAAAAAAATTGCCAAACATCACAAAGAGAAAACTTATAGAAAGTGAAGCGAGCGAAATCCATAGGCGAGATCTTTTTCAAAGAAAAAAAAATTGTATTTCCGAAAATATGGAGAGGGAAATCAGTAGACCAACTAATTTTTTTGGTGTGGCCTTACAGTATCTGAAAAAATAAGAGTGGAGTTAATTTTCACTTCTTAGTTGTCCGTCCTGTGGTCAACTTAAAAATTGTGAACCGATTGCAAAGAACTGAGGATAATAAAGTATTAGAGATAGATAGGTCCAAAAAAGAAAGCTGAAGTTGCCAAAGAAAGAAATAGGGACTCCCAACATTGACATCTTGGTCACAGAATTAAGAAAAATGTGTCAGCTAAAGATGTATTAGAAATGATTGTATTATTAAGAAAACTTCAACTGACCTATTCAAAAATTGAATTTTGCTTGAAAAATATATTACAACGTAGTATAAAATGGGAAAAAAATGTTTAAGAGATTTTAAGTGTTTAAGAGATTTTAAGTGCCTGTATAAATGTACATTGTTATATTTAGGTGGGCACGCGGCGTTACATGGCCCCCGAGGTGTTGGACGGTGCTATCAACTTTAACTCCCACGACTTCCTGTGTATTGACATGTACGCCATGGGCCTCGTTCTGTGGGAGGTACTCTCCAGGTGCTCAACTGCCGACGGTGAGTATGAACTACCATCTTAATCTGTATCACCGAATATAGAAATCTAGAAGTAATTATTAGAAATAATGAAAAAATGTATGAACAACCCACAGTACGGTGAGATATGTGTGGGTGGCACTAAAGAGTTATTGAGGTATGCACAAACTAAGGGTGTTGCTTACCCTAACCGCCTACCCCTTAATGATCGCCCAACTTTTGGAACTTTTTTAAGACTAGGAAAAGACCAGCCCTTTACAATTTAGTCTTTAAACTCTTAACTACCGTAATCTCCCGCGTATAAGGCGCAGCTCGCGTATAAGGCGCACCCTCAACTCAGAGAATGCAAGTCCATGTATAAGGCGCACCTCTAAGGGCAGATTTTTGTTAATTTAGTACTGTTCTATAGTAAAAATATCCCCCCTATAAGGTGCACCCCAAACTCAAGGCAATGTCCTTCCCACGTATAAGACTCAGGATTTTGTTTGGTGTATAAGACGCGCCTTATACGCGGGAGATTACGGTACTGGAGTGCCACTTTTGGACCAAAGTCTAAGTATATAGGGTCCAGATCTACCATCGGGTCACAGTTTTCTGGAGAAATAAAATCGGGGCAGGTGCCGATTTCTTTGAATCGATATCCAAGAAGGCGGAAATTGCAGAAAAAAAAATAGCTATTGCGATTTTGAGGCATCCAAATTTAGTCAGTGAAAATAATCATTATGGTCAGGGAAAGTCAGTGAATTTTGATCCAAGATCTTTGTGGGAACCATGTTGATTTGTATTTTTTGTCGGGTGGTCAATCGTGACGGTACAGTACCGTAGTACTTGACTGTCTACTTGACAAATGGCACGTGTCTGCATGTCTAGGGTCAACCATCTGGTCAAGTTGAGACCTCTGAATGAACCCTGGACCCCTAAAGGCCGCTAATGCATTAATACGCCATGCCCATTGGTCGTCATGATGCAAGGATGCAGCCCTGGTGAGTAACTCGCCAAGGCTGCATCCATGCATCATGCTGACCCTATGAGTTTAATAGAGTCCAGCAGGGTGGGCATGATGCACCAATGAAGTGCTGGCGAGCAGACTCGCTAGCACTTCATTGGTGGGTATGATGCACTTTAACATCAGCGGCCATTAAAGGGTTAACAAACACGATAACCTCACATAACATACTACTCATGGTCCAGATCCAGGCCAGCTCTGGTCAAAAACAAGACCAGCCAGTCTGACCCTCTTAATGGACCAAAGTCACATTGAAATAATAAAGTGTTTATGTCGATGATTAATCTTATAAGTAAAGAGTGTTTTTGCTGGTGAGATCCAACAGCATTAATGAGCTTAGCGTATAGCTTAAGTGTTTTTGTCACAAGAGCAGAATTATAGTCAACTCTTTGAGGGCTGCTATTGCATTAATGCATCATGCCCATTGGATGTCATGATGCATTAATGTAGCCCTGGTGGCTGCATCCATGCATCATGCCTACCCTATGGGGTTGATACGATCCCGGAGGTTAGGCATGATGCACCAATGAAGTGCTGGCAAGCACACTCGCCAGCACTACATTGGTGCATCATGACGACCAGTGGTTCCATGGTAGCACAGAGTGGTGTATGATAACACAGATAATGAGGTGTGGGAGGGAGGTGAGGGACAGGTAAGGTACAGGCAGGGTCAGGTGGACACTGTAGATGTGGTTAGCTAGGTCACAGGGGGTCACACAGCCATTTGGTTATATACAGTTATAGCAGGTTGGCCCCTGTCTTGCTAAAATCCAAGTCAGATCCGGGTGTCCACCTTACAGAAAGCCAATTTTCATCTACTGTCCAAAACCGGGGGCAGGGGACGAAAATGCAACCCCGTAGTCACGACATGATGTATGGATTCAGGCACGTAAATTACGGCTGCCTTCTTGCATCATGACGACCAGTAGGAATAATCATCTATCCTAAACTCATCCTTTAAAGGGCCGTAACATACAGTCTACAAAAAGTTTTCCCCCTCGCAGGCCATCCGGTCCTGCAGATTTTCTTGTTCTGTTTTAATCATTTGACTCTTTGAAACTTAGCAAACAGTAATGCCTTTTGTTTTAGGCTGTAAAAAAGCAAGATTACAACCAGATATTCAGTCCGGTAGTTGGCTAATTTCTGCCGCCCGCCAGTGATATTGCCTGCAAAAGCCGATGTCCAACAACTTTTCATATTGACTGAACCTACATGTATGCCTGCGGGGAGAGCTTTCCTGGTGAGTCTCATTACAAATGACGACACTGACTCCCTATGGGCATACCGTATTGTCGTGACAGGCATTTATTCAAGATTTATTTCTAATGCTTAAGAGTCATTTCAGACCAGGGTTATTTAAGACAGATGCCTATTGAAGACCCTTGCTTATTCAAAACCCACTGATAAAATGCATGTGAAGATCAGAGAATTTGTCAAGCCCTGCCACTAGGACGTCGTAATCTCCCGATAAGGGTGCTATCTAGTTAATATCAGATACCATTTATCACACAATTTAAATATCCCACTGAAAAGCTCATTTAGGAGCAGCGCATCCTCTGCCAAACTTAACACAATTTAAGATCACAGGTTTGCAGGCCTCATTTATGCAATGTTGCTAAAAACTTTTTTAGCACTTTGGCCTGCGTCATGGCATCTTAAACAGGCCATTTCCCTCTTACGCAGGCCACATGAAGATTAATATTTTAGGTACCCATATACATGTACTAATAACTGAATAGAATTTGGAAACTATTTGAATATAGAACATCTCCATTAAAATTGCCCTATCTTTGCTTCTAATGGGCCGATTTGAAAAATTCTTTCAGTAATATAAAGCTGAGATTATGGCAATTCTGGCAGATGCCTATTGAAGACCCTTGCTTATTCAAAACCCACTGATAAAATGCATGTGAAGATCAGAGAATTTGTCAAGCCCTGCCACTAGGACGTCGTAATCTCCCAATAAGGGTGCTATCTAGTTAATATCAGATACCATTTATCACACAATTTAAATATCCCACTGAAAAGCTCATAATTTAGGAGCAGCGTATCCTCTGCCAAACTTCACACAATTTAAGATCACAGGTTTGCAGGCCTCATTTATAAAATGCAATGTTGCTAAAAACTTTTTTTGCACTTTGGCCTGCATCATGGCATCTTATACAGGTCATTTCCCTCTTACGCAGGCCACATGAAGATTAATATTTTAGGTACCCATATAAAGTACATGTACTAATAACTGAATAGAATTTGGAAACTATTTGAATATAGAACATCTCCATTAAAATTGCCCTATTTTTGCTTCTAATGGGCCGATTTGAACAATTCTTTCAGCATTATAAAGCTGAGATTATGGCAATTCTGGCTTGCGTCCTAAGGCCCTACGCTGGCCATTTAGATTCTACGCCGGTGTGCCGGCGTCATTTAGGCAACACTGTTTATGCTAGAAAGTAAGAAAGCGATCCTGGAGGTGATTCACCCCCCTTATAATTTATAAACCCCTTGAGTTTTCTCTCCAGGGGGGCTGCTTTGTCAGCCTCGCCAAATCCTCCGGCATTTTTCTTTTTATATATAAAGCTGTGTCCAGAGAGTGACTGCGGGTGGTGTGACTGCGTGGCAGGACGTAGACTTGGCGGCTGACTCGAGTCTCACTGACACCTGTCACTCACACAGTCCTCCTGTTCCCATGGTGAACAGCGATTATGACAGATCCAACGTCCGCCGCATTGGTATTCTATGAGAGAAAGTAGAAATAAATGTATTTGATGTACGGTGATAAGCCCACAATGTGTCCCAAAAAGGCTGTTAATCTTCAAAGAGCTATGAAAACAAAATTTTGAATTGATAGCCAAAAAGAAGAGTGGTTTGCGCTATTTTTATGTGGGCTTATTTCCTGTAATAGGGTATATTACATGGAAACTTATAAGCCTGGTATACACATAAATTACTGTCATTGATCTTGTTTATTAGGACTAGAAATTTGATATATCCTGCAAAATTCTTTTACTGGATGTGTTTTGGACAAACTGAAGAAAAGACTCTTCGAGTCATGCGGACATGGCGTTAGGCCTGATTTGGCTTTTTCTCCGAAAGATTATTCAGTTTATATTTAGCCCAGATATGAGTGCGTATTTATAAGGCATAAATCTGATCCTCTTATACAAATAATATAGATCACTACAAGTACAGGTCGGTAACCCGCTTCCTAGAATGGTGCGTTGTGTTGTGAGTTCTAGGAAACAGACAGGAGGCGCAAAGCGACCGGATAAATAGAATCCATTTAGTGAGCTTTGAGTTGACAAACACGACCTTGTTGTCACCCAAACACTCACCAGTTAGACATCACTTGCAGCTATACTATAAATCAGTCACTCTATATTCCATGTTTTAAAAACAGGGCACACTTAAAGGGATATGTATCTAAGATGTGCCTTGTATGTCAACAGTTTGATATAATCAATAACAAAACTAGGGGCTTGGTGTGCGAACCGTAATACCCAGCGTTTAAGGTGCACTCTGCAGATAAGACGCACCCTGCGTTCAGGAACGTCCTATAAGGCGCACCTGGGATTCTGAAGGGTGTAGCACATACCCAATGTAAATCTCCCCACCTATGAGGTGCACCGCCAACATTCGCTGCTTTAACAAGGGTTCATCCTCGCATATACCTTATATGAGAGTTTTGTTGTGGAAAAGTAAAGCATAAGACTTGAGGTAATGAAAACCATTTCTTAATAAAAAGTAATAACAGGATGTAATGTTATCCTTTTATCATAGGATATCGTACTACCGGTACTGATATAAATAGCTTCATATTTATAAAGAGCATTTTTACAGTAAAGAGTGACAAAGCTATCAGGTCCTTATCGTGGGCCCATATCCGCCTCATATCACCTGTTAATCCTTTGAAAGCCACTAATGCGTAATGATGCATGGAGCTCTATTCATACATCATGCCCATGAGTCGATATGCTCGCTGAGGGTCGGCATGATGCACCAATGAAGTGCTGGCGAGCAGTCTCACGAGCACTTCATTGGTGAATCAATGCCGACCAATGGTTATGATGCACTAGCGTCCCTTAAAGAGTTAAGGCCCCTTCTATCAAGTATGGCAACAAGATAACGCGAAGGTAAAACAAAGGGTGCGGCTTTTTGGGAGCTGGCTATCACCTCGCGTATCAACCCATCATTGGCGTGCCACCACTCACGACGGCCGTCACACTAGGTCTTGTTGACACCTTATACACTACCGTAATACCTCGCATATAAAATCACGGCTACCATAAATTCTCTCGTATAAACGACTCCCTCATATAAGCCGCACCGGAGCAGCACCAAAGGCTTGAAAAGTGAAAGTTTTATACTATACTTATGCTGTAAGATTAATACTCCTGTAGGCTGTATAAGCATCACCGTGACTTTGAGCACCTTCTATAAGTCCCCCCTAGGTTTTGGTTCTTGTATAGCCCAAGGCTTATATGCGAGAATTGACAGTAATACGCGAGGATTGGCCCTCGCTGCACCTTCTGAAATCTACCTGAAATCCGAATGTCCTTATAGGCGAAGCAAAGTTGATTGTTTAGTACTATATGGTTGAGTGAGTGAGTAATAGATGTTTAACGCCATTTCGACAGCTAAGGTCATATTCATGGCAAGAACTTCATTACACAATTTCACAGGGGAATGTGTCAGTGCCCTCACATATGTGCACCACACACATCCAGAGGGGATAGGAAAGAGGAGATATAGACCCTTTTAAGTGGGCTAGGGAAGCTCCTATATGGTTAAGTACCCGCCTATAAAACACACCCTGTTACCCCTTTCACATGATTTCATGCGGTATAATGCCCAGGTACTCTTAACTTTCATACAACCTTTACCCTAAGGGCTTATACAAGAGGTGCATTTTGATACCCCGGCCTTACTGCATATATCGCGGGAGCGGATTGTCCGATGTGCACGGCCATTGCTGAAGCTGGTTACTGGCAGTTATCACTGATAACAGTTATCAGATGGGTACCACCTGCCCCCTGAATAATTGGGATTATTTCATTGGTTGATAATTAATCCCACTATGTTTGTATCTAGGCTGACACTGTATGCCTGTGGGTGTTCCGTCCCTCCACAATACGCACCGTGAACAGGGTCTGCATATGGGTCACTCAACCGACGGATGACTGGAGGCAGGGAACCCCAATACACAATAAACTTCAATCAGATCCTTATCTGTAGGGGAGGGGAGTGCGGAGGGGAGTAGGCC
The DNA here is from genome assembly GCA_949317995.1 of Acholoe squamosa. Taxonomy (NCBI): domain Eukaryota; kingdom Metazoa; phylum Annelida; class Polychaeta; order Phyllodocida; family Polynoidae; genus Acholoe; species Acholoe squamosa. Next base: position 58,732,666 of record OX439048.1, on the reverse strand, counting down.
CCATGCCGGTATATGGCTCTAATACACATCTCAGTCCAATCAGATTCTTATTGGCCGAGAGACTTGTCTCCTCGGCCATATATACATCATGTAGGAGGGGGACAGCAGGTCATGTCAAAAACAGCCAAAAGTCCTCTACTATAGATCAGCTACTGAAATCAGTCAACCACGACGAAGACTGTGGTGTACCAGTGTACCAGTACCAGTGTACCAGTGAATTGCTATTATTCCAGGTCGTTCTGGGACAAGCTGATAACTTCCACACCCACTCTAGGGGCCTCTAAGTACCTGTAGTCAATTGCTATTGTCCCAGGTCATCTAACAGCGCTGCAGCTCTGTCCCCTAGAGTCTCTGAGTGGTTGTTCAATCACTTCATAATTACACATCTCTACTACGATCTCTCTAAGTACCTGTAGTCAATTGCTATTGTCCCAGGTCATCTAACAGCGCTGCAGCTCTGTCCCCTAGAGTCTCTGAGTGGTTGTTCAATCACTTCATAATTACACATCTCTACTACGATCTCTCGGCCATTACATCTGTGATGTACAATTCACTCTTAATAGTGTCCTCAACCAAGCGTGATCTCGTCTAGATAAAAGGGGGTAATTAAAGTATTAGTTGGAATACACAACCCAGTCATCCGTCTATCAGTCGGTTGAGTGACCCATGCCCACATGCAGACCCTGTTCACGGTGGGTATTGTGGAGGGACGGAACACCCATAGGCATACAGTGTAGTATAGGGTTGACCCAGGATACATTATTAACCAATCAGATCGTTCCCTGTATTCACTGCAGAATTTTTTGGGTACATTATGTAATGCCTGGTACCCATCATGCTGGTTCTTATCAGTGCTTATCTCGCCAGGTGCCAGATCAAGCAATGGCGACCCCACTAGGCCTCCATGCTAAGCCCTATAGGTAGAGGGCCAAAATATTACTGTGATACCTTGTTTACCACTTATACTGTGGTGGCCTGTATTAGGGCTCGGGTACTTATTACTGTATTCTCCCGCGTAGAAGACGCGCTGCGCATATAGGACGCACCCCAAACTCAGCAGAGGCATTTTTGCGTATAAGACGCACGTTTTAAGGCTGAAATTTGTAAGATTAGTACATTTCTTTAGTAAAAGTACCCCTTGTATAAGACGCACACCCAACTTGAAAAAATCCTATAAGACGCACCAGGCATTTGTTTGGCGTAGAGGACGCGTCTTATACGCGGGAGATTACGGTAATTCCAATACCTCTGTACCCCCGCACCTTACTTGAGACAGGTGCTGTTTCTAGTGCTTAAGATTGATCTCAGTATCCCTGTCCCCTCCATGCTTATTTGAGACCCAGCGCTTAAACGGGCCATTACTGTATGCAAGGTATTCCAACAAGTGAACAAAGAAAGGAGGAAAACAGAACTAGAAATTAACCTGCAGGTGCACTATATATTATACCAGATGTACTTTATACACAAGGTGACATGGCAGGCTTCCCTGGCCCACTTAAAAGGGCCTATATCTCCTCTTTCCTATCCCCTCAGATGTGTGTGCTGCACATATGCGCCAGCACCAACACATTCCCCTGTGAAATTGTGTAATGTCGTTCTCGCCACTAATATGACCTTAGCTGTCGAAATGGCGTTAAACATCTATTACTCACTCACTCACTCACTCATTCACTTACTCACTCATTCATTCACTCACTCACTCGCTCACTCACTCACTCACAAGGTGATATGGCATGCTGTAGTTAAAGGGTTAATGCAGTATGTGTAACAGGATAGAGTTCAATAGTTGACCTCCTGTGTGGAGGGTCAGGCAGTGCGTTTGGTTATAAGTCACAAGTTGGGCCACAATTTAAGCATTTCTCTACATTATTTATAACATCACTATGTGAAAGATACCAATAACTGGAGTACCCAGCATATTAAGTGACCACCACTTATATAAGTCTAAGGTGCAACCTGACATAAAGAATCCTAGATCCCCCGCCTTTAACTCACGTCCTGGCTTTTGGAACACAAACCGCCATGCTTATGGCGGGTTACCTAGCACCTCCGCTTTGGCTTATGCACCTTAAAGTGAGGTGCATATTATATATACGAGGTATGTTTCATTATCATAAGACCCTCAGTTATGTATGATATACTGCACCACACCCCAAGTTAAAAAGGAAGCTATTAGTCACATATGAATATTGATGATTAAGTTCTGTGCTATAGTGTTTAATACCCATGTATAGACCCCACCCTTACTTTAGGCCCATGTGGTACACCTCAAATACATAAGCTGTACCGTAAATTCTCATATAAGTGAACCAGATACTTATCGCAGCTTATAGGAGGTTCCCAAAGTACTGTAATCTCCCGCGTATAAGACGCAGTGCGCATATAAGACGCACCCCTAACTTGCCAATGAATGTTATGCGTATAAGACGCACCTCTTAAGGTTGAATTTTGTAAGATTAGTACATTTCTATAATAAAAAAAAACCTTGCGTATAAGACGCACCCCCTATAAGACGCACAAGGCATTTGTTTGGCGTAGAAGACGCGCCTTATACGCAAGGGATTATGGTAATGGTGCGGCTTATAAGTGGGGTTTTGACACCGTAGAACAGTACTAAACTGCCGATTTTCAAGCCCCATATCCTTTTAAACTCAGGGTGTGATTTATACGAGGGAATTTACAGTAGTACCCCAAATTTAATTCTGTCAAATTTAGAGCCAATTTGTGAGATTTGCCCACACAGAGATAAGGTGGTTCAGTTGGTTTGGAGGGGGGGGGGTCAGGGTACATCCTGCTAATAGTGTTATCTGTAGGTCACCTTATCTCTTGTCTTATCTCCTCACAAACATCAAACTACACATAACACACTCACCAAAACAAGCTCTCTTATCTAGATACCAGGGGCAGGTGTACTCATATATAACTGTACATTATGGAGAATTCCTCCTTCACCAAACCACCCTCCCTAGTCCTCCTTTTTGACCCTTTAGCAATTCTGTTCCTTTTGTGCCTTAGTCCAGGTGATTTTGATGATTATCAGGAAATTCGCTGATAGGCCTAATGATAAGATAATGAGAAAATGTTTTGATATTATATTAGCGAGAGTCAGGATGTGACTCGAGGTCACTTTTTGAAGCCTCATTATTTATGGTGCAATTAAATGCGGGCAATTATACGCGGTCATTAGGGGTGTGTGGCTTATAGCGTAAATTCTCTCGTATTGGCTGCACCCTCATGTACGCCACACTGAGTTTGGGGATAACCTACAGGGATGGAAGTCTTCAGGTTTTTACCTGATTTCAGGGATTTTCAAGTTCCATAGTCCTATATAATCTTATACAAAATCTTAATTTTAGGGGGTTGAATACAGCGTTTCAGGGATTGTTGTGCAGGGTCACTTCCATCCCTGAACCTATAAGCCACATATAGGGCTTGAAAATTGACAGAACAGTACTGTTTTATAGTGTCAAATACCCTCGTATAAGCTGCACCCTAACTTTGTTTTAACATCCATTGACCCTTCCTACCTACTATGAAAGTACTGAATGATATGTTCGCCAACAGGCCCCAGGAAAATTTGTTGTGTCAACTTGGTGCTATAACAATTGGACAGAGATGCCACTTTTCCTGGTTTTCCAGGAATTCCTGGTTTTGATCCCAAGATTTCTGTATCAAATTATGTAAAATTCCTGGGAAAATGTGTCCAAAGTCCAGTTTTCCTGTTTTTTTGTTGTTCAGTGAGTGGCAGCTCTGATTGGAACACTTCTTTTGCCTCTCCTGCAAAGCTTGAAAAATGCAGTTACAACCTTCTTGCACTAAGTTGACGATGTAAATATTCCTTATATATATATATATATATATATATATATATATATATATATATATATATATATATATATATATATATATATATATATCTAAAATACTGAACCAAGGCTTATATGCAGGGATGGAAGTCTTCAGAGTTTTTCCTGATTTCAGAGATTTTCAAGTTCTAGAGGCCTAAACGTTCCTATACAAAACCTGTATTTCAAGAGGGGGGGGGGTCAAATAGAGCATTTCAGGGATGTTTGTTCTCGGTCACTTCCATCCCTGTACACGTGACCCATTAGAGTAGTCCAGTAAGTACTATAAAGTCTCTCTAGTATAAGCTGCGACTCGTACCAGAAACCAAATCAAAATGCGGCTTATAGGATCAGCCAAAAGAAGGGATGCGGCTTATACAGGGCAATTTGCAACTATACAATAGATTAGTACTAAAATGCCAATTTCAAGCCTCGTGTGTGGCTTATACCTCATTCCATAGTCAGGGGTGCGGCTTATACAGGGAGAATTTACAGTAGAACCTAACGGAGGTAAAGGTACCCGGTATGAGGGACCCACCCTAGATAGTCCCCCATATCGTCCAGTTGTTATCTGCCAGCACTCGGATAATAACAGTGCCAACATTAGAACCCCCAAGTGTAAAATTGTCTCACTCAGAAAGGGTGTGTGTACTCGGGTTTGGTAATACCCTGGTACATTTGTACTATCGTGAGGTATTTGTACCAGTAAATGCCATATGCCCGGGCATCAACACGCACATTTGTGAATTTGTGTAATGTAGTTTTATCGCCATGAATATGACCGTAGCGGTCAAAATGGCATTAAACAACTATCAGGGATGCACTTTTTCAGAATGCTGTCTGATTTCAGAATTTTCTCAGTTCAACATACCCATCAATTTAATCAGAGTTCAAATATTAGATCAAAGTTTTATAGGCCCTAGTACTTTCCAACAAATTCTGATTTTCTATCCATGAATTCAGATTATTTTTTTTTTATAAACTCTGACTTAGATCCCTGTCAGATTGGCATAATTGGGGGGAATTACTACTACATTGGTTGATACGGGCTTCCCTAGCCCACTTAAAAGGGTCTATTTCTCCTCTTTCCTATCCCCTCAGGATGTGTGTAGTGCACATATGCGTGGGCACTGACACATTCCCCTGTGAAATTTTAATGTAGTTCTCGCCATGAATATGACCTTCGCTGTCGAAATGGCGTTAAACATCTATTACTCACTCACTCACATTGGTTGATATAATATTACACAGAGATGCCACTTTTCCTGGTTTACCAGGAATTCCTGGTTTTGATTCCAAGAATTTTGTATTGAATTATGTTAAATTCATGTGAAAATGTGTCAATAGTCCAGTTTTCCTGGTACATTGTATTTATTGGCCAGTGAGTGGCATCTCTGTTTACAGTTTTCTATGGTGAGAGTGAAAGAGTGAGGACCACCCTGTTTGATGCTGGGGCCCAAAAAAAAAAGAAAGAAGTTGTGTCTCCAGTTACTCGACCGACCAAAAAAAAATTTGGACTGAAGAATTTTTGTCATTTTTTAGGAATTTTTCTTAATTTTATGAAAGTTTTCATCCTTTTTTGAAGAATTTTTTATTTTTTCATTAATTTCCCTTTTCATGTTCCCCCCTCTTTCAAAGTTATCAACTTTTTCCATCATTATTTTGCATTGAAATCAAAGAATTTGATGCATCCATTGATATGTGCCCTAACATTTCCTGTTTATTGGAAACAATCTTTTTTTGGCCTGGTGGTGTGTTGGTGTTGGCTGCTGGTGCAACTGGCATCTGTCCACTACTACTACCCCCCCCCCCCTCATACCCATAGTCACATATTGATGATCAAATATCAGCAGGTGTTATCCCTTCAATGTTAACCCTTTTAAGTGCGTAACCCTTTAAAGGCTATAGAACAGTAAATTCTCTCGTATAAGCAGCGGATAGTACCAGAATCCAAATAAAAATTAGGCTTATAGGGTCAGCCAAAGGAAGGGGTGCGGCTTAAAGGGTATTTGGTACTACCGTAATCTCCCGCGTATAAGACGCAGTGCGCGTATAAGACACACCTAGAGTTTTAGAATATTCTCAAAAAATTGAAAAATTCATAACTTTGGTTCTACTGAGTGAATTTTCAAAATTTAAAAACCTATGGGTAGCTTGGGCCACCTTGGACCCTCCTGGGCCCCATTTTGTCCTATTATGACCAAGGGGGCATTTAAGATATCAAAAGAAAGGTCTTGGTGTCCCCCTTGTGGATCCAATGAGAACTAAAAATCCTGTATAAGATGTGCCTTATACGCGGGAGATTACGGTAATAACTATAGAACAGTACTAAATCTACAAATTTCAAGCAAAATAGGTTGCTTATAGCCCCCTGTAAAGTCGGGGGTGTGGCTTATACGAGGGTCCGGCTTATACAAGAGAATTTACGGTAGTTGTCTCTGGTAAGAGTGGTAGAGTGAGGACCACCCTGTTTGATGCTGGTGGTGTGTGGGTGTTGGCCGCTGGTGCACCTGGCATCTGTCCTACTACCACCTCATACCCATAGTCACATTGATGATCAAAGATCAGCAGGTGTTATCCCTTTAATGATAACCCTTTTAAGTGCTTAACTCTTTAAAGGCTATAAACACTATAGAACAGTACTAAATCCCCAATTTAGCTTGTGATGTTTGGGACGCGGCTTATACACGAGTGCCACAAGAATTTACAGTACACCCAAATCAGAGCTTTTCATCAAAAGTCACAGTGCACCTCATACACAGGTTCGCTCTTAGTATGAGGTTTTACAGTACGTTATAAACAGATAGACAACAGAACTACCATAGGATACATTTTCATAGGTCCACCGCTAGGGAGACAGAAAATTTGTCACAAGGATTCTATGCTTTACAAAGTTTAAATAGATAAAAATTAACAATATTAATGTTTTCATGCACTCAGAACAAGGCAGGAGTGCCAATCTGGAGTATTTATTGCACGGGCGATCGGCGGTCTATTGTCATCTCTATGGGCCTTCGTTATCAGCATCAGTTTCACTGTTAATGAAATTGACCGTGTCTGATGTCATTGCAGGCCCGGTGGCAGAGTACCAGTTGCCGTTTGAGGACGAGGTGGGCCTCCATCCGACCCTGGAGGACATGCAGGACCTGGTGGTACGCCGCAAGGCACGGCCGCCACTCAAGGAGCACTGGAAGAATCACCCGGTATGTAGCCATTACTTACCTGAGATCAATAACCCTTTAACCCTTTAAGGGCCGCTGATGCAGGAGTGCATCATGCCCATTGGTCGTCATGATGTACCAATGAAGTGCTGGAGACAGGGGTATAGGAAGCAATGTGACTTGGGGGGGGGGGGGGACACAGGTCAGGTGGGTCGTGTCAGCAATTTTGAGCACAGCAAGTGAAGCACTTTGATATGTTTACGGGGTTTAGGGGCATGCCTGCAAGGACAATTTTGAAAATTTAGATACTGATCCGGCTATTTTGATCAAGTTGTGAGCAAATGACCAAGTTCACCATAATAGTTTATATTGGTTTCAAAATTTGGGGAAGGGATATAGTCTGCCCCCCTGGTCTGAGTTTGGGGGGCCATGCACTTCATTGGTGCATCATGACGACAAATAGGCATGATGCACTCCTGCATCCGCAGCCCTTATAGGTTTAAGGGCCGCTGATGCAGGAGTGCATCATGCCGACTTCCAATGAAGTGTTGGTGAGACTGCTTGTTCACCAGCACTTCATTGGAGCATCATGCCGACCCTTCAGGAGTGTATAGAACACATAGGCTTGGTATGATGCATGAATGTAGCCTTGGTGATTTGCTCGCCAGGGCTGCATTCATGCATCAGGACGACCATTGGGTTAGATACAGCAGTGCATATGGTCCATATGCCAACATTGTAGGCTGTCCATCATAAAACTTTGATACATGTACAGTCTATGCGAAATGGTTTTTTTCCCCTTTGCAGGCCATTTGGTCCTGCAGATTTAATTTTTCTGGAGGGCTGGATTGATTTCGGCAGGACCAAATATCTCAAGATTATTATTTGTCAAGGAAGAAACAAGAATGAACTTACTATTTTAATCATTTAACTCTTTTAAAGCTTTATTAACAGTAACACCTTTTGTTTTAGGCTGTAAAAACCTTGGTCTAATTTGCAAGAGTTTTTGTATTGACTGTACTTACCTGAAATCGATAAATACATGTACAGCAATGCATATATGGACCTTTTCAACAAGATGGTCCAAAATATGCAGACTGTTCATCATTACATTTTGAGACATGTGATGATAGATTTTTAGAATATGACTGCTGTTCTGCTATTTTGTATCCAAGATTCTAATGTTAAAGTAAGCCAGAAATGTAATCCCGGAAAATGACTTTACCCAATCACAACTCACTCTCTCCTGTCTTTGCAGCTTCTTGGGCCCCTGTGCAACACGATAGATGAGTGCTGGGACCAGGATGCGGAGGCGCGACTATCCGCAAGCACGGTGGTCGAACGCCTTCAGCATTTCCCGTGCACGGACGCCAAGAGTCCACCTCCTACAATTAACACCAACAATCATGTCAACCAGTGTCCGCCAACCCCACCTCCGCCCTCATCAGGGGGCCAGGCACCCTGTATACTGGGTCAGGGACAACTTAATCAAGGCCTGCAACATATGCAGAGCCACACACATCAAGACTGTACCCAAACAACACTGACAATGCCGCCGCCCCCCGACAGCCAACCATCGCTACCCGACACTGTAGTTGTAATTGGCTCTGGGGACGGTGGTTTGAAACCGCTGACGGGCAGTGGGGGTGGTTTGGTGGGCGGCGGGTGTGGCCGCGGTGGGGACTGTTGGAGCCCACCTTTGACTGCATCACAAGCATAGTGGGCTCACTACCCGCCGGCCACTGCTGTTGTAAAATGTAGGGATGGGCAGGATATATATGTAAACACATAGAGTGGATGTGCCTGGTAGTTCCATACTAGGGTGTCAACTCCTCATCAACGACAAACCCCAATACTATCTGAAAGTGTAAAGACAACAAGTTGGCTGCTATATTAATACTTACAACTTTCATCCAACGGGGCTCGTTTTGGCACCCGATTGTCTCTCGTGCAGTGATATGAACGATGGAGAGACCCTGCTCTCATCCCTACCTACACTTCCTGCACCCGTGCTAAACATTAAGTACCATGAGCTCAGAGGATGCGGCATTAGCTGCTCTCTATATATAGAGTTTGTAGAGAATCATTGGCTCGGGTGTATGGTCCGACTACGGCAGCTCTTGCATACATATGGCAATCGGTACAAGTGAGACGACCATTAAACTACTACCTCGTGGAGTTAAAGCTTGGCTCCAGACATACACCAAGACTGCAGGTCGTTCGTTGGTAGAGAGTCTGGCCACTGGACTGTGGAAGAAGCAAAAGCAAAGTGAGCCAAAAGTAAACTCTCCCAACGTCCGACCAACAATCAACTTAACGCCAGCCAGCCACACTAGGGCTGTACATAGTGTGTGCCGGGCGGGACAAAGGAGCATCAGTATAGTCGTGTACGAGCATCTAGACACTTGTGTATTATAAATATTATTATTATATCAACACTTGAACCCTGTCTTATCATAAAAAACACAACAAAAAGGAAACCAAGAAATGGCCGCAAATAATAAAACTGAGACTATGCGGGATATGTAGAAAACCCTGATGCCAGTGTTTGTGGTTCAAGGCTGAAAGTAGAATTACGAATAGTGGCGGCTTAGGAAGTGTCTCCTTAAAAACGTGTATAAACTGGTATATATATTTAGCGAATGTACAGAGCAGCAAACTGTGGCGACTGCCACAATTTACTCGGGTATTATTGATTCTGCAGATTTAATTTAAGAATGACAAATCTACTTTTCAAAAACTGCAACAGACACAGTGCAAGTCATCGACAGAGGTCAATTAGCATCGGCATGGCGATTCGCGCCATCTGTGACATGCCTCTGTTTTATGTTTTCTCCCATTTTGAAAAGGAAATATTTTATTTAATTGATTATTCTTAATATTAGCATGTGTATATGGAGTCTAAAGGTAGCTGAGACATGGTTATATATGGTATTATTGAAAGTTCATCCGGCTATTGGCCTGATTAATTATGTGACTTGACATTATTAGAATATCAAGGTAATCCGAATAACAAAACCGATATGTAAAAATGAGGTACATTACACATTTTCCAAGGCAGCTATGACAAAGAAAATGTCGGCAACAGTTTTCTAACATGTACCCGAACACTACTACCTTACCCTAGCTGAGTATTCAGACTTTTAAATGTATTATTGATTCATCACGGCATTTTCACTGCAACACTGCTCAGTCACTTTCTTCCTAATATCAAAATGACAAAGTCTCTTATATTTGTTGTTGCTACAAACTTTTCTTCATAGTTGCAGAGGAATCTGGTAGGTTTATGTATTGTTTGGAGGAAAATGCCTCCAATACTTAATTAATAATAGTAAGCCTTTAAGGGCAGAAAATGCATTAATGTAACATGCCTTTGTAAGATAAGATGATGGGATCCTCCTTTGGGAGTGTATCAACCATATCCATTCATTATTAGGCCTTTTTCTTCAGGATCCTGCACATCAAACTTTTCTAAAAGTACAGAAATTTTCAGTTGGCCTAAAAATATTTCTTAAAAAAAATTAATTTCCTAACAATAGTCCTAACAACAAAATGACATATTACATAAAGGCATGGTACTGCCCTCAAAGGATAATGTGAAGTTTGATATGAATTATCAGGTAAAAAAAAAAGGTTATAACCAAAGTTTATTTAAAACCTCATTGCATTGAGAGAAAAAAGTTTATATGAATCATATTGAATTGTTATGTTATGAGCCAGGTACATGGAAAACAAGTACTGGTTATTTCACACTGTTATTGAGAAATTCTTGTTACTGTTTTGAGTTGTCTGTCTTTTTTTGTCCGGCCTGGAGTCGCACAGTGGAAAAAAAAGGCCTTGTATTGATTACAGAGTAAGAATTGATTTGTCAAACTTGGGATGATGGGGAAGGTGGAGGGCAGGACGATAGTAAGACTGGGTAAATTACACGATTTTGAGATTTGAGATGTTAGAATCAGTATTGCTGTATATCTGGTTCAAAACAACATTTAGCCCTGCCTATAAGGCGTACCAAGTCAGGCACATCCCACAAGGATCACCTGGGAGTCTACTTGTGACATCATTCTGATTTCCATATAAAACAGGCTTATACATGGGGTATATGTACTATGTAGGTGTCCTATACTAATAGCTGAGTTAGGGATGAGCAAGGTCTGTGTGACTCCAGGCCAGCAAGGCGGCAGGGAAAGTACTTAAGAATAGGATAAACTGGTTTATTGAGTACATTGAACCTCAAATCCCAACTACTATGATTAGAATGTAAGCACCTCAGTTGTCCCATTCATTTATGGCCAATTATTGACCCCGTAATCACTTCAGGTCCTTATTCTTTTTGTTAAACCCCACACATTACCCACCCTTATAAAAACATACATCTCTATTTTTCCCTCGTTTGGCTACTCTTGGCTACAACCTATGGTTCCCTCAGAATCAGTGAGTCAATGTCTTTTACAGTTAGTTTCCATGATACCACATATCTGGCTACAAATGACATACCTCCCCAACACTACCATAATTCCCAACCAATTCCCTCCCCCAGCCTGTTCTCTCTGTCTACTGTTAACAATAGAATTAGAATAATGTCGCACACAATATTTTCTCATTCAGCCCTACTACATTACCCAATTTGGGCTTCAGGGAGGGCATTGTGAATACCCTAGACTGCCAAAGTATTTTCTTCTTGCTGGATACTCTAAACAAAGTTTGCACTGTCACTTGTTAAGAAGCGGCACATTTTGCATGTGTCGAGAATGCCACATAGGGCACACCTCAGATTTACTTGGCAGACAGAAGTGCCAACCTCAGCTACTTGGAAAAAGGTGAATCAGGATGGGTGGCTCCCTACGTGGGACTAGGTTACCCTGGTTACAAAACCTTTTCATTCTCAGGTAATTTTGTGCTTGTTGACAAATGAAAAATTTTGTTTTTTTTTCTAAGAAAAAACACCAAAAAAACAATGTTAGGATAGAAAGACATTGCAGCCCAGGGGCATAATACTGCTGCAGTTTCCTGTTTTTCCTTTTCCCTTTTTATAATTTAATGTATTTTTAACACCCAGGTGTTATGAGATGGTTAGGCATACAAGAGGATGTACAAAGTTTTTATAGAAGGTATTGTGTTGTAGACTAGAAGAGGAGTTGGATGTACTAGACTAGTTGCCCATGGCTCGTCATTTTATTCAACCCTCTCGACTTGATGTTGGGCCGTATGAATCATTGTGAACAATCTAACTTGTAAAGCCACAACTGTATATTTCTTTGATATGTAAAAGGGCAGGGGATTGTGTATTTCACACTCAAAATTTTGTTTTGGGAGTCGTTATAAATTGTACCAGATTTCTGGTATAGCTTGAAAGAAATATACATATATTATACATCATGAGACACTTGTGCTTAATTGTTACTGAAGCTGTTTTTTGGCCATGAGATTTGATGCAAAGTAGAAGTCAACTGTTAAATTATACCGATATTCTGGCTATTGTATAAAACTTTATGAGCACTGGCTTTCTTTTTTATCAACACGCAAAGAGTTATTCCCATACGGAGGATGTAGTATTACATGAGATGGTTAGAAAGTTCAGTTTTATTACACCAATACACAGTGGAATAAGCATTGTAACAGGATTATTTTACTAATGACTGTAGGCGGGTGTTACTGTAGAATTGCGCGATGTGAAACCTCCATGTTGTTGTATACCTCATATTTGTGCACTGTCCCTGCCTTTCAGGCTAGACTTGCACAGTCCTTTATGTATTTCATTCATATGAAAATTCATTTTTGTTTTGTCACAGAGTATGCTAATGTACCCTCAGTGAAAGAAGTTGACATTCTCACTTTTTGTTTGGTCTTAAATTTGATTAACACTTTTAAGTGACCAATCAGCCAAAGTGGTACATACTGTGAAATGCTGTACTTGAGACAGGTGTATTATAGTTTGGTGTCAAATGTAGTTATTTCTACACTTTGGTGTATTTTGAACTTTACCGTGAGCCATTCCGTCCCTCACAAACAAGGAATTCATTTCTAATTGGAAACCTCAGCATTATTCTGATTAGAAAAATACAATGAAGTTTTAATCCACTCCCAACTTTCTAATACGTTGTAGTGAAATGTCTAAGTTAATAGCTGCATTTGAGTAAAGAGTGTTTGTCTCAGTACAGCCTTTTTCAGTTTGTGGGCTGAATGTGACATGTTTTGTTACGTAATGTGCGCTAGATGTGCCATAGGCCATAGTTTGCCTTGATTTACGACTATCATAGTGTTGTACAGTGTCAATGTCCCGCATATCGGCTATGTATATAGAGCTTGTTAATCATGTATCCTCCCTATTCACTCTGCTTTCTACACCCCTTCTGTGCTTGCTGCTGTTTGGCTACAGCCATCTCAGCCGCTTTCTCACTGGACCCGCTAATCAGTTTTAGCTCTCAGTGTTGATGCTTTAAGAGCTGCATAATGCCTTTAGGATTACATCTTTATTTGATGTCATCGATTCCCAATTTGGACTAGAATAAAGCACCATGGGTCTGCATTTTTGCATCTTTCTTACACTTTTGGAGAGTGTTAACCCAGCAATAGGGTCAGCATGGTCCACAGATGTAGCTAAGAATGTATCAATGCATTGAGATGGCGAATAGGCAGAAATCATTAAAGGATTCTGTGGCTCTTAAAGGGTTGATGAATAGCCATGAAAATGAAGATGAAACATTGATCAGGGATATACATTAGTTCAGTTTCTGGCCATAATTGCCATATTGGGAATTTATTAATCTATATTTGTTATCTCAAAAAGATGCAACCCAGCAGTGACCATTGCTAATGTTACCATAGTGAGCCAGTGTATTAACCTGTTGCCATGGTTATGTACCCAGTCACTGTGGCAAAGAGCATCACAGCTTACAACTGGAATTTTTCTCATGTGTTCTGATTGTTGAATTTGAGGGAAGTGGGGAACAGTTATACACAAATTTGGCATTACGTTGTTCTCTTTATATGTATATATTAACACTGTTTTGACATAAAGAAGATTAAGAAGGGCGGAAATGCACAATACAAAGTCTTGTAAAAAGGAAAGCGGGTTTCAATATTTTGAGTGCCTTTAGATAGACCTGTATTGTTAGAGCCCTGACTTGTTGGAAAGATGATATAGGTAATCATGATTTGTGAAACAGAGAACCAAATTATGGGCAGCATTTTGACACTTGTTTCTGTGTTTTATTGAAGCCTTACCCTCGTTAACCATTAAGTAACTCAAAGAGTCAGGTTTTGGTGACTTGTACATGCACATATTTAGCATGTTCCATAGTGATGTGCATAGCACCAGGAAGCAAAGCAACAAAAGTCTTGACTTTTCTACAGTAATTCCTTGTTCCCCTACCCCCAAATGACATTGAAAGAGGCATTGATTAAATATTTGAAAAAATATTTCAGGGTAATTAACCAATATAAGTGTCTACAACCAAGTAACAAGCTTGAATGTGTTTTGGCTGAGCTGGTTTCAACTCCTTGGGCTGGGGCAGTGGGTTCTAAGTTATGAGGTGTCATTTTGTAAAGTCTGTACTTCAATGTTTCGTACAGCTTGTGTGTTGGAGTGGCTGAATTCTGTCTTCAGCTTCAATGCCCTGAAACCACCTACAACTATTACTATTATTATCTAATACTACTCCTACTATGGCTACTGTTAACTACTATTATAACTATACTTGTACTATCTACTAACCATACAGCCTCAAGGGCACCCCCCTTGTCCTCTGTACACCAAGCGGGTATGGTCGGATGGGACACAGGGAGAGATTGTGCGCAACACAGCCTGGTCTTCTACTAATATTGTATATATACCTATATCTCTGTACAGCAATTCAGTGTTTAAATGCCGATAACACAGCTCCAGGATAAAATACATCAGAGACAATATAATGTTCTCCAGCAAGAGAAGGGGTGGGATAAACACAAAGTTTCCTGATACGTGGGCATTATTAGGGCATATTGGATGTGATTGGGTTAAATCAAAACTTTGTTACCTCTCCTGAATTAAGTGTGTTTGTGTTACTTGAAAAAGGAAAGATTTACATATTATTGTATATGCACCAATGAAATTTGAAGTTCAATTTAGAGTGCATGGGAATTGATTTCTTAGGTCTTTAAGGACAGCATGCTGCCAGAAGCTTTTCATGTTCATTTGTTGTCGTGATGCAGCAATGTCATGCCAGTGATTATCTTGCTGGCACTGTGCCCAAGCATCATGTTGACCTATGATTATGGCATACTTAAGCACACTGCTGCTCTTGAAGGATATAAGAAAATGTGTATAAACATTTTATTGAGTTGACTTCTTATTGTTATAAAACATTATAATCCAGTATTTGGCTGTTTTGTTTCTCTTAGCAGTAAAGTGATTAAGTTTTATGTGAAATCAAGTATTTCTTAATAGATGTGATTTTGCATGTCATTTAGGAAGTCTTGAATCAAAAGGTAATTATGATAATACATAAAATTGAGATTGTATTTACAAAAACAGACAGGGAAATATAATGCATTGAGTGTCCTAATGCTGTAAACTGTTACCATGCCCTAACTGAGTTTGGTGTGGTTCAGTTTGGCCGCTGTCGGCAATGTACATAGATAATATCAGGTTCTAAAATGACTGCGGTATCTTGTGGTGGAAAACTATTTAAGCGCCTGATGTGCGCCCACCCCATACCACCACCATGTAAACATAAGGAAATGTATTGTTGTATATGTACATGGTGTAAAGTGGTTTTCTTAAATCTTTCGTCTCACTTGGATTTCTTTCTAAGCCTGGATGAGACGAAGGAGCAATGCTAATGATGATGATGTCTTGTACTGTCCAGGGGGTTGCTTTCTACCCTAGCAAGGTTTCAAACAACTGACAAGTAGAGTCAGTCAGGGGCAAACATAGTAGACTTAGCTCATGTCAGAATCATTTTCTGTTTTCAATTGTAGACACAAAACATTCATGGGGATTTAAATCATTTTTCCTTGTGGACACACAGCATATAACCATTTTTGTTTCCATTTTCTATGACACATCTTGCATTTTGAAAAGAAAGTGCAGGGTATATGAAATCATAACTTATTGTTTAAAGAAGTCACGGGTCATTTTACGGTGGGCTAAAAATGTGCTGATGCTGAAAGAAATCTACCTCAAAAATTGATGACTTTTCTGTGCCGTAGAGTTGACCCAAGTGGTGGGAGGATACAGACACACAGAGATTATGATGTAAGACTCCTCCTACATGGGACCGTTGCTTGGGTAGAGGCCAACACAGGTGGACCTGGTACTGTTGAACAGGTTGCAATAAACTATGTACCGCACGTATATATATTTTAGAACTTGTTTGTTTTAACATGTGTATAATAAACTCATAGTATTTGATAAGCAGTTCTTGTTTTATTCTTGTGGACATATATGTAGGAATCAATTAACAGTGGAGGGGGTGGTGGCCAGGAATCTTTTAGGGGATATTGATATTCTCTTGCAGCGTTCAATTACCTAATAACCTTCCAAATTCTGTAGAGATTCTGGCTAGAAAATATGACTGTGATGCTGAGACCATTTGACAGAAGAAAACAACCCTGAGAAGGGCTCTCTTCCAAAAGGGGCACTCTATGACAAAATTTGAAAGAGTTCTATTTTTTTTTCAAATTTAACCTTCCCACTTATTTTTTCAGAGGGAAATATGTGTACTACTACTGTTATATCTTTCACATTAAGCATGGCCTTCAAGTAAAAGTAACTATGCACCTAATAGGAACACTTTAAAGGTGCACCTTAAGCTGCATACATAGATTTTAATGGGCTCCCTACCAATCTGGAAAGGGTGTTAGTCTTTTCTATACCCTCTGTGTGTCGGGTGTACATGTGTATGGGCACCAATACATTCATCTGTGAGATTGATGTATAATGTAGTTTCTTGCCATGAATATGATCCTGTCCCTTTCATTAGATATCCAATAAGAAAGAGGGGAACTACTCTTTTCATAGGGGATGGCTCTATTATGTAGCTTTTCAGCCCAAATGCACTTCTGTAGTGTCTGAGAGCCAATTTTGCGCCTCTATGCTGCTACCACCTTGTGTTGCAAATCTCAACTCCTGCAAATACATTTCCTATCATATTCCTGGTATAACTATATTAAAGCCTTTAAGAATGCTATGATGCTGAAAAACTTCATGTTGAAATGCAGTTATGATACCCCGACACAATATCCTTGACCAGTGCATATGGATGCTTTATTACTTCACCATGCCCACCCCTGTGTTATGGGCATACTTATGTAAGAATAAAGCCCTGGTCATGACTGCATTCAAAATCAAAAGGACACATTCATTATCCCATTCTCAGATAGTTCAAAACTACCATAGTGTCCTGCATATAAGGTGTACGACCAAGTCAGGCCGATCCCACAAGGCTCACTTGGGAGCATTCATGTGAGGGCATGGAGGAGCAGAATAACTTCATTGGGAGTCCACAAGGAGAAATCTCCTTCCATACTAACAGTGGGCATACCAAATTCGTAAAAGGCGACAAACTTGGGGTTTATTGTGTCATGGGGTGAGCGTGTGGGCAGCTGGTGTCCATATGTGCGTGATCAAAGGCTGTGGTTTGTCTGGCCCTGCCTATGGGACCAGGCAAATAAAAGAACACTTGCTATCCTTCGAGAAGAGTAGGGGAATGAAGCCCCGGTAGCAGTTTTCCCCCTCAACCCTCCTCATAGATTCAGTCATTCATCTCATAGATTTGGTCATTCATAGATTCGGTCACTGCTGAGTCGGGCAAGTAGCATATAAATACCTGTTCAAAAAAAAAAGAAAGGACTTAATGTCCGAGAACCCTTGAATGTCTGAGTTCCTCGATGGCCCTCAGACGTAAAACTAAACAAACAAACAAACAAATCCCCAGTGGAGTGGGGACCTTCATGCAAGGGTATGGAGGAGTAGAATAACTTCATTGGGAGTCCTCGAAGGAGGAATTCTCCTTCCATTCTACCAGTGGGCATACCAGATTCGTAAAAGGCGACAAACTTGAGGATCCTTGTGACAAGAGGTGAGCTTGTGGGCAGCTGGTGTCCATATGCGGGGCGGGGGCCAACATGCTTGCCTTTTTTCATGTGTTTCCCCCTCAGTGAACTATGTCTGAGTGGTCAAAGGCCATGGTTTGTCTGGCCCTGCCTATGGGACCAGGCAAATAAAAGAAAACTTGCTGTCCTGTCTAGCTGTATGGACAAGCAGCTTTTAAATACCTGTCCAGACTGAGAAAGAAAGGACTAATGAGGCAGTCCCATGAGGTGTAAGACCCTTAGGACGTTAAACAAATCAATCGATCAGTCAATCATTCAAACCTGGGAGCAACCTAGTGACATTGTTCTGATTTATATATAAAACAGGCTTATACATGGGATATATGTTTTGTGTAGGTGTCCTATACTAATAGCTGAGTTATAGATGAGTAGGGCCAGCATTGTGACTTAAGAATAGGATAAACTGATTTATAGGGTAAAGTGAACCTCAATATCCCAGCTACCATGACGGGAATGTAAGCACCTCATTTGTCCCGTTTATTCACGACTATTTATTGACCCCATAATCCCTTCAGGTCCTTATTCCTTCTGGTGTCATGGGGCTTCAATGCAGTGCTGTTTAGTGTAAGGCACACTTACTATTGCTGTGTCTGTTCATCATGCCACCCTGTCAGGAGTGAATCAAGCCCATGGGTCAGCAAGAGGAACAAAGCAAGCACATTAAGTGACTTGGCAGGGCTGCATTTGTGCTTCATGGCGACCAAAGGGCATAGAAGTGAACATTTCAGCATTATGCAGGCCCTTAGAGGGTTAACACCACCCCTTACCCACCCAGTTAAAACCCAGTTTTCCCCTGGTTTGGCTACTCTTGGCTATTACATGTGATTCCCTCAAAATCTGTGACTCAATGTCTTTTACAGTTAGTTTCGATGATAACACATATCTGGCTACAAATGAGATACCTCCACAACACTACCCATCCCCAAACAATCCCCTCCTCAGCTTGTTCACTCCATCTACTGTTCAGAATAAAATTAGAATAATGCCACACACAATATATTCTCAATCAGCCATACTACATTACCCAAATTGGGCTTTAGGGAGGGCATTGTGAATACCCTAGACTGCCAAAGTATTCTCTTCTTGCTGCCTACTCTTATCAAAGTTTGCTGCACTTACATTTTTTAAGAAGCACACAGCTTGCATGGGTCGAGAATGCCACATAGGGCACATCTCAGATTTACTTGGCAGACTTAAGTGCCAACCTCAGCAACTTGGAAAAGGGTGAATCAGGATGGGTGGCTCCCTATGTGAGACTAGGTTACCCTGGTTACAAAACCTTTTCATTCTCAGGTAATTTTGTGCTTGTTGACAAATGAAAAAGTTTGTTGTTGTTTTTTTTTTCTAGAAAAAACAATGTTAGGATAGAAAGACATTGCAGCCCAGGGGCATAATACTGCTGCAGTTTCCTGTTTTTCTTTATGTCTTTTCATAATTAAATGTATTTTTAATACCCAGGTATTATGAGATGGTTAGGCATACAAGAGGATGTACAAAGTTTTTTATAGAAGGTATTGTGTTGTAGACTAGAAGAGGAGTTGGATGTACTAGACTAGTTGCCCATGGCTCATCATTTTATTCAGCCCTCTCTTGACTTGATGTTGGGCCGTATAAATCATTGTGAACAATCTAACTTGTAAAGCCACAACTGTAAATTTTTTTTGATTTGTAAAAGGGCAGGGGATTGTGTATTCACACTCAAATTTTTGTTTTGGGAGTCGTTATAAATTGTACCAGATTTCTGGTATAGCTTGAAAGAAATATACATATATTATACATCATGAGACACTAGTGCTTAATTGTTACTGAAGCTGTTTTTTGGCCATGAGATTTGATGCAAAGTAGAAGTCAACTGTTAAATTATACCGATATTCTGGCTATTGTATAAAACTTTATGAGCACTGGCTTTCTATTTTATCAACACGCAAAGAGTTATTCCCATACGGAGGATGTAGTATTATATAAGATGGTCAGAAAGTTCAGTTTTATTACACCAATACACAGTGGAATAAGCGTTGTAACAGGATTATTTTACTAATGACTGTAGGCAGGTGTTACTGTAGTATTGCGCGATGTGAAATCTCCATGTTGTTGTATACCTCATATTTGTGCACTGTCCCTGCCTTTCAGGCTAGACTTGCACAGTCCTTTATGTATTTCATTTATATGAAAATTCATTTTTGTTTTGTCACAGAGTATGCTAATGTAACCTCAGTGAAAGAAGTTGATATTCTCACTTTTTATTTGGTCGTAAATTTGATTCACACTTTTAAGTGACCAATCAGCCAAAGTGGTACATACTGTGAAATGCTGTACTTGAGACAGGTGTATTATAGTTTGGTGTCAAATGTAGGTATTTCTACACTTTGGTGTATTTTGAACTTTACCGTGAGCCATTCCGTCCCTCAAAAACAAGGAATTCATACCTAATTGGAAAGCTCAACATTATGATTAGAAAAATACAATGAAGTTTTAGTCCACTCCCAACTTTCTAATAGGCTGTAATGAAATGTCTAAGTAAATAGCTGCAGAAATTTGAGTAAAGAGCGTTTGTCTCAGTGCAGCCCTTTTCAGTATGTGGGCTGAATGTGACATGTTTTGTTATGTAATGTGCGCTTATGTGCCATAGGCCATAGTTTGCCTTGATTTGTGACTATCGTAGTGTTGTACAGTGTCAATGTCCCGCATATCGGCTATGTATATAGAGTTTGTTAATCATGTATCCTCCCTATTCACTCTGCTTTCTACACCCCTTCTGTGCTTGCTGTTGTTTAGCTACAGCCATCTCAGCCGCTTTCTCACTGGACCCGCTAATCAATTATAGCTCTCAGTGTTGATGCTTTAAGAGCTGCATAATGTCTTTAGGATTACATCTTTATTTGATGTCATCGATTCCCAATTTGGACTAGAATAAAGCACCATGGGTCTGCATTTTTGCATCTTTCTTACACTTTTGGAGAGTGTTAACACAGCCATAGGGTCAGCATGGTCCACAGATGTAGCTAAGAATGTATCAATGCATTGAGATGGCGAATAGGCAGAAATCATTAAAGGATTCTGTGGCTCTTAAAGGGTTGATGAATAGCCATGAAAATGAAGATGAAACATTGATCAGGGATATACATTAGTTCAGTTTCTGGCCATAATTGCCATATTGGGAATTTATTAATCTATATTTGTTATCTCAAAAAGATGCGACCCAGCAGTGACCATTGCTAATGTTACCATAGTGAGCCAGTGTATTAACCTGTTGCCATGGTTATGTACCCAGTCACTGTGGCAAAGAGCATCACAGCTTACAACTGGAATTTTTCTCATGTGTTCTGATTGTCGAATTTGAGGGAAGTGGGGAACAGTTATACACAAATTTGGCATTAAGTTGTTCTCTTTATATGTATGTATTAACACTGTTTTGACATAAAGAAGATTAAGAAGGGCGGAAATGCACAATACAAAGTCTTGTAAAAAGGAAAGCGGGTTTCAATATTTTGAGTACCTTTAGATAGACCTGTATTGTTAGAGCCCTCACTTGTTGGAAAGATGATATAGGTAATCATGATTTGTGAAACAGAGAACCAAATTATGGGCAGCATTTTGACACTTGTTTCTGTGTTTTATTGAAGCCTTACCCTCGTTAACCATTAAGTAACTCAAAGAGTCAGGTTTTGGTGACTTGTACATGCACATATTTAGCATGTTCCATAGTGATGTGCATAGCGCCAGGAAGCAAAGCAACAAAAGTCTTGACTTTTCCACAGTAATTCCTTGTTCCCCTACCCCCAAATGACATTGAAAGAGTCATTGATTAAATATTTGGAAAAATATTTCAGGGTAATTAACCAATATAAGTGTCTACAACCAAGTAACAAGCTTGAATGGGTTTTGGCTGAGCTAGTTTCAACTCCTTGGGCTGGGGCAGTGGGTTCTAAGTTATGAGGTGTCATTTTGTAAAGTCTGTACTTCAATGTTTCGTACAGCTTGTGTGTTGGAGTGGCTGAATTCTGTCTTCAGCTTCAATGCCCTGAAACCACCTACAACTATTACTATTATTATCTAATACTACTCCTACTATGGCTACTGTTAACTACTATTATAACTATACTTGTACTATCTACTAACCATACAGCCTCAAGGGCACCCCCCTTGTCCTCTGTACACCAAGCGGGTATGGCCGGATGGGACACAGGGAGAGATTGTGCGCAACACAGCCTGGTCTTCTACTAATATTGTATATATACCTATATCTCTGTACAGCAATTCAGTGTTTAAATGCCGATAACACAGCTCCAGGATAAAATACATCAGAGACAATATAATGTTCTCCAGCAAGAGAGGGGGTGGGATAAACACAAAGTTTCCTGATACGTGGGCATTATTAGGGCATATTGGATGTGATTGGGTTAAATCAAAACTTTGTTACCTCTCCTGAATTAAGTGTGTTTGTGTTACTTGAAAAAGGAAAGATTTACATATTATTGTATATGCACCAATGAAATTTGAAGTTGAATTTAGAGTGCATGGGAATTGATTTCTTAGGTCTTTAAGGACAGCATGCTGCCAGAAGCTTTTCATGTTCATTTGTTGTCGTGATGCAGCAATGTCATGCCAGTGATTATCTTGCTGGCACTGTGCCCAAGCATCATGTTGACCTATGATTATGGCATACTTAAGCACACTGCTGCTCTTGAAGGATATAAGAAAATGTGTATAAACATTTTATTGAGTTGACTTCTTATTGTTATAAAACATTATAATCCAGTATTTGGCTGTTTTGTTTCTCTTAGCAGTAAAGTGATTAAGTTTTATGTGAAATCAAGTATTTCTTATCAGATGTGATTTTGCATGTCATTTAGGAAGTCTTGAATCAAAAGGTAATTATGATAATACATAAAATTGAGATTGTATTTACAAAAACAGACAGGGAAATATAATGCATTGAGTGTCCTAATGCTGTAAACTGTTACCATGCCCTAACTGAGTTTGGTGTGGTTCAGTTTGGCCGCTGTCGGCAATGTACATAGATAATATCAGGTTCTAAAATGACTACGGTATCTTGTGGTGGAAAACTATTTAAGCGCATGATGTGCGCCCACCCCATACCACCACCATGTAAACATAAGGAAATGTATTGTTGTATATGTACATGGTGTAAAGTGGTTTTCTTAAATCTTTCGTCTCACTTGGATTTCTTTCTAAGCCTGGATGAGACGAAGGAGCAATGCTAATGATGATGATGTCTTGTACTGTCCAGGGAGTTGCTTTCTACCCTAGCAAGGTTTCAAACAACTGACAAGTAGAGTCAGTCAGGGGCAAACATAGTAGACTTAGCTCATGTCAGAATCATTTTCTGTTTTCAATTGTAGACACAAAACATTCATGGGGATTTAAATCATTTTTCCTTGTGGACACACAGCATATAACCATTTTTGTTTCCATTTTCTATGACACATCTTGCATTTTGAAAAGAAAGTGCAGGGTATATGAAATCATAACTTATTGTTTAAAGAAGTCACGGGTCATTTTACGGTGGGCTAAAAATGTGCTGATGCTGAAAGAAATCTACCTCAAAAATTGATGACTTTTCTGTGCCGTAGAGTTGACCCAAGTGGTGGGAGGATACAGACACACAGAGATTATGATGTAAGACTCCTCCTACATGGGACCGTTGCTTGGGTAGAGGCCAACACAGGTGGACCTGGTACTGTTGAACAGGTTGCAATAAACTATGTACCGCACGTATATATATTTTAGAACTTGTTTGTTTTAACATGTGTATAATAAACTCATAGTATTTGATAAGCAGTTCTTGTTTTATTCTTGTGGACATATATGTAGGAATCAATTAACAGTGGAGGGGGTGGTGGCCAGGAATCTTTTAGGGGATATTGATATTCTCTTGCAGCGTTCAATTACCTAATAACCTTCCAAATTCTGTAGAGATTCTGGCTAGAAAATATGACTGTGATGCTGAGACCATTTGACAGAAGAAAACAACCCTGAGAAGGGCTCTCTTCCAAAAGGGGCACTCTATGACAAAATTTGAAAGAGTTCTATTTTTATTTCAAATTTAACCTTCCCACTTATTTTTTCAGAGGGAAATATGTGTACTACTACTGTTATATCTTTCACATTAAGCATGGCCTTCAAGTAAAAGTAACTATGCACCTAATAGGAACACTTTAAAGGTGCACCTTAAGCTGCATACATAGATTTTAATGGGCTCCCTACCAATCTGGAAAGGGTGTTAGTCTTTTCTATACCCTCTGTGTGTCGGGTGTACATGTGTATGGGCACCAATACATTCATCTGTGAGATTGATGTATAATGTAGTTTCTTGCCATGAATATGATCCTGTCCCTTTCATTAGATATCCAATAAGAAAGAGGGGAACTACTCTTTTCATAGGGGATGGCTCTATTATGTAGCTTTTCAGCCCAAATGCACTTCTGTAGTGTCTGAGAGCCAATTTTGCGCCTCTATGCTGCTACCACCTTGTGTTGCAAATCTCAACTCCTGCAAATACATTTCCTATCATATTCCTGGTATAACTATATTAAAGCCTTTAAGAATGCTATGATGCTGAAAAACTTCATGTTGAAATGCAGTTATGATACCCCGACACAATATCCTTGACCAGTGCATATGGATGCTTTATTACTTCACCATGCCCACCCCTGTGTTATGGGCATACTTATGTAAGAATAAAGCCCTGGTCATGACTGCATTCAAAATCAAAAGGACACATTCATTATCCCATTCTCAGATAGTTCAAAACTACCATAGTGTCCTGCATATAAGGTGTACGACCAAGTCAGGCCGATCCCACAAGGCTCACTTGGGAGCATTCATGTGAGGGCATGGAGGAGCAGAATAACTTCATTGGGAGTCCACAAGGAGAAATCTCCTTCCATACTAACAGTGGGCATACCAAATTCGTAAAAGGCGACAAACTTGGGGTTTATTGTGTCATGGGGTGAGCGTGTGGGCAGCTGGTGTCCATATGTGCGTGATCAAAGGCTGTGGTTTGTCTGGCCCTGCCTATGGGACCAGGCAAATAAAAGAACACTTGCTATCCTTCGAGAAGAGTAGGGGAATGAAGCCCCGGTAGCAGTTTTCCCCCTCAACCCTCCTCATAGATTCAGTCATTCATCTCATAGATTTGGTCATTCATAGATTCGGTCACTGCTGAGTCGGGCAAGTAGCATATAAATACCTGTTCAAAAAAAAAAGAAAGGACTTAATGTCCGAGAACCCTTGAATGTCTGAGTTCCTCGATGGCCCTCAGACGTAAAACTAAACAAACAAACAAACAAATCCCCAGTGGAGTGGGGACCTTCATGCAAGGGTATGGAGGAGTAGAATAACTTCATTGGGAGTCCTCGAAGGAGGAATTCTCCTTCCATTCTACCAGTGGGCATACCAGATTCGTAAAAGGCGACAAACTTGAGGATCCTTGTGACAAGAGGTGAGCTTGTGGGCAGCTGGTGTCCATATGCGGGGCGGGGGCCAACATGCTTGCCTTTTTTCATGTGTTTCCCCCTCAGTGAACCATGTCTGAGTGGTCAAAGGCCATGGTTTGTCTGGCCCTGCCTATGGGACCAGGCAAATAAAAGAAAACTTGCTGTCCTGTCTAGCTGTATGGACAAGCAGCTTTTAAATACCTGTCCAGACTGAGAAAGAAAGGACTAATGAGGCAGTCCCATGAGGTGTAAGAGCCTTAGGACGTTAAACAAATCAATCGATCAGTCAATCATTCAAACCTGGGAGCAACCTAGTGACATTGTTCTGATTTATATATAAAACAGGCTTATACATGGGATATATGTTTTGTGTAGGTGTCCTATACTAATAGCTGAGTTATAGATGAGTAGGGCCAGCATTGTGACTTAAGAATAGGATAAACTGATTTATAGGGTAAAGTGAACCTCAATATCCCAGCTACCATGACGGGAATGTAAGCACCTCATTTGTCCAATTTATTCACGACTATTTATGGACCCATAATCCCTTCAGGTCGTTATTCCTTTTGGTGTCATGGGGCTTCAATGCAGTGCTGTGTAGTGTAAGGCACACTTACTATTGCTGTGTCTGTTCATCATGCCACCCTGTCAGGAGTGAATCAAGCCCATGGGTCAGCAAGAGGAACAAAGCAAGCACATTAAGTGACTTGGCAGGGCTGCATTTGTGCTTCATGGTGACCAAAGGGCATAGAAGTGAACATTTCAGCATTATGCAGGCCCTTAGAGGGTTAACACCACCCCTTACCCACCCAGTTAAAACCATTTTCCCCTGGTTTGGCTACTCTTGGCTATTACATGTGATTCCCTCAAAATCTGTGACTCAATGTCTTTTACAGTTAGTTTCGATGATAACACATATCTGGCTACAAATGAGATACCTCCACAACACTACCCATCCCCAAACAATCCCCTCCTCAGCCTGTTCACTCCATCTACTGTTCAGAATAAAATTAGAATAATGCCACACACAAAATATTCTCAGTCAGCCCTACTACATTACCCAAATTGGGCTTTAGGGAGAGCATTGTGAATACCCTAGACAAAGTATTTTCTTCTTGCTGCCTACTCTTATCAAAGTTTGCTGCACTTACATTTTTTAAGAAGCACACAGTTTGCATGGGTCGAGAATGCCACATAGGGCACATCTCAGATTTACTTGGCAGACTTAAGTGCCAACCTCAGCAACTTTGAAAAGGGTGAATCAGGATGGGTGGCTCCGTACGTGGGACTAGGTTACCCTGGTTACAAAACCTTTTCATTCTCAGGTAATTTTGTGCTTGTTGACAAATGAAAAAGTTTGTTGTTTTTTTCTAGAAAAAACACCAAAAAAACAATGTTAGGATAGAAAGACATTGCAGCCCAGGGGCATAATACTGCTGCAGTTTCCTGTTTTTCTTAATGTCTTTTCATAATTTAATGTATTTTTAATACCCAGATATTATGAGATGGTTAGGCATACAAGACGATGTACAAAGTTTTTTTTATAGAAGGTATTGTGTTGTAGACTAGTAGAGGAGTTGGATGTACTAGACTAGTTGCCCATGGCTCATCATTTTATTCAGCCCTCTCTTGACTTGATGTTGGGCCGTATGAATCATTGTGAACAATCTAACTTGTAAAGCCACAACTGTATATTTATGTGATATGTAAAAGGGCAGGGGATTGTGTATTTCACACTCAAATTTTTGTTTTGGGAGTCGTTATAAATTGTACCAGATTTCTGGTATAGCTTGAAAGAAATATACATATATTATACATCATGAGACACTTGTGCTTAATTGTTACTGAAGCTGTTTTTTGGCCATGAGATTTGATGCAAAGTAGAAGTCAACTGTTAAATTATACCGATATTCTGGCTATTGTATAAAACTTTATGAGCACTGACTTTCTTTTTTATCAACACGCAAAGAGTTATTCCCATACGGAGGATGTAGTATTATATAAGATGGTCAGAAAGTTCAGTTTTATTACACCAATACACAGTGGAATAAGCGTTGTAACAGGATTATCTTACTAATGACTGTAGGCAGGTGTTACTGTAGTATTGCGCGATGTGAAACCTCCATGTTGTTGTATACCTCATATTTGTGCACTGTCCCTGCCTTTCAGGCTAGACTTGCACAGTCCTTTATGTATTTCATTTATATGAAAATTCATTTTTGTTTTGTCACAGAGTATGCTAATGTACCCTCAGTGAAAGAAGTTGACATTCTCACTTTTTATTTGGTTGTAAATTTGATTCACACTTTTAAGTGACCAATCAGCCAAAGTGGTACATACTGTGAAATGCTGTACTTGGGACAGGTGTATTATAGTTTGGTGTCAAATGTAGGTATTTCTACACTTTGGTGTATTTTGAACTTTACCGTGAGCCATTCTGTCCCTCACAAACAAGGAATTCATACCTAATTGGAAAGCTCAACATTATGATTAGAAAATACAATGAAGTTTTAGTCCACTCCCAACTTTCTAATAGGCTGTAATGAAATGTCTAAGTAAATAGCTGCAGAAATTTGAGTAAAGAGCGTTTGTCTCAGTGCAGCCTTTTTCAGTATGTGGGCTGAATGTGACATGTTTTGTTATGTAATGTGCGCTTATGTGCCATAGGCCATAGTTTGCCTTGATTTGTGACTATCGTAGTGTTGTACAGTGTCAATGTCCCGCATATCGGCTATGTATATAGAGCTTGTTAATCATGTATCCTCCCTATTCACTCTGCTTTCTACACCCCTTCTGTGCTTGCTGGTGTTTAGCTACAGCCATCTCAGCCGCTTTCTCACTGGACCCGCTAATCAATTATAGCTCTCAGTGTTGATGCTTTAAGAGCTGCATAATGCCTTTAGGATTACATCTTTATTTGATGTCATCGATTCCCAATTTGGACTAGAATAAAGCACCATGGGTCTGCATTTTTGCATCTTTCTTACACTTTTGGAGAGTGTTAAGCCAGCCATAGGGTCAGCATGGTCCACAGATGTAGCTAAGAATGTATCAATGCATTGAGATGGCGAATAGGCAGAAATCATTAAAGGATTCTGTGGCTCTTAAAGGGTTGATGAATAGCCATGAAAATGAAGATGAAACATTGATCAGGGATATACATTAGTTCAGTTTCTGGCCATAATTGCCATATTGGGAATTTATTCATCTATATTTATTATCTCAAAAAGATGCAACCCAGCAGTGACCATTGCTAATGTTACCATAGTGAGCCAGTGTATTAACCTGTTGCCATGGTTATGTACCCAGTCACTATGGCAAAGAGCATCACAGCTTACAACTGAAATTTTTCTCATGTGTTCTGATTGTCGAATTTGAGGGAAGTGGGGAACAGTTATACACAAATTTGGCATTACGTTGTTCTCTTTATATGTATGTATTAACACTGTTTTGACATAAAGAAGATTAAGAAGGGCGGAAATGCACAATACAAAGTCTTGTAAAAAGGAAAGCGGGTTTCAATATTTTGAGTGCCTTTAGATAGACCCTGAAATATTTTTTCAAATATTTAATCAATGACTCTTTCAATGTCATTTGGGGGTAGGGGAACAAGGAATTACTGTAGAAAAGTCAAGACTTTTGTTGCTTTGCTTCCTGGCACATTTTTTGTCGTGATGCAGCAACGTCATGCCAGTGATTATCTTGCTGGCACTGTGCCCAAGCATCATGTTGACCTATGATTATGGCATACTTAAGCACACTGCTGCTCTTGAAGGATATAAGAAAATGTGTATAAACATTTTATTGAGTTGACTTCTTATTGTTATTATGCGTTTAATGTATGTTATGGGAAAGCACGAGTGGGTTTATGGGTTAATAATCCACGACCCCGAAACCCACGAGTGCGTTCCCATAACATACATTAAGGCGTATCTCACATTTTTTTGTCCATTTTGTATTAATTTCTTACCGTATAACCCAAGAATTAATCCAGGAGAAGACATTTTGTAAGTGCATCCGATCCGCACAGGTTGCCAAGCCGTCATGGCCATCTTGTCACTCTGCCCGACATACCTCCACCTTTACACACATTTTTAGGGTAGAATCCAATGATGTCAAGTCCTGTACTTCTAACACCACCAAATATATGATCTCTAGTTGATCTCTACATTTTGTATCCATTTTCTTCAAAATAAATAAGAATCGATTGATTTTCCATACCGGTCCAACGCACACGGCCCGGTACATGGCCATTTCATCTTGTTGACGAAGCTGGTAGGTGCCCAGATGTACCTGACCTACTTTCAGCTGAAGAACTGGGTCGGCAAGCCGCAATGACGGGTCCCGAGACGTATCGCTATGGAAAATCAATGGATTCTTATTTATTTCGAACAAAATGGAGAAATTAGGCATGGCATGTTCATCTAGGATATCTATGGAAGTTTCCCTGTTAATAACTCCACCTTCCACCATTGGATTCTATGCTAACGAGGTCTGTAAACATCAGGTATGTCGGAAAATATTTTCAAATACTTGATGGACATTGGTTTCTACCACCGCTCGGCTTGGTATAGTGGACAGCGAGCTCACCTCCTGCCCCAGCGGCCGGGGATCGATTCCCTGTAGAACCCTAAACGGTTTTAACTGGAAAAGGTATTGAGGAGTTGACATTGTATACTTCTCCAATTTATTAACATGTCCGGATTGAAACCAGCAGCTTCTTGAAGATGAAGAAAAGGTCACAAAGTGCGTTATGGCTGGATAAGGAACTGGGGTTATGACCAAAAAGGCACTGTAGAGGCCAGAATCATGAGATAAAAAACATTATAATCCAGTATTTGGCTGTTTTGTTTCTCTTAGCAGTAAAGTGATTAAGTTTTATGTGAAATCAAGTATTTCTTATCAGATGTGATTCTGCATGTCATTTAGGAAGTCTTGAATCAAAAGGTAATTATGATAATACATAAAATTGAGATTGTTTTTAAAAAAAACAGACAGGGAAATATAATGCATTGAGTGTCCTAATGCTGTAAACTGTTACCATGCCCTAACTGAGTTTGGTGTGGTTCAGTTTGGCCGCTGTCGGCAATGTACATACATAATATTAGGTTCTAAAATGACTGTGGTATCTTGTGGTGGAAAACTATTTAAGCGCCCACCCCATACCACCACCATGTAAACATAAGGAAATGTATTGTTGTATATGTACATGGTGTAAAGTGGTTTTCTTAAATCTTTCGTCTCACTTGGATTTCTTTATAAGCCTGGATGAGACGAAGGAGCAATGCTAATGATGATGATGTCTTGTACTGTCCAGGGAGTTGCTTTCTACCCTAGCAAGGTTTCAAACAACTGACAAGTAGAGTCAGTCAGGGGCAAACATAGTAGACTTAGCTCATGTCAGAATCATTTTCTGTTTTCAATTGTAGACACAAAACATTCATGGGGATTTAAATCATTTTTCCTTGTGGACACACAGCATATAACCATTTTTGTTTCCATTTTCTATGACACATCTTGCATTTTGAAAAGAAAGTGCAGGGTATATGAAATCATAACTTATTGTTTAAAGAAGTCACGGGTCATTTTACGGTGGGCTAAAAATGTGCTGATGCTGAAAGAAATCTACCTCAAAACTTGATGACTTTTCTTTGCCATAGAGTTGACCCAAGTGGTGGGAGGATACGGACACAGAGAGACTATGATGTAAGACTCCTCCTACATGGGACCGTTGCTTGGGTAGAGGCCAACACAGGTGGACCTAGTGGTGTTGAACAGGTTGCAATAAACTATGTACCGCACGTATATATATTTTAGAGCTTGTTTGTTTTAACATGTGTATAATAAACTCATAGTATTTGATAAGCAGTTCTTGTTTTATTCTTGTGAACTTAGTTATAGTTAGGAATTGATTAACAGGGAGGGGGCAGGAATCTTTGGTCCATTCGGGGAATATTGATATTCTCTTGTAGTGTTCAATTACCTTCCAAATTCTGTAGAGATTTTGGCTAGAAAATATGACTGTGATGCTGAAAGCCTTTGACAAAAGACAATACCCTTAGGGAGAGCTCTCTTCCAAAAGGGGCACCATATGACAAAATTTCTCATCGAACCCTGTTCACACCTTTGAACAATGGTTGCTGATAACAGGAGGCTGATATACTACTCTGTACTCTCATCATAACCACTTGAAGTATGTGATGAGTAGTATGATAACATTTTGTGGGAACTTTTGAAAGAGTTTTTTTTTAAATTGCCACTACTTTTTTCACAGGGAAAAATATGTGTACTACTACTGTATTACCTTTCACATGAAGCATCACCTTAAAGTGAAAGTAACCCTATATATATATCTGTGTGTCGGATGCACATGTGTATGGGCACCAGTACATTTATCTGTGAAA
Source organism: Acholoe squamosa (assembly GCA_949317995.1). Classification (NCBI taxonomy): domain Eukaryota; kingdom Metazoa; phylum Annelida; class Polychaeta; order Phyllodocida; family Polynoidae; genus Acholoe; species Acholoe squamosa. Next base: position 58,700,699 of record OX439048.1, on the reverse strand, counting down.
TTGATCTATAATGTAGTTTCTTGCCATTAATATGATCTAAGTCATCACAATGACATCAAATATTCACTCCTTCATTGAACAATTTCATGGGGCAAGAATCTTGTCTCTTTTATCAGATATCTAAAAAGAAAAGTAACATGTTGTAGAACACTCATCCCACCTAGAGTTTCAGAGGGGAACTACTCCTGTTGTAGGGGAGGGCTCCAAATTATTATAGTCCTTGATCCCAAATGCACTTTTATATAGTGTAGAGTGCCAATGTTGTGCCTCTGTATGCTGCTACCACCTGGTGTTGGAAATATCAACTCCTGAAAATACATTTCCCATCATATTCCTGGTGTAACTATATATATTTAACCCATATTGTACTGCTGACCTACATGTAGGTCATTTACAGTACCATTAAGGACACGTGCCCCTCCTACTAAGAACATAAGATGTGTTGTATATATTTCAATCATATTTTTAAGTTCCTTCCTTACAAATTCCATATATCTCAAAAATCAAGGTGCCAACCAATTTTTGTATGGTTGCCATGAAAACCCAAATACCACAAAATCTGAAAATAAGCAAAAAGACAAATCGGAAAAATGAATGTATGTATTTTGTATAGATATGGATAAGAATGTTATCACGTCATATTTCCATTATGGGTTACCCTAAGTTTATCAAATTGATATATGGTAATGCTATATGACCCTCAAAACTGAATGTAATAGGAGTGACCTTCCTCAAGGTTAAGGTCATAGGTTTTGACCTTGAATATACAGAATACACCATAAGGTGATAACAATGGCTTATGCAGTTCCACAGAGTGTATTCTCCTAATGACCTACATTTGGGTCGGAATTGAAAATCCTATATTATGATAGGTTAAAAATGGGGGGGGGGGGGTGAATATCTAGAAATCAAAGGGTGCATCTTTCAGGATGGCTGATAACCTTGTATCCAAATTTTTCTAAGACCCCCATATAAATGGTAAAATGATATCTCATTGGATCTGGACAAAGATTGACCCTGACAGATCTTAGGAAAACCAAGAAAACTGAGAAAAAAAACTGAGGACTTTACATGTATGCATGGGCCCTCTGTGACAGGGGTCACACATACAATCTTGTTGGAAGTATGATTCCCCTAAATGTTTTGGAAATTTTAGAAATGATTAGATTAAACTTTGTCCTTCCACAAGTAAGATATTGTACCCACTACTTATCCAAATGTGGGTATTTGCGGCAAATCACATCAATTCACGCCTCATGGAGAAGGGTCTAAAATTTTATGCTTCATCCCCCTCAAGAACAGTCAAAATATTTTACAGCCCCCCCCCCAGGAGGGGTTGAAATATTTTACGCCCCTCCCCTCAAACTCACCACCACTCCCCCCCCCCCCCGTTGTTAAAAAATGAAAACTCCATAAGAATAAAAGTCCATAACATTTGAAAGGGCCCTTTGTGTATGGCACTGGCATTTCATTAAAGTTGCAATATCAACTAAAATGATGTGGCGGAAAGTGATTAATGAATAATGCTATGGCCACTGTTAACTACTCCCTAAACAAATGGTTTATATCATTTTGACATGAATGCTATCTGTATGTGTAAATGAGGGATACCCAGATGCGCAGCACCTCCTTTCTATGGCAGGAAATGTAAAGCAACTTTCTTGCTAGTTCAGGGCAGGTAAAGGCTTTGACAGAAGAGGGCTCCACCAGCTGGCCTCTATAATCATACCACCTGCTTTACTACCAGCCTTAATATGTGTCCTTTGTTATCTGTTGCAACTTCTGAAGAGTAGAATTCTATGTCATGTCATTTGCAATATCACTTTGAAATACAAGCAATACATGTTAACCCTTGTTTCAAACAAAAAAATGTCCATGTGATAAGGGCATATCCTAGCCACTAGGGGCCACTATAAATGGGCCATTAGGTATCAAATCTATTTGGTTGATCACTCATGCAGATGTACCAAACACTTGGTATGTTATCTAGTAGTTTTAGTGTCGACCTACAGTAATAATTCTGTGTGACAACTTGCCTAATTTATGCAAAAATACATTGCACATTGTTTTAAAATTTAAGGAAGATTTACAGGATGATATAACTCATACAAACAAGACATGACTGAAAAATGAGAGAAATTTAGTTTGGATACGATGTTTAACTGAATTGATTAATTAGGTTTAATTTGGAGGAATACAAGGAATGACCTGATGTGTTAGCAATTAAATTGGTGCTTAGATTATAAAATAACTCTAAATGATTTTACCTCTGTAAAGCAGATACCAATGTATGACTAATGAAAAAAGAAATCTATCTAAAACAGAAACGACAGAAGCTGGCTGTTTTTTCCAAATGTTTATTCGGGTTCGCATAAGTAATTGCACATCTCTCCTCCAGCTTTATAAGTCTTGAATGTACCCATCTTCAGGGAAAAAAAGTCACAAGAATGACGGCTTAGATTATACCATGAGGGATATAGTGCACCAAACAGGTGAGATGAAGTCAATAACACAATAAAATATGACAATGACTGGTGAATTGATATCTAAGTGATACTCAATAATAACAAGATGATAAGTTACGAATTGTTATACACAAAGAACACACCCTGTGCCATCTTAACCCCACAGTGACCAGTGAAGGGCACTGCATCTTCATCAGATGATGATCTTGACATAAACAAAAGTAGTAAAAGGCACGAGAACGCATACAAATGAGGTCTGGCAGATCAAGCGGGAGAATCCGGAGAGGGACAGTCAACGAGAAAATCAACATGGCTTTAAGAACCGTGTCCATGTCCCCACGAGTAGCATTCCACTTAGACGAGTAATGTGTATTATGAGTTCGCATGTATTACCTTTAACAATGGAGCAACAAGTTGTGTATTAAAACACTACTACATATATGTCCTACGGGTTGTATGTGATGTCACAGAACTGTCTCGTTGGGTGATGCTGAGGGGACAGCTCTTCCTTTGTCTATCCTAGATGTGAGTGAACTCTACAAAGCTTGGAATCAGGCTGGACACATGGAGGTCATCTACCTCAGCAACGAGACAGCCAATGAGAACCTGCCTTCTCATTCACATGGCTTGGTTTAGATTCAGACTACCAATCACATTGGAGTGTTTGCATAAATGGATGCCTGAAATGAGTGACTTAACCTCCACAGTGCATATAAGGCTGCAGCCTATGGTCACGTCAATCTAGTTGGACAACCTCAGAGAAGTTGGTCATTGATTGTACACAATCAGAGGCTTCAAATGAATACTCATCAATAGTAAGCTGCACCTTACAAATGTAGCCTTTTTACACTGATAGTATTTCATTGGTATCTGTTTAGAGTTCAAGCCCACAACAACGCATTGATACATCATATAATTTAACTAAGTAAAAGACTTTAACAGAATCCAATTTGTTTCAATCATTTGAATCACATGAAAAGAAGGATAAATCGTGCAGAATTGATCACAGTGCCCATAATCAGAGACATGAGGGAAGAATGTCACATGATCCATGTTTCCCCCTGGAATGGTTGGACACGAGGTGAGGTTACTCAAAACATGTATAGTAGCTCCCTTGACAAAATCATAATGAAAACAATTTCCAAACTAAGACCACCCAAAAGGCAACAACTAGATTGACGTTATATGTTGTAGCAGTACATTATAGGCACTTGTTTGGGTTGTGTTTCTTTAAAGCAGATGAGAAATGTAAAGCCAGATTCCTGTTACAACCATACACCCATGTCCCTTTTAGTAGTATGTCTAAGAGTACATGCAGGGTTCTAACACATGTTTTCATTGCCTCTTTAAACTTCGTAGTATTTCAAATAGGACAAACATGGTGGTAATTATTTGTTGTGTTAATAGTCCTCCTAAATAACTTTCCTCAACTTTATGAACATGACAAGAAAACAATCTGTTGTCTGGTCATGGCGAACAGTTATGAAAAGGCACCTACAATTTTTTAATTTGTATCATCATATATTACACAACATGAGAAGGATAAATAACAAATAGGTTAATAGGTTAAAGGAGACCTACAACCCCTGTCTCTATAGACAACAAGCAAAGTACTAGTGATGGCTCTAAATCTAGAGCTAGGTTAAAGACGGCCAGTTGTTCTCAGAACATTTGCACAAAAACCCAACCATGACACAAATGACAAATTAAGCCTGTGAAGTCTTTGTATTTCTTTTTACAAATTTATGCAGGTAAAAATGTGGCACTGTAAAGCAGATAAGGTTGACAAACTGGAGTGGACATGTGTTTTACCAATGTGTTTTTTGTTTTCTATTGACCTGGTTTCGTGAATTTGATGCATTTGAGGGGCAGGGTGGTCTCCAAGAAATTTTGAAGTAGGGTGATTTCTCCTTTTATGTGTATACTATGGGTGTGGGTGGTTACTATTGTGGAGGTAATTTCTCTTAAATATGTAAACTGTTGCCATGGCTACCAATGCAATTTGGTACCATATCAACAATTGCTCGGTTGTCGTACCTACTTGCAGCACAGGTATTATTATCTAACTATTTACTGTATGTCCATTTCGTGCACCCACATACCCCCTATGTGCACCCCTAATTTCACAGTTGTGCCATGTATAGGTACAGAGCTACAAGGGGAAACATCATGTCAACTATTGCCCGGGCAATTTTACAGAAACCATACAACACAGAACCGTATTTCTGTATCTGAGCCCCTGCAACATCACCAATGACATGCAAATCATATGATGGTGTTTTAATTGTGAGTCCTGATACATAAGAATAAAAAATACATAGGACAGTGAATCCCTCTGAATCCTTCAACAACACTTGGCTCTGACGGTTGATTTAAGTAATAACCGTATTCCATACATATATGTATATATAAACCCTACAGTATATACACAAGCCCAACACATGGCTAGACAATAGGTAACAGATAGTCCTCCCTACTTACCAATTTGTCCAAAAATCATTCCTACCATTATTCAACAACATACTTTGAAAACTGTCGAACCAAATCAGCTCTCAAAACTGGTTGCAACATGTACAGAGGGGAAAGGAAATGAGAACATTAAATGTAAAACAAATAGAAATAAAAATTGTTATCCCTATGAACCTAAATGGAACATGTCACTAACTACATAATATTGTGTGATGATAAGAGATGGTTAGTTTTCATATACATGAGCCTTTCATGATGCTAACAATAATAAGGGTAAAATAAAACAGACACACAGTGAAAACCAGAGACTATTAACAACACAGATACCCTAGGTGCTTTCAATTGGAGCTCTCCTCCTTAACATCAGTCTCCTTAGGCTGAAATTATCATCCAAACCCTTAGGTATTAAGTAGTAACTGCTATCTATGCACAAATGCATAGTGCAAAAAGACTACTCACTCAACAAAAAAATGTTATTTAACGTCAAAAAACCATTTTTAACGTTTTAAAACATTTTGCCATGATAAGGAGGTATAAAAAAACGTTCTGAAACGTTTTGCAACGTTTTTCTGTTGACTAGGTATGCTGAATGTGATGTGATGCATTTCGGTTAACAGTGGCAACCTAGGAGAAAGGTCAATGTATGAGAGGCTGTCACTGAATGAGACTGTACAAAGTTTTTCTTATCAAAGGAGTTAACAAAACATGATAAAAAGATCAGCAACCCCCTCCTTTTATAGAGTACATAGTTTGTCCTACATGTGTATGAAGATGTATGTTGACGCATTAACAGGAGGTACCACAACCTTCTTCATTTATCCACTTTAAGGTAAACTAACACATGATAATAAGAATCCTGATGTTGGCAATTCATCTCTTTACAACCCAGATTTATTCCTTGCTATTAGTTATTACAGTCACTTGAGGCATTAAGAAGGGTTGATTGTTTGATGTGTTTTGATTACAATGAACTGAGAAATGGCAAATGACCTGTTACAAAATACTCAAAGGTGGTCGTAGCTGCTTAATTTATCTCTCATAATGTTAGGGTTAACCATGGTTTGTCACAACCTCAGACTTAAGGGTTACTCAAAGATGAGTTCACATGTACAGGCTACCTATTGCTATAGCTGTGGATTCTACATAATAAAGACTGATCCTTTATGCAAAAAGCCATCATAATAGGGCTAGATATTTATATGTGTGTATATGTAGTTATATATGTAAGAAGCCAAAAACTGGTTCACCATCTGCTAACAAGACACAGAAAATGGACCAATGACCTATACCATTCTGGGTCAGATGGGTTTTATGTCACTAGAAATATAGGGCTATTATATACACATCAATAAAAGACTTCTTTTTTTTGCAAATCACTTTTTCAAGGCTGAGGACATCGGAATCCATTATGTTTGACAATGGTGCAGGGAGATGCCAGCGGTGCTGTGACCGGCCAATAGGATGTGCCGTACTGGGCGCTGATTTAACAGATTTAGATCGTCACCCACAGTGCAAACCATAGTTATCAGTGGGCTGACGGTGTGGCAATGGTAGTGGCCTACTACAGTGCTAACTGTTAGTTGCCCAACAATGGCAGGTTAGTTTTACTATTCAACACCTTATCATATGGTGTGGTTGTGGCAGGCAGGCATTTTATCTGACATATCAATAGTGGCCACCCTCTACTTATGCCTACATGTGACAGTGAAGTAGGGGAGGTTTTGGTTACATTTTCCGTACACTAAATATATCACTGGGCGCCTTTAGCCTTACCATCAGGGCACATGAGGAGTAAGGAGACACTCAGAGAAGAGCGGGAAGCTGATGGCTCATCCTGAGTTAAGTTCTGGGAGAAAATCATTTGGTCACAGGCATTTTCATACAAAAGGTTATCACTGTAAAAGATTGTCTTCAATACATAATGATATGGCATGTACATTTTGTCCACTCCCATGACAATATACATTACTATAATACCCAGCTGGGTCCTGTTTTTCCCTATCATGTGGATGTCCGTATATCACATAGGGACGTCCGTATGTGGGTCAATTAAACATACTGTATTTCCCTATATATACAGACTTTTAGCCTCTACATGCGGACCTCCGTATTCCTATGTGGAAAAAACTGTTTTTCCTCATCTTACGGACTTTCAGAAAACCGCTGAAACGCCGTATGTAGGGCCTCAAATACCTACGGGGGGTATCCCCCTTGTATGTTAAAAACGCTTACGGACCGCCGTATGTTACATATGGACCCCCGAATAGGTCCGTATGTTTCCGCGTCTTGTTTGTTTAGCCGTATGTGGGGTCATGACATATGACCTTGACCCGGAAGTATTACTTTCTTTGTTTCGGCGGTTCATTCTAACTTGCTCAGTCGTGCTCGCTCTGACCAAGATGAGGATGGGATGGATCCAGAGAAGCAAGAGAGAATACTACAAGTGTGTTGACCCCCTCTCCTTTTTCACGGACAGGAAGTTTATCCAGAGGTATCGTCTTCTTAAACCAGTGGTCAGTGTATTAATAGACAGGTTCGTCGACACAAGACAAATCAAAGTCCTAAGGGGCAAGCATGCTGTACCCTACAGGATCAGAGTAAGTCTCCTTATCCCCAAGCAAAAATTACACCTTGTCACTTTTCCCACCTCTCTTTAAGTTAAGAGAACCCCTTTCCCTGTCCCCACCCCTCCCCCAAAGTAATAAATTAATATGGTCTTTATGAAAGGGCCTACTTCAGTTACCTTTCAAATAATGACTACAGTTCACCTATACATCTATATATACAAATGGCAATGCACACACCTATTCAAAAGAGGTTGTACTACCTATCTGCAGTCTTTTTTCCCTATATAAGGCCCATCTTGGGTGTACCATATCCCCCTTTAATACTATATACTGCGGAACCATACTGATGGCGAAATCCATTGAAAACAACTTATATGTGGCTAATTTAATTTTATTTATTGTTACTTCATAGTTCTGTGTGGCTTTGAGGTACTTCGCCACGGGAGCAACCTACCAGACAATCGGGGACTGTCACGAGGACAGCAAGAGCGTGGTTAGCAAGTCTGTCTTAGACGTGGCTGAATACTTCAGGACACACATCACAGAGTATGTGGAATGGCCGGACTCTTTTGATGAGAAAAATGCCAAGGCCACCGCCTTCTACAAGAAAACCAAGAAACCAAAGTGCTTCGGTCTAGTGGATGGTACCCACGTTCCGATTATGTGCCCCAAAGGTGTCATAAACAATGAGAATCAGTACTATTGCTATAAGGGGTATTACAGCATCAACGTTATGGTAAGTTAAAAATATTTCTTTGTTCTGTTCCTTTTCCTTTGGTTTCTTTTTTATGAATGTTCCATTCATAAAGAAAATGAAATAAAGTTTCTCTTCTTTTCTACCTTTTTTCTCTCTTGTTAATTAACTTAACAAAAATTAAATGTCTTTACTCCCAACATTTTTTTCTACTCTTCTTTACATCTTGTCCCTTTTTTTTCTAGATCATCGCAGACTTTGACGGCATTATATTTCACGTGAACGCAGCAAACCCGGGCAGCTCCAACGATATATATGTAATGAATGGGTCGCAGGTTAAATTCCTTGGAGAGAGGGGGGACTTCCAAGGATACTCCTGGGGGACTCTGGGTAAGTAGTGACTTAAGAACAATTCTCTCTGTCTTGGTTCTTGTCAAATAAAATACAAAAAGGTTTTTCCTTTATTTCAAAAAAATAAATGTGATATTCCTCTTGTATGTAACATATTATCCGATAACTTGACTTAAAAAAGTAATTCACCTCTTTTTTCCTTTAAGAATATTACAATTTCTTTAAGGTACGTCCTGACAGACTATGTCCTCACCCCTATTAAGTATGAGAAAACGCAAGGAGACATAGACTTCAACAAATGGCACGTTCTTCAGTCGAGAGAACCATCGGTATACTTAAACAGCGCTGGAGGTAAGGCTTAAAATATTTTTGCTTCTTATGTATATCCATATACCATATATAATTTCTACTGTAACATTTAAAGCCCCCTCATGTTCACCTTTCAAATAACATGTGTTATATTTTTTTGAAACAGGTGTCTAGACACTAGTGGGGGCTACTTGTTCCATTGCCCTCCCACAGCTGCGGCGATAATAGGGTCATGTGTGGCCCTGCACAACTGCACCAAAGCGACAAAGGTTGCTCTTCTCCCAGACTCCATAGACAGAGACAGGTTCAAGAGGATAAGCCCCCCCCCCCCTGTTCCTCAACCTGAGCAAAGGACACAGGCTGAGCGTATAGCCTTCAAGAACCTGTGGTCTTCTTTCGTCAAGAAACACTTCAGCTCAGAAGACAAAGAGACTGAAAATGTTGAACAAGTCAGAGTGAATCCCGAGGTTCAAGACCAGAGAGAAGACGCAGGTGACCCCAGCCAGTTCAACAGGAATCCAGATTTTCCTTTGCTTATTCAACAGGTGAACAGATTCATGGAGCAATTCTTTCAGGATCAGAATCGGTGATAAGTCTTAACATGTATAAGCACACATCTATTTTATATTATTGTACATATGTATAGACTAAATATTGTGTATTTATTAGCCAACAAAAAATGTCTCAGTCTAAATTAAAATCATTAAATTCTTTGTATATCCATCACAGTCAAATTCAAACCATGTAATGATGTAAGAAGGCACTAATTTGGCTTTACTTGAACATTTAAAACAACTATTTCAAGACATGACTTAATGTCTATGTAAGGAGGAAGTATCCTTCCTTGTGGTTCTCATGGTTTTATCTGACGGATGTACATTTTATGTATGTGTGTATATATAAGTTATAAGTACTTTTATCTTTTGAAACTCTCCACTGTTTTTCAGTTTTCTTTAATATCTTTGATTTAAGTGAAACACACTCATATTTGGCACATGCTGACATAAAATCTCAACTATGAATCATTTCTGTCATCATATTGTCAGAACAAGCAACAGCAAGGAAACAGCAAAGTCTTAAACCTTCTAGTTGTTACTATCCTTAAGATTCTTTAACAAAGGGCCTTGCAAATTCTTTTTCAAATTATTACAGAAACAAATTCTCCAACTGAACTTTTTTTTCTATGATATGTTAAATATTTAACTCAACACTTAACAAGTCTATGACAATTTCACTTTAGTACTCCAGTCTTAAAAGTAACTAGATACAAACAACTCTCTTCACTTTATGTATTAAAAGACAGTCCTGTATGTGACTGGAAAACAGTAATCTTTGGTGTAGTTGTCTCTTTGTTTCCAGAATAACACATGTTCATTAACACTTAGATATTATCCCAGTATTTCTGTGTTACTTTACGTGCCCTGGATGACCTTTTCAGAGGGACACCTTTCTTTTTATCATCTCTGTCGTCCTTCTCTGAAGCCGACGCTGAAGCTTCTGTGTCTGCTTCAGACTGGGTGTCGATGTTCTTGGGGATGACAATATTTTTAGCCACATCTTGATGATCTTCCTGTCCGTCTGTAGCCACTATAACAAAATCATCGCTTTTTAAGACACTAAACTGAGGAAGCCCTTTGTCTTCAGGACTTATACAGTTGATAGCTGCATATGAAACGAAATATAATTCTTCAGTACAATTGTTTCCTACACAAAGCATGAACTAAATATTTTAATTTTATTCTCAACCGTATAGGATTTATTTCTTTCTGTCTATCTGAAATAAGATACTTCATTTTTTATCTATTTTTTGGATGAACTTACCTTCACCGGGTATAGCCAACTTCATCTAAGACGTTCCCTCTTCCAAGAAAAAACCAGGCTGTATGTGGCTCTCGGTCTGATATGTGGGCGATTTCCCATCTTATAAAGGAACATTAAATAACCAAAAATTAGAATAAAAGAGATGAAATAAAATCTTAAATACATGTTGTTATGTAAAAATGTGTACCCATCTGAAAAATATGCAAATCCCCCACAATATTTTGCGTTCTTTTCCTCTTAGGACTGGATAAACGTGTACAGTTCTCTGAACTGATTCCCTAATGTGTGCATGCAATAAAAGGGAGAGCCGGCTGTCAAACACCGAGGCGATAGTAAACATATCAGTTTGGCCCTACACCGGCTCTATGTCAATCTATTTTCTTTCCTTTAACTGCCTTTAGACTTAACATGTTCAAAGAAAAGTGGAACTCTCAGTTATTTTAAGACAGAGGGTCCACCTTAATACTGCCTTTAGGAAACTGAGTTATTATAGGAAAATAGGATACATTAAAATTATACATGTGCGATAATAAATTACAACGTCAATGAAAGATTTCAGTCTGTTTTCTGTACCTTGTGTCTCTTCTGTCTGTGGAGTAGCCTGTGTGTCAGGCTCTTGCGACGCACTGCCCTCCTCCTGTGTCTCCGCTGTTGCATCATCTACTTCTACAGCAGGAGAATTAACCATAGTTTCTTTTGTTTCTTGCCCTGAGGACTGCTCTGGTAACTGTGGAATGGGAGGAGAGGGTAGTGGAAATTCTTTAACATCTTGTGCAGGAGACTCCTCCGGACCTTCAGCGACTACTTGAGGAGGGGACCCTACAGGAGATTCTGTGTCTTCTTCAGTGTCCTGACGGTTGATGTTTCCATGCGTTTTAACGACAGGACGACTGACTGAATAAAGACATGAAAAATAAATTTCCTTCAGCTTTTTTTAGTAGTACGTTATAAGAATATACCCATACCAATTGCCTGTATGTTAAGGTAATGTGTCCCTTTTTTATATACATATACATATCAATAAATAAATGAATTGTTCCTGTCATATTACACATATGTTATTGAAAACATGATATTTATTAAAGCTATACTGAAAATAAAATATTTATTTGTCGATTCATACTCACGTTCTATTAAAGTCCTGGCTATAGTTTCCCTGTTGATCTTCTCCTGAAGGTTTGCCAGCTTCTCGAGGTTGGCCACTACCCTGTCTAGAACTCTCTCTGCGTTGTCTACCAGCTGCAAAGAAGTATTATTACAAAGATTAAGGGCCTTTTGAGTAGAAGCCAATTGCTTCATACTTTCAGATACCCGGGCAAAGCTGTCTGCCACAGAAACAATACCAAGTGATATTTTGCTCTGAGCTTCTTGTACAGCTTTTGTGTGGTTCCCTAAGGACTCAGTCATGGCGTTCACACTTTCCACTATTTTAACTTGATTGGAGAGTAAATTGTCTCTCAGTTTATCATTAATAACCTCTATGCCTTCGACTGTCTCCTTTTGGTTAGGCAGGAAAGCAGCGGACATTTCTTTTACAGTATCAGCAGATACTTTTGAAGTCTCCTCAAGTTTTTTCATAAATAAATTTGTGTTGGTCGTGATATTTCCCGCTGACTCTACAACCTTCTGAGAGAAATTTTCATAAGATGAAGTCATTTTTTTGTTTGAAATAACCAGTTCCTGCATATCTCATATCCTCAGATATTTTCACTGCAGACTCAGCCAGAGCCTCGTGAGTCTTTTTTAATTCCAGTGTGAAAGGGTAGGGATTTTCCACAGGAGGATGGCCAGTCCCCCTTTTATGTGTCACAAACTCCACACGTAAACGTTATCTTTAAAGACAAAAGGATGGGAAAAGTTATTTTTTAAGTTAAAGATGAATGAACAACACAACTAGAATCCTACTTTGGGTTTCAATGAGGATGTTTTATTTAGTCTATTGGATAACTTGTAGAATAATTTTGTGTCATACATTTCTATATATTCTATTTCTGTATAACATTTCTATATCTTCATGTGATAAGTGTCTACATGTACATGTATTTAAGCAAAGAGAAAAAATTTATTTTACCTGCGAGTTCCACCCAAGCCAGTTTCTTGAGGGTTATTCCATCGGCATAGCATTTGAATTTCCCTTTCAACACAGGTTTTAGATGGTTTGCCCCATGTATCAGAGCCCGGGTCTCGTCGGTCTGCCAGTGAAGAGACTTCTTGCGTGGAGATTTCCCGGTTTTGGTTCTGCTCCCCTGGGAAGACGTAAAAGAGGGAGCTTCTTCTTGCTCTGCTTCCTCCTGTGTAGAACTACTGTCAACAGAGGTTAACTGGCCTATATCACTGCTGCCTTGTGAGAGAGCACTTAAGAAAGAGGCGGCCAACGTGGTGAAATCAGTTTTTCCGGTAACTTTTCCTCTGCCTCGGCCCCTCGCCCTTCCCCTTCCTCTGAAGCCACCTCTGGAACCTCTGGCAGGAGGAACATAGGTAGGGTCCATGATCTTTTCATTCTTAGGGTCAACAGAGGGCCTTTGAGTAGAAGCAGGAGATACGGGAGGAAAGTGAGAGGGATGCTCGGAACATGGGGCCTTCCCTTTTTGTCTTTTGGAGGAAAGGTCTGTTTTCTTCTGAAGGTTGACGGCTTTCATCAGACATGCTGTCATGTAGGAAATAGCTTGCTGTCCTGCGTCCCCAGGAAACATCTCAGGCGACATAAAGTCAGGATCGTCTTCCTCTTTACCCTGGAAAAATTAATTAAGTTTAAATGAGTGTCAATTAATTCACTTTTAATCACTTAATCAGTTAACTTTAAATCAGTGTCGACTTAAGACCCACTGTGCTACTAACCAAATACAGAACTCGTAGGGTATACAGGCTGTATGCCCACGAGGGGGTGGGCCCGCTGCCCAGGGTGCCCGCCCGCGGGCATACAGACCTAAACGGTTTATATATAGGACTACCATATGCTTCGTTGTTATAGGTATAACAAACAGAAATATGGATCGATGTCAACAAGGATGGGAGACATAGCAGAGGGTGCCAGTGAAGCTATGCCCCCTGCCGGACTATAAGGACAAACCCATACCCTCTTTCCCTTTCCACAGCCTTTGGACTTTGAGTTATTGCGAGATTTGAAGGAAAACATCAATTTCCTTACCTGAAAGTAAGACATTTCGAAGCGTGTTAGGAAATGTTTACTACTGCAAATGGCGACAGGAAGTGACGTCGGACAGTGAGGAAAGGGAATCCCTGGGGGGTTCCCGGTATGTGAGGTATTTCACATGAGATGCTTGTTTGTTTGTTTGTTTGTTTAGTTTTACGTCCGGGGGCCATCGAGGAACTCAGACATTCAAGGTTTCTCAGACATTAAGTCCTTTCTTTTCTTTTTGGACAGGTATTTATATGCTGCTTGCCCGACACAGCAGTGACCGAATCTATGAATGACCGAATCTATGAGATGAATGACCGAATCTATGAGGAGGGTCGAGGGGGAAAACCGCTACCGGGGCTTCATTCCCCTACTCTTTTCGAAGGATAGCAAGTGTTCTTTTATTTGCCTGGTCCCATAGGCAGGGCCAGACAAACCACGGCCTTTGATCACTCAGACGTGGTTCACTGAGGGGGAATCCCATGGCAAAAGACAAGCATGTAAGCCCAGGCCCGCGCATATGGACACCAGCTGCCCACACGCTCACCCCAAGACACAAGAAACCCCAAGTTTGTCGCCTTTTACGAATCTGGTATGCCCACTGTTAGTATGGAAGGAGATTTCTCCTTGTGGACTCCCAATGAAGTTATTCTGCTCCTTCATGCCCTCACATGAAGGTCCCCACTCCACAGGGGGAGCATGAGATGCGGACACATAGGGACTAGTGTTATAACATAGGGAGGGATACGGAGGGGTACGGATTTCCGGATGTATACCGCCCTATGTGTCCGCATGTTCATCTGAAAAGGAAAAAAGATATGGACGGATGGCAGAAGACATTTTTAATCTAATTTTAATTAAGCCCCGCAGGAAAGCCATATGTATTTGTCCTTATGTTATTATATTTTTAAACATAGGGAAAAACAGCTCCCTGGTCCCCTAATTAACAGAAGCTGAGGAGCTTGGCACCCAGTGACTGTATGCCTGTATGTGAATGCTATCAACTCAGTGCAAACTGAAGCAGCTTCAGCCTCAGATACCAGAAAAATAACATCAAGGGTGAGTGAAGGGGCCTAAGGTTTACCAAGTTCTGGGAGTAAGGGACAAGTTCAAGATTTAGATAACGATGACGGTAACTGCCCTCAGCCAGCAGCCTTGACAATATGGCCCTTAGGCCTGACCACTGTTGGGACTTCTATAAAGGCTTTGGTAGATTGTAATATGCTAGCTGTCATTGGAATTTCGGTTGTCAACTTTCATGGTTTACTCAAATGAACTATGTTGCAATGGCTAGAGTAAAATGTATGGTGGACCCCCCCCCAGCCCTTTCTTATGTCACATTTGTTCAAATGCTTAAAACACATAGTGGACTGACACAAAGTATTGGGAGGTGTTAAAATGAAATTGATACCCAAAATGATTGCTGAAGTATCCAAATCAGACTTAAATATCTTTGACCTGCAAAGTCAAAAACTCCCAAGTAGTAGGCTTATTAACTTTTGAAAAATCCATTGATTAGGACAAAAGCTTTTACATTTCTCTTTTTCTGACCAAATCCTCAAACTTTAGGGCTGACTTATACATGGGGTGCACCGTAAATGTAGGGTATTACGGTAATATGAAATCCAAAATGAGGTCACTCTTCTCCTAAAAGTATAGGTTAAGTAGGTATAGTATATTATCACTTTCTGCCATTGGCATTGGTTTGTCGCAATCATGTTACCTTTTGCAATGGTATTTGATGACTGGTTTGGCTGGATTTCTATTGGTTTCTGGAATTGAATGTTGACATTGATATGAACTAGACAGCAATTTTAAGTGAGAGCAGTTCAAATGGTAACCAGTTACCAGTATGGGGGGGGGGCGTGGAATAAGAGAGCATAGAAAGTGGGGGGAGGGGGAAACAGGATTGCATCAGTCTGACCCTATTGAGTTATTAATACAGCCTTACTGATACCTTAACATCACTCTACTCCCTGCTTGTTTGTTTAGTTTTAGCCATCGAGGAACTCAGACATTCAAACCTAATCCTGTAGCATACTAAGGGTGTATTGCATCATCTAGTGTGTAGCATATTGCAATACACCCTTAATGAGGTCTGAAAGGGGTACTGGATGGGACCCTCCCCCCCTCCCACCCACCATCACTACTTTGATTGCCCCTTTGGGCAGCTACTAAACCACTGACCCTACTCTTGCCCACCCAGGACTATTGCGCCCCCCCCCCCCCCCACAGCCACCCAGGACTGATGAGTGCCCCCCTACACCCAGTGGTGTGCTTGTCTACCTACAACCACCCACACACCCTCCCCCTGCCTACTACACCCACTGGTGATTGATGGTGTCACCACCTACTCACCCCCCTCCCCACCCTGCCTTCACCCAACTGGCTTATTTTGTGTGGTAACAAGTAGGTAATTATAGTTCTGTCTAGACCAATCAACCATCAGTCATAGCTTTCCCTGGTCCTCAAGGCCAAACCAGCCAATACACATGTATTACTTCACAGAAAATAGTTCTCTCAACTGTTATCTTCTGCTTTGATCACAAACACTTTAAATGTAAGTTCCTTCATTTCTATCAAAACCATACATATTTTTAATATTCTATCACATTCACTATCATATACATGACTTTTTGCTGTATTAAAAAGTAGACATGAAAGATTCATTCAGACCACCATTCAGGCGTTTGAATCTATCACCAACCTAATCTATGACCATATATGGATATTCCCAGAAGTAAACAACCATATGTTAATGTATGCTAAAGACCAGACATCCACTTCCCCTCCCAACCTGCCTTACCATATAAGGAAACAGTCAACAACTTGAAACAGTCATTGACATCACCATTCATGCATATGAATCTGTCATAAATCTCATTCTATGACCATATATTGATATTCCCGCAAGTTAATGTATGCCAGAGACCAGACGCCTAACCCCCTCCCAACCTGCCTTACCATAAGGAAATGCAACTCTGGTCTACTGCACTGATGTCATAGCACCAGGCCTAACTTTATCAATCATGTTTCAATTCACATCAACTTTGAACATCAAAACCTAACCTTTTCCTCTTGCTTTTCTTATCATTTCTACATATATATTTAGCAAACACATTTTAAAAACATCACCCAAAAATTCCCTGCTCCTTCTTCAACCTACAACATATCTTACAAGGCAAGTACAATTACTAGTCCTTGCAACAAATAATTTTATGGTAAGGGCGTAAAATCAAATACAAAAATGTGAATATCTCTGAAACTATTCATAAAAAAAAACCATGCAATTTCTAACATCTGACTTAAAATTACAATCTTACATGCAGTAACAAAAAAGTTGATTTACTATAGAGCTCTATGGACAAATTGGACACCGTTAACAAACCTCTACTTTTCTATACTTTAATCTTCAAATTTTAACAATTCCTGAAAATTGTACGTAAAAAAAAATGTTCAACTTTCTCACAGTACTCTCAGATTAGACACATTCCCATTACTGCCTTCGCTATTCTGCTCAAACTTTTTCTTAATTTTTCGCCAAAACCCCAATGTAAAGAATGCGGGGCCGTTCTCTATGATGACATAGCTCCAGAGCAGGGCATGGCCCACCATAATCAGTATGGACAATAGCATATTGCAGACTTTCCAGAGATTTCCCTTTCTTATCTGATTCCAAGAAATACTCAACCAATTGTATATTTCCTAATGTATAATTAAATGGCCTTCAAGGAATACAAAATATGAATTTCAAGATCCCATATAACAATAATAACCTAGAAATTCAGAAACACCATTTTTTGAAAAATGTGAGCATGAAGACTATAATCCTCTGAGTGATTGCTGACAAAAGCATGGTTAAAGCCCCCAAAACCAATATCTGGTAAGTCTGAGAATGGTTGACCAACAACACTGCTACACCATCTAGTGTTTAAAACTGTACTTATACTGCAGTGATATTAGGGGCACTCCATGAGGGGGGCTTCTATTTATGTTCTACTGATTTAGCAGGGACTTAATATTTCTTTCTGAAATCTAGTCTTTTTCTGTATTTGTATTTCTATCAGTGAAGAACCTCAACACCCCCCGCCCCAATTAAATGATTTTCATCCACTAAATTTGTCAAATATTTTCTTGGTCTGACTTTTGAAAAAGAAAATTCTCACCTGATGATTAAACTATAAGAAAATGGACTTAATTGAATTTTAGATGACCATTGTAAACACCGGAACTCTCAAGAGTATCAAGCCTCAGACTAGCATAACCAAATGCCTTTCTGTTGAAGTAATTCTTTGTCAAGGCTAAGGTAAAAGTCCATAATATTTGAGGGGCCCTTTGTGTATAGCACTTGTGTTTCAATAACTGAATTGTTTAATTAGGTTTAATTTGGAGGAATACAATAGGAATGACCTGAAGTGTGAGGAATAAAATAACTCTAAATGATTTTTCCTATGTAAAGCAGAAACCACTGTATGACTAATGAAAAAAGAAATCTATCTAAAACAGAAACAACAGAAGCTGGCCGCTTTTTTCCAAATGTTTATTCGGGTTCGCATAAGTAATTGCACATCTCTCCTCCAGCTTTATAAGTCTTGAACGTACCCATCTTCAGGGAAAAAAAGTCACAAGAATGACGGCTTAGATTATACCATGAGGGATATAGTGCACCATACACGTGACATGAAGTCAATAACACAATAAAATATGACAATGACTGGTGAATTGATATCTAAGTGATACTCAATATTAACAAGATGATAAGTTACGTATTGTTATACACAAAGAACACACCCTGTGCCATCTTAACCCCACAGTGACCAGTGAAGGGCACTGCATCTTCATCAGATGATGATCTTGACATAAACAAAAGTAGTAAAAGGCACGAGAACGCATACAAATGAGATCTGGCAGATCAAGCGGGAGAATCCGGAGACGGACAGTCAACGAGAAAATCAACATGGCTTTAAGAACCGTGTCCATGTCCCCACGAGTAGCATTCCACTTAGACAAGTAATGTGTATTATGAGTTCGCATGTATTACCTTTAACAATGGAGCAACAAGTTGTGTATTAAAACACTACTACATATATGTCCTACGGGTTGTATGTGATGTCACAGAACTGTCTCGTTGGGTGATGCTGAGGGGACAGCTCTTCCTTTGTCTATCCTAGATGTGAGTGAACTCTACAAAGCTTGGAATCAGGCTGGACACATGGAGGTCATCTACCTCAGCAACGAGACAGCCAATGAGAACCTGCCTTCTCATTCACATGGCTTGGTTTAGATTCAGACTACCAATCACATTGGAGTGTTTGCATAAAATGGATGCCTGAAATGAGTGACTTTACCTCCACAGTGCATATAAGGCTGCAGCCTATGGTCACGTCAATCTAGTTGGACAACCTCAGAGAAGTTGGTCATTGATTGTACACAATCAGAGGCTTCAAATGAATACTCATCAATAGTAAGCTGCACCTTACAAATGTAGCCTTTTTACACTGATAGTATTTCATTGGTATCTGTTTAGAGTTCAAGCCCACAACAACGCATTGATACATCATATAATTTAACTAAGTAAAAGACTTTAACAGAATCCAATTTGTTTCAATCATTTGAATCACATGAAAAGAAGGATAAATCGTGCAGAATTGATCACAGTGCCCATAATCAGAGACATGAGGGAAGAATGTCACATGATCCATGTTTCCCCCTGGAATGGTTGGACACGAGGTGAGGTTACTCAAAACATGTATAGTAGCTCCCTTGACAAAATCATAATGAAAACAATTTCCAAACTAAGACCACCCAAAAGGCAACAACTAGATTGACGTTATATGTTGTAGCAGTACATTATAGGCACTTGTTTGGCTTGTTTTTCTTTAAAGCAGACGAGAAATGTAAAGCCAGATTCCTGTTACAACCATACACCCATGTCCCTTTTAGTAGTATGTCTAAGAGTACATGCAGGGTTCTAACACATGTTTTCATTACCTCTTTAAACTTTGTAGTATTTCAAATAGGACAAACATGGTTGTAATTATTTGTTGTGCTAATAGTCCTCCTAAATAACTTTCCTCAACTTTATGAACATGACAAGAAAACAATCTGTTGTCTGGTCATGGTGAACAGTTATGAAAAGGCGCCTACAATCTTTTAATTTGTATCATTATATTTTACACAACAACATGTGAGGAAGGATAAATAACAAATAGGTTAATAAGTTAAAGGAGACCTACAACCCCTGTCTCTGTAGACAACAAGCAAAGTACTAGTGATGGCTCTCCATCTAGAGCTAGGTTAAAGACAGCCAGTTGTTCTCAGAACATTGGCACAAAAACCCAACCATGTCACAAATGACCAATGAAACCTGTGAAGTCTTTGTATTTCTTTTTACAAATTTATGCAGGTAAAAATGTGGCACTGTAAAGCAGATAAGGTTGACAAACTGGCGTGAAGATGTGTTTTACCAATGTGTTTTTTGTCTTCTAGTACAGAAACCATACAACACAGAACAATATTTCTGTATCTGAGCCCCTGCAACATACATCAGCGATGACATGCAAATCATATCAAGGTTTTTTAATTCTGAGTCCTTTACAAAAGATGTCATCTGATACATAAGAATTATAAAATACATAGGACAGCGAATCCCTCTGAATCCTTCAACAACACTTCGCTCCAACGGTTGATTTAAGTAATAACCGTATTCCATACATATATGTATATATAAACCCTACAGCAATCGAAAAGGCATGACAGCTGTTACAAACATGCGTCCGTGAATAACCTTTGAAAAATATGCGTACTTGTAACAGGGTTGCCATGGCAACCAGGATGCAATGAAGATTCCTCGTCACCTTAAGATAAAGAAGTGGACCGATCACATGGAGCTCCGATAAGAAAAAAGTGGAGATACAAATTTTGCACCATTCCGCTTCACGTACCTGCGCAAGTATTGTGGGTCGCTAAAGTGGCAGGCGGATGGGAGAAAACGGGGAGTTGAGACTTGCTCCACCGACATCCCAGATCATCGCATTGTACAAAAAGGACGTGAAATGATGACAACCCGAGTCGGAGTCTCAGGCACATACACTCACAACCTACCTATGTCCTACGTATATATGTATATACACAAGCCCAACACGTGGCTAGACAATAGGTAACAGATAGTCCTCCCTACTTACCAATTTGTCCAAAAATCATTCCTACCATTATTCAACAACATACTTTGAAAACTGTCGAACCAAATCAGCTCTCAAAACTGGTTGCAACATGTACAGAGGGGAAAGGAAATGAGAACATTAAATGTAAAACAAATAGAAATAAAAATTGTTGATGTTATCCCTATGAACCTAAATGGAACATGTCACTAACTATATAATATTGTGTGATGATAAGAGATGGTTAGTTTTCATATACATGAGCCTTTCATGATGCTAAAAATAATAAGGGTAAAATGAAACAGACACACAGTGAAAACCAGAGACTATTAACAACACAGATGCCCTGGGTGCTTTCAATTAGAGCTCTTGCTCCTTAACATCAGTCTCCTTAGGCTGAAATTATCACCCAAACCCTTAGGTATTAAGTAGTAACTGCTATCTATGCACACATGTATAGTGCAAAAAGACTACCCACTCAACAAAAAAACGTTATTTAATGTCAAAAAAACGTTTTTAACGTTTTGCCATGATAAGGAGCCATAGGGAAACGTTCTGAAATATTTTGCAATGTTTTTTTGTTGACTGGGCATGCTGAATGTGATGTGATGCATTTCAGTTAACAGTGGCAACCTAGGAGACAGGTCAATGTATGAGAGGCTGTCACTGAATGAGACTGTACAAAGTTTTTATCAAAGGAGTTAACAAAACATGATAGAAAAACAGCAACCCCCTCCTTTTCTAGAGTAACATAGTTTGTCTTATACCTATACATGTGTATGAAGATGTATGCTGATGCATTAACAGGAGGTACCACAACCTTATTCATTTATCCACTTTAAGGTAGACTAACACACGATAATATGAATCCTGACGTCGGCAATTCATCCCTTTACAACCCAGATTTATTCCTTGCTACTAGTAAATACAGTCACTTGAAGCATCAAGAAGGGTTGTTTGATGTGTTCTGATTACAATGAACTAAGAAATGGCAAATGACCTGTTACAAAATACTCAAAGGTGGTCGTAGCGCCTTGATTTATCTCTCGTAATGTTGGGGTTAACCATGGTTTGTCACAACCTCAGACTTAAGGGTTACTCAAAGATGAGTTCACATGTACGGGCTACCTACTGCTATAGCTGTGGATTCTATATAATAAAGACTGATCCTTTATGCAAAAAGCCATCATAATAGGGCTAGATATTTATATGTGTGTGTGTATATGTAGTTATATATATAAGAAGCCAAAAACTGGTTCACCATCTGCTAACAAGACACAAAAAATGGACCAATGACCTATACTATTCTGGGTCAGACGGGTTTTATGTCACTAGAAATATAGGGCTATTATGTACACATCAATAAAAGACTTCTTCTTTTTTTGCAAATCACTTTGTCAAGGCTGAGGACATCAGAATCCATTATGTTTGACGATGGTGCAGCGAGATGCCAGCGGTGCTGTGACCAGCCAATAGGACGTCCCGTAGACGGAGGGAACGGACTTAGATTATCATCGCCCAGAGTGGGTGCTGATTTCACAGATTTAGATCGTCACCCACAGTGCACACCATAGTAATTAGTGGGCTGATGGTGTGGCAATGATAGTGGCCTACTACAGTGCTAACTGTTAGGCGGCCAACAATGGCAGGTTAGTTACTATGTAACACCTTATCATATGGTGTGTTTGTGGCAGCCAGGCATTTTATCTGACATAACAATTGTGGCCACCCTCTACTTATGCCTACATGTGACAGTGAAGTAGGGGAGGCTGGTTTTGGTTACATTTTCCGTACGCTAATTATATCGCTGGGCGCCTTTAGCCTTACCATCAGGGCACATGAGGAGTAAGGAGACACTCAGAGAAGAGTGGGAAGCTGATGGCTCACCCTGAGTTAAGTTCTGGGAGAAAATCATTTGGTCACAGGCATTGTCGTACAAAAGGTTATCACTGTAAAAGATTGTCTTCAATACTGTCTAGTTCTAGGTCAAAAACATGGGCTCTAGGCACAAAAATGAGATACTGCGTACTGTTGGAAAAGTGACACAGCTGCAAGCGACGGTTTACTTGACTACTAGCTCACAATATAAATGCTTCTTGTATCATATACAATATGTTATCTATATATCACATGGTCTCTGTTACTGTGACATAGACTGGCTATATCAAAGCGGAATCATGAAATTGTTCACTGCTAATTCTACATGAGATACATACACTGACCACCCCCAGTGAGGGGAAGGCCACTGACGACTGAAATCACAAAATTGAAGGACATTTTGCTGTCGTGAAAGCTGAGATATCGGTACGCAGGTCACTATAAGGTGACCAGTCCACGTGACCCTGTGAGGTCACCCACCGCTGGCATATCGCGCAACTACAATACTGAGAGAAACTGGAGACTTTGCACACACACACAAAAAAGATGTAGAGGAAGTGTCGCTTACTGCCACACTCATCTGAATTATTCAAAAATGAAAATCCCTTTATACACCTCACTAGTTGTCCTTTCTTGAAGCCAAAACCTAGCACAGAGCCAAGAGTCCCCAGCTAGCCAGGTAGGAAACCCCTTTGTAATTGAGTCATTTCTTTCCAGTATTCCACCTGGAAAATGGAACAGTATAATTTCACATTTTGTTGCCTTGGCAACTGACCTGGTAGGTGTGGTATTGTCCAACGTGCTTTACTTCAGTTTGCAACTTTGACCTGCTGGAATCATACTCTTCACTAGTTCATCATGCACAACAGTTTTTGATTTTTGTCAGTCCAACCACCTTGATGAATTCATAATGATTTGGCATGTACATTTTGTCCACTCCCATGACAATATACATTACTATGATACCCAGCTGGTCCCCTAATTAACAGAAGCTGACTGTATGCCTGTATGTGAATGTGAAGAGTATCTTGTAAACTTCCAGATCCTAATCTACACCCTGCTATCAACTCAGTGCAAACTGAAGCAGCTTCAGCCTGAGATACCAGAAAAATAACGTCAAGGGTGAGTGAAGGGGCCTAGGGTTTACCAAGTTCTGAGAGGAAGGGACAAGTTCAAGCTTTAGATAATGATATCCTTTTGTAGACTGACAACTTTGTCCCCATCGGAAGAAGGTGGGTGAGTGCCTATTTTTACAACTATGTCAAACTTGTTGTATGGGTGACAACGAAGCACTGCCAGGTCATTAAGGTAATAACAATGTACAGGTAACTGCCCTCAGCCAGCAGCCTTGACAATATGGCCCTTAGGCCTGACCACTGTTGGGGCTTCTATAAAGGCTTTGGTAGATTGTAATATGCTAGCTGTCATTGGAATTTCGGTTGTCAACTTTCATGGTTTACTCAAATGAACTATGTTGCAATGGTTTAGGCAAAATGTATGGTGGACCCCCCCAGCCCTATCTTATGTTACATTTATTCAAATGCTTAAAAACACGTAGCGGACCGATACAAAGTCGTGGGAGGTGTTAAAATGAAATTGGTACCCTAAATGATTGCTGAAGTATCCAAATCAGACTTGAATATCTTTGACCTGCAAAGTATTTGTCTGTGGTAAATAATTATATCATATACATTCACACCTTTAAAACACTAACATGAAATTTCCTATAAATTTGTCTGCGTTGTAACAATATATGAGGTTGTGTCGCTTATTTAAGTAAAATTCTAATCAATTTGTAAACAAATGTGGCATTCATAAACCCCTTAGTAATAGGCATAGTTACAGAAAATACATCATTATGGAAATACATACATCATCATTTTCCTTTCAATTTAACAATGTTATAAAATATAAAAGAAAGCAATGTATATGGGCCAAATTTTTGAATGTGGTACTTTTGGCCCTGACAAATCAAAAACAGTGAAACTCAAAATAAGTTAAAACAACTTTACTACATTCAAAGGGCAATGTCTTGGCTACGTAAAAACACCTGACATACGCAGCAACTCCTAGCGGGTCCGTTTTTATAAGCATTCAAAGATAATCTGTTGTAATTTGGGTTACTCCCTGCTCAAAATTCAGATACCAACTGGATATACCTCTTAACTATATCCTAATGACTCCTAAATCCATTTACAACATCTACTAGTAAGTATGTATCATGACTCAAAAAAATCAATATGTTCCTTTAAAAACCTTCCAAGATATCGGATATTGAACTTTTGTCATTGACTGATTTTTCTGAGAATTTTTTTCTAAAAGCCCAATTTTCATCTAGCTTTGTCAAAAGTTGTCAAATAATCACCAACATTCATCCATATTAACTTCAATATGCATACTTTAATATGCAACTACCATCTGTTCCATATCTAGCATTAGTTTGTGATAGAACTGGTGACAAGTTGGACCACAATTTGACTTTTTTGAGCAGGGAGTAACACGTTACTCCCTGCTCAAAATTAATTTCACCCCCCAAATAGTACAAAGTGCAAATTATGTACACAAATCTACATAAATAGGTTAGGAGGACTCCATAACAAGCAAATGAAAAAGTAGTAGGTGGAGTTTGATGGATATTCCTCAAAAAAATTAAAACATGTTCCTATCAGGTGTTACTCTCTGCTCAAAATTCAAATTCCCCCATTGATTGGGTTAGTGGGGCTAAATAACTGCATGTAGGTAACATATAACACATTTTTTGAATAAGTGAGGGGTACATCTATCATAAAAGCCACAAAAAACAGTAATCTTTACAATATTAGGGACATGAGATGTGAAAAAGTGGGATAAATCTTTAGGTCCGATGCAGATTTTTAGAATTTCCACACTCAAACAGACACTTAAAGTATTAGGATCATAACCAAATACTGCAGGAAGATGCAGGAGTGTATAATCTATCAGAAGGATATCATAAGTACACATTTTGATAACTGACAGTCAAGAGAGTGAGTTTTAGCAGCAGAATCTATTTTTGAGCAGGGAGTAACATATATAGGGCTCGGGCAGGCGACATGCTTTAACCCCATATAATGCCCAGTCATTTAGAAATAATGTCAAAATTCCACCACTTGCTGACAGACAACATCAGTTTTGATCAAAATAAAAGCATTTGGACCCCAACAAAGTATATCAACATGTGCCCTACACCTTCGTACATCTTATAAAGGTGAATTTTTGGCTGATCCCTTACCTTTCTTTTGCTTTAGGAGTAACAATTGTCAGTAAAATTGGACAGAAAGAGGATCAAACGATAGGTGGGAGTGTCCTTGTTGTGATTAGAAAAGACCCGTATGGATGTGCCATGCGAGAGACGACAGAGATGTCATCTGGTTTAGAGCGAAAGGACTTAGAATTTTGAGCAGAGAGTAACATCCTGTCATGTTTTATGGTCTACAAATGGCACAAAGAGTCAATATAGAACCAATTTTTGTTCATAATTAATTAGGAGGTGCCTATACAATATGCAAAGCAAAGATTTACTGTATGGAAGCAGTAGAATTTGATTCATTAACCAAAATGTTAAATGTTACTCCCTGCTCAAAAATGTGTATGCCAATACACTTTAGGGCCAGGACTAAAAGAAAATGGGTGTGGCCGTAATTTTTTTACACCATATAAAGACCTTAAATGTCCCTCAAAATTAAGTGCAGCATGGATGGTAGAAACAGAATATTTCATTGGTATTTTGAGAAGTTTTATTTTTGAGCAAGGAGTAGCATAATGCTACCTTTATTCAGTATGAAGGGGAGAAAAAAAAATCTACCATGTACATCAGGTTAAAACCCTTTGGATCTCAGAGTTAACATATGTATTGAATTCCAAAAGTGATTTTAGGGGTGTTGTACAGTATAAGCAACATGTGGGGGTGTGTGAAAATTGTATTTTTTCAGCAAAATACACACTTTTTGGTCATTTTTCAACTCTGTAGACCCATAACTCAAAAAAATTATGGTCTGATTCGCTAAAGTTTACTCTCATTTGAAAGCTTAGGATGTTTTCTCTTCAATAAAACCAAAAAATGCCAGGCTAGTGCACAGGCTTTGACCCTATTGGTAGGTAAAGCTTAAAAACCCTGTAAAATGCTAAAAGTACCATTTTCAAAAATTTGGCCCATATATCATAACCAACAAATCTAAGAAATAAATCTATATATAGGAAAAAGTTATAATTGTTCCTCGGGAGACCTCACGACTCGTGCGTGCTTGTCCAACACCCTATCAGAGATCAAAGAATCACCAATCATGCAGATAAAGGAATAGTATTGCACAAAGAGCTGTACCTTTCCAGCACTGGAATAATATCTTCCCTGTAAGTCAAGAATTACTCATTATGCAATAATTTGTATAGAAACTACTTCTGATTCTGTATCTTTTGAGAATTTTTATACAAGATCTACACAGCCAACCCCAACTATCAAATACATAAATTATGAACTGTTCCCTTTTCTGACGAAATGGTCTATAAGTACTGGTGAGTACAAACTGGTTCTACGCTATCATAGATGGCATTAAATGGTACATCGCAGATGAAATGTTTTGCGATGGAAAGATCTATATCTCTTTAATATGGAGATTTCACTAATAGATTTTGCAGCTACAAAGCAGATGCTATGCTCAAGATACCTGAAAGGAAATAGTACAATGGTGACCATTTATGACTCAATACACTGATTTAAAGATTTTACTACTGTTTTAATGGATCTCTCCTCCCAGTACCCATCTATTCACTCTTGGGGACTAACATTATACCCGCCTTGATGAATCTAACCTTGGCCCTATGATAAAAAGGAGATTCTGATACGTTCATGTTTATATCAATAACATATCTTTATAACTATATATTCTCAGATGAAATCACTTTTCCTCCAGGTCAACATTTTTTCTATGAACATACTTTTGATTGGTAGACTTTCAATGACTATCCTATAAAAATCAGTTGGTTCTTGAATCCTGATACTGGTGACATCACTGAGAAATCAGTATATTGTGAAGCGACATTTTCCATCACTGTCCAGAGAAAAGAGAAGGAGGAGAGGGGAGGCCATGTGGCTGTGAAGGGGCGTAGGGCAGCACCGAGAGTAGAACCGGAGTAGGTAATGTTGACGATGCGGCATGAGGTGAGCCGAGGTACACATGGGCTCCTGCGGTGGTTGGGGGTGCAGTGGCAGCCCCTGCTGGTGCTGGTGTATCAGTCTGCAGGGTCGGTAGCAGGCGAAGGTGGACAAACTGCCTCAGATATCATATCCAACCTACAAGATAAAAGATATAAAATATCATACCCAACTATGAGGTAAAGGATATATGAAATATGAACAATTTTTAGAATAAGGGGATATGAAATAATATAAGCAAAGGATATGGTAAGGCAATATGAAACATAAGGATCAACTTATGGGGTTAGGGAACCTAAAATATCATAACCACATTATAAGGTAAGGGAACACGAAATGTCATAACAAACCTATTGGGAAGAGCAATATGAAAATGTCATATCCAAATAATAATGTAGCGGAACATGAAATATAACCAACCTATTAGGTACAGGAATATGAAATATCATATCCATATTATAAGGTAGGGAACATGAAATATTATAACCAACCTATTAGGTACAGGAATATGATATACCATAACCAAATCATTAGGGGAATGTGAAACATTGCAACCAAACAATAAGGTAAGGAAATATGAAACATTTAATGTATAAGGCAGGAGTGAATTAAAGATCCTATAGAATAAGACAAAATAAAATATATTAGGCCATTTGGTTTAAAAGGAAATTAAGCAAATGGAATACATAGTAATAACCAATATCCAGTAGGAAGAAAAGTAAATATATGATGCTTATTTTTAACCTAAAAGGTAGTAAATGATGTAATATATCAGGCCACATCAAATCACAGAGTAATGAAATGTGGATATATTAGGTACACCTAGTTTTAAGGTATGAAAACATAAAAAAAAAATACAAAAAGCAATCATACCAAAACAATAAGGTAGTAAAACTGTAGTACATTAAGTTATAGCTAATTTTATTTAGTAAAACATGAAATATATTGACTCATGCCCAGGGTCGTAATCTCCCCCATTTCATGGCAATTGATAATAAATATGGAGGTAAATATGGACCTCCATATTTGGGTCCATATTTGAAATATGGGCCGTATTTGGGTCCATATTTGAATATGGAGGGGTCTAGAATATGGACCCAAATACGGCCCATAATTCAAATATGGACCCCAATATGGAGGTACATATTTACCTCCATATTTATTATCAAGTGCCATGAAATGGGGAAAAACACGACCCAGCCTTTTTTTTTTTAAATGATAGTCCTATCCAACCAACAAAGATTATTATTCGGAATGTACTCTAACATGCTAAGGCTAAAAATAAAAAGGTGTACCAGATTATCCCCATCCTACCAAGTGGTGATACATTTCAGTGATACCTAGTCTATACTACGGAAAATTCAATTAAATATTTTGGTCATTAATGTTAAAAAGTTTAGAAACATATCTTATATCGTACCTAGTGTGCAAGTTACATATAGTCATTTCCCTTTTTTTGCAAACACCCAAAAAAGACACATCACAATTTTGAGATTTCATTTTCCTACTCTTTCTGAGAGAAATATATAAAAAAAAATATATCATATAATCATACATCACAATTCATCTTTTCCTCTGGTATTTTTCTAACTCAAGAGAAATGACAGTGTAGTGCAACTTACATGGTATCATCTCTTGAATATGTTGAAGAAGTTTGTCTTTTTGGACGACGGTGGTCCCATCAACATGGGTACCTGGTTCATGTGTGTGATGGAGATCTGACCGGGGAAAGAGAAAGAAACAAAGGTTTAAAAAGCGTCATATTTAACCCTTGAAAGTCCGTCAGTAAATTAACGTATCATGCCCATAAGTTAGCATAATGCTGAATTCAGCCCTGGTGAGAAGGCTCCCCAGGATTGCATCAATGTTTTATCAAAAGATCAGGAAACACAAGAAAAACATGAGGATTTATCATCTTGCCACTGCCAGGGTGTCTGAAAAGTGGACCATCTTGCCTCACCCCCCCC
The DNA here is from genome assembly GCA_949317995.1 of Acholoe squamosa. Classification (NCBI taxonomy): domain Eukaryota; kingdom Metazoa; phylum Annelida; class Polychaeta; order Phyllodocida; family Polynoidae; genus Acholoe; species Acholoe squamosa. The sequence continues at coordinate 58,670,709 of OX439048.1, read as the reverse complement.
AAAAGATATTTGGGAAACTAGTTGACACTTACATGATGAACGTGGTCATTGGGAAGCTTAATGCTTTCTATTACATTCATTTTACTGGTAAAATAGATATACGTGGATCAACACGGTAAAAGGTACGCCCGGTAGGGGGTGCGCGGGCATACCTTTTACCGTGTTGATCCACATATTATTATTACTTTTCCACCAGAAGAGTTTGGTCTATATGGGGCTAAATCAGGGATGCCACTCACTGATCAATGAAAATTCGGAAATCATCCTAATTTCCTGGGCTACCAATAGGAAATGCCTACAAGAAATGAATTAAAAAATTCGGAATTCCTCAAAAGTTATGAAAATGGCATCTCTGCTAAATGAAACTTATTGTCCATCATACACAAATGAAATTTTGACTGATAATACCTTAGTTAGACCTGAACTAAATACTTTATACCAATGCCCCAAAGCTAGACAAATTTAGGCTTTCAGAACATCTTAAGATCAGCTAAAATAGAGTGGATTTCTCCATTTACAAACTAGCATCTAGAATGGTAAAGACAGAAAGACATAGCATTGGTTAGCTGTCAAATATGGCAATATTGCAATATTATTGGATTCCCCCGGGGTGTCAGAAGCAACTTGACTTTGGAGGGGTCAAAGCGCCTGACGCGGGTCTCATTGGCAATTCCGATCATTGAGAGTGAAGCACTCCAGGGGATTTTGTCAGGCACGTTCAGCTGGTGAGGCAAAACAAAAGAATGCTAGTTCAGTACTTTGCCAATAGATGGCAGTATTGCAGTTTCCACCTCCTCTTGGTATAACCTAACTATTTCATGGTAGGAACATGGTCTACTATAGATTAGTACTGAAACGCCATTCCCCAGGTGGGCCCTAAATAGACTAGCTAAAGTGAGTTGTTATCTAATCAACAGAGTAAAACCATGAAAAATAATATAGGGTTCAACTCAGATTTGTCATTTCAGTTTGTTTATTCACTTGTGGATATCAGCTTGCCACTGGCTCAGCATACCGCCTCGTGAGAGACAGCCTGCCACACACGCGTGAAGAAACAGTTTAAAAGGACAAATCATCGTCAAACTCTAATACTTTGGGAAAATGTAAGGCGATTTTGGTGCTTAATTTACACCATTTTCTCTCTAATCTTTTGTAATAAAACCTCGGTCATAAGCCAGGGGTAGACTTTGGCAATAAATTAGAAGCCAATTTTGACCAAAAATAGCAAAACTTATGACCATGGTTTTATGGTATTGTCTATTACTTACAGTGCAAGGCGGCTGTAACCATGGCTCCCCGTCTATCTGCATGGGGAATCGTTGCCGGGTGCGTATCACCACCTGACTACACTGAGCCAGGCGGCGCCCTGACGACCGGATGCCTGCCTTGATCTGTCCCGCGTGCATGGCACCTTCCAGTCCCACCACCTCTATCATCTTATCACCTACATCTGGGGTGGAGAAGTAACAGGAAATCTATCAGGCCTATATTCTGAACAGTGGGGGATCCTCTACTGTGAAGTTCCTGTGAATTGGGCTCATAAGACAGAACATCCAAAAGCAGTCACCAATATCAAAATGTTATCTGCAAATCAGTCCGTTGTGTGAAAACTGTCGCAGGTGAGCTTCTGGTGAAATGTTTCAAATCGCCGCCTTTGTGCAAGAAGGTTGTAACTGCATTTTTCAAGTTTTGCAGGAGAGGCAAAAGAAGTGTTACGATTACAATAGCACAAAGTGGACACAACCTTATTGCACTTGCGCCTGTAGGCACACATATCATAGGCAAAGCTTCAGGACGTTCCTAGTAGGTAGATAAGCATCAATGGATGTTAAAACACAAATTTTTGCCAAAATGTCAGTTAAAACCCTGTTGCACCAAGGCAAAGATTTAGTGTGGAACTAGGTCACAGTACAATTTCTTACCTTGGATAGCGAAGGAGAGGTCCATAGAAGACATGGAGGAGGAGGAGATTTCCCGCTCTTTGTCTTTTTTAGCCGACTTGTCCGGCTTCGGCTTCTTGCGTTTCTTCTGGCTCGGGTTTTCTCCCCAAAGATTCGACCCACCGTACATACTTGGTATATTCAGCACCGCGATGCCCTCTAGTGACGGACCATTAGCCAAGTCCAATGAACACCCGTCACACTAAGGGGGAGAGGGAAATATGGTTATATCTTTATATACAATTGCATCTTTCATACTATGTGATAGCATTGCTACTGGTAATTGAACTTTTGTATATTGTTCTAGATCACTTCAAGCCTACACAATTGATACCTTGAGTATAAGCCGCCGCTTATTGATGATTCAGAGGCGTAATTATGGCTCATGGGACCTTTCCCCTATTATTTTATGTGAATAACTTCTTCCTGTAGAGATAGCATTGCGGAGCCGATCGCCACACCCCCAGTGGCGTAACGTGTCTCGATCCACCACAGCGGCTGATCCACTACTGCAGCCTCGTTCCGGGCGCATGTAAACATTCAAAATGGCGGACCGCCGCTCGTACGGGGCACTACGGTAACGGATTTTGATAATTTTTCCTTATTTAAACCTCTAAAAACATAAAATAAATATAGAACTAAACTCCCCTGGTATCCTCGGTGGCCTATCCACCCCTCAGGAGTTGTCTCCCTCGTGGTGGATCGACCACCTCGTACACCATGGTCGTTTAGTTCTATCTATTTATTCCCCTATGAAAATGATTGAGCACAAAAGTCCCTGAAATATTGAATTAGGACCCCACTTCAATCCTTGCTTTGCATAGGAATGTATAGATTCTGGAGCATGAAAATCCCTGAAATCAAGAAAAAAAAACGAGGACTTCAATCTGTGTTGACTTGAACTAAAAGTTGTTAAATAATGCACTTACCATTATGTCTACCTTCTCGTGGAGGTTCTTACACGTGGCTGCAAAGGTTTCTGACGTACCAAATTCAAAGTACCAAATCTTGTTTTTCATTCTGAAAATCAAGAGGAATAGGTCATGCATAAATTACAAATGTGGCCAATTGGGTGCTCTGGTTAGCCATCAGGGATGTAAGTCAGGCATGGGGAAAAATCAGGAAGCCATACACTTTCTTGATATAAAACCCTTCTATTTTTCCAAACAGCCCTCCTTACCACTCGTATCAGGAAAATACATATCATTCAAAATTTTCAGAAATCAGGAAATCCTGATAAAACCTGAAGACTTACATCACTGAGCCATAAAGTGGGCCCTTGACAACGATCCATTGATAGCATCATGCAGAGGCTATTCCCATGACAACGGTGGCCATTTTGTTTGAAAGTTTACGTCACGAGTAGAGACGTTTCTGCACTAGTCTCTCACCGGCACCTCATTGGTGCATCAGGATGGCGTGATGCATTAATGCACTTTCAGCACATAAAAGGTTAAGAATCGAGTGAACTATTTTTCCTTTTTTTTTTTGGGAGGGGGGGGTGTGTTGTGCATACATATATTGGCCACTAGCTGGTCTGGAGCTGGTTCTGGCGACACACACTGATAAGAACTGAAAAGATGGGACTAGCATGTCCCTGGAGGTGGGTCTTAACCAGGGACAAGGTACCTATCAGGGTATGTGTTATCAGTGGGTTTTACCTCAACCAGCAAAATTCAAAATGGCGGCTCCACTAGGCCTCCATACTGAGTCCTATAGTGAGGAATCAGGAGGCCGTGTGTGCGCGGCCAGCACATGACGGCTCTGATCTTGTGGCAAGTTGCTGGTCTGGTGCAGTGCCTCCGTTGACATTGTGGGAAACAGCCGTATCTATGCACCATCTTGACTGGGTTGAGTGATGCGCATGTAGCCGGGGCATGTAGACTACAGTGTTGTAATGGGTACAAACTTTCCTATACAGTTGGACTTTGATAGTCCGTCCCTTGATAGTGTGACATACACAGGATCCGCCATGCTTCGGCTGAGACAGCTACATGTATAATACATTTGCATACACATGACTTGATAGTCTGCCTGATTTGATATCCGCCATCATTTTACCAGCAACACAAGGGGCGGACTATCAAAGACTCACTGTACGTTTATTCCAAGACACTCACCTGCTGTTAAACTTCTCTGGATGCCTTTCTCTCATCATATGGAACCGATGTGCTATGGAGGCATCCTGAAAATTTAATTTGTATTTCCTTTGTCAATTAATAGGCTAAGATTCAATTTGACATTCAGGAAATGTTACACTTTCCAGATATACAATGTACCCATCTAAATGCCTCAAGTTCTAGGCATTTCACATACGCTATGTTACTCTATACTTTCTCTGTTGGCTTTTGACATATATGACCACAAATCAGACTTTTTTTGATAACTTGATCAATTTTTGATAAATTGTCAGATCAAAACCTTTTTAAAGCAGAGCGCCACCTAACCCTTTTAGGACCGATAATGCTGGAGTGCATCATGCCCATTGGTTGTCATGATGCACCAATGAAGTGCTGGTGGGACTGCTCCCCAGCACTTCATTGGTGCATCATGATGACCCTACAGGGATGTATCATCCCCATAATGTCGGCATGATGCATGAATGTAGTCCTGTTAAAGGGGCCCTGGCACCGCAAATTAACAACATGGGTACCGATTCAAACAGCGATCATAAAATCGCGGGGAACAGCGGAAAAATCGCGGCGCCCTGATTGGTCAAGGAGTGGTCATGTGACATTTTAATGCAGGCGTGCATTACGGTGCCAGGGCCCCTTTAAGTTACTCGCCAGGTCAGGGCTACATTCATGCATCATGATGACCAATGGCCATGATGTTTTAATGCATCAGCGGCCCTTAAAGGGATAACAAAATCTACTGACCTACAAACCCAGTTTGGCTTAAAACTCCAAATTTGCTCATCTAAATGGGGGGTTCAAATGCTGTTAGTTGGACAAATTTTTGCTAATTTGGAAATTTCATGTTCTATACACTGCATTCAACGTTATCACTGTACATCTCATTATAAGCACACATCTCTTTTTGGTCCCATTTTAGAGACGAAATAAACACATTTCCGATTTTGAGGCCCAATTCAACTCTCCACTATTAGAAATATATTTTGGATATTTTCTAAGTGCAGTGGAAGCAGCCTTTAAATAATTCTTTAATGAAGCGCTGGGGAGTCTGCTCACCAGCACTTAATTGGAGCATCATGCTGACCCTCTGGGACTGTATCGATCCCATAGGGTCGACATGATGCATGAATGCAGCCCTGGCAAGTTACTTACCAGGGTTGCATTCATGCATCATGATGACCAATGGGCATGATGCGTTAATGTATCGGCTGCCCTTAAGGGCTCAATATGCGAATTAATGACAGCATGCTCCACACACAGTTGCAGGTTTACAATACTTACGACCCCGATAGAGAGGTAGCTGTTGATGATGTTACAGGGGACGGGGTCGCCTGCCTCCTCTTGTTCGCTCTCCTGTTGACTAAACTCTATTTTCCACCTGTCCATGAGGACGGTCGTACTCCGGCTGACCTTATGTAGGATCTTAGTCAGACTCTCTCCCTCATACCCTGCAATGATGGAAATATAAATTATATGACTCTGATACACTTTTAACTACTGTTCTATGATAATAGATTATCCTTGCACATAAGACATAAGTAATTTTATATACCATAAATTCTATCGTATAAGCCGCGGCTTATACTAGAACCCAGATGCTTATTCCAGTTTACAGTTTCTCCCAAAGTCTGGGTTCGGCTTATAGGAGGGTATTTGACACTATATAACAGTATTGAACTGCCAATTTTCAACCCTTGGGTGTGGCCTATAGCTTCTCCCAACATCGGGGGTGCGGCTTATACAGGGGGTGCGGCTAATACGAGACGATTTACGGTACATTTTGAAAATATTCCCAAGTGCCTGGTATATTACATAAGAGCAGGGTATAACCCTGAGTGGTCTTAAAGTGTCTATTTTTAAAACTACATAATTGAACATTTTATGATGCAGAGCGTACTCACCTCCACCCCAGCGGAACACACGCGCCAAGTCGTTTCCAGTTCCTAGAGGTAATACAGAGACGGGTGGGCGATCCACGAAACTTACTTTGTCTGAAAACAAAGAACAAAAAAACAAATTATTTCTATGATAACTTAATCTAAAGGGTTTATAAAGGCCATATCAAAAAGGCAACATTGACACAGATGACCTTTAAGCCTGATTGGTTGAGATACTGTAATTTCCCGCGTATAAGGCACAGGCCGCGTATAAGGCGCACCTAGAGTATTGGAAAATTCTCAAAAAAATGAAAAATTCATAACTTTGGTTCTACTGAATGAATTTTCAAAATTCAAAGACCTATGTGTAACTTGGGCCCCAAGGACCCCCCTGGACCACCATATATCCTATTATGGCCAAGGGGGTATGTAACATATCAAAAGAAAGGTCTTGGAGTCCCCCTTGTGGATGCAATGAGAACTAAAAACCCCGTATAAGACGCGCCTTATACGCGGGAGATTATGGTGGTTCATCTTTAATGCTGTGCGCTTAATACAGTTTACCTTTAAGGCTACAAGTCTGAGTTAACATTTAAGACTACATGACTTTTAACTTCTATAACTACCTTATTGAAACATAGGCAAGGTGGTTTTATCACTGTGAACTCTCGCAACTTTTGGCGGGAAAAGTTTGCAAACCGGAAGTTCCAAAAGCATCTTAAAATGGGTTCAAAAATCCTTTTTTTTTAAATTTTTTTTTATATCCAATGACATCTCCTTTATTTGTAAAGGCAGTTTACCTTTAAGACGTCTGTACTTACCCATGGCTTCCAGTAACCAGCCCACTGTGCCGTCTCCTCCACAGACCATTACCCGGAACTTGGGCACCTCCTTGAAGAACTGCAGTCTGTAAGAAATAATGTATAAAAGCATTATAAGACAACTGCAGTCTGTAAGAAATAATGTATGAAATCATTATAAGACAACTGCAGTCTGTAAGAAATAATGTATGAAATCATTATAAGACAACTGCAGTCTGTAAGAAATAATGTATGAAAGCATTATAAGACAACTGCAGTCTGTAAGAAATAATGTATAAAAGCATTATAAGACAACTGCAGTCTGTAAGAAATAATGTATGAAAGCATTATAAGCATAAACATGATTTTTAACCTTTGCCCTTTGACCTAGTACCTCTGACATTTCCAAAGGTCATTAATTTATTACTTGTTTTATTATTTCATGTCACCATGTACTTCCACAATTTTCCTTATAGATAATATATTGTGGTCATACTTATACCCCAATTCCCTGATATTTGACCTTTGCCCTTTGACCTATGACTTTTAAGAAAACTTGAAACATTATCCATATAAGTCTCATATTATAGTTCTATGTCAAAATGTATAGACAGAACTGATATTTGTAGGTTCAGCAACAAATTGGGAGTTAAATACTGTTTGAAAAAACCTCATATAAGCTGCACCCTAACTTTGGGCAATTCCTATAAGCCTATTTTTTATTTGGATTCTGGTACTAGCCGCGGCTTATACGAGAGAATTTACGGTATCCACAAGTATTTATTTATCGTGTAGCGTCTAATGAATGGTGACTTACCCATCGTGCGGTCCTTGTTTTAGAAGGTCATACACTTGGCGCGGGTTTAATAAATACTGGAATTTTCGGAGTATTCTGAAATCAAAGGTCAGAGTTTTGGCAACTATCTAGAATTTATATAAGAAACAAAGATTTTTCAAAGTATGGGGTGAGTTTTGTATATTTTCATATAGATTGAATATATGATGTAAAGATAATTAGATTCAGTATTTCATAAATTGGTAAGGATGTGTTTAATCATATATCAGCTTAATTCATATTAACCCAATTCTAGTTCTAAGAAAATGACGAAATACTGGTAAATGTAAAAGTAGACAGTATACACTGTTTATTTGTTAATGAAGTGGCTTTACTAGTAACAAACAAATACAATTCTTGTTGAATGGGGTACTATGAAATATTTTCTAATATCCAGAAGCAACTTGTCCCATAAATAAAGACTGGAATTTAAAAAGGTTATCGTTAAATGTACCTTTATGCATACAACAGTGGCAGTATATTATGCAGAGATGTAAGTCAGGTACTGGGAAAATCCCTGAAAAGCCGGTATCGCAATACTGGGAGAGTTGACAGGCACCCTGGTATAAGCAGAGTGTTCAGGGCAGACTCTGACCAGCACAGTGTCATGGCACCCCCTGGTGTTAAACAATTCTACTATGTTCCTGACTGATGATTTTAGACCAATCAGAGAGCAGCATTCCCTTCATTTCTCCCTGGGAGGGTCTGCCCCTGAGATTCCCTGCCCAGAGTCTCCCCTGGACCAGTGAGTCCCTCTGCTTATACCAGGGGGGCTTAGTGGAGTCCCTAGTTGAATTAGACAACTTAGGACTGGGTCTGTGTGAAGAAAATGCCTAGGGAAAGAAGGCTGTGAATAAATTCTGTCCCTGAAGATCCTGGATATCCCTATTCAGACTACATTTTAACATTTTTGAATTCCCTATTTTCAGGGAAATCCCTGACAACTTACATCTCTGATTATGCCATATATTTACCCCAACTCAAGTTATCCAATTAAAGCTATGTTAATCAGTTTTTGAGTGATAGCATGGGGATATAAAACTACTTCCTTTCAAAACAGGGGATTATTTCAATATTTCCAGGTCCTACAAGTAGGTACTTCAATTTGGAAATGCCAGCCACTTCATTTAGTCAGCCCGAAATTATGTACTCACCGGGCTCCTTGTTTGCCGCCACTCTTGGGGTTAACAAATATGATAAGCGGCTGGCAGTCGTCAGGTATTGTAATCTGAAAGGAGCTCTGTCCCTGTGAGGTAGTGTGAGAGAGGAGAGAAGAGACCCGGGTTAGTATCGGTTAGTGCCAAGCCATAGTTGTGTGCTATTCAAAGAAGTGTAAGTGCAGCCCACCTCAAGGGGGTTGTATACAGTTGTTCCCGAGAGGTAGCAGTTTGGCTGGTCTACAGCTGATGGTAGTGCCAGCCCTAAAAGGTTGGCGGTACGGCCAGTTGTAGGAAGTGGCAGTGCACCTGGCCTCAAGGTTATGGTGCCTCCTGCCCCTCGAGGCCACAGTGCCACCAGTACCTCGAGGCAATAGTGCCATAAGCCCATTAAGGCCACCAGCCCCTCCAGGCCACAGTGCCACTAGCCCCTCCAGGCTTTGCTGCCACAAGTCCCTCTAGGCCATAGTGATAGAAGCCCCTCAAGACCACACTGCCACTAGTGTGCAAGGATGTGGTGGTACTGCTCAAGGATAGTGGTTCCACAAGCTGCACCGATGGTGATACCACAGCATTGAGGCAATGGTGCCACTCCAGCCTTGGGGCAATGGTGCCACTCCAGCCTCGGGGCAATGGTGCCACTGCAGCCTTGCAGCAATGGTGCCACCACAGCCTTGAGGCAATGGTGCCACTCCAGCCTTGGGGGAATGGTGCCACCACAGCCTTGCAGCAATGGTGCCACCACAGCCTTGAGGCAATGGTGCCACTGCAGCCTGGGGGCAATGGTGCCACCACAGCCTTGCAGCAATGGTGCCACCACAGCCTTGAGGCAATGGTGCCACTCCAGCCTGGGGGCAATGGTGCCACTGCAGCCTTGCAGCAATGGTGCCACCACAGCCTTGAGGCAATGGTGCCACTCCAGCCTGGGGGCAATGGTGCCACTGCAGCCTTGCAGCAATGGTGCCACCACAGCCTTGAGGCAATGGTGCCACTCCAGCCTGGGGGCAATGGTGCCACCACAGCCTTGCAGCAATGGTGCCACCACAGCCTTGAGGCAATGGTGCCACTCCAGCCTGGGGGCAATGGTGCCACTCCAGCCTTGCAGCAATGGTACCACTGCAGCCTTGAGGCAATGGGGTCACCTCACCTCAGCCTCGAGGCAATGGCATCACTGCAGCCTTGAGTTATTGATGCCATCGCAGCCGTGCGGCAATGGTGCCACAGGAACGTGGAGCCAACAGTGCCACTGCAGTCCCAAGGCAATGGCTCTACTGCAGCCTTGAGACGGCAGCCATCTTATATGTGTAGACAAGACACTGTGCCACATTGAAGCATTATACAGCTATTTACATAGGCTTAAATTTACTGAGGCCACAACAAAATGGTGCAATTCAGTTTGGTATATATATAGAGAGAGATTTGTAAACTTAGAAAGTGGGATAAAAAGATTTTGAACTTGTGCTGCCAAAGTTCTGGTTTCAAAAATAAAAAAAAGCTTTCCCAAAGAAGGTGTGATAGATCCATAGACTACAATAGGTTTTTGCTGTGGTCTCAGTATGTAAAATGAATGATAATCTAACAAGATATTTGATTGCATAAGGTAGCTCCCTAACCAAGTGTTCACTTTTGTAAGTAGGTGTACAGTTCACTATTATTTGTAAAGGAAGTTCAAGAATAGGGGGCATTTTTATCATAGATTTTATCACTTTTTTAATAGAATCTAATTTGATTTTGAAAAAAAAAATCTTTGTGGTGTTCAAGGAATCAACGATTTGATAGTCTATTGGCAATTTTGAATACCGGTAATTACTATAACTAATATCATTCCTGATAAACATGGCATTATGTGATTTTGTGTAAAATTTTGCAATGACTCACTGGAGAAAAGAGTACCCAAAATTATCCTTGTCACGGTGAAAATCATCAGGATTCAAGTCAAATCAAACAAATTCAAAAATTGGTGTGAAGTTTCTTGTACCGTGAATTATGTGCTCAAATTTGGCCCTCATAGAATTCAGCCTTTGTTAAAACAGTGAAAACTAAAACCTTAAACCTAAGAAAAATGGTATATACAAAAGCAGAAGCAAAGGTAAAATTGCAAAGATCACTATCACAATTAAGGTAAGAGAAAGAATCTGTCAAGAATGTATTGTAGGGCACACTGTTATGTTCTTAATTGATAAATTTAGTTCTCTCTAACTTAGCCTAAAGATGGGTCTCTTCGTGACAATTTCATTGGTGCAAAAATATGTTGGTGTATTTACAATTTGTACTGGAATGATATTTTATGTAAAATACTAGTCAAATAGTAATTTATTTCTGGTGTTCACCTTTTTGTTTTTACTGATTTATTCAATATGAAATTGGCTATTTTGAAAATTTTATTTTTCTATGTGCTATAATTCTTGGACCAAGATGTGTATTCATGATAATGCAATTAAATCATCCATCACTCTTTCCACATCAAGTTCACATATGGAAAAATCAGCTTTATTCAATGTACAAGATTTTTTTTTTTAAATCTTGATTTCATATAAAAGATTCTTAATAGTTAAAACCAATTACCTGTAGAGGGTTATCGCATTGTAACGAGTCGAGGTTCTCGTTGGACGATCCAGATGCACTTGCATCTTTTTTATCACTCCCAGAATTCACTTGTCGGTCCTTATGAGGGAACAGAGATTAAAATCAAAATCAATATTTGACAAACAGTGTATATCTTCATCACACGGCAGATAGTCTTACTATATTAGTGCAAATTTCCTTATTGCTCAATCATAGGCGGACAATACCAGAGGGTGTCACAGCAGATTGGTTAATCAAAACTTAACAGGACATAAACAGAGGTGCAAGGTAAACTGTTGACACAACCAGTTTCTTCACCCGTTAAGAAACTGGGAGCGGAGACACTTTAAAGTGCATCTCTGTATTTATTTCATGCTACTTCTGCTGAAAGGCACCTAAAATCACTTTTTGATGAAGGGTTTGAGGCTATTTTGATGACGTCCAAGTAAAGAATGAGACCATGCAGAATGAGCTTCAGTTTCTGCACGCCCTGATGGGGAATGGCTTTGCCTATGCTTTACTATAGGAACTATCATTCTCAACATGAAATAAATTGTATACCGGCACCCTAAAATCTATGAGGATGACAGGGAGGTTTGCTGGCTTACATTATGTAACATATCACACTTATTGATATACCATAAAACCCTGGTCATAAGCCGGATTTTTTTCCCTATTTTTGGGTAAAACAGGCTTCTAAATTTCCCCCAAACTCTACCCCCGTCATATGACAGGTTTTTTTTTTTTTTACTATACATTATAGAGAAAACCCTGAAAAAATTCCCCCAAAACCGTCCTATAGTTTCTCCTTAAACTCTACCTCTCGCTTATGACTGGGGCCGACTTTTGACCGGGGTTTTACGGTAGGTATATTTGACCATAGAAAAGGCAATAAAGTTAATTATAGAGACTGCATATTGGTACAGTAAAACTTGGATGGAGGATTATAAGTTATATCAGTACATCAAATTTACAAGGATTGCAGGGCAGAGTGAAATCTTATAAATATTGATAAATAAAAACTTACGAGGACGGCAGGGCAGATTGCGGTCGGCGGCAGGATGTGCTCCCGGAAGTCACCAAAGTCACAGTCAGGTTTCATTTGTGACGCGCACTTGTTGTGAAGCTGTTGGAGGGAAAATACAACATTACTGTATTATCAGATAACAACAGTTAAACTTATTAACTTAATATTAAATGTGTAAATGCAGCATTTGCAAATTCATTTCAACGGTCACATTCATGCATGATGGCAAGTGGACAAGTGGTTTGTCTAGGGTATTCAATTCCATATATCCATATACTGAGGTAGCGGATTGTTCAATGGGCGTGGCCTTTGCTGCAGCTTGTTATCAGCGTGTTCTACTGATAACAGCTATCAGATGGGTCCCTCTTGCCGCCCGAGAGGCCTGCAGTTAATCGTTGGGATTATTTCATTGGCTGATAATTAATCCTGCTAAGTCAGTATATTTTTGTTCCTTAAATAAGCACAGGGATGAGAACATGGTAACTGTGAAAAGTACCGTCGTGTTCAAGCGCCCCAGCGGTTTTTGATTTGGTGGCCTCATTTCCCCGGCGCTTATAGAAGACAGGCGCTTATTCAAACTCTTATTTTCAGTGCTTAAGTTATATTTGATAACCCTTGTACCCCCGGCGCTGTTTTGAGACAGGCGCTCATTCAAATACCGGCGCTTAAACACGGCGGTACGGTAGGCCACCATGGTAAAAGTGTATTAGCATTCATTGTGCAGTTGTAATCGCGCATCATGTTAAGGCTATGTGGTCAAAACACTCCTGGTGTGTCAGCATGATGCACTAATGCATAAGCCGCCATTAAAGGTTTAACCCTTTAAGGGTCGCTAATGCATTAACAGGGGCGTAGGAAAAGGGGGGCCAGGGGGCCTGGGCCCCCCCAATCATGAAGGAGGTGGGGCCTGAGTATATCTGGGCCCCCCAAAATTTGCCAAGAATTCATAATGAATTGAACAAGAGCTAAAACTTTGCATCTTAAATAAGATTGATATAGTAATGATATCGGGAAAATGAGGGCCTGGGCCTCAAATCAGATCTAAAATTCATCAAAAATTTCTTTTCTATACAAATTCTATATAGCTATGTGTAGCCCCTATTGCGCTTGAGCCGAAAATTTAAGTTGGTCGAGGTGGGGCCCCCAATGGGCCCCCCAATGAAGATTTGCTTCCTACGCCTCTGATTAATGCATCAATTCATGATTACTGGTTGTCATGATACATGAATGCAGACCTGTTGAGCAACTCGCCAGGACTACATGCATTATGCCGACCCTACAGGGTTGATGCAGTCCCGGAGGGTCGTTATGATGCTCCAATGAAGTGCAGGCGAGCGGACTTGTCAGCACTATATTGGTGCATCATGACGACCAATGGGCATGATGCACTCCTGCATCACTAACCCTTAAAAGTTTAAGGTTCTCTTACCGTGATCTGGCACCATCTACAGTGGAGTCCCGTCACACCGTTGTACGCTTTGATGGATTTTTTGCATCTGTCACATTTCCCCGGACAGTTCCCTTCTACCCAGTGATGGTTCATCGTCTGTTCAACGAAAAGGGACAAATCTTATCACTACATGCATCAACACTCTAAGTTTATCAACTTTTTAAATTTATTTCTGTTATGAAAGAAAACTATTCAAGCAAGGGAGAATCTACAAACCATCTGAATATTTGAAAAATTATAATATCTTCTACTTCGCTTTTCAACAACATATGTTCAGTTTTAATTCAATATCATTGAATATATTTTGATGCAACAACAAGGTGAATTCTAGATGAGATTTAATATCTCATATCTCAACATCTCACACTTAACACAGGTGACCTGTTATACTACTGTAATGTCTTTGAAACTATCACTATAAAAAATGAATGGAATGAAAAGAACATATGCTGTGTAGCTCTGTAAACAGAATGATAGAAATGTGGAAGTAAAATGGCACATACGGGGGAGGTTTTCTTGGACTTGACGTAGGTGGTGATGCATGACGCCGGTGCTCGCTGAACGCAGCGCTCATGGACTGTGTATTTACAGACTGAAACCAGAAAATATCATGTATTATATTAATTTAATACGGTTGTGGGACAATTTGACAGATTGGCTATTTGCCAGATCTGGCAATTGGACAGAATTTCATATCATGTGAGACAATTCAATAGAACAATATGGCAGAATCCGGAGAACCTCAAACAATGATAATATCCCTCTCTTCTTATAGAATTTGGAAGTATAACAACACTAATGATACTGTCCCTACGCCGTAGAATCATGGAATGGGACAATCTGTTTTGAAATGCTAAAAAGGAACACAGGGGGCACAGGGGTGCATGCCTCCTCCTTTTTGCCTATACCGGTACTTAAGAATTTATTTGCATTTTCCCCCCCAAAAGATTGCTAAAATTTAGTGGGTGCGCCCCCTGCCTTTGGGCAGCGCCCCCTCCTTTTTCAAATTCTGGATCTGCTACAAAGATGAACCATGTGAGTGTAAATTCTGACCAGCTCTGGTCTTTTCGGAGCTTCTTCAAGGAATATTAATACCAAACCATTAGCTCTCAGGGTTCCCACAAATTATGGGTCATGGTTTTAACTGACTTTTCCCAAACAATATCAGCTTTTAACTGACAAAATGATCGGTGACGAAGCTAGACCATCTGTTCAACTCAAACAGCTACCGCTCAATGAAGGCTTCCAATCAGATTGGGCCATTTTATAGTGCACCCCCTCTTTTGCCTAGATACCTTAGCGACCGTGATGTCACAGCGTATCATGGATACGGTGTTGCCAGGTAAACCAAATGAATCAACAACCAGTTTGTTGACAGGGCTTGGTGAGATTATTTAACAATGAGTGATGTTAAAATGTGAGGAGAAGCGGTTTCATCATGTGAATCCTCAGGCTGTGTAAGTGTAAGAAAAAAAAAAAAAAAAAAAAAAAAAAAAAAAAAAATTTAACTGACAAAATGTAGGGTAATTTGCAGGGCTCACAAATAAGATTCATCCACTCTCGAGCAAAGGTGTCTAAGAAATTCTGCAAATTCGCATGAAATCTCGATAATCACCCCACCCCCTAAATTAGCAAAAATACCATTTTTAACTGACATTTTTCCCAAAACATCTTTCGTTCTGACCTTTAATTAAGAAAAATATTTTTAACTGACTTTTAAAGAAGACTGGGAATCCTGGCTCTTTGTTATACAAGAATTACAGGAAGCGATACTCACATATGCAGCAGAGGCCCTGCTTTCCTAGTCCAACTAACATATTCAGGCAGAGGTTACAGTAGGCCGGCTTGTTAAAGTGTTTCAGCCGCCACGAGTGTGTTCCGTCATCTTTTACATTCTGTAATGTACAAAGGGAAAATAATCATTATTTCATGTTGAGAATGATAGTTCCTATAGTAAAGCATAGGCAAAGCCATTCCCCGTCAGGCTGTGCAGAAACTAAAGCTCGTTCTGCACGGCCCCATTCTCCACTGTGATGTTATCAAAATAGCCTCAAAACCTCCATTAAAAAGTGATTTTTTAGGGAACTTTCATTAAAAATAACATGAAATAAATAGAGAGATGCTACTTTAAAGTGTCTCCATTGCCAGTTTCTTCACTTGTGGGTTTGTTTTTGTTCCCAATTTTGTTCCCAGCGAGGCCTGCGGAACAACTACAAACCCATGCGTGAAGAAACTGGTCGAGTTCACAATTAACATGCACCTCTGTCTATATCCTGAGCTCAGGGTGCGTATTAATACACAGGGTAATGTCAATGAACTTTCTGGGATTATTTTTTGCCGGGATATTTTTCTTTTTTTTTCTTTAGATAAAAATTATGGTCTATCAAATGGCACTTTGATTGCCTTAGAATGTGCTGGGAATACCTTTGTGAAGGACAACTATGAGAAAGAAGAACACTTGACATTATTAACATATTAACAAAGCCCCCTAGGCCCCAATTTATGGAGTTCTGCTTACAAAAAAATTGATTACAGATTTAAAAGATTCAGATGTTCCATAGAATACACAAGAACCCTTTGCCAACCCCTTTTGGCACACAGATTCTCAAATCATCCGATAACTCCGGAGAACCGCTTAAATTGAATTAAAATATCAATATTTGATAAACCTAATCTTGGCTGTGTGCATGATCTATGAAATCCAAATCAGAACACTCCAATCAGAGATTAGCCTGAATTAATTGTATGCTGTTTTGTATCAACTCTCCAATCATAATCTGTGTTCAGGTGTATAAAATCATTTTATAAAAGATTTAAGTGTCACTTTATAAGGGGGAAAAGGTAAGACACAGAGCAAATGTTTACGGGTATGCCATCGTAGTATGGTTTTATGTAATGGTTATTACACGCTTAGTGATGTTGCCATTTTGCAAGACACCCGCAGGTCGATGTGCAATGCAGCATCGTTACTACAAGTGTAATAACTGTTACACAGACCCACACGTGTGCTCTTTTCTATCCATCATCATGTCTTGTAGAATCTGAAAGTGTATCAGTATTTTCTGGCTGTAAATCGGCTACATTTGCTTTGTTTCCATCAGCATTTCGAAGCTATGATATAAATCATCAAAATAATCACGTTACCGGGCCGTGTAATATGTGCCCTTAATTGATAGCAGAACACATTATGACATATCAAAAACCTTTAATAAAAATCTAGCATTTGGAAATTTGTGGGTTGGGGGTATTTGACTTTTACAAAAAAAAAAAAAAAAAAAAAAAAATGTCCTTCACAAATATTAGGCTACCTCTGTGAAATTGTGTAATATACCGTAATCTCCCGCGTAGAAGACGCGCTGCGCGTATAAGACGCACCCCAAACTCAGCACATGCATTTTCGCGTATAAGACGCACATTTTAATGCTAATATTTGTAAGATTAGTACTGTTCTATAGTAAAATTACCCCCCGTATAAGACGCACCCTGAACTTCAGAAAATCCTATAAGACTCCCCAGCATTTTGTTTGGCGTAGAGGACGCGTCTTATATGCGGGAGTTTACGGTAGTTCTTGCTGTGAAAATGAACGTAGATGGTGTTAAACATCTATTACTCACTCACTCATGCTTAGATATCAAACTATCAAATATTGCATGTGGGGCCTTACCGTGTCTAGTCCGAGCAGGACAAGGAGCGGGATGGTGGTCATACCGCCTCGTTTCCATTCCTCTAACGAGACTGTCCCATCAGAGTCATAGTCAATCTCTATCATCATGTCTTGTAGAATCTGTAAAAAAAAACACAACAAGGACTACATTACAAACAGTTACACGCAAACACCGAGCGCTATTGATTTTAACACTTTCAGGGCTGCTGATGCAGGAGTGTATCATGCCCATTTGTCGTCATGATGCACCAATGAAGTGCTGGCGAGACTGCTCGCCAGCACTTCATTGGAGCATCATGCCGACCCTCCGGGACTGTACCAACCCTGTAGAGTTGGCATGATGTGTGAATGTAGCCTGGCGAGTTTCTCGCCAGGGCTACATTCACGAATCATGACGACCATTGGGCATGATGCATTAATGCATCAGCGGCCCTTTAAGGGTAAAGAGTTGTGTAGTGTGTGGTGTCTAATACAATGCCGAGAAATGCGCTTCGTGAGATATCGGTGAAACCTTTAATGGCAGCTAAAGCATTTGTGCATCATGCCCATTGGTCGTTATGATGCATTCATGAAGTGCTGGTGTGTCTGCTCCAAAGCACTTCATAGGTGCATCATGCTCACCTACCTAGAGTGCATCAACCCTCCAGGGCTGGCATGATGCATAATTGAGTACCGTAAACTCCCGCGTATAAGGCGCGTCTTATACGCCAAACAAAATGCTGCTGAGTCTTATATGTGGGAGGGACATTGCCTTGAGTTTGGGGTGCGCCTTATAGGGGGGGTACTTTTACTATAGAACAGTACTAAATTAACAAAAATCTGCCCTTAGGGGTGCGCCTTATACGTGGGACAGGCCTCCCTGAGTTGGGGGTGCGCCTTATACGCGGGCTGCGCCTAATACGCGGGAGATTACGGTAATGCACATACTCTTCAAGGGTAAACACAATGTCTCCCTTAGATGGTGAAAACGTCGATAGTCGTACCACAACATTATCGTTTTACAGTTCTTTAATTGTTTAACTACTGAATATAGCCTAAGCTATTTAATGACTATCAAATTGATTTTAGCCTTCTTAAAAGACAAATTTGGTAAAACGTTAAACCAATATCAGCTGCATTGATTCACATAGACTGTTCAGGATCGATACACTCCCGGCATGATGCTTCCATGAAGTGGTGCATAATTAGCTTCATTGGTGCATCATGACACCAATGGACACGATGCACGTATGATGCACTAATGCATCAGTGGCCCTTGAAGGGTTAAACCATTTATACATAGCTAATACAAGAGACCCCATGGATACTTTCATCTGTCAGTCTATATTTTGTCTATTGATTTCTCAATGAAATCAAATTGATACCTAATCCTCAAAGTGATTGAGTTACCAGAGAGGCAGCTGACTTCCCTTCCTTCTCTGTTGTCTCTATTGATTTTATTTTTGCTAAAGATTCTCTAATGTATTTTTAACAAAGGTTGTTTTAGAAGCAGCAGCCATTTTAAAACCCTTTAAGGGTCGCTAATGCATTATTCCCATTGGTCGGCATGAATGCGGCCCTGGCGAGTAACTCGCAAGGACCACATTCATGCATCATACTAAGCTGATGGAGGTGATACACTCCTGGAGGGTCGGCATGATGCTCCAAATGAAGTGCTGGCGAGCAATATTACCAGCACTTCATTGGTGCATCATGCCGACCAATGGGTATGATGCACTGCGGCGTTAGCGACTACTAACACTTTGATGGGCGCTAAAGGGTTACAGTGTAGGGAGGCTCATTTTCTAAAGTCAACAATTATTGATTTCTCTGTGAAAATCGATACCGAGTGATGCCACAAGGGTGCCTTAAGTTGACGGTTTCTTTCCGCTTGAATTTATAGTTATATTGATTTACTTAGTGGCGTCTCACTGTTGGTTATTTTCTCTAAAAAGGGTTTGTTAGCTACCACGTTTTGTGCAAAAATTGTACATACATGGGTTCTGGCTTTCAGGAATGATCAAGGCCGTGACAAAATTCTTTCTCTGTGCATAATATCCCCGGGATAATATCTTCTCAAAGGACCAGTTTGTGTCACAAGGATGACCAATTTAACCAATACAATTTCCAGAAATTACGGGCCTGAACTACGTTTACAGTACAGTAGTAAAATTACAGTAGCTGACATTGATGTAATCAAAACTGACATTTGAAAAGCAGGAAGATTTTCCTGCTAGGACCTTTTACAATCTTTCGAATAATGTGATAAACTACCAATCAGTTTTGTCTCAAGTTTTATAAAATAATGCCAGGAATGGTTACGTATTAAACCTACACACACTAGGCCTACATGTACGCTTCACATCAACGTGCAATATATTAAACCATGATGTTGTCTGGCTATCTGTAGGAATACTATTGACTAAGAGAATTGATTTCATTTATCTTATCTTCAATGAGCTCTCATTCTCCACACCCTTTGAAGGCCCAATAATACTAAAAGTATTTTATTCCCTTTGGTCATTGTGGTGCATAAATGCAGTTCTGGTGAGTAACTCGCCAGACCTACATTGACGCATCATGCCGTCCCTACAATGCTAAGACACCCCGGGAGGGTTGTCATGATGCACCAATGTAGTGCAGAAGCAAAAGTGCCTTAACTCCACTGATGTCGCTGATGCATTCATGCATCATGCTCATTGGTCATCATGATGCACCAATGAAGTGCTGGCAAGAATGCTCGCCAGCACTTCATTGGTGCATCATGACGACCCTCCGGGAGTATATGTATCAACCCTGTAGGTTGGCATGATGCTTCAATGAAGTGCTGGTGAGCAGTCTCGCCAGCATTTGTGAGCAGTCTCGCCAGCACTTCATTGGTGCATCATGACGACCGATGGGCATGATGCACTCCTGCATCAGCGGCCTCTAAAGCATTAATAGGCTTAAAGGATTAAGCAGTAATACCACAGTGAAACGAGCCAAGAGCTGATTAGAGGCCTGCTGACAAAGAGAATGGAGCCTTGGGAGGGATTTGACCAAGGTCTTTTTGTGCTTCTGCTGCATATAAATGGTCACACCCAACTGCACTAGCTACAGAAACCAGTGGCACAAGTGAGCTGGCTACTAAATTGTAGTGACACTTCTGGGAGAGCTTGTGTACAAATTCCTTGACCTGAATTTTGAGAATATTATGATGCACGAATGCAGCAGTGGAACAATTCCATCACTAGTCTATATGATGCATGGATGCAGCCCTGGCGAGTAACTCACCAGGGCTGCATTCGTGCAGGGTTGATACGCTCCCAGTTTTGGTTTGGTTTGGTTTGGTTGATTTTACCTCCACTCATTGTACTTAAAAAGTGAGCAGAGAGAATATACACTCCCGCGGGGATGCCTGATGTACGATCTGTCTTTAAAGGTTCAAAGCGTCAATATTTGAATTTGTACTCACGGGTTTGAGCTCGGACACATCCCATCCTAGGTATTCAGCCACGTTCATCATTTGGTTCACAATGCTGTCAATCTCCTGTTAGGAATAAAGTAGGATTTTACAATTAGGCCACTCCCCAAAAAGGTTCTTTCTCATCACCGCCCTTCTCAGATAAAAATTTGATAATTTCTTTTTAAATCTTTATTTGGAAATTTACTGATAAGAATGTACTAGAAAATGAACAAAAGTTTAATCTCAAATAGAAGCTTATTGTCCTGCGAATAAAGCTGGCTATTTCAATAATAGCTTTTGAAATGTCAATGATAACTTTTTCATGATGGGGCCGTGGCATGTAGAATTCTGCCCACATAAAGCGCTTATGCACGAAATTTGTTATCAAAACCCTCCGTCACTTTTTTCATGGCACGGTTTCTCTGGAATGGCCTTATCAATCTTTTTTTTTTTTTTTTTTTTTAACTTGGACTGCTATTGATTGTAATCTTAGAGTTTGGAATAACGAAGTGGCCCCTAGTATGCATCATTGCTATTTTTCTGATTATGCTCTCCATCGCCTCATGATGTGAGGAGTCATTCAGTAATTAAGTGTTTTTGAGAGGTCGATATGATATCGTTCAGATCATGGCCATGGCGGTTGCATACAGTATTCGATTTAAGGCGTTACTTACGCTGGCGTCGAGGATCCCGTTACCATCAGAATCATATAACCGGAACATGACTGTAACATACAAACACACCAAAATCATAATCATTTATAGGTTTGTGATATTATTATCTCACCATTTAAGTTTAAAAAGGCTTCATCATCAAGAAACTTACATTAATGGAAACTTTCCTTTCTAATCAACTTGAAACAAAATCTGGTTGTTAATTCATACTAATATGCCTTGTATTTGTACTTCGAATTTATACTTATGTTGATTTGGCTGGTGTTATCAGTGAAATAATTCCACTTCAAATCAAAGTAAGTTAGCACTAAAACCACACTTACACTCCAATTTATCCTCGGGTCCACCTCCCTCCAGTAACGACAAGTAACACACGAGGTCCTTAAGGTAGATCCGGCCCGTCTTGATGTCGACGTTCATGTCGACCAGGGCCGCAGCCTTATTATTCTCACCCGAAGTCCCACTCGTAGACAACCGCAGCAACGACGAGTTGGACTGACGCATCAGCCACGGGTCGCTGCCGTCTGAAATTTGAAAAAAAAAAAGGAATTTTATTTTGTTACTATTGGGAAATATGGGGTTATTTTTGATGCCTGAGAGCTTGAGAAACCAGGTAGGAATATATGAGTTTTGATAGGTTTTGATTGGGGTTGACTAGTCAGACCCTAATTGAAATAGCGCCTGATCGGGGCAAAACACATATGGAACAGTTAGTGGGAGGAAATGTGCAACCTCCAACATTGGGCAAATTATGAATGCCACCTTGACCCTCGTGTATGTGTGATCATTCGTCATATTTAAGTTGTTTTTTTCCCATACAGAAAATCTAAAATTTCAAAATTTTCATAGTGATTCATAATGTAGAAGTAGAAATTAAAGATCAACTATTGCATTACCCCATTGTACTCAATTTGGGATTGAAATAAGCGCAAACTGCTTTATTTATTGGATTCACATGGTAACGAATTCATTAGCACTAGAAATTACATATTGAAAAAAAATTAAAGATGTCAAATAGAAAAATTCATAATTCAATTGAAAGTAATAAGTGGACTTAATTTAATCAAACATTAGGAAAATATTAGGTTACGATGCATAAATAGAAAACTAGCGATTAATGGATTCTATGCTTTTGTCAGAACTATATGTTTGTAGTCAAGTGACTGTGCAATGTTAGCCTATATTGTGTGAGTGTTAAGTTGCATTCTGTTTAAGAAATGAAAAATAAAGAAATTAATTGTGTCTGAATGCATGGATATAGCAGCAAGGCTTGCCCCAGGTATGTAGCCCTTCTTATGCCGCTAATGCATTAACGCATCATAGCTATTGGTTCTCATGATGCGAGTTACTCGCCAAGGCTGCACTCATGCATCATACCAACTCTTGGGGTTAACCCAAGCCTACCCCAGAGTTGTCATGATGCATGGATGCAGCCTTGGCGAGTTACTCGCCAAGGCTGCACTCATGCATCATGCCAACTCTTGGGGTTAACCCAAGCCTTCCCCACAGAGTTGGCATGATGCATGGATGCAGCCCTGGCAAGCTGACTCACCAGAGCTGCATTCATGTATCATGACCAATGCGCATGATGCGTTGATCCACTATCGGTCGGTAAACTGAGGATCTCTACATAAATCAAATAGACGCAATGCAATGCACAGGGCCGTGCATGGAAGGTGCTGTTGATAACTGATTATAACTCTTTAAAAGGCCGCTAATGCATTAATGCATCATGCCCATTGATGCAGTAATGAACTGTTGGCAAGCCAACTCGTCAGCACTTCATTGGTGCATCATGCTGACTTTCTGGGAATGCAGTTCTGGTGATACGACTTGCCAGCGCTGCCTTAATGCATCATGACAATCCATGGGCATGAATAACTATCTGACGCATACTGCCCAGGTTCACGTTCTGTATTCATCATGCTGTCATCACTAATGCAGTGCTGGTGAGTAACTACCATATTCGTTCTAATAAGGGCACCTGCTCTAATAAGTGCACCCCCTATTTTTGTGCCATAAGCGCACCCTCTGGTGTCAATTTATGCAAAAGATGTGTCAAAATGAAGACTTTTTAGGGTAAAACCAACAATTTTTAGGCTTTGGGGGGTGTGTTTAATAGAAATATTTTTTGATTAAAGGAATTGAGCATTTAATAATTAATTTATTAGAATGATAACGGTAACCAACATTGCACCAAAGCATATTGCGGCCTTGAATGTATTTTCTCTTAAATAATTAATTTTTTTTTATGTCAATAATTGTATTTAAGTTCGAAGCTCTTCATAAAACAATTTTTAAAAGAAATATACCCTTTTAAGAAAGAAACTGGGTATGTGGCAATACGGTGTGCCTGATAAATTTAAGATATTTGATTGGAAAAAAACAAATGAATTGATATTTCTATTTTCAAAAAGTAAATGAATAAGGTGGTCAATTTAATGTCGATGTGTGCAAAAATCAGGGCGTAATATCTTGGCAAAAGATAAAACAAAACAGCAACCTACAGTGGAAGCGCTGGTGACAACCCTAAAATATATAAGATGGTTAAATATGTATCCAACTCTCTGTTAATATTATTTCATAATATTAGAAAGGGTAGGTTGGATTTGTTGAAAATCTTGAAAAGTCCTTTTTTAGAGTCAGTAAATGCAACCACGACAAATGGGTAATTAAATTGACCAAAAATGTCCCAAAAGCATGATATTTTTTTTTCAATTGCTTAAGAAAAATTCTAGTGCCAGCCCTGTGAGTTAGTTACCTAAACCATGGAGCTAAATACTCATTAATGTCTGTGCCTAAATACACATTATTCTTTTTGTTCGGTCTTAGAATGTGGTTGATGTCTGGTGCTCATAGAACATGAGTCTCCTACTAAAACTTACCATTGACACTTTGACACTGACAGTCCTATACTAGAACCTGACCATTGGCACTGACAGTCTTATACTAGAACAGTTTCACTGACACTGTATCACTGACAGTCTTGTACTAGAACCTGACCCTTGACACTGCCAGCCTTATACTACAACTTTAGCACTGACAGTGTGACACTGGCAGTCTTATACTACAACTTTACCATTGACAGTGTGAAACTGACAGTCTGCTACTGAAACCTTATCAGTAACAGTGTGACACTGACATGTCTTCTACTAGAACCTCACCCTTGACACTGTGACACTGACAGTCATCAACTAGAACTTTAAGATTGACACTGTGACACTGACAGTCTATTACTAGAACCTCACCATTGACTATGTGACACTAACAGTCTATTACTAGAACCTCACCATTGACACTGTGACACTGACAGTCTTCAACTAGAACTTTAAGATTGACACTGTGACACTGACAGTCTATTACTAGAACTTTAAGATTGACACTGTGACACTGACAGTCTATTACTAGAACTTTAAGATTGACACTGTGACACTGACAGTCTATTACTAGAACTTTAAGACTGACACTGTGACACTGTCAGTCCTCAACTAGAACCAGTGTGTGACACTGTGACACTGGATATCTTATACTAGAATCTGACCATTGACACTGTGATTGACACTGGCATCCTTACGCTAGAAAATGTTGCATTTTTTTCTCGTAGATTTCAAATTGAAAAAGCAAATTTCCCCCAGTGAGTAAATCTACTATTGACACTGTGACTGACATTGACAGGCTTATACTAGAACCTTACTATTGACACTGTGATTGACCACTGACACTGTGATTGAACTGTGACACTGTGACTGACACTGACAGGCTTATACTAGAACCTTACCATTGACACTGTGATTGACCACTGACACTGTGATTGAACTGTGACACTGTGACTGACACTGACAGGCTTATACTAGAACCTTACCATTGACACTGTGATTGACCACTGACACTGTGATTGAACTGTGACACTGTGACTGACACTGACAGGCTTATACTAGAACCTTACCATTGACACTGTGATTGACCACTGACACTGTGATTGAACTGTGACACTGTGACTGACACTGACAGGCTTATACTAGAACCTTACCATTGACACTGTGATTGACCACTGACACTGTGATTGAACTGTGACACTGTGACTGACACTGACAGGCTTATACTAGAACCTTACCATTGACACTGTGAATGCTATGGTTGGACTTCTTGGAGGAGGACCTTGAGTGGTTGGAGGTGTCGGGGGTGACCTCTCCTCCCGGTGTGTGACCGCCGGACATGGTGACCTTCTCAAGGTTACTACTAGTTGTGGTCACAGCCACAGAGGGGTGTGTGGAGGCGGAGGTGGATCCTTGTTAGCGGGCAAGCAAAAGAGAAATACTCGGTTAGGCAAACTCTCAAAGCCACACAGTATTAGTCGAGTTAACTCGGGGGTCACATGAGCCGACTGTGACTCGGTGATGCACCCATTGAATCAGAATGGGTGTTTTAGAATGAAAACCTTTCAGGGGCACATAGAGCATTAATGCATTATCATGGTGCATTAATGCATTATCATGATGCATTAATGCATTATCATGATGCATTAATGCATTATCATGATGCATTAATGCATTATCATGGTGCCTATAGGCACACCATGATGCATTAATGCATACCATGATGCATTAATGAATAATCATGGTGCATTAAGGCTTATTATGATGCATTATCACATAATCATGATGCATTAATGCATTATCATCATGCAATAATGCATTATCATGATCCAATAATCCACAATCATGATGCATTAATGCATAATCATGGTGCAATAATGCATAATCATGATACAATAATCCACAATCATGATGTGTTAATGCATTATCATGGTGCAATAATGCATTATCATGATACAATAATCCACAATCATGATGCATTAATGCATAATCATGGTGCAATAATGCATTATCATGATGCAATAATCTACAATCATGATGCATTAATGCATTATCATGGTGCAATAATGCATTATCATGATACAATAGTCCACAATCATGATGCATTAATGCACTATAATGGTGCATTAATGCATAATAGCGACGCATCAATGCATTGTCAAGATGCATCAATGCATTATCAAGCAATATTGCCTCATGATAATGCATTAATGGCAACATTGCATTATCATGAGACATTAATGCATGGTGACGATGCATTAATGCATTATCATTATGCAGAACTGCGTTAACATGATGCATTGCTGCAGCATGATGCATGAATGCAGCCCTGGTAAGTAGACTTCTTGGGACTGCATTCATGCATCAGGGCAATGAGCATGATTGTATAAATGCTTTAGTGCCCTATGTTGCCCTTAAATAGTTATTTTGTTAAGAATTTTTCTACAATACTGCTAAAGGAACATTCCATCTAAAATTCTATAAAGAGTGTTACTTCTGTTAACATAACAATTGTGGTGATAGATTAATCATTATATCATTATCATATATCATGCACAAGTGGTGTCTACCATGCAATCTTAAGGTATTTCAGCTACTATGTATAACTTAGCAAAACAGAAATTTTATGCACATCATAATGAATCCCACTGAAATGCACAGGCACAATGCACGGTAAAGACATTGGGGTAACACAAAACAACAAACTAGGTATAATTCTAATAGGTTTAAGTTTACGCTTTACCCGGCGACCGATGGGCAGGCATGATGCATTATCGGCCTTTCGTACAATGCACCTATCGGTTATACTACTACATTTATAATTACATCAAGCACTATTACTATATTCATTCATTTAAAGACTACATATACTATATTTTAGTTAACCTCATTTGGTGACCCTTTGAGAATCGCTAATGCAGGAGTGCATCATGCCCACTGGTCGATATGATGCACAAATGAAGTGCTGGTGAGACTGCTCCCCAGCACTTCATTGGTGCATCATGACGACACTCCCGACCCTCCGGGAGTGTATCTACCCTGTAGGGTCAGCATGATGCATGAATGTAGCTCTAGCGAGTGACTTACATGAATGTAGCCCTGGAGAGTTACATGCTAGGGCAAATTTCATGACAAAGGGGTGTGATGCATTTATGCATTAGCGGCCCTTAAAAGAGTAAGGTATCGATTCTCTCTCTTTTAAAAAAGAAATCACCCATGGAAGTACCTTGGGAAAACATACAAATTCTTAAAAGCCTGTTAGATGCTCCAGGTAATTTGTCATGATGTGACACTGTGGCGCTTGTGATTTCCTTGTCCTTGTTGTATTGGTTCATCATCACGCTCTTTTGAGAATGCATTAACGCAAAATCTCAAGTTATAGGTAGACATAAAAGAGTGTTTTAAGAGGTATATTAAAGGTGCCAGTGTCTGAAGATTGATAACTGAAGTTGTGACTATTAGAAGTAGACAGTTGTGTCTGTAGGTGGGCATTATAGGGTTGACCAGGGATGCATTATTAACCAATCAGATAATTCCCTATATTCACTGCAGAATCTTTTGGGTACATTATGTAAAACCTAGTACACATCATGCTGGTTCTTATCAGTGCTTATCTCACCAGGCGCCAGATCAGGCAATGGCCGAACCACTAGGCCTCCATACAGAGCCCTGTAATGTACAGTAGTTGCTACCTTTTTGCACTATAGTGATATTAT
Source organism: Acholoe squamosa (assembly GCA_949317995.1). Taxonomy (NCBI): domain Eukaryota; kingdom Metazoa; phylum Annelida; class Polychaeta; order Phyllodocida; family Polynoidae; genus Acholoe; species Acholoe squamosa. The sequence continues at coordinate 58,642,568 of OX439048.1, read as the reverse complement.
CATCTTTGTGTGGTTGTCTCTATATCCAGGGTGCCCTTGTAGAGACCCCACGTGATATTAACCCTTTAAGGCCCACTGATGGAGGAGTGAATCATTCCAACTGATATCGGAGTGCATCATTCCAACTGATGCAGGAGTGCATCACGCCCACTGATGCAGAAGTGCATCATGCCCACTGATGCAGAAGTGCATCATGCCCACTGATGCAGGAGTGCGTCACGCCCACTGATGCAGGAGTGCGTCATGCCCGCTGATGCAGGAGTGCGTCATGCCCGCTGATGCAGGAGTGTGTCATGCCCACTGATGCAGGAGTGCATCAGCCCCACTGATGCAGGAGTGCGTCATGCCTCCTGATGCAGGAGTGCGTCATGCCCACTGATGCAGGAGTGTGTCATGCCCACTGATGCAGGAGTGCATCAGCCCCACTGATGCAGGAGTGCGTCAGCCCCACTGATGCAGGAGTGCGTCATGCCCGCTGATGCAGGAGTGCGTCATGCCCGCTGATGCAGGAGTGCGTCATGCCCGCTGATGCAGGAGTGCGTCAGGCCCGCTGATGCAGGAGTGCGTCATGCCCATTGATGTAGGAGTGCATCAGGCCCATTGATGTAGGAGTGCTTCATGCCTGCTGATGCAGGAGTGCATCATGCCTGCTGATGCAGGGGTGCGTCATGCCTGCTGATGCAGGAGTGTGTCACGCCCACTGATGCAGGAGTGCGTCACGCCCGCTGATGCAAGAGTGCGTCATGCCCACTGATGCAGGAGTGCGTCACGCCCGCTGATGCAGGAGTGCGTCACGCCCACTGATGCAGGAGTGTGTCACGCCCACTGATGCAGAAGTGCATCATTCCAACTGATGCAGAAGTGCATCATTCCAACTGATGCAGAAGTGCATCATGCCCACTGATGCATCACGCTGATACACCGGGAGCATTTCAGCCTCGTGGGTCAACATGATGCGTGAATGCGAGTTACTTGCCGGGGCTACGTTCATGCATCATGGCGACCAATGGGAACGATGTATGTTCATACATTTGCGACCTTTAAAGGGTTAAAAGTATAAGATGGAAGGTGTTTGTCTGACAAAGAATCCACCACACATTGCTGACATCAGCAGAACTACACTTGACTACCCTCCCTATTCACCCTTAACCCTTTAGGGACAGAATCAGTGATCTAATCCTGTAAGGTCCAGTAATGCATTCATGCATCATTCCGCTTAATTGTCATGCTCTAGGAATGCAGCCCTGATCTGTGTACTCGCCAGGTCTGCATTCATGTATCAAACTTTACGGTATTGGTGCATAGGTATTCCCAAAGGATTGGCGTGATGCATGAATGCAACCCTGGTAAATAGACTCCATCAGGCTGATATCCATGCATCGCAACGACCCTATGGGATTGATACACTCCTGTAGGGTCGGCATGATGCACCGATGAAGTGCCTGCGTGCAGACTGCATCATGCCGACCAATGGGCATGAACATTAATGCGCTCTCGACCCATAAAGGATTAACACCCTGAAAATCCATACACTACACTCAAACAGTCTATATTAGGACAGGGCGGGGTCTTCTCCATATCCTCTACCCTACCTTAACCCTTTAAGGGCCGCTGATGTAGGAGTGCATCATTCCCATTGGTCGTCATGATGCACCAATGAAGTGTTGGTGAGTCTGCTCGTCAGCACGTGAGTGAGTGAGTAATAGATGTTTAACGCCATTTCGACAGCTAAGGTCATACTCATGGCGAGAACAACATTACACAATTTCACAAAGGAATGTGTCGGTGCCTGCGCATATGTGCACCACACACATCCGAGGGGATAGGAAAGAGGAGAAATAGACCCTTTTAAGTGGGCTAGGAAAGCCCGCTCGTCAGCACGTCATTGGAGCATCATGACAAGTGTATCAGTTCCGTAGGACTGACACGATGCATCATTAATGATGACGACCAATGGGAATGATGCCTTAAAGCATTATCGGTCCCGGGCTTCCCTAGCCCACTTAAAGGGGTCTATTTCTCCTCTTTCCTATCCCCTCGGGATGTGTGTGGTGCACATATGTGCGGGCACTGACACATTCCCCTGTAAATTGTGTAATGTAGTTCTCGCCATGAATATGACCTTAGCTGTCGAAATGGCGTTAAACATCTATTACTCACTCTCTCATTATCGGTCTCTAAAGGGTTAACCCTTAAGGATGACAGCGCATTGGTCAATGCACTGAGGGCCTCATGATACAGTAATGCATCATGTCTTATACACTCACAAAATGGTCGCCATGATGCACCAATGCAGTGCTGAATAGTATTCTCAACAGCACTGCATTGGTGCATCATGGCGACAAAAATAAATTGGAGAAAAAAAAACAAACATGAAACAAGCAAAGATCCACGAGCATGTTGGCATCAAAAGAGTTAGGACTATTTCTGGGCCTGCCAATCGATAGGACAGCCACCCCGGGGAGGCCCCGCCCCAGTAATAGGCCCTTGACGTCTCTGACGAATAAGGAGACGTGTAAAAATACAGTTTTGCACTTGTCATCATCTCAACTTGCTGAAGCTCACACACCACCTATTTCTGTAGGGTAGGTGAACCTTGAGACGGACACATACGATAAGAGATCCACCCCACAAAATGACCTTAGGAACCCAGTGGGCGTGGGGGGGGGGGTTAGGCACTGTTAGAATGGGGGTGCGCGCCCCTGCTTTTCCCTGTAGTTTAGCTTTCATTCGGCTCATTTAATGCCTGAAACTTTGCCAAAATAAGGGCTAAACGAGGGGTGTCCCCCCCCCCCGCTCCTTTTCAGAATCCTGGACCCGCCACTGAGTACTGCATTTGTTGCTGAATCAACATTACCAAATAAGGACTGAATGAACCCCTTCATGACTGCTGATGCGGGAGTGCATCATGCCCAATGGGAGTGCATCATGCCCACAGTCGGCATGATGCATCAATGAAGTGCTAGTGAGTTTGCTCTCCAGCACTTCATTGGTGCATCATGCCGACCCTCCAGGAGTGTATCAACCCTGTTGGGTTGACATGATGCATCGGTGTAGCCCTGGTGAGTTACTTGCCAGGGATGCATTCATGCATCATGACAACCAATGGGCATGATGCATTAAAGCACCAGTGACCTCTAAAGGGTTAAATGCTGCATAGAAAGGGTATCAGCCAAAGGGATCTAATCTAAGTCTGGTTTTCTCTATTTTAAGACTATTCTGTACACCAAAGATCACATCTGGAGGAGTGTTTTTCTTAAGATCAGAGCTATATCGTTGGATATCAAAGCCAAGGGTCTTTTGATAAGCCCCTGGGGTACACTGCGCCTCCCTTCCTGCACCCCTCCCCTCTACCAGAAAGGAAATAATCATGACCAAAATATAACCAAGAATTGATCAAATCGCATGCCAGACGACCACACCCCTCCTTAAAATTTTATGTTCATTTTCAATCAAATAACTGTTCCCAAGTTGTCTTTTGTAGTTATAAGGGGGCTTATTTACATGTAAAGTGTTGGTTATATAAAGATATTAAAGTGTTGGATCCTGGATGAAAATCAATATCTGTGCCCCCGCCCCCAGTAATTTGTACCGCCAAGATGCAGAGACGCTGATCTCATCCTAAACCACGCCCTTACCTCAGAGACCCTTCAAGGGCGGGTATTAAATGCATTAGTACATGTATATTTCCTCAGAGTCAATGCATTCCATTTCAGATAATCAAAAAGTCATTGCTTTTAGCATTGCTAACATCCATTGGTAGCTTCGCTAAAAGCTATTGCGTAAATAATAAAAAAAAGATCCTGATGAAGGTTAATTAATTTAACCGAAACGTCAATCATCAACTCATTCTACAAAATTATTTTGAAACCCAATTTGCTATGATGTATAAAACTGCCTACAACATTTTAATAAAATTTTGAACTGCACTTGACTGTGTCTAGTTTTGTGTGCTATTTCTACACTAGTATAAAAAAAAGAAAAGATAGAAGCTATTGCCTCCACCACAGACACCATGTTGGCATACATCGGTGGACAGAATAAGTCAATATTTTTGAATCAGGCCAAGTGTAAAGTGCTGAGACATTGCTCTCCCAGCCTATACACATGCCACCCATCATAGCCAGCCTTACACATAGGGCGGGGCAGGGAGGGTGCATGGACTTAGCACCCTCAATGCTGCAGAGGGCTTTGATAACACTATCGTAATGAGTACCCCTCATATGAGGTGCACCCCACGTATAAGGCACGCACAGTCGATGTTATAGTTAGTATCGTTTAATAGAAAATTCAAACTGACATGGATTTCCATAATTTAAAAAAAAACTATGAGCATTTCAGAGCCCCCCCCCCCCCTCCATGATATACCAGTACACGGGGTAGGGGGAGTCTTGGGAAGATTTTACAGAAAACCCTCACCCCACCTCAGTATGGATGCCTAGTGGATCCACCATTTTAAATTTCGCTGGTTGAAGTAAAACCCATTGAGAAGATATATCATGCAGGGGTACCTTGTCCCTGGTTAACACCCACTTCCTGGGACATGTTGCTCCCAGCTTATCAGATCGTATCAGTGCATGTCACCAGAACCAGCTCCAGACCCACTTGTAGCCTATAAGACACACCAGGAGTCTATCCTTGCTTATAAGGCGCACATATACATGAAGTATTAAGGTACGCCATTCTCACAAGTACTGGATTGGTTATAACAAATGCCGACCCTACAGGGTCAATAAACTCCAAGAGGGTAGGCATGATGTCCCAGTGTCAGGGAAATTCATGGATCATACATTAGTGTGTGTATCAAATTTACCTGGAAGGGTTAACCCTTTAACGACCGCTGATGCATTAATGCATCATGACGACCCTCTGGGAGTATATGTATCAACCCCGTAGGGTCGGCATGATGCACCAATGAAGTGCTGGCGAGCAGTCTCGCCAGCACTTCATTGGTGCATCATGACAACCAATGGGCATGACGCACTCCTGCATCAGCGGCCTTTAAAGGGTTAGAGGGTATTGTTCCATCCAATGCAGAAGCCATATATAATGACTTATTGCCTTGTCCAGGACACTGACATTATGGAGATGAGTGTTGCAGATTGGAGTTGAGTTACCTAACATTGGTTGTTCCACTTTCCTGGAAGGCCAGCATTCTCAGAACTAGGTTCTACAACAGTGGTTTTATCAGATCTGGACGCCATCTACGCCATAGTATTTGGAGTTCTGCATGATGGTTAACAAGTTTCGCCACGGGACGCTGAGGCCAAAATTTCTTTTCATGTGTTTCCAGTAATATGATTCAGAGACCTAGGGTCGGAAGGTCGGATTTTTTTTGATTTTTTTGAGGGCGGGGGGATTTGTATAGAAATGTATGGGCAGATCTATCTTATTCTTTGATTTCATGGGAAGAACATGGTAAACATAATATGACAAATGTGAAAAAAAATATGCAAAAGATATGCCTGATGAAGATGTTAACTGTATATCGAAAGATGATAAATTCATGAAAACGTGATGAAAAATTCTTATAAATACGAAAAAATTCTCAAAAATTTTCAAAAAAAAAAAATGTAGGGTCGATCCCCTTTTTCTAGGATCGGTCGGGTGAATGGAAACAACCCTTTATTTTTTTTGGCTTGATGCAGGAGTGCATGTTGCACCAATGAAGCGCTGGCAAGTCTGCTCGCCAGCACTTCAATGGAGCATCAGGCTGACCCTCCGAGAGGGTCGTCACAGAGGTCAGGTGCCACCTATAGGATCTATAAAACAGTGTAAACCAGACATTTTTCTTGCCTCAATGCAGCTTATCTCTCTTTCCAAAGTTTAAGGTGGGGTTATAGACGACTGTATTTTATATGTTAAGTTTTACAGTAAAGGGCTGGTTCCACAGCGTGGATCGGGTCAATTTTCTGCTATTCCGACAATTTTTTTCCATACATTTGCTATATAAAAATCGTTGGATTATCAAAAAATGGACCCGCCCGACGCTGTGGAACCAGCCCTTAAGCTAACTACTTATTGTTTTTACATGAGACTAATAAAATGTTTAACTCATTCTCATACATGGCCAATAAAATCCCCAAGGTGGTCACTTTATGTTCCTTATTATAAATCACACCCAATATAAAGCGGGTATTCCACTGCCGTCGGTCGGCCGAGATTTTACTAATCCGACCGATTTTTTCTATACTTTTGTATAATCAAAAATAATCAGATTAGCGAAATTTCGGCCGACCGACGGCAGTGGAATACCCACTTTAGGCAGTAAAATTTCCTATCAAATTGGTTTACAAGTGCTGCCATCTACAGTGTACCAATATAACAAGCGCTTCATTACACTTTGAGGAAAGCATGGTGGTACATTAATGGAGCCTCGTTTTTCATGATGCATGAATATAGGCAAGGCGAGTTACTCGCCAGGGTGACATTCATGCATCATGCTGAGCCTGCAGGGTTGATACACTACTCCTGAAGGGTCGGCATGATGCTCCGATTCAGTAGATTTGCATTGGTGCATCATGACTATCTAGAAACATAAACATGGAGGCACCATACAGCCTTTTAAGAGTTAAACACTCCTATAAACTATTCATAAAACAATTTGATTTACAGCGGCTAAAAGCTCTTACAGGAGCACATAGTGCATATATCTATCATGCTAATTTGCCACCATGATGCATGAGAGAAACCCTGGTGAGTTATTGTAGGGTGCTTCATGATGCGCCAATATACTGGTGGTGAGTTACTCACCAGCGCTAAAATGGTGCATCATGATGACCAAGGAACCTGAACCCAAAGTTGTCTTATGTCCCTTAGTGGCGTTAACATGTCACGTCTAATTACCCGGGGAGAGACGACGATACACCCAGTGTTATGTTTCTAGTTCAAATAGCAGGATCCTCATTAGAATTCCAAAGTTCCTGTCCTGTCGTTTCCTGAACCATGTTTGATATCAAATGACCTCTCCTGTCGTTTCTTGTACCCATGTGGATTTCAATTTACCTGTATACCATTTTCTTGTACCAAGCCAAGGATGGTTAAAAACTTCCCTCTCCTGCCGTTTCCAGGACCAAATTTGACCTCAAATTCCCTGTCCAGTCCATCTGGTCTGGACTGCAGCAATCTGGGTGTGAATTAACCATTTTAAGGCCGCTGATGCAAGAGTGCATCGTGCCCACTATTCATCAGGATGCACCAGTGAAGGGTTGCAGACCCTGGTTGAGTGTATCAACCCTGTAGGGTTGTTATTATGTATGAATGACCCCTGGGATGTTACTCACTAGGGCTGAATTCATGCTACATGATGACCAATGGGCATGATACATAAAATACACAGAGATGTAAGTCAGGTACTGGGAAAATCCCTGAAATGCTGTTATCGCGACACTGGGAGAGTTGACAGGCGCCCTGGTATAAGCAGTGTTCAGGGCAGACTCTGACCAGCACAGAATCATGGCACCCCCTGGTGTTAAACAATTGTACTATGTTGCTGACTGATGATTTATGACCAATCAGAGAGCAGCATTCCCTTAATTTCTCCCTGGGAGGTTCTGCCCCTGAGATTCCCTGCCCAGAGTCTTCCCTGGACCAGTGAGTCCCTCTGCTTACACCAGGGGGGCTTAGTGGAGTCCCTAGTTGAATTAGACAACTTAGGACTGGGTCTGTGTGAAGAAAATGACTAGGTAAAGAAGGTTGTGAATGAATTCTGTCCCTAAAGACCCTGGATATCCATATTCAGACTACATTTTAACATTTTTGAATTCCCTATTTTCAGGGAAATCCCTGACAACTTACATCTCTGAATACATTACATGTATTGATCAGCCTTAAGGTTCAAAGCACAATGCAGTCGTGAAGACCCCAGTTTGGATGTGTGTGTTGTTTTGTCGGTTGGCATGGTAATGTGTGTCTGTTGTTGGCAGGGCGGGCTGCGGGGAGGGTGTTGTACCATAATTTCACACATGTAAGGTACTGCTAAATGTATGAGGATAGACTGGACCCCTAGTGAGCCTTATAGGATTTGCCAAAGATGTGAGTGTGCCTTATGTGCAGGGGTGAAAGAGATTGAGTACTAAAAAGAGCACCGAAATACTGAATTAGAATCCCCGCTAGTATATGATTTATATGGTACCCCCGGTAATGTATCTAGGTTTCTGAAAATCACTAAAATCAGGGAAAATTCTGAAGACAATAGTAACTGGCCAAAATATAACTCTGGATGCACCCTATATAATCTCCTTGAACTCACAGGGTGCGTCTTACACGCAGGGTGCTACAGTAGCATCTGTAGGTGCTCGGTCCATGAATAATAAATGAGTTAGTTTGAACTGCTCATGGCGCAGCACATGCTGCTCACAACTAGCTCATCCTGACCCTACAACTGCATTATGCCACCACCTATATAAGGGTCGAGGGGGTGGGGTGGGGTGTCCAATGTGTCCATGGCTCCTATACATTTCTTTAGTAAAAGCGTGACAAAAAGGGTGGGGGTGGGGGTAAAAAAAAGGCCTAAAACATAATTCATGGATCAGCCTTAAGCATTAATGAATTATCGACATTTAAAGGCTAAAGGATCCAAACCTCGGTACCTCACAGTGGCAGATTCAGACAGGGGCGATAGCCCCATCCTTTTTGCAAGTAATTAAGTGGTTAATTGCATATTTTCAACCGCAAAATTTGCTCAAAATTATGGGGTGCACCCGCTCATTTTGGGCCGTGCCGTTTCTTTTTCTAAATAATGGATCCGCCACCGGTAACTCATGTATAAGCTGTACCATATGTGCGAGGTACTATGACAGCATGCTCATCAATACTACCGTAAAACCTCGCGTATAAGACGCGTCCTCTACGCCAAACAAATGCCTTGTGCGTCTTATAGGATTTCTTCAAGTTGGGGGTGCGTCTTATACGAGGGGTAATTTTACTATAGAACAGTACTGGATTTACAAAATTGAGCCTTAAAATGTGCGTCTTATACGCGAAAATGCATTTGCTAAGTTTGGGGTGGGTCTTATACGCGCAACGCGTCTTCTACGCAGGAGATTACGGTACCTTGGAAAGAGTAGTGGTATTATTAGCCACATAGTGGTTAGAAGTAAGAATGTAGGGGGCAGCATCATCAGGACTTGAGTGATTAGTCTTAGATCGTGACCCCTTTCGGGGAGAAACGGTATGATCGGAAGTGTGTCCGTGGTTCCAGTGGTGAATATGCGAAAATCTACTGCTCATATTTTACAAGCGAAAATGGCGCCGCGTTAGCGCTTCTCCTCGAAAGACGTAACCGTCTTAGATCTGATCTTAACCACCCTCTTCACTGCTTGCACATGTCAGCAGTTTTCCTATTAGATTACATAAGACGCCAGCATAATATTCAAAGATGTAAGGAGTGAGAAGAGGGATCACTGGCTTCTTTAATAGCCCAGGCTATAGGCAAATGATGGGCCATGTCGAGTTGAGAGCCTCTGAACCTGGAGGTGGTCCTTGTAAGATTGGTTAGGCCGCTACTGCTCACAAGTAAAGTCTAGCCATTATAGGTGCCATCTTGCCTGGTTGTAGCTATAGCTAATTCTATTGGATGAAAGAGGGATAATGATATCTATGGCAAGCTATGCATGCTCCTATCTGAACTTTTGGTACCAGAAATGGATAAAGAAAATCTATGGGCGAATCTTTTACAATCTTTTAGGTGGGGGTAAATGTCTGGAGGGGGGGGTAGAGGGAGTGAGTGAGTGAGTAATAGATGTTTAACGCCATTTCGACAGCTAAGGTCATATTCATGGCGACAACTACATTACACAATTCCACAGGGGAATGTGTCAGTGCCTGCGCATATGTGCACCACACACATCCCGTGGGGATAGGAAAGAGGAGAAATAGACCCTTTTAAGTGGGCTAGGGAAGCCCGGGGGGGGGGGGTAGAGGGATGTAGGGGTAAATGTCCATGGGGGTGGATGTCCAAGGGGGTGGATGTCATTGGGGGTGGATGACCTTGGGGTAGATGTCCATGGGAGTAAATAATTTGGGGGTAGATGTCCATGGGGTAAATGTCCAGGGGGTAAAGGTCCTGTTACCCCTCTACCTCATTTATGGAGTCATGCCAGAAACCAATACAAAGACTGATATACTAGGCATGTATGGAGTGCTTTACTTGTACCATTCAAGGCCACTTTGGCAGATATAGCCCAGTGGTGTGTTGGTGGGAGGATGCTGGTGTAGTAGATTCTATCGATACAATACACCATAAAAGATGTTGTTGAAATAATGGCAAAAACCTTGTCCCAATGTTGCCAGAGATCTGTCGTTATTTTCAGAGATTCCTTGTACCACTGTACTGCCACCTGGGGCTTCTTGTAAAAACTACACTGGTTCACTGCAATACAATTACAGAGGTTCACAGTTCAGATTTACAAGCATCCCTGGTAGATTCAATAGTTATTTTTTTTTACTGTGTACTCCTCACAGAGAGCAGATAGCATGGGCTGATATGTAAAACAGCCCAACATATGAGCCTTCCTCATCATACCATGACAACGCATTTTGTTTGTAGCAATGCAATAAATTAGGTCTATGCAGGAGGTCAAGCCATTTCGACAACGACTAAGGTCATATTTATGGCAAGAAATCCACATTGCAAACTAATTACTTTCTGGAGTCAGTACTAGTTGCCAGGAAAGAGCCTTTTTAAGCTTAGGGATGCTTTGAATAACAGCTAGCCATGCAGATGTATCTGGGATAAATCAGATGAAATCTGTTAAATAGTAGGGTTCTTAGAGCAATATGGTCAATAATCAGATACTGATGATTGCTTTTATTGATTTTCTACATGGATGGAAATAGCTCTGAGCACAAAAATCCCTGAAATGTTCAATTTGAATCACCTAAATATAGGTTTTGTATAGGAATAGGAAGTCGTTGGAACTTGAAAATCCTTGAAATCAGAGAAAACCCCAAATACTTCCATCTCTGTTGGTGTAGGTTTTACTGAAAGTACCTCAAATTGCAGCTGGATAACTTAAAACGTTGGCCAAACTGTTCATAAAATATCGGTAGATCTATGATTGCATATCGTCATCAGATCACTTTATAGAAAAATAAAGTTGAATTGCATGTCAGCAATGTTCTGTTTAAGCTAGGGGACGCCTACACATAGAGATTAACCTAATAATGTATGAAAAGGAATGCCTGGATCTTAGCCAAATAGATGTTATCAGCTAAGTGCTGGTCTTAATTTGACATGTCTGTTCAACACTTTGAATGCCACTTATGCATAAAAGCATAAAACCAACCATTCGGGAGTACCATATTCTCCTGAATAGGGGGCATCCCGCATAGAAGGCACACCCTGAGATTGCTATATGGCTCAGCTGAGACTTGATTTTGGGTACTATTCTATAGTAAATTCACCCCCACCTATATGGTGCACCCCCTCTTTTTGGAGCTTCTATTTTGGAGCTTCTATAAGGTGCAGAGGGGTTCAGATTCAAAAAGATGTGCCATATATACACGGGAGATTACGGTACCTATTTAACCCTGAAGGGGCAGCATGATGCATGAATGCAGTGCTTGCTAGTCGCCTCGCCAATAGCATATTCGTCCATCATGACAACTGATGACCATTTTTAGTGGCGGATCCAGGATTGTCTAGAAGGGGGGCCCAAGGGTGTCAGCCATACACCAAATTTTTTCAAAGTTTTGTCAACTATTTATATTATCAACTCAGGGGAGAATTATCTCTTTGTTCAACATTTCCCTAATAAAAAACTAGACAGCAATTAAAAAGTAGAGGAAAAAATGTGTAACAAAGTAGTACTTGTATTGGGGACCGTAGTTAGACTGCTTTACCTTGGAAAACATGCTATCACTTATATGACTATTCCTCCCTAACAGCATGCCTGTCTCTACTCTGTAGACACTGAGGGAACCTCAGAGACCAAAGGTGTCTGTTGGTAGTCTATCTACTCTGCCAGATTGGTTGAGTGCCCAGTTCTCACAGAAGTACTCACTGTCAGGTCAAATGCTTCCACCAACACTTCCCTCAATGCATATCCAAATATTCTCAATGCACTAAACACTTGAAATACACACATCAATTTATAATCCAGGTTGTTTCTAAAACTGTTTTCCTCAGTAAACAGCATGGCCTTCCATGTTGGAGACTGCACTCTGAACATAAACATGCATGATTTATTGGAAATATTTCATGCTTCAACCACTTTAAGTTGCTGTACATGAAGAGTGCATGTTTGTGAATAGGAGGGACAATTTCCAGGAAGTGACATAGAGTACTTAGTTCAGAATAGCCATGTGTTTGTGCCACTATAGACTTGTTTACATGTTGGATCCTGCCTGTAGGCAGGCAGGTATTTCGGCCTAGCCTGTCTCATACACTCACTGACTTAAATCTAATACTTAATCTTTCCACTTGCAAGTACCAATTAAGTAAATACTCCTCCTCCCTTACAGCATGCCTGCCTGAGCTATATATAGCTACAGCATTACACTGTATAATTATAACAACATGAAATATATCACCACCAATCATCCTCAGGGGAACATCCAATCAACTACAGAGAATAGCCAATCAAGGTAGTAAATTACCTAATTAAGACATGTCTAGACGTGAGGTCAGCACTTGTTGATTAAAATACAATTCTACAGCTGATGCAATGGCTCACACCACCTAGCCTGTTATCTATTAGACTATTTAATTTTACAATAGACCAAAAACCAATCTTCTAAACAGGTTTTTGCTTATATTCTCGATTTCTACTTCTTTATCTACTTCCTAATGCCACACAAACTTGTAGTTAAAAAGCTTCATTAGTTTTGGAGATAATTTTACTATGGAAGTCTATGGGAAAAACACAACCTTCCACTTTCCCTTCCCACTACCCAAAATTGAGCCACAGGATTTCACTCAAAAACAAACAACATAATTAGACACTTCTGTGCACTTAATTAAATCTTAATAAACTTCTATCAACCAGTTTTATCACAAATGCCATCAGAGTGATTATTCCTTTTTCTTGCCAACCCCCTCATAAAATTGGGGACTGACGTCATATGCTATTTATAGCTGCAACGTTATACTGACAGTCCCCAATAATAAGAGGGGGGGAACGCCATGATCATAATTTTTCAGTGGTTGGTGATGAAAAATCTGTTTTTCAGGTGTCATAAGTACCTTGACATGTGGCATGATACACCAAAATGATTGTAGGTCTGGCGGGTTACTGGCTAGATTTGTATGTGGGCATCACAATAACCAATCAAAACTCTTGACATAGGTGCCTCTAAACTTCAGACACTGACACGGACAAAAAAACCTCGATTTTTTTCCCCTGAGTGTTCACAATTTTGTATCTTAAGGGTAGGTTCCACTACTGCCAGTCAGACTCATGAATTCTTTTTACATGGAAAAAAAGAGAGAAAAATTGCCCGACCAATGGTGGTGGAACCAGCCCTGAAATGCTCCATTAGAACCCCTAAAATATATAGGTTTTGTATAGGAATGTATGGGTCTCTGGAACATGAAAATCCCTGAAACCAGGGAAACCCCTACAGGTTTCCACCCCTGATTCATGCTCCAGTTTTAAGCATAAATTTTCGTGTTTAAAGCACTAATTTAAGCAGTATCACAGGGGTAGACACTAACTTTTTTAGTGACTGGCCACCCAGGCCAGCAGCCTCAGAAATCTATTGGCCCGCTGCCAAAGCTTTTGGCGCGGAATTTATATCTGGAAACCCCTGTTTTATAATTGAATGAAAAATAATTTGAAACTCTAATATGGGCACTTTATTAGCACTATTCACCTACAATATTTTTTTCCATGCCCCTAGTACAAAGAAAACCTCATCAAAAGTACCACAGTTTCAAAGTTTAGAGTTTAATGGAAAAAAAAAACCACTGGCAAACGGGGCAATAGGAAGGTTGTTTTTAAAAAGAAAAATCACTGGCCAGCAATCAAAACTACTGGCCATTGGCCACCAGGCCAGTGTTAGTGTCTACCCGTGCTATCAGGTACAGGAGAACAACCATTAAAATGTACATCATGCCGCTACAACATCTAAACACAGAGACATTCGCCCACACCCCGGTGCATGTCCACCATGCCGGCCACGAGTCGATGCACGTCATACGTCAAGGTTCCTCCACACACCTAGCGACTGAGGGATGCGCCTTGCTGGGGGAGAGGGGAGGGAGGGAAAAGGAGGGAACAGCCAGAGCACAACACCAAAAAAACAGGGTGCGGGGAGGCAAGGAGGGCTCAGGGCACATGGACATGGGGTATGATAGACATTCAGTGGCGGATTCAGACAGGGGATGCTGGAGTGCGCGCCACTCCCTTTTGTCTGTTCTTAAAAGTTTATTTCAGACAGCAAAATTTGCCCAAAATAAGGGGCATTTCGAATTATTGATCCACCACTGGATGTCATGCCCTACAGGGAGTCCATTAGTTTTACATTTCTGTGGTTGCCAAAAAATTGCTCAATTTTCTCAAGGGACCTAGCCCTGATTTCATACAGAAAATCTGGTGAAAAAGTAGGAATTCCTGCAAAAGCAGTGGCATGACTGAATTAACAGTCAATAAACTCCTCTTTCACTTTTTCTATGGGTCAATAAGTAATGTTCAAAGAAAATCTTTTTCTATGTAATCTGCTTTCAAGTCATAATTTCTGGTTTATTAATCTGTTGCTATAGATTGGCTGCAGACATGATTCATCTAATTTGGAAATGAATTCATTGGTAAAATGTGATTTATACTCACTTCAAATTTAATGAGATTGATTATAAATCATTTGAAAAAAGGAAATGCATAATTTGTTGTGAAAATTAACTTTCTTTCTATGCATGATCCCTGTAGGGTTGTTGGGATAGAAATATTACAGGACACACAACAGCTGGGTTCTCTTTAGACTTGGGGTATATACAATATATAGTATACTGGTCTACATATAGGAGTAAAAGGGACAGAAGGGGCTAAAAAAGAGGAAGGGGATAGGGTCTGGAGTTTGGTTAAGGCTGTGAAAGATAAGGAGGGGAGGAAAAAGGTCCAGCCACATCCGGCTTGTTTGGCATTGATGTTGCCTGACTGTCATGAATGCAGCGAAAAGATATGACCCAACAGGCAGCCAGGTTAGATGATGAGCAAAATGGCCCTTCGGGTTAGTCACTAAAACATCAAAAGTTCTACAATTTTCAGCAAGCCATATCTTTGCATGCAAAACATCTCACTGCTTTGAAAATGGTAAGACTTTTGAACATTTCTGAACTAGTCTGAAGCAGCCTACTCTCTATCTTCTGAACTACTAGGCCAATGAAAAGTTGGGGTCAAGTCGCTTCAATTCAGCACAAAAACAAGCCGGTTGTGGTCAGGCCTTGACTCTCTAAGGATGGCGTGTTGCCTCAAGACTCAATGTTCATTTGTCATCATGATGCATCATCGCAGCACTAGTGAGTAACTCGCATTTGCTGCTCCGCTGCATCATGCTGGCCTTTTCGAAGTGTATCAACCTCGCATGGCCAGCATGATGCATGAGTGTAGCGGCTTACTCATTGTGACTGCATTCAGGCCACATGACAACAAAATAGCATAGTTCATTGAAGCATTACCATAATTTCTTGTTTAAGCACCCTGAGTCTCTAATGAGTGCAAGTCTTTTTTTAGCACAAAAGAATCCCAAAAGATCTCAAAAAAGCGCACTTCCCATATTAGCGCAGGGGCTTTTTTGAAATTTATGAGCACTTGAGGACTTAAACAAGCAATGACAGTATACCACCCTTATTAAGTACAAAGAAGCCAAATGAGGGGGGTTGTATGGGAGGCCTGGAGTGGGGGTTGGAGGTGGTACAGTACCTGTGCGGCTGCGCCTGCCCAGCTCCCCACCACTACTGTCATGGCGGTGGTGACCCAGATTGTGAATTTTTTCGGATAGACCGTGCAGCTTCTCAGCGAGCCCGTGGTGCCGGGCGTCGTGCAGTTGTTCGGCCTGGTGCATGACAGGGGCACAGACGGTGGCAGAGGCCATTGCGGCCACATTGCTAATGTCCTTACCCAGGGGGGGCTTAGGTTGCGCTTTCTTCATGAAGCTGATGAACAGGTGTTTGCACGTCTCTTCCGGCATCTCGCCGTCCAGGTACGTCTCGATGAACAGGTTGAATCCCTCATAGTCGATGGGCTGCGAGTAGAAACATTCAGGGTGTCAATACAATGTTAATGTAGTATTTCATTTGTTTACATATCAAACCCTGAAAAAAGTTCAAGCACCAGTCTTGAATAACCAGCATGGGGTTATTGATATTAATTTACATAAACTGGAATTACCAAAAGCAGGCTATTAAATATGTGCTGCTCTCATGTACCTGCTGGAACTAGAGTGGTGTTGGAATCCACCCAAGCCTGACTGCTTAAACATGAGTACACAACATTCAACACCCCATGCCAGTAGTCATGTCATGTATGTACATCTGCACTGAGGGTTTGCCACTGGAATTTGCCCCTCGACTTTATCTTAAGTCCCTGATTCATTGATTTTGCCAGGAATGTGTTAGTCTATATGGATTTTTAAGTTTTAGGTCTAGGGAAGTTCAAAAGCTGATGCATGAAGATTTTGAGTATTTATTTCAAGATTCTGTGAATGTAAGGTCATCACAGAAATAGCATTCATATGCAGAGAAACATGTATAAGTTATACTAAGGGCAAAACTTTAAGATATTTCTGCAAACCGTCCTTATATTTTGTAAATATCTGCTGTAAATTGTGTCAATAGCCTTTACTGGCAGTAGCTGGTGCTTGGTTTGGTTTGGTTGATTTTACGTCCACTAATAGTACTTAAAAGTTAGCAGACATTTCTGTGGTTCGTGGACACAAACTGACACTGACAATGTCTACTGCAAACTGTCATTATCAACAGAGGCACTGTCATTAGCTGCTGGAAACTGTCACTACCAATAGCTGCAGTGAATTGTCACTGTCCTTAGTTGCTGCAAACAGCTACTGTCTAAAGCTGTTACAAAGTATTTCTGTATCTGATAAACTGCAAACTTCATCTGATAATAGTTACTGCAAACGTCACTGCCAATTGCTGCTGCAAACTGTCACTGCCAATAGCTGCTGCTAACTGTCACTGCCAATAGCTGCTACAAACTGTCACTGCCAATAGCTGCTACAAACTGTCACTGCCAATAGCTACTGCTAACTGTCACTGCCAATAGCTGCTGTAAACTGTCACTGTCAATAGCTGCTGCTAACTGTCACTGTCAATAGCTGCTGTAAACTGTCACTGTCAATAGCTGCTACAAACTGTCACTGCCAATAGCTGCTACAAACTGTCACTGCCAATAGCTGCTGTAAACTGTCACTGTCAATAGCTGCTACAAACTGTCACTGCCAATAGCTGCTACAAACTGTCACTGCCAATAGCTGCTACAAAATGCCACTGTCAATAGATGCTGCAAAA
This sequence comes from Acholoe squamosa, assembly GCA_949317995.1. NCBI lineage: Eukaryota > Metazoa > Annelida > Polychaeta > Phyllodocida > Polynoidae > Acholoe > Acholoe squamosa. The sequence goes on along the minus strand of OX439048.1, from coordinate 58,625,104 downwards.
TGTCACTGTCAACAAACACTACAAACCATTACCCTGATTAAACCTCGAAGAGGCGAGCCATTATTGCTTGCTATCCAAGTGTAAGGGCTGCATAATGCTTTTTACATACTCAAGATAATAATCACATATAATCTAATACATGTATATGAAAAGTGGGATAACCGTTTTGCTAAAGTAGGTTCACTGTATGGAAAGTAGGTCACCTTTTTGCTCAAGCAGTAGAAATGTGAGTATCTGTTTCATGAAGTAGTATAAGAAATGTGGGCATTTATCTCATGAAGTAGTATGTGAAAAGTGGATATCATTTTTATAAAGAATTATATGAAATGTGAGCATTTTTTCATGAAGTAGTATGTGAAATGTGGGTATCATTTTTATAAAGAATTATATGAAATGTGAGCATTTTTTCATGAAGTAGTATGTGAAAAGTGGATATCATTTTTATAAAGAATTATATGAAATGTGAGCATTTTATTCATGAAGTAGTTTGTGAAAAGTGGGTATTATTTTTATAAAGAATTATATGAAATGTGAGCATTTTTTCATGAAGTAGTATATGAAAAGTGTGTATCATTTTAAAGAAGTAGTATATGAAAAGTGGGTATCATTTTAAAGAAGTAGTATATGAAAAGTGGGTATCATTTTAAAGAAGTAGTATATGAAAAGTGGGTATCATTTTTAAGAAGAAGTATATGAAAAGCGGGTATCATTTTAAAGAAGTAGTATATCAAAAGTGGGTATCATTTTAAAGAAGTAGTATATGAAAAGTGGGTATCATTTTAAAGAAGTAGTATATGAAAAGTGGGTATCATTTTAAAGAAGTAGTATATGAAAAGTGGGTATCATTTTTAAAAAGTACCATATCGTCGTGAATAACCGCCCAGGCGCTTAAAACTTGGTCATAGTTACCCCGGCCCTTATACAAGACTGGTGCTTATTCAAGATCTAGTTTTCAGTGCTTAAGAGAAATTTGAACACCCCCTTACCCCCGGCACTTATACAAGACCGGCGCTCATTCAAATTCCGGCGCTTAAATACCACGATACGGTAGTATATGAAAGGTGGGTATCCTTCTTCTGAAGTGGTTAAGTGAGTAACATTTACCTGCAGTGCGGCAGTAGTATAGTAAAAGTAGCTACCAGTAACCCTTTTTTCCAAAGTGGTATATGAAAAGTGGGTACCTTCCTTTTTAAAGTAGTATATGACAAGTGGCCCAAGCTACACATACTAACATCTTATGTAGCTAACAGTCTGACGACTTAATTACACTCAAAATGGCGCTGATACATGACTGGCGAATTCCTTTATTCCATTTTTCTAATTTAGTACCACCCCCAGCACATATTAGAGACCAGTGCTTCTCTTAAAGCCTGGTGTTTATGAATACCAAGACATCAAACCTTTTAAGGGCAGCTGATGCAAGAGTGCATCATGCCCATCGGTGCATCATGTCAACCCTAAGGGAGTGTAACAACCCCATATGGTTGGCATGATGCATGAATGTAGCCCTGGTCAATTGAGCATCATAAGGCTTAAATAAATGATAACGGGCCAAATGTTTTGATGCATTATCCTCGGTTGTCATAATACATTGCCGTATTCATTCTAATAAGCGCACATGCTCTAACAAGCGCACACCCCTCCATTTTGGGCCCCACCTGGTGTAAAATCGGTCAAATAAAGTGTAAAAAAAATCAAGATTTTAATGGCCAAAACAATGATTTTAGGCTTTAGAGGGTGCTGTCATACTAGTGATTGTGCATGATCAAGTTGTCATATGAGAAATATCATAAGACTAGTGGTATATAGTGTAAATACATTAAGCTCTCATAAAATAGTGTTATTTCCAGTTGTCATTGGTTTATTCAGCTTTAGGCAACATGTAAGGAATATCAATCATACAGTAGTTAGTATGTAGGTAATTTGTACATACAGTAAATATACAGTAAGTTATAAAGTATAATGTTCTGTTCCACTCCACCTGTGAGGTAACAATAATACAATGTCCAGCATAGTTCTAGGTGGGTTCCCACACCTAGCTCCTGGCCTGCTGCTTAGAGGAATAATGTAATAATGAATAACTTTACCCTCTGGTGGAAGTCTTGAGGAAGATACCCCCTGGCCACTAATGATAGAAACCAATGCCTGTCTAGCATTGTTTCACCATAGTGCAGTGGTATAGCAGGTAGCAGGAGATGACTGGAGATGTTACCTCTAGAGCGGTTCTTGGTGTTCTGTCTTCCTGGAGGTGCAGACAGGCTATTTGTAGCAAATCTTGGAAAAGCACCTCCAGACTGACTGGGGCCAGTAGCATCTGCCTAACTCTGCAATTGTTTGAGGGGGGGCTTTCATGTGTCACTGGGTCCACAAAGGACCCCCATGGGCGCCGCTGTGTCCCCCTTTGTCTTGGTCGGTTCTGTAACTTCAAACCCCCATATCTCGGTAGTTTACGCAGCTACAACCGCCATTTTGCGCATGCGCGGAGTTGAATATGCCAAGTTTATAATGCCCGCTGGATAGGCGCGTAACTCGCGCCGGTTTGTCTGTAGTGCACTCGGAGGTCGATTCAGTCTCCATGGCGTAACTTCCTTAATAATGGGAGTTCCGCCTTGATCTTGGGCTCATTTTGACCGTCTAATTATGGGCTTTCCATAACTGCTTTGATATTTGACCTAGGTCGCTCAGGAGCGACGCTAGAGCGACCGGACGGTTATGGCGTCGTGCTTATGTAACCCATTGTTCAGTCATTAGAGTGTTCAGACACTCATGACGGCGTCTGTGGTGCCCAGGCACCCCTAACGGCCGTTTGCATTCACTTACAAGTTATTAGTTTGTGCACTGAACCATTAGGTCGGACCCTTTGATGTCACAAACTCTGTCTAACTGACTTGGCTGGTGTGCAGTGGGGCATGAACGCTCTTATACAAAGTTTGAGCGCTCTTATAGCTCTTAGAACCAACCTATGTATTAATTTCTTAGATATTCTTTGATTAATACAATAATATGTTAGAATTTATGGAATAATAAAATGGTATATGATAGTGCGCTTATTAGAATCAATTCCTCTAAGAAGGTTTTGAGCATTCAAAAAGTAATTTTCCGCACATGTGCGCTTATTAGAACGAATACGGTATATGAATACACAGTCCAAAACTAAAGAAATCCTTGCTACAATCATGCATCGGGTTGACCCTAATATACCGGGCCAATGCAATCCCGATGAATCGGCATGATGCACCAAAGCAGTGTTTCGAAGTAGACTACTCGCAAGCACTGAATGGGTGCATCGTGGCAACCAAGGAACATGGTCCTACATCCCTTTATCAATACTCTTTTAAAAGCATTAATTAATGTATCATGCCAATTGGTCGCCATGATGCCTGTTTGCAGCCTTGGTGAGTAACTTGTCTCAGTTACAGTCATGCATCTGTCCAACCCTACTGGGATAAGGACTGATATACACCCAGATTTTGACAGGAGGTCAGGTACACCAATGGATGATGCACTCAGGCCAAAAAAAATGTTGTGTGTTTCAGGTAACCCGACCCTACCTAGGAAAACAGGGCTGACCCTAGCTTTTTTTTCTGCAATTTTAAAGGAAAACACCTATTTTGAGGTGTTTTTTCAGTCAATTTGGTCTTCCACGAGTCATCAACATTAGTCGTGAGTCATGAGCATGAGTCGCGAGTCACTAGACCAGTTAAAAAAAAGTTGCAAAAAAAAATAAACAATTGACCTACCCTACCTAATTTTTTTAGCATGTTACCTGAAACACACAACTTTGTTTTAGGCCTCTTACAATAATGGCCCCTAATTAAGAGTTATATGATATAAGAGAACTGACCTCCTCGGGGTTGTAGGCGGCGAGGACCCCTCCTTCCTTAAACTCCTTGGAGAGTACATCTTGGATGGAGCGGGAGGCATCTGTAAAATACAAAAATATAACAACTGTCAGTAACGCTGAAGTGGACGCCAGGAAAAATGGTAATCAACATGTCGCCTTAGTGCAACAAGGTTGTAACTGACATTTTGGCAAAATTAAGTCTTCTTCTGCTACAACATCTAGTGACCCTTATCTACCTACTGTGAAAGTACTGAAGCTTTGTCTATAATAATTGGGCCCACAGGCCAGAGTGTAATAAGGTTGTGTCCACTTTGTTCTATAGTAATTGTAACACTTCTTTTGCCTCTCCTGCAAAACTTGAAAAGTGCAGATACAACCTTGTTGCACTGACGCGACGAACAGTATAGAGATTGCATTTTTGCATCAATCCAAACCTCTGGGAATGTATCAAGCCTAAAGGATCGTCATGATACATGAATGCACTCTTGGCACCTTACAGGCAGGGGATGCTTTCATGCATCATGACGACCAGAGTGCATGATGCAGGGCATGATGCAGGCATTTTGATCAGTGCATCATGCTCACCATCAGGCATGATGCACTAATGGATGATGTGACATTTGAAGGTTAACTATGGGCAGTGATGATATCTGGTGATGATTACACCAAGGAACTAAGGAGGTATACTGGTATGTAGACCTCACCAGACCAGTGGGTCCACCATTGCTTGATCTGCTACCTGGAGAGGTATGCACTGATAACAGCTAGCATGATGGGAACCAGTTGTTATGCAATACACCCTTAATATTCCTCAGTAAATAAAGGGAATCATCTCATTGATCAATGCTACCTGTCTATATAGGGTTGACCCGGGATGCATTATTAAACAATCAGATAATTCCCTGTATTCACTGCAGAATTTCTCATTGATCAATGCTACCTGTCTATATAGGGTTGACCCGGGATGCATTATTAAACAATCAGATAATTCCCTGTATTCACTGCAGAATTTCTTGTGTACATAATGCTGGTTCTTATCAGTGCTTATCTCGCCAGGTGCCTGATCAGGCAATGGCTGTTCCATTAGGCCTCCTTACAGAGCCCAATATATACGTAGACAATCAGTACTGCAGCAGAGGGTGAAATGAGTATGACTTTTTGAAGTCATACTATTTTACTTTTTATTTTTATATTATAAAAAGTTCTAAAATAGCGAAAATGTAGCCCCAGGTGGGCCTTATAGCCCTGGCATGGATACAGGATGCGCCTTAAAGGCGGGACATTATGGTAGACAAACTTGTATTATAACCACGGTGTAACTTTCAGACTTCAGCCACTCTCAAATACCCCTTCATGAACTCAACTTGTCTGAGTGTCAGAGAGAGAAATGGCCATTTCTTGAGGCGTGCGTCTGTAGATGGCGCCGTGCGCCAGTCAGTGTCGTCTTAATGGGAGACGCAGGGAGGACGAATTAGCTCACGCCGAGAAAAATAACGCTCACAGGCCGCGGCTAATTCCCATTGGTCGTTTCATGTCAACACCGCCGCTAGCTATTTCTAACGCCAGCTGCGAGAATCTCGTTTATGCAAATTAGCCTCGTTATGGCGTATCATGGGCCGGGAGGGAAGTCCTCACTGGCCGCGCTATAGATAGACGCCGATAAACACATTACCGCTCACATGATCTGATTTTTAGAGTTCTTTATTGAGGAAATATGTCAAAGGCAGATAGTGGTAACCCCCTAAAGGCAGTATCAGGATGCATTGATGCACCGTCTCCCCTTTGTGTTGGCATGATGCATGGATGAGTGGACTATATAGGACTTAGTATGAAGGCTTACCGGAGTCACCATCTTGAATTTCGCTGGTTGAGTTAAAACCCACTGATAAGACATAACATGATGGGTACCTTGTCCAGGGACATGCTGGTCCCATCTGAACAGTTCTTATCAGTGTGGGTGTTGCCGGAACCAGCTCCACACCAGTTAGTGGCCAATGGGGTTCAGACTAGATAGGTTTTTGACCAATGAAACGATTCCCTGTGTTCAGTGTTGAATTCTTAGGGCATAACTGGTACCCATCGTGAAAGCTGTTATCAGTGCTTATCTCGCCAGTGACAACTTCCACCAAGGGCTAAACCCAATGTACCATAGGGGTTGAGCCCTGTATAAGGAATCTAGACTCAAACTCACAGGGTCCACCATTTTGAATGTTGCTGGGTCAGCCAAAAGTGGCAGATTGATTTTACCTCCACTAATAGTACATAAAAGTTAGCAGAGTTACTGTAGTTCATGGACATTTAGTCCTTCCTTTTCTGTTTGGACAGGTATTTCAAAGCTGCTTGTCCAGACAGCTAGACAGGTATTTATATGTTGCTTGCCTGACACAGGAGTGACCGCATCTATGGATGGCTGAATATATGAGATGAATGATCGAATCTGTGAGGAGGGGTGAGGGGGAAAACCACTATCGTGGTTTCATTCCCCTACTCTTTTCGAAGGATAGCAAGTGTTCTTTTATTTGCTTGATCCCATAGGCAGGGCCAGACAAACCATGGCCTTTGACCACTCAGACGTGGTTCATTGAGAGGGAATCCGATGAAAAAAGACAAGCATGTAGGCCCGGGCCAGTGCATATAGACACCAGCTGCCCACACGCTCACTGCAGGCCACAAGAAACCCCAAGTTTGTCGCCTTTTACGAATCAGGTATGCCAACTGGTAGTAGGGAAGGAGAGTTTGTCCTGGACTTCCAATGAAGTTATTCTGCTCCTTAAGCCCTTTCATAAATGTCCCCACTCCGAAGGTGGATACCAGTGCATGTCGCCAGAACCAGAACCAGACTCCCATTGAAGTTGGAGCTAATACCAGTAGTTACTTGCCTGTTCTGGGGAGTTACCCCCGGTATTCAATACTTAGTTGCCGGTACTTACGAATAGTGTTTAGTTGAATGGTATACAGCCATTAAGCATTATTGGCAAACATCTGGTGGGGTACTCGCCATTTTTGTATTGGTGTGCCATGAGAGTACTTGAAAAGGGACCAAGGTAACAGGTTCGCCCTTAAAAAGGCCCTTAATGCACTAGTGCATCATACCCATTGGTCGGCATGATGCACCAATGAAGTGCTGGTTTATAATCTGTTTGCCAGCATTTTATTAGGGTATCACATTGGTCCTCCAGAGGAGTATTAATCAAGTAGTATCAGAAGTAGGCCGCCAGATGGCGCATAAATGAGGAATGAAAGTGACAAGAGCACAAAAATTCCTGAAATGCTCAAATAAAGAAAGAAAGAAAGAAAGAAAGAAAGAAAGAAAGAAAGAAAGAAAGAAAGAAAGAAAGAAAGAAAGAAAGAAAGCAGAAATTCCATCCCTGTACCTTTTGCACTAACTTCACATTACGCCAACAGCTGAGGTTTGATAGTCACCAGTCAGTGAGTAACAGAGACTCGATCCACTCGTGAGCTGCTCCCACCGACCTTATAGCACTCACCTACACTCATTCACACCCACCCACACACACACTCACACATTAACCCTTTATAGGTCACATAGTGCTTTAATGCCCATTGGTCGTCATGATACATGAATGCAGCCCTGGCGAGTTACTCAGCAGGGCTTCATTCATGTATCATGCCGACCCTATGGGGGTGATACACCGGTGGAGGGTTGTCATGATGCACAAATGATGTGACGACTCAGCATTTTATTGATGCTTCATTCTGACTTATTGGGATGCATTCATGCATCGTGCCACCCCTACAGGGTGGCAATTGATTGATACACTGGCTTAGGGTCCCCATGGTATACGTGTTAGAACCATTATGCCTTTAAAGAGTTAGGTCACACAATCTCACACTACACGAAGACAGTGAGAGTGGGGACAGCTCGGGCAGCAGCCCATAGTGGCCAGTAGCAGTTAGTGAGTGAGGGGGGAGCAGCTCAGTGTGAGGGGGGCAGCTCAGTGTTAGGGGAGAAGCTCAGTGTGACAGGAGTAGCTCATGGTGAGGGGAGCAGCTGAGTGTGAGGGGAGCAGCTCAGCATGAGGGGAGCTGCTCCATGTGACAGGAGCAGCTGAGTGTGAGGGGAGCAGCTCATGGTGAGAGCAGCTCATGGTGAGAGGGGCAGCTGAGTGTTAGGGGAGCCGGTCATGGTGAGAGCGGCTCATGGTGAGAGGAGCAGCTGAGTGTGAGGGGAGCACCTCAGTATGAGGGGAGCACCTCAGTGTGGGAGGAGCAGCTCATTGTGACAGCAGCTCATGGTGAGAGGAGCAGCTGAGTGTAAAAGAGGCAGCTGAGTGTGAGAGGAGCAGCTCAGTGTCAGGGGAGCAGCTCAGTGTGAGGCTAGCGTGCGATCTCAGAAAGTCCACGTAGTCACGTGGTACAGCTTATCTAGTCACGTGATCTAGCATTAATCTCGATCCAGATAAGTAAGGCCGTACAAACCATGATTACATACTCTAAACTATAATAGAACTAGAAACAATTAAAGGGCTAAGGATACTGTCCCTACGCCGTAGAACTACTTTTGCCAAAACTATTAGTTTATAAAAATTGGATCAAGGCTATTTGCTCTGACAGTGACGCTCGCGAGTCTGCACTACGAGGACTTTCTGAGAATCACGATTTGCGTCAGTGTGAGAGGAGCAGCTCAGTGTCAGGGGAGCAGCTCAGTGTGACAGGAGTAGCTCAGTGTGACAGGAGCAGCTGAGTGTCAGGGGAGCAGCTGAGTGTGAGAGGAGTAGCTCATGTTGAGGGGAGCAGCTGAGTGTGAGGGGAGCAGCTGAGTGTGAGGGGAGCAGCTCAGCATGAGGGGAGCAGCTGAGTGTGAGGGGAGCAGCTGAGTGTGAGGAGAGCACCTGAGTGTGAGGGGAGCAGCTCATGGTGAGAGCGGCTTATGGTGAGAGGAGCAGCCGAGTGTGAGGGGAGCAGCTCAGAATGAGGGCAGCAGCTCAGTATGAGGGCAGCAGCTCAGTGTGAGAGTGGCAGCTTAGTGTGAGAGGAGGAGCTCATGGTGAGGGGAGCAACTCAGTGTGAGAGGAGCAGCTCAGCATGAGGGCAGCAGCTCAGTATGAGGGCAGCAGCTCAGTGTGAGAGTGGCAGCTTAGTGTGAGAGGAGGAGCTGATGGTGAGGGCAACAGGTCAGTGTGAGAGGAGCAGCTCAGTGTGAGTGAGAGATGTGGCTCTGTCCGGACATGACGACTGGTGCTCTGACACTGTGAGATGCTCAGGGCTGCTGGCTCAGCAATACCTGCCGAGCTCTGAGCAGTATTATACTTCATTTCCCATCTGTTGGCGAGGCCAGCAAAGGCCTGGGCTGAGCAGAAGCTGTCGAGTACTCAGCAGTAATATACTTTATTTTTCATATATTGGCAAGGCCGGCAAAGCCTAGTGAGTGAGCAGGACCTGCCGGGCACTGAGCAGTTGTATATACATTATTTCCCATCTCTTGGCGAGGCTGACAAAGGCCTGGGCTGAGCAGTATACCTTGTTTCCAATCTGTTGGCGTGGTTGACAAAGACCTAGTGTCAAGTCGGGAAGCAGTAGCTGCCACTGAGTAGTATATATATATCTTATTTTCCATCTGTTGGCAGTGCCGACAAAGGCCTGGGCTGAGTAGTATACCTGATTTCCGATCAGTTGGCAACACCGTCAACCATATGTTCATTGGCTCATTTCATACAGCCTGCACGAGTTGTCATGTCAATCACAAGCAAAGGAAAAAGGCTAGAAAGATTTAAATGTTGGACACCTTTGCTCGACATAATTCAATACAGAAATCTGTACAAATAGATTACACATGGCATTGCTGGTAACTCAGGAAAAGTGACATCTCTGTGAACTCATAATAACCAGACCTTGGCTTAGGTGACCTCGCCAGCTATAGTCAGCCAGTGGCTATATGCTGCAATGCCTGCTACAGGCCGTCCTGCCACTACCTCCACCTCCACTGTGGCCACACCCATCAACACTCCTGCTACAACAGCAGCCAATGTAGGAGGAGAGCAACTCAGAAGACAGCTCATAGGGCAGGGAGGAGGCTGTGAGGAGCAGCTCTGAGTGTGGGGGACCTGCAGCAGGCCTCTAGCAGGAGCAGCTCACTGACTGAAGGCATGGGTAGGGCTCTGCACAGGACTGAGTAAATACTGGGCTATAGGAGCTGACTAAACCACTGTGTGTACGTAGTGTAGGGTGTGACAGGGGGAGGGGAGGAGGGGATTAAGAGGGGTGGATAACTTGGAGAGGGGGTGTGTAGGACATGGGGGTGAGGGGACGGGATGAGACGTCCGACGGGAGGTGCAAGGGAAGATGAGGGAGTGAAGGGGATGGTAGGTGTAAATGCGACCAAGTGAGGAATGAGTGAGGGGAGGGGTGAAGGGACCAAAGGACAGAGGGATAAGGGGGGGGGGGCAGGGGTAAAGGGGACCAAGGAAGTATTGGTGTGGGAGCAGAGAGACATAGGGGAATGAGGGAAGGGGAGACTAAGAGAGGGTGAGGGTGAGGGGAGGGTAAGGTGGGATGGACAGGGTGTGACGAAGGGGGTAACCGTGCAGGAATTAGTATTGTAAAGGGACAAGGACACGCAAGGATGAAGGGAGAGACAAGAGGAGTGAGTAGGGGTGATTGAGCAGGAGGGAAGGGGAGGGGAGTGAGAGGAAAGAAAGGGATGTGAAGGGAGTGGGAGTGGAGATGACTGAGGGATAGGAGGATAGGAAGTTAAAGGGAGAAGAGGAGGGTAAGGGCAGGGCAGGGCAGGGCAGGGCAGGGGAAGGGGAAGGCAGGGGAAGGGAAGGCAGGGGAAGGCAGGGCAGGAGGGGAAGGTGAGGGAAGGGAAGAGGGGGAGTGGGAGTGTGAGTGAGGGTTGAGGGCTGTGGGACAGACAAGTGAGTGGAGGCAGCAGGAGGTAGAGGTGGGGGGGGGGGTTAGGAAGTGGGGGGGAGGGGGAGGGGGAGGTGGGGGGTGTTATTTCTGTTAGCACAGACAGACCGTAGAATACATGCACCATCACGTGCCCATAGATGTGTTTCTAAATATAGCCGCAGCAGCTGCGAACAGGGAATACAGAGTGGCTGAGACTCCGCTAACACTTTAAAGGCCGCTGTTGCAGGAGTGCATCATGCCCGTAGGTCGGCATGGTGCTCTAATGAAGTGCTGGCGAGTCTGCTCGCCAGCACTTCATTAGAGCATCATGCCGACCCTCTGGGAATGTATCTTACCTGTACTTTAGGGTTGGCATGATGCATGAATGTTCCTTATGGTCATTAATGCATTAGCGGCCCTGAAAGCCCTAAGACCAGGCAATATAACCTTTAAGTATTCAGGGATGAAAGTCACAGAACACAAAAACCCCTGAAATAGTCAAATATTCGCCCCAAAACCTTGGTTTTTATATGAATGTACAGGGCCTTGTAACTTCAAAATCCCTGAAATCAGGGAAATCCCTGAGGACTTTCATCCCTGAGTATTAAGAGTATATTAATGGCATGCCTTAAGTCGTCATGATGTAGGCAAGTAACTCACTAGGACTACATTTAAGCATCATATCTACCCTACGGCCCTGATACAATGAACAGCCTACTGGGGTTGGTATGGTGCCTGAATGCATGAAGTGCTGGCAAGCAGAGTCGCCATCACTCCTTTGATGCAATATGCCAACCGATATAGGTATAAAGTACTCCTCCATTCCTGACCCATAGACAACGCTTTCAGTGCCAAATGGACCTTATGGGCAATTATGCGTCATGGCGCACTGACGCATTGCTGGTGAGTCTACATCATGTCCACCATACGACACTCTACAAATCCTGTAGGGTCATCAACCGGGTGGGGGGGGGCACTGACTCTATGTAGGTCACCCTCAACTGCTGCCCTACCGCCCTATCTCCCAGTGATCTAGAAATCAGACCACCCTACTTCACTGATAAGCTGGACATTGACCGCCCCCTTTTTCCACCATCCCAAATATTGACTGGACCACAAGCCTACACCCTGCACCAAGCTGCCTTTTGTACTCATGCATTTGTATGAATCAAAATTTTTCATTGTCCAGCACTTTGTTTTTTTATCAGTTTGATGCCCTCATAAAATTATGTTTGGTGTTTAAGCAATACACTATTTATATAATGGATATAATGGAATTCCACCACCCTGCTATTAGAGATCTGATGGGAATCCACCGCCCCCCCTTTTTCGGGATGATGTGGGAATCCACATCCACTGCTCTCAGGAGTCGGGCTGCAGTCAGTATCCATTTCATGGGCATGTGCCCCCCCCCGGGGTCATCCTGATGCTTGAGTGTGAGTAATTCACTAGGGCTGCCGCAGTAATGCATCATAGCGACAAATGGACAGTATACATTGTTAAAGAAATGATTAAAATAATTATCATACTCCATGGGGGAACAGGGAGGTTATTTAGTGAGAGAACGAGTATACTGAGCGTATGGGGGAGGGGTGCAGGGAACCTTGCTTAGTACAGGTAGTAGTATACTGAAAGTATTGGCGACAGGCAACATTGTGTAGCACAAGTAGTGGTATATATAAGCAAATGTCAACGACCATGGAATATTTTTGCATCGTATTCTCCGCGGTGAGTCTGCCCGCATTCAACTTGGCCTATAAGGCCTCGTTGAATACAGACTCTTCGAGGGGAATGCAATGCAAAAATATTCCATGGGAGTTGATATTTGCCCTACAGGGTTAATTTGCTTTAAAATGGAGAAACACAGCTCAGATCTGTTCAGAATCCAAGATGACGGACACCCATTGAATACGGCCACATTGTATTCCATCCCCCCATTGAATATGGCATGTCCAGTACTGTTCTATAGTACGCTCATATCTGCCATGACATAAACTGAAAGTATTGGGGAGAGGCAACATTGTGTAGCACATGGAGTAGTATACTGATGAAAGTATTGGGGAGAGGCAACATTGTGTAGCACATGTAGTAGTATACTGGTGAAAGTATTGGGGAGAGGCAACATTGTGTAGCACATGTAGTAGTATACTGATGAAAGTATTGGGGAGAGGCAACATTGTGTAGCACATGTAGTAGTATACTGATGAAAGTATTGGGAAGAGGCAACATTGTGTAGCACATGTAGTAGTATACTGATGAAAGTATTGGGGAGAGGCAACATTGTGTAGCACATGTAGTAGTATACTGATGAAAGTATTGGGAAGAGGCAACATTGTGTAGCACATGTAGTAGTATACTGATGAAAATATTGGGGAGAGGCAACATTGTGTAGCACATGTAGTAGTATACTGATGAAAGTATTGGGGAGAGGCAACATTGTGTAGCACATGTAGTAGTATACTGATGAAAGTATTGGGGAGAGGCAACATTGTGTAGCACATGTAGTAGTATACTGATGAAAGTATTGGGGAGAGGCAACATTGTGTAGCACATGTAGTAGTATACTGATGAAAGTATTGGGGAGAGGCAACATTGTGTACCACATGTAGTAGTATATTGTAAACATAGTTATTTTCTGCGTATATCAATTTTCGGGAATTTGCAGTAAAATGCATTTCATTTAAATTCGCGAATTTCAGATTTTTTTTCACATCAAAGAGTTCCCCCCCACCACCACCCCTGCATGCCCCACCCAGTTCCAGATGTATAAATGTGCCCAATGCATTATTGGTTTCCTATGCTTAAGTGGTTGCTGGTGAAAATAAGAATCCATTTTCATGTTTAATAGTAATGGTACATATTTATTTTGTGAGTTAAACTTGGAGTAGGCTACATACTCTGTAGGCCTACCATGCCTCAAAATCATAGAATGTGGTTACAGAAGTTGCACATCATAGCATGAGCCTGTCTCCCCCCATAACAGAACACCATGAAGGGATAAATATTCGCGATGTACTTAAATTCGCGAAAATATGTACAGCGCGTAAATATCTACGTTTACAGTATGGAGGGACAGGGAACATTGTTTGGTACTAGAAGGGACACAGAAGTCTAAACCCATACCCAGTGGGTAATTTGCTAGTTCTGCTAAAGGTGGTAAAACACACTAATAGGACATGTCATGAGGGTTTCTCGCATACTAAAGGCACGGGGGAGAGGGAGCATTGTTTAGTACAGGAAGTACATGTAGTATACTGAAAGCTGGGTATAGCAGCAGTCAGGAGGCCAATGGCAATAACTAGGGACCATATCGGGGACTGAGGATAGGAGTAGGGACAGTAATATTTAACTGTCTTACAGATAGGAACAGAGTGACTATTGGTTGGTAAATGCTATTTCCACAAACTAGTTTTGCCTTCAATTTGATAAATGAATTGTGAGTGTTAACCATTTAACGGCCACCAATGCAGGAGTGCATCATGGACATTGCTCGTCATGATGCACACATGAAGTGCTGGTGAGTCTCAGTCTGCTCCCCAGCACTTCATTGGAGCATCATCCCGACACCCTGGAAGTGTGCCAAACCAATAGGGTCGGCATGACGCATGAATGCAGCTCTGGCGAGTGACTCGCCAGGACTGCATTCATGCGTCATGAAGACCGAGGGGCATGATGCACCAAATGCATTAGCTGCTCCTGCAGGCTTCTGAGTAAGGAGTGTGAAAGATGAGGGATGGGGACCAGTAGGGAAGTGCAGGGACAGTGGAGGTTGGGGGGGGGGGTGATTTGTTGTCTGTGGCTGGAAGGACATACTCCACTCAGAGACACTTACTTCGCCCCCCCCCCCGCCCATGAAGTCCCATGAGTCTGGCCAAAATTTATCAGGAGTGACCAAGCTAACAACAAAAGGCTGTATTGTTAGTTCTAATTAATGGTTTCTGAATATATTTACAAATAGGTTTTGTTAGAGAATGACATACAGGAAAATCTTGAAGGCTTTGAAGTGTATAATATATTTATATTCATGTCATGGTTGCCAGATATAGGAAACATTAACATTTGGGCCAATTCCTTGTGTGAGATAATACAATGAAACTAGATAATTCAACTCCAGTAAAAAAAATCAAACATTGTGAAGATGTTACCTATGGTCGATTCTCACCAATCGATTAATTATTAAGCATACCTGCTTAAAATAAAAGCATGCTGATACAGGAGTGCATCAAACCCAGTGGTTGTTACAATGCACACTTGAAGTGCTGGTGAGGTCTGCTTGCCAGCATTTCATTGGTGCATCATGCCGACCCTCTTGGGGTTAGCATGAATGTGTAGCCTTGGCGAGTTACACACCAGGCCTGCATTAATGCATCATGACGACCAATGGGCATGATGCATTAATGCATTAAATGCCCTTAGGTGGATACTGCATCACACTTCATACTAATTCCCAAGTCAGATGTTGCCTTACCTTGTGAGAACAGACCTGAGGTCACTGCGGCCCCAGGCTGAAGGAGAGGGAAATAGTGATTGCACGAAAAGGCGGCAGTCGATAAAGTTCAATTGCCGCCACTCCCAAAATAGACGCAGCAGTAGCTTCCTCAAACAGAATCCTTTTCGTTGTCTTCAAACCCTTCAACTCTTAAAGGGCTGCTGGTGCAGAAGTGCATCATGCCATTTGGTCGGCATGATGCACCAATGAAGTGCTGCCGAGCAGTCTTGCCAGCACTTCATTGGAGCATCATGCCGACCCTATGGGGTTGATACATATACTTCCGGAAGTCGGCATGATGCACCAATGAAGTGCTGGCGAGACTGCTCGCCAGCACTTCATTGATGCATCATGCCGACCAATGGGCATGATGCATTCCTGCATCAATCCATCAATGTATCAGAGGCCCTTATAGAGTTAAAGGTTTAAAGAACCAAGCCTGCTACAGCATGGGAAAGAAAGGGTTTAAGGTTTAAAGTAGCAAGTCTGCTACAGGATGTGACAGAAAGGGTTTCTGGTTTAAAGAACCAAGTCTTCTACAGAATGGGACAGAAAGGGTTTAAGGTTTAAAGTAGCAAGTCTGCTACAGGATGGGACAGAGAGGGTTTAAGGTTTAAAGAACCAAGTCTGCTACAGCATGGGGCAGAAAGGGTTTCAGGTTTAAAGAGCCAAGTCTGCTACAGCATGGGACAGAAAGGGTTTAAGATTTAAAGTAGCAAGTTTGCTACAGGATGGGACAGAAAGGGTTTGAGGTTTAAAGTAGCAAGTTTGCTACAGCATGGGACAGAAAGGGTTTAAGATTTAAAGTAGCAAGTTTGCTACAGGATGGGACAGAAAGGATTTAAGGTTTAAAGTACCAAGTTTGCTACAGGATGGGACAGAAAGGGTTTAAGGTTTAAAGTAGCAAGTCTGCTACAGGATGGGACAGAGAGGGTTTAAGATTTAAAGTAGCAAGTTTGCTACAGGATGGGACAGAAAGGGTTTAAGGTTTAAAGTAGCAAGTTTGCTACAGCATGGGACAGAAAGGATTTAAGGTTTAAAGTAGCAAGTCTGCTATTTATACAGCATGGCTAGGGGTGAACGTCCTCCCATCTCCATCCCCCAGCCCCTCTCTCTCCTACCACACACGCACATATCTATTTACTATAGCGGCCCATCACACAAGGTGCATCTATTGTTTTATTCAGTCGTACAATTTGTACAGCCTCACTAAGGTCTATGCTCCAATACCACAACTACTACTATCTCCTTATAGACCACTGTGACAAGACAGCTAATCTTTTGAATACATGTATTGTGTCCAAAAGCAGTTTTTTATGCACTTTCAAAGGGCGCTATAGGGCACGAGTCCTTCGCGTGCATTGGCCGGCATGATGCACAAATGAAGAGATGGCTAGTTTCCTCACAAGGACTCTATTGGTGCATCATGCCGCCCCTCTGGAGGCATATCAACCTCATTGGGGCACCATGATGCATGCATGCTTCCAGGGCTGCATTCATGTATCATAACGACCAATGGGCAAGATGCTCATTGGTCGTCATGATGCTCCAATGAAGTGTGTCAAGACTGTTTGCCAGCACTTTGTTGGAGCATCATGACGACCCTCCGGAAGTATATATATCAACCCCGTAGGGTAGGCATGATGCTCCAATGAAGTGCTGGTGAACAGTCTCACCACACTTCATTGGTGCATCATGACGACCAATGAGCATGATGCACTCTTGCATCAGCGGCCTTTAAAAGGTTAAATGCACTATCGGCCTTTAAAGGATCAGAGCCTAGAAAGCAGGCACTCAGGAAAGTTGTCTGAATTTGACTTAGCACTGTTATATCCACCCTCCTAGTGATAGTAGCCATGGCAACCCCGACAACAGATCAATAACATCAGACAATCGTGTCCCCTGATACACAGAGAATGCATGATACACTTATTGCTACAGGTGCCCCTCTGATTACAAGTCAACACTACATGTATAGGCCTTAGTATGGACGCCCAGTGGGTCCGCCATTTTGAATTTCGCTGGTTGAGGTAAAACCGCTAATCAACCAACGAGATAATCCCTTGCATTCACTGCAGTATCCCTAGGGTGATAAGGCATGTTATGATGGGCACCTTGTCCCTAGATAACACCTACCATCAGGGACAAAATAGTGTCATCTAATCAGCTGTTACATGTATCAGTGTACTCATGTTGCCAGATCTAGCTTCAATCCCGCCTGGAATGTATACACCGTACAGGAAATGTCAAAATAACAGTGAAACAAACCATTCTCCCAAAGTTGCCAGAGGTCCATCTTGTTTTTTTTTTCACGGAGATTCTTGTACCAGCGTGTATACTATACTGCTTCATTCTAGAAACTACACTGCTTCGCTGCAATGAAATTACAGTGGTTCATTGTTCAGTTTTACGTGATTCAACACTTATTTCTGAGAGTGTATATATATGCTATGGCACGAGCCCAAAACAGAACCTCGTCGCGGGCTGTTGATTTTGAATATGGTGCAACTGAATCTGACAGTTCAACTTGACAAAAATTCCCTTTAAAATCTACGTTTTGAAAATCTTGATAACTACCTGGTATAGCATTTATATTTAGTATAGTCATGACCTGTAGCTATGCGGGCTTCCCTAGCCCACTTAAAAGGGTCTATATCTCCTCTTTCCTATCCCCTCAGGATGTGTGTGGTGCACATATGCGCGGGCACTGACATTCCTCTGTGAAATTGTGTAATGAGGTTCTCGCCATGAATATGACCTTAGCTGTCGAAATGGCGTTAAACATCTATTACTCACTCACCTGTAGCTATGACGTCACAAACTCTGAGAACGCTAATGATGTCATTTTCCAATCTCCAAACACATTTTAACCTAACCCAAATAGGCCTCATATCGTATCAGTACCAGGCTAACTTTAGTCATGCCACGGACCTGTGACGACATGATGTCACGAGGTCTGAGAAGTAATCAGCTCTTCAAGCATATTTATAGCCTGTTATAGGGTGCTGTATACTGGGGACGGTGCTTGGCTACTGCGTTCATACTACAAGGCGGTACTAACTACATTATAAAAAAAAATCAAAATAACGGCGGAATCCTTGTCCCAAAGTTGACAGAGATCCGTCGTTATTTTCACAGAGATTACTTGAACTGCCGTACTGCCCCCTCAGGGCTTCTGGTAAAAACTACATGGGTTCACTGCAATACAATTACAGTGGTTCACATAATAGTCAAAGATAGCGGTCAAGGTAAAATAAAATAAAATCCAAGAGGCACAGAGAAATTCTAAAATCCTGCAAAATTGTGATCTGAGTATTTTCATCATATGCAGGGTGAGGATTTAAAAAAAAAAATAAAAATCTGAAATCACTCATTCAATACCGGCCCTTATTCAAGACTTCTTCTTCTAACTCTAAACTTCTAAACCATTGCCTATAGGGCTTAGTATGGACGTCCTATGTGTCCACCATTTTGAATTTCGCTGGTTGAGGTAAACCTCACTGATAAGACATATAATGATGGGTACCTTGTCCCTGGGTAACACCCTGTGGTAACACCCACGTCAAGGGACATCCTGGTTCCATCCTATCAGCTCTTATCAGTGCATGTCACCAGGAACCAGCTCCAGTCCTGCTTACACCCAATAGCGGCAAGTCACACAATTGCTCTATAACCCTCTACAGAAAAAATGTTGTAGCACTGGAACAAGAGATGTATATACCGAATGTCCCTGTCTATAGCACCAGACTTCGGTAGTCTTGTAGGGAGCATCACATTGCAAGACATTGAGGAAGTGCACATCAGTATGTAAAAATCCTTCTTAAAAAGGTTTACATCCTGGATACATTCTGGTAATGAGAAGTATAAACAGTATCATATAGTGTATTTTAAAATTTCTAAGCCCTCCTACACCCGGGCTTTAATATTCAAGACCGGTGCTTTTTCAAGACCCGGCCATTATACAAGTCAATACGGTACCTTGCATATAAGGCGTAGCGTATACACAAGGGAGCTCCACCTGCCCTCAGGGATGCCAATTACTGATCAATAAAAATTCTGAAATCATCCTAATTTTCGGGACTCCCTATAGGAAAGGCCAAGGGAAATGAATTCAAAAATTCGGAATCCCTAAAATAGTTAGAAAAAGTGGCATCTCTGTGCCCTTTACAGAATATTGCTGAACTTAGGGTGCACCTTAAAGGCAGGGATTTTTTTCTTTACTATAAGACAGAATTTAACTGTCATAACCCAAGCCCCAGGTGCATTTAACCCTTTAAGGATGCTGATGCATTAATGCATCATGTCCATTAGTTATCATGATGCACCAATGAAGTGCTGCAGAGTTTGCTTGCCAGCACTTCATTGGTGCATCATGCCATGGTAGTCTATTAACCCCCGTCAAGATGCATTCATGTTGCACTGGTGAGTTACTCGCCAGGCCCTCATTCATGCATCATGATGACCAATGGGCATGATGCATGCTAAAGGGCTAACAACATACCCTTGAAATCAGGGTGCGTCTTCTACACATAGTCCGGCTTCCCTAGCCCACTTAAAAGGGTCTATATCTCCTCCTTCCTACATCCCGTCAGATGTGCGTGGTGCACAATATTATATGCGCGGACACCGACACATTCCTCTGTGAAATTGTGTAATGAAGTTCTTGCCATGAATATGACCATAGCTGTCAAAATGGCGTTAAACATCTATTACTCGCTCATTCACTTTACACATGGTTTTATGGCAAGTCTGAAAACCTACATCCCTGGTTTAATAGTGTGACCCGGTTTGTGGTGATTTGGAGTCAGGGCAAGGCTACATAAACACCTGTAAACCTATCTACAGAACTCAATCAGCTTTCTGCACCAGCCACCAGGCGGCACCACCTGGATGATGTTATACAGCGCCGTTATATACATCACACATGACGTCAGTGACGTATATTGAGTCGCGGCTTTGGTAAACATTACGTCCGTGCCTCACAGCGCCCGGATTCAGAAGGCGCTGGGATCGCCTCCAGTGACCCTTCCTACATCCGTGCGTACCGTAGCAAATTCGTTTGTTTACATTCCGATTTGGCATATAACAGATGTCCCCACAATATTTGAATCTTACGAGGATACTTTCATCATCGTAATCTAGCTCTAGACAAGAAATGATTGATAAATTCCAACATCTAAAGGACCTGTACCTGCTGAAAGTCAGTCAAGAATGGCCTTGAGAAACTGTTGGTGGCCATTTTGCTTTTGGGTTGTTTTGATTTGAGCACCTGTAGTCTCAAACCTTTGTGTATAAAAACTGATAAATATTGGGATATGACAGAAATTTCTACTACTGGGTATCTAAAATATTTATTCTTGTCAAAACCTATAAATACAACTGAACAGTAGTTACAGTGAGAAATCTTTTGAAAAAATAGAACAAATGGGTGGTTTGAGGCTCAAGCCACTTCCAGTCACTTTTGGCGGATCCAAAAAGCGTGATATCAGCGCCATATATTATAGCGCTAGCGGCCACTAGGCACTGAGAGTGCCAGCGGGTTTCGGTGTATGGTAAACATCTGTAACTCAGCTTTCTTCACCAGCCACCAGGCGGCACCACCTGGGTGACGTTAGACACGTCACATATGATGTCAGTGACGAACATGACGTCTCCAATTGAAGTCACTCTCCACCTCAAGCCACTCTCCCAAATAAACTCTCAGTTTCCAAGCCTCAGCTTGTAGCTTATCCACCAAGTCAAGGTGCGGCCTAGGCCTATACGTGAGTGAATGGCTCTTTCAAGTAGATTTTTTGTCTTCTGCCTTATTTCTCTTCTTTTTTTATGCCCATTACTTTCAACTAAAGAGAACCTTTGCTCCCAGGCCTGCAAAGTAAAGTAAGGCTGGTAGTACGATACTGAGTACCGCTGGTCGGCTGGTGCCCGGTCGGTGCTGTGGTCGTTTGTCACGTCTTATTGGTTCCTGCAATCTACGGCACGTTTCACCCCTGACCTTCTCATGACGTCAGAGTGACGTCACGGCACGCTACTTTGTATGTATACATAGCGTCTCTGTGTATACATGTATGTATACACGTATGTGTGTGTGTGTGGGGGGGGGGGGTGTAAAGTAAAGTGAGCATACTCACCAACACTTCACTGGAGCATCATACCCCTCCCTCCAGGATAATTTCAACCCTGTAGGGTTGCCATGATGCATGAAGGTAGCCCTGGTGAGTAACTCGCCAGGCTGTATCCATGAATCTGCCGCCATCATAACGACCAAAGAGCCTGGTGCATTGATGTATGAGTAACCTTTAACCCTCTGGCCCCACTGAATTATAATTGCCAAAGAATGATTCTGAATGATTTTGGAGAACCTTGGGGTAGAGGGTTAGAGGGCAAAAGGGTCAGGGGTCCTATGGAGGATCATATCCATGGCATCACAGTTGGGAGTTCTGGTAAATTTGACTATAATCTATGCTTTGATTGAATAGGTTTGGGAATGTATTCCCACTGCTCTGCCACCACTGGTTGAACAGACAGAATGTGACCCAACTGCAGGTCCAGAGATGTAAGTCATTGAGCACAAAAATCCCTGAAATACTCGATTAGAGACCCTGAAATATAGGGTGTATACAGTAATCTATAGGACTTTGGAACTTGAAAATCCCTGAAATCGGGGAAAACCCTGAAGACTTCCATCCCTGCAGGTCATAGCGAGGTCTGTATGATCAGTGGTTCTATTGGCTTCTGCCCTTATACATTATTATCTTTCTAGAGATGCAATTAGGCTGCATCACTGAAAATGGGAAATTCTTCTAATTTCTCAATTTTAATAGGACATGCCTATAGAAATCCCCACCATAAACTTGTATTCCCTTACAAGTTAGGAGAAAATGGCAGGTATTGCTGTGGTCATCGGCTGGTTGAAGCTGAAAGGAGGCGTCACAGGCCAAACGCCGTTTGAGAACGCCATGATGCTCACACGATACACTTGCAGGCATGATGCAGTCATGAATCGAAGCAGTAATGATGCAGTATTGATGCAGTATTGATGCACCAAACCCTATGGTGTATCAGCATATCTATATACAGTATATAAGAGGGAGCAGGGAGGGTGGGAAAGGGAAGGCTGTACACCATGCACGTGCATAGAGATAGCAGATCAGGTTATCTATACCTGCCTGATGTAGAGGAGGATAGGGGGGGGGAGCAGGGGAGGAGATGGTGATGGGAGGAGGGGTGATGAGGAGGGAAGGGGCGATGGAGAGGGACGGGAGAAACAGGGATGTAAGTCAGGTATGGGCAAAAATCGGGGAACCATACATCTACTTGATATAAATACCTTCTATTTTTCCAATTAGCCCTCCTTTCCACGCGTATAAGGAAAATACATGCCATTCAAAATTTTCAGAAATTAGGAAATCCTGATAAAGCCTGAACACTTACATCCCTGAAGAGAGAGAGAGAAAGAGGAAAAATAGCATTGATCTGATGGGAAAAGGGAGGGCAGGGCTGACTAGGGCAGGGGTCGGAAGGGCGGGGAAATGAAGACCAGCTAGAGATGGGCATGACATGGCAGGTTAAAAGTGACAGAGGCAGTTACAGCGAAATCAAAAGTCAGGAATGGAGTGAGGGAGTTGGGCATAAAAGAACACTAGAATGGTACCGTAAATCCTCGCGTATTGCCCCTTGTGTATGGGACACACCCTGAGTTAGGCAAAATCATATAGGATGCATCTGAGGTCAAATTTTGGTAATTTTAGTGCTGTTATATAGTGTAAAATCGACACGTATAGGAGACACACCCTGAGTTGGGATGACTCCTATAGGATGCAGAGGGTGTAATTTTGGTCTATAGGGTTGACCCGGGTTGCATTATTGACCAATCAGATACATCCTTATATTCACTGCAGAACTTTTTGGGTACATTATGTAATACCTGGTACCCATCATGCTGGTTGTTATCAGTGCTTATCTCGCCCAGTGCAGAATCAAGCAATGGCGGACCCACTAGGCCTCAGTACTAAGCCCTATAAGACGCGTCTTATATGCGATGATTTACGGTAGGGTTGGGAACGGTAAAGGGAAAGGGGTGTTGTCAGAGGTGGGGGGGGGTGGGGTTGGCGGAAGGAAGCAGGGTGGGTGGGTGGGGGTGGGGGGTGCCGTGTAATGTACATAAGACTGGCGGCAGTACACAGAGCGGCGAGCTGTGTGTTTGAGGTACTATAAATAGCTCAGGCAGGCCCATGAACAGCTCTCTTCAAACATCCTCTCATTTAACCCTTTAAAGGCCACTAATGGATTAATGCATCATGCCCATTGGTCGTCATGATGCATGGATGCAGCCAAGGGCTACATTGATGCATCATGCCAAACCTACCGGGCTGAGAGGGTCGGCATGATGCTCCAATGAAGTGCTGGTGAGCAGACTCGCCAGCACTTCATTGGTGCATCATGCCGACCAATGGGCCTCATGCACTCCTGCGGCCCTTAAAGGGTTAATACCCCCCCCCCCACGCACACACAGATTCTGACACGTGTAGGGCACGCATCCCACTCTGCACGCACATCAGGCACGCCATAGTCCCACAGATATACCTACAAAGACGCGCAACAAAGACCAGTAAAACAAGTAGCTAAACCCAGCGTATACTCTCACAAGTCTCTTTACTATCTAGTAATACATGTATCACTGGTGTTGCACAGGAGGTTGGTTCTCCACCCCCACACCCCCTTATATTAAAACCTGCTTTCTGTGCCTCTGTGCACCATTGCGCTGGGTTTGAATAGGCACCAACTCTCCCTGGTGGACATTTGGGGAATTTTCTGTAAAAAATTCAGATCTTAAGACTGCCGTTTCATACAAAAAACACGAAAACCTTAGGTATAATGCTATCCTTCAAAGGCAGGTAATTCACCAGAGGTAAAATGAAGCATCATACCGACCTTACAAGATAATATACTACCAGAGGGTGAAGCATAGCACACCAGTGAAGTGCTAACAAGTCTATTTCAAGCAAATGCCTATGCCCTATGTCACTAAGCCTAAAATGGCCAATGCCATTCAAAATTTTCAGAAATTAGGAAATCCTGATAAAGCCTGAACACTTACATCCCTGAAGAGAGAGAGAGAAAGAGGAAAAATAGCATTGATCTGATGGGAAAAGGGAGGGCAGGGCTGACTAGGGCAGGGGTCGGAAGGGCGGGGAAATGAAGACCAGCTAGAGATGGGCATGACATGGCAGGTTAAAAGTGACAGAGGCAGTTACAGCGAAATCAAAAGTCAGGAATGGAGTGAGGGAGTTGGGCATAAAAGAACACTAGAATGGTACCGTAAATCCTCGCGTATTGCCCCTTGTGTATGGGACACACCCTGAGTTAGGCAAAATCATATAGGATGCATCTGAGGTCAAATTTTGGTAATTTTAGTGCTGTTATATAGTGTAAAATCGACACGTATAGGAGACACACCCTGAGTTGGGATGACTCCTATAGGATGCAGAGGGTGTAATTTTGGTCTATAGGGTTGACCCGGGTTGCATTATTGACCAATCAGATACATCCTTATATTCACTGCAGAACTTTTTGGGTACATTATGTAATACCTGGTACCCATCATGCTGGTTGTTATCAGTGCTTATCTCGCCCAGTGCAGAATCAAGCAATGGCGGACCCACTAGGCCTCAGTACTAAGCCCTATAAGACGCGTCTTATATGCGATGATTTACGGTAGGGTTGGGAACGGTAAAGGGAAAGGGGTGTTGTCAGAGGTGGGGGGGGGTGGGGTTGGCGGAAGGAAGCAGGGTGGGTGGGTGGGGGTGGGGGGTGCCGTGTAATGTACATAAGACTGGCGGCAGTACACAGAGCGGCGAGCTGTGTGTTTGAGGTACTATAAATAGCTCAGGCAGGCCCATGAACAGCTCTCTTCAAACATCCTCTCATTTAACCCTTTAAAGGCCACTAATGGATTAATGCATCATGCCCATTGGTCGTCATGATGCATGGATGCAGCCAAGGGCTACATTGATGCATCATGCCAAACCTACCGGGCTGAGAGGGTCGGCATGATGCTCCAATGAAGTGCTGGTGAGCAGACTCGCCAGCACTTCATTGGTGCATCATGCCGACCAATGGGCCTCATGCACTCCTGCGGCCCTTAAAGGGTTAATACCCCCCCCCACGCACACACAGATTCTGACACGTGTAGGGCACGCATCCCACTCTGCACGCACATCAGGCACGCCATAGTCCCACAGATATACCTACAAAGACGCGCAACAAAGACCAGTAAAACAAGTAGCTAAACCCAGCGTATACTCTCACAAGTCTCTTTACTATTGAACAAGTAACCAATGGATAACTGATGACGAGTGTGGGTTATCGACGGATAATAACACGAGGCCGTAGGCCGAGTGTTATTATCGTCGATAAGCCCCACGAGTCATCAGTTATCCATTGACTACTTATTTTATACCACGAAACCAATAAATAATCAATATTATACCAATAAATTCAAGATGAAAATAAAAATTATTCCCCCTCCCCGGGACTCGATGCCAGCCATTGTGTGTACACGGTACATACACCTCCTCACCCGGCAGCGGACAGCGGCAGCACCCGTCTCAGCTAGGCTTGGCAGTGGCACACGGCGAAAGATTGTTTGTGTAGAATACACCTCTGCGCCCGGCAGCGGCACACGGCGAAGAATAGATGCTTCTCGCGGTTATGTTTGTGTATAAAATACACCTCCTCACCCGGCAGCGGACAGCGACAGCGCACACGGCGAAAAAAGATTCCAATCCGTCTCGTGGTTATGTTTGTGTATTAAATACACCTCCTCACCCGCCAGCGGACAGCGACAGCGCACACGGCGAAAAAAGAACCACCCAGACCGGGACGCGATCCATGTACCTCTGACGGCTGAGCGCAAAGCGCTAACCGCTAGGCCACCGCGTCTTCTCCGTCTCACTGTTATGTTTGTGTATAATACAGCTCCTCGCCCGGCAGCGGACAGCGACAGCGCACACGGCTTCGTATCATATCCAGATTTGGTTCTAACCAAGCGTATCTCGTCAGTCCCTGTGGCGCAATGCATAGGGAGTTGGATTAGGGATCTGAGACTGTAGGTTCGAGCCCTGCCCTGGCCTTGAAAATTTCGTGGGTTTTAACATGTAACATATGACATGTAAGGACATGAGGTTGTCAATGTAAGGCGTGCGGTTATCCAGGATAACCGTACGCCTTACATGGATAACCGCACGCCTTACATTGATAACCGCACGCCTTCCAAAATTGATGTTACATCCTATAGGGTGTACAATATCGACAGATATGTGGATGGGAATAGACCCCAAAAAGCACTCTGTAAGCCAGAAATCGTGGTATAACTAGTAATACATGTATCACTGGTGTTGCACAGGAGGTTGGTTCTCCACCCCCACACCCCCTTATATTAAAACCTGCTTTCTGTGCCTCTGTGCACCATTGCGCTGGGTTTGAATAGGCACCAACTCTCCCTGGTGGACATTTGGGGAATTTTCTGTAAAAAATTCAGATCTTAAGACTGCCGTTTCATACAAAAAACACGAAAACCTTAGGTATAATGCTATCCTTCAAAGGCAGGTAATTCACCAGAGGTAAAATGAAGCATCATACCGACCTTACAAGATAATATACTACCAGAGGGTGAAGCATAGCACACCAGTGAAGTGCTAACAAGTCTATTTCAAGCAAATGCCTATGCCCTATGTCACTAAGCCTAAAATGGCCAATGGCGCCATATGGAATTTAGGGGTCTATTAGGCCATCAAATAATATCAGCAGTCCACATTCCTCAGTCCAGGGCCCTAGATTCGTATGCTCTAATATTATAGATGTACCACCTCCTTTTTTTTCAATTCCTGAATTCGCCACTTTTGCCTTTAGGTAGTGCCGTTGGTTCATAAATGCACATTGAGGCCATCCTTAAACATTGTCCGTTTCCTGGCCAGAGGATGGGATTTTTTAGACCCATAGGGAGTGAGGGAAAAGCAGTGGCGGATACAGGGGGGGGCCGAATGGGCCTTGGCCCCCCCCAAAAAAAAAATGAAAAAAGAAAAAAAAAAAAAGAAGAGGAAGAGAGAAGAAGGAGGAGAAGGAGAGGGAAACAGAATATGGTGTTCCATATACCATTAGAAAGCTTAGATCATAAGGATGCTAACTGTTGGCTTCTTATATAGATGTAATGAAAGCTGATTTTTTTCCAGAATTTTAAAAGAATTATTTCTCTTCTCGAGGGTTCAAATAAACCTTCCAGTGACCCCCCCGCCCTCCACACACACACATACACACATTCACACCCTGTCCCTCCCAGTATGTCTGGTCCATTACATGTACGTGTGACTTGCACTTTGCTGTTACAGCACATCAACGAGGCTGTGTATGAAGTGTGACAATGGGGCGGGGGTCTGGGGTCTGGGGGCATGCCCCAAGGAGAACTTTTTAACAATCTAGAACAGAAATGATGCATTCTGGTGCATTTTAGCCTGCCATATCTCTGATAACCATGCTCATCTCCACCAAATAAAAAGGGAAGTTGATGCACATAAATGCATCTTTCAACTTGTCTGGTCTAATGAGATTCCATTCTGTGTCTTTCTTTTATGGAGGGGGGGGAGGGGGTGATCTTGGTATAGTTTTGAGCTGAGGATATTTATGCAACAGAACGCACCATTTGACCTTCAGGATTCCAAAATTTTCCTGGGGATATCCTCAGACCCACCACCTACAATGAGGATTGCAACTCAATGTATATTTACTTTTAAGGGCCAAGTTGAATATGTATATTGTGGTATGATTGTGAAAATGCAATCAGAAAGCACTGGTTCAATTATTGAGTTTCACAATTTTCTTTGGGAGAGAAGAGGTGGGAGAGCATACATGTATGTAAATATGGTGTGGCAGAATGCCACAGAATGCACCATTTCAAGTCTAATATTTCAAAATCTTCTGGGGGGCCAAGCCCCCCCCAACCCCCAAACTTTTAAATATTTGGGAGTGAAGCTTATTACAAATTTTCCATTCTATGTGGTGTTCAAAAATGCACCAGAATGAAAATTTTGTAGAGATCGTCAAGGTGATTTGTTTATATACTGTATGGGAGGACATACATATCACCTTTCCTTCAGGATATTTAACATTAAAACAGATTTCTTATCTAAAATTGTACAGACTTGACACTTAATATGTTCAATTAGAATGCATCAGAATTCACCATTTCAAGTATTAAGCCTTAAAATTTTCTTGGGGGGGCATGCCCCCAAACCCCCCTAGTTTGACCGCTGCGCTTCGCTTGCGGTGCTCAGGACCATGTAGTATCTCACCACTGTCACTAGGTCTTGGCCCCCCCCCCCCCTCTACAGAATCCTGGATCCGCCACTGAAAAGGGTCCTTTTCTGAAACAAAACCAAAACCTTTTTCAACCATTCCTAGACCTTTTGGTCTGAACACCCCTGACTACCCTTATAGAGAGGGTAGGGTAGGAGACTTTTTGACCTAATAGGTCTGAAGTTGGAAAGGGCTGTGGGAGTCTGTGAGGGTACACTCAGTTACTGCGGGTTGTGCTCTGTTGTCGTGTTGAAGGGCAGTCAATGTTGCAGTCATGTTGGTACCAGGTGTTCCTAATAATGAGTTACATTAGACTACACATTGCTGTTATGAATTTTTTAAACAAAACGAAAAATTGATTTTTTTTGCATTTTTTTTTTGGGGGGGGGGGGCATTTTTTACATTTTGTTAAAAAAACACTGAAATAGTCTGAAAACTGTCATCCCTGTACAAATGTTGTTTTTTCGTCTAGAACATTGGTAGCAGGGGCAGCATGAATCATCCATCACGCTCTCAATTTGAGGGGTTGGAATCTTAAAGTAGTGGCGTACACTACACAATTTATGTCATGGCTGATACAAACATCACTATAGATTAGTATTAGAACTGCCGTATTCAAGGGGGGCATGGAATACAATATGCTTGTATTCAATGAAGTCTGCCATCTTGGATTTTGAATGGAGCTGAGCTATTTTTTTCTTTATCTAAAAGCAAATTTACCCCATAGGCCATGACATAAATGCAAATATCCACTCCACATTTTTGCATCGCATTCACCTCAGTGAGGCCTGTCCGCATTCAACTATAAGGCGTCGTTGAATATGGACAGCCTCACCTCGGTGAATACGATGCAAAAATATTCCATGGTCATGGACATTTGCTTATGTATCTGTTAAAATCTTGATCTGAGAGACTCAAAAAATATTTCTGAGTTCGGAATTTTTTTCTGCAACCCTCAACAAAAAGTCCACCAGGCCTCTGGACAGGAAACAAATATATTTTTAAGGGTGGCCCGAAAATGGAACTTTTAACAGCTTAATCTCCTTAAGTTAAGGTGTTCCCAGATCCAGATTATTGTATGGAGAGCCCTGTAATCTTACCAAGCAGTGCTAGCAATGGTACAACCAGGGGGCCCTAACCTGACCCTTCCGCATAACCTGGTACAACCCCCCCCCCCACCCCCACCACCACCCCCAAACTCACCCTGCGGCCACCTAGCGGCCAACAGAAATTCTAATCTAACGCCGACGCCCGCCGCCGACGACGACGACCAGGGGCCGATCTATTTTCAGCCTCCAAGAGCTATTTTTAGCTCGTCTGGCTGCGGCAACCCCCTTTGCTGCCACCCCTTCTATAAGACACAGTGATTGAGAACGCCCCCACCTCCCCCTCACCTCTCCCTCTGCAGATAAAGTAATTTCCGTGAAGCAGGGACACTGTGGCAGACAAATGGGCGTGGTGTGGGCGGAGTGGTGTACTAGTTGTGTAGCAGGGTTTCTTGTTTTGTATTATATGCTGCCATGATAGTTTCAATCTCGGAATTCTCGCGTTATTTGCGTAGGTACCATACCTCAAAGCTGATTGACATGCCAGGAACAAGTGTGGGTGTAAGATCAGAATGGGAAATCACTGATATCAGCATGCACACGCGACACGGTGATCCCAGGAACCAGTCCTATCCCGCTTCAGCACAAACAAATTTATGGAACTTCAGACCCATACCTTGTGGGTCCGGTCCACCATTTTGAATTTTGCTGGTTCTGGAAAAAACACTGATAATAGTATATGACATGATGGGTACCAGTTTGTATCAGTGCATGTTGCCAGAACCAGCACCAGTCATTTTCGGACTTTTGTAGGAGAGCCAGAAGAAGTGTTACAATTACTATGGCACAAAGTTGACAAAACCTTATTGCATTGGGGCATGTTCGCACTGCCACATATCGACATAGCTTCAGTGAGTGAGTGAGTGAGTGAGTGAGTGAGTGAGTGAGTGAGTGAGTGAGTGAGTGAGTGAGTGAGTGAGTGAGTGAGTGAGTGAGTGAATAATAGAGGTTTACTGCCATTTTGACAGCTAAGGTCATATTCATGGCGAGAACTACATTCACAATTTCACCGAGAAGTGTGACAGTGCCCGCACATATGTGCACCACACACATCCTGAGGGGATAGGAAAGAGGAGATATAGACCCTTTTAAGTGGGCTAGGGAAGCCCACATAGCTTCAGTACTATCCATAGTGGATAGATAAGGGACAATAGATGCTAAAAGAAAAGAAAACTCAATATAGCAAAAATGTCAGTTGCAACCTTGTTGTACTGAGGCGAATATATATATATATATATATATATATATATATATATATATATATATATAATATATATATATACATACATACATTTGTGTGCGAGCAGCCTAACATAAATGGATATCTGTGCATTTATTATTGGATCATCCCTTCTGGTTATCATCTCACATATTGAGGCCACACAGTTCTGTACTAAGACTGGTCCTGCTACCCCTGGGACTTTGGGACCACTTATGCACCGTCACGCCTACGCAACTCCCAGCATGGGAGGAACCATACCGCCGCAGTGATATATACAGTAGTATTTAATCACTGACAATTTACTCAGTGCGTTATGGGTACACACACATGAAAGTAGTTCCATAAATTAGAGATAGTTAATTAGGTAGCAGAGGAAAGGGGTCACGGGGCAGCAAAGGTGTTTGTAGTTTCTGGGGGTGGGAGGGGGTGGTACAGTAGCGGATTCAGGGTGTAGAAAAGAAGCGCCGCTGATGCATTCATGCATCATGCCCTTTGGTCGTCATGATGCCTGAATGCAGCCCTGGCCAGTAACTCACAGGGCTACTTTCATGCATCATGACGACCATAATTATGGGATTGATACAGAGACTCCCGGAAGGGTCAGCATGATGCTCCAATGAAGTACTGCTCGCCAGAACTTCATTGGTGCATCATGCTGACATGGTGCATTGATGCAATCTAACCTCAGCTCGTATTCTCCAGCGAATCCTTCTCTGATGTGGTGGGATACTGGGAAAGCTGGCCGGGACTACTTTTAGCATTCCCCCAGCACTGCAGCGAAGGAATAAAAATCTTGTCAGATATAGGTCATGCCTTACCCACAATCCCACCATACTAGTGAAGGATTTCAGCCAATCCGAGCTAGCCGCTAGTATGGCATTAATGCATCAGCAGCCCTTTAAAGTGGTGGTGGGGATTAATACATACAACCTGGTCCAGATAACTCTGTCCATCAAAGTGTTTGGACTCGTTTTGACTTAATCTCAAGACTTGTGGGCATTTAACATTGAATAAATGTTGATGACTGGATGATCAACATCAATAAACCAGCCTTCAATATTGAATAAATGTTGATGACTGACCAGCCTTCAATATTGATTCAACATTCTGAACATGCTGGGAGACATCCTTTAGTCCTAAACACATTGTTGATATAAACACTTAACAGATCTAAACACATCTATCTAAACAGTATTTTCCTGGACACCTTAGTGTCTACACACCTTATGGTTACTAAACACATTTGACATATCAACACTTTCTGTGATAAACACTTAAAATGTCTAAACACCTGGCAATCCTAAACCCTTTAGCGAAAGTGTTTAAAAAGTTGTTGCAAGAAAGTGTTTAGAAATGTGTTTAGGATCTAAACACATTTTTTACCGTGTGCAGGGCGACAAGGACATTAAATTTTCTCAGCGTAAAACTGAAATTTATCTGCTCAGTGTACAACTAAAGTGGTACTAGCCAACACCAGCAGGACTGGAGCTGGTTCTGGCAACATGCACTGATACAAGCTGAAATGTGGGTGTTATCCAAGGACAAGTTACCCATCAGGTCATGTACTTTTATCACTGTGTTTTGTCAGAACAGGCGGAATTCAATATGGTGGACCCACAGGGTATGGGTCTGAAGTTCTATAAATTTGTCTGCGCTCAATCGGGGTTGGACTGGTTCCCGGGAGCACCAAGTGCACACTGATATCAGTGACTTCCGATTCTGATCTCACACCCACACTTCCCAGCATATCAGTAAGTCTGGAATCAGTGGCGGATTTAGATGGGGGCGCACCACCCGCTTTTCCCAAGTACTTAAGAGTTTGAATAGATATTTTGGACCCCAAAATTGGCTCCTTTAGAGCCTCGCCCCCTCCTTTTCAAGATCCTGGATTCGCCACTATGGAAGTATGGTACCTATGCAAATAACGCAGAGCTTCCGAGATTAGAACTGTCATGGACGTCTATGGCCTGTCTATAGGGGTCACATATCCCAAAGGTAGGACCGAGTTACCTGCAGCCAAAAAAATTGAGAGCGATCCAGTAAATGTGGGTGAATCTGAATATTTGGCCATTCCCTTGATTAAACAATAGAGCAAATATTGTAAGATGTTTGAGATTCGGGAGTTCAACCACTGCTGATATAAAACTGGAGGCAGCATGTGGCCCTTAACCCTTTAAGGGCCGCTGATGCAGGAGTGCATCATGGTCGTCATGATGCACCAATGAAGTGCTGGCGAGACTGCTCGCTAGAACTTCATTGGAGCATCATACCTGGTAGAACTTTTTTAATATAGACCACTACAATACTAGTACTAAACTAAGCCATATTATTTCCTTCAGCTAAGGAGTGCCTTATACGTGAAGTGTGTCTCATAGGCGAGGTTCTGCGGGAACAGCCTTTCTATTAAAATGTGGCCTACAAGTGTCCTTAACAGGATATGACCCAGAGGTCATACGTTACAGAGTACACATTATGGGGTACATGTAAAGAAAGGGCATTCTTTGTCCACCCAGAGATAGAGGCAGACAGAATAAATAGGACTCAAGTTACCTCAAGATTTTAAGAACAGGTTACACATATAGGGATAATGTAAAGTCAGAACATCTACATGCCCTGCACTTGTGATTAGGAAAGGAACCTTCGCTCCAAGCCCTACTAATAAAGATGAAAATTAGGCATATACAAATGTAAATGTATGCTTTTCTGGTGATCTGTTTTTATAAGGTTTTGTAGCTGTTATGAGTTTTCGAGAATAAAATAGTTGTCATTGTCATTAGCATGGGGGGATTCAACGAGAGGCGTGATTTAACCAATTATTCAATTCAGCACACATTCTCAACATTGGGCTACGTTTCTGGTATTCACTGTCCCTGTGATTCTTAGGACACAGAATGTACCCAATGTGAAAGCTGTCATCAATGTCGTCAATACAAAATGCACCGAAATATCTCGCTGTACCCAGTGGATTCCAATGGCTGTGCACAGACATTGTTAGGTCTGTAATCTAGGAATATCTCTCTCACCCACACCTCATCACACCAGGTCAATTCTCACCAGTCAGACTCAAATCTGTGTATCATTTCATCAATGTGTAAGGGTTAGCGGAAAAGGTCACTTGGACTTTTAGGGAATCTCCCAGTCTACAAACGGGCATGTTAGGGAATGTTCAACAATTATGTCACTGCTTTTTTTTGGCATTTTTCAGGACCCACCCACCCTTGTCACTGTTTTTGTATAGAACATCTTGGTCATCGGAACCCAAAGACCCCCCCCCCACCCCCTAAGCAGTGGCGTAATTGTTGAATGTTCCCTTAATCTCTACACTATCTCTGGCCTGACGTCTCCACCTTCCACTACCGTATGGTATATCTAGGGAGAGTGACCAGCAAGTGAACCAGCAGCCTCGGCCAGCGGCTATTGATACCAGCTCAATAGATCTAGTATCTCGGGCTGGTTGGATCGAGCCTGCATGGTGTACCAGCTCCTAGGGCCTGATGCACCCGGGACGGAAATGAACCCCACCCCCACAAATGTATTGCATCACCACTGATGCATTAATGCATCATGCCCACTGATGCATTAATGCATCATCCCCACTGATGCATTAATGCATCATGCCTGCTGCAGTCAGCGGTCAGTCGTTTTTTGACCCTCCTCACTGGGGAGGGTGGGGTGGACTGAGAGAGTGGGGTTCTATACCTCTGGGTCATAGTAAATGTCAAAAGATATATAGAATTTATACAAGTTATGAAAATCAGAGAGAAAGATCACTGAAACATTGCAATATAACTAGGATACTTTTTATGTGAAAATTGAAAAGAAAGATAAGGTTATTCAGTAAAATCAACCTGTATTAGAATAATGGGCAGATGGGGGCCAGTGGTAGGGAGCCCCAGATGGACTCACAGTACACACCTATCTTATCAGCAGTCTCAACGTATGACCACTGACTGGCTGGTCGCCATGATGCATGGCACTTGACAGCAGGCATGACGAGTAATTTACCAGGGCTGCAGTTAATGCACTCCACCCACACCCTCTTAGCTGCAGATGTACATTTCCCTCAACATCAATCATAATGCATACACTCCAAAAGAAAAATCCTTGGACCAAACTGGCAAGAATTGACTAGCCATGTCGCCACTGAGCCATGCTAACACCCACACACACCCGTACATCCAGCATCATGGTCGGATATTGAACGGCAAGGCCACTGCTGACACAGAGAATATAGAGCCCGGCCGCTCGTTCAAATCCCTCCACCCTCCGAAACTTTGTGCATCATGTCCATTGGTCGTCATGATGCACCAAAAAAGTGCTGGTGAGACTGCTCGCCAGCACTTCATTAGAGCACCAGGCCGACCCTCCGGAAGTTTCTGCACAAAGTTCCGGAGGGTCGGCATGATGCATGAATGCAGCCCTGGCGAGTTACTCACCAGGGCTGCATTCATGCATTATGACGACCAATGGAGAATATAGCCTGGCCGCTCGTCCAAAATCCCTCCACTCACCCACCACCTTGGAGAAGGAGGACAAGAAGGCTTCAGTGCACAGGGCTATTTATAGATCAGCCAGCCCATTGAACGGTGCACTGTCTGTCAGAAAATGCTGCGTCAGCATGTATGCAAGACACACAGGGTGTGTGTGTGTGGGGGGGGGGGGGTAGAGGAGAAGGGGTGGATGGGAGGGGGGACTCAGGGTCCAATGGCCAAGTATGTGGTTATAGACACAGTAAAAGAGGGGGTTGGGGAGCAGCAAGCAAACATTCACAGAAATCGGCATATTTTCAGACAGACAATCATACAGCCTGAGAGCATGTATGAAGTCATAGGGTTGACATGATGTATGAATGCAGTCCTGGTGAGCTACCCGCCAGGGCTGCATTCATGCTGCAGAACTATAGATCTTGACGTCAAATTGAGAGAGTATTTAATGATTACCCTGTTAGGGGCCGCTAATACAGGAGTGCATCATGTACAAGGGGCGACATGATGCTCTATTCTAATGCAGTGCTGGCAGGTGCACTCAACACCACAGCATTGGTGCATCATGGTGACCAAGGATCATGAACCTGGGAATGGGGGGTGTAGAGTCCCAAGGGTTGATTTGATTTGGTTTGGTTTGGTTGATTTTAACTCCACTAATTGTGATGGAAAGTTAGCAGAGAGACTGTGGTTTACGGACATTAGTCCTATCTCTTCTAAATTTAGACAGGTATTCTGAATCTGCTTGTCCAAACCACTGGACAGGTATTGATTTTAATATATGCTGCTTCCCCAACACAGCAGTGACTGCATCTATGGATGACCAAATCTGAGATGAATGATAGAATTTATGAGGAGGGATGAAGGGGAAATGGCTACTAGGGCTTAATTCCCCTACTCTCTTCAAAGGATAGCAAGTGTTCTTTTATTTGCCTGGTCACCTAGGCACGGTCAGACAAACCAATGCTTTTGATAACTCAGATCTGGTTTACTGATGGGAAAAAAGACAGGCATGTAGGCCTGGGACTGTGCATATGGACACCAGCTGCCCACATCTCATGTCACAAGAAACCCTGAGTTTGTCGCCTTTTACAAATCTGGTATGCCCACTGGTACTATAGAAGGAGAATTTCTCCTTCGTGGACTCCCAATGAAGTTATTCTGCTCTTTCACCTTAAAGCCAGCACTGCTGACCACAAAGCCAGTACTGCTGAACTCAGGTGCTAGAGTCAATATTAACCATTTAAAGACCACTGATGCAGGAGTGCATCTTGCCCATTTGTCGGTAGAATGCACCAATGAAGTGCTGGCGATCGCATCAATAAATTGCTGGTGAGTCTGCTCGCCAGCATCATGCCGACCCTCCGGGAGTGTATCAGCCCCATAGGGTTGGCATGATGCATGAATTATGTATCCCTGGTGAGTCACTCACCAAGGTTGCATTCATGCACCTTCTGTCTTCCATTGGTAGGCCAGCAATAAACTATTAAACAAGTGTATTTCAGTTGGCCCTCACTGCCAGGGGTCCAAGCCATAAGAGTCCCCTTTCTTCTCTAACATAATTTTCCACGACATGATAGTATTGCAGTCCACTTGTTAGCCGGTTTTGAATTCTAGCCACATATTATAAAATTCAAAACGAAATATCAAAATGAAGAAGTGGTTATTCATCACTTGCACTTAGACTGACATGGGAATGAGAATTCAATGACGAGTTCACTGTTAGTGTGGCAATAACAGTTTAAAAACCATTCCCACAGCTAAAGGTCATATTCATAGCGAGAAAACTACATTATTAGACATGAACCTGCAGTTATATAATAGAGAATACAGGACCTGCAGGTTCTGGGCGATAATTGAGTGTCCTGTGGGGTATTGCTGATTGACTTGCTGAGGACGCTGTCTATTGATTGGACGCTGACTTCACATCTCGCGCTATCCCCTGGAAACACAACCAACCCTAGAGCCCTTAAGGGCTGCTGATGTAGGAGTGCATCATGCCCATTGGTCGTCATGATGCACCAATGTAGTGCTGGTGAGTCTGCTCGGCAGCACTTCATTGGAACATCATGACGACCCTCCCGGTGTATGCGAGACATTAATCACTTCATTGGTGCATCAACCCTGTAGGGTCGTCATGATGCTTGAATGCAGCCCTGGTGAGTAACTCGCCAGGCGGGCTGCATTCATACATCATGACGACCAATGGGTATGATGCATTAATGTATCAGCAGCCCTTGGCAGGGTTAAGGGATGCCTCTTTGACAGATATGGCACACCTAGTGACCAAAGCAAGGGACCCAATGACCCTATCGACTAATAGTAAAAGGAAGATGTTGATCTTTTATCTTATCTATAGTCATATTATTGGTTAATAATTTCAGTGGCGGGTTTAGAGGGGGGGTGCGGGGGTGCGTGCCCCCCCCCCCTTTTTCCCAGTACTTAAGAGTTTAACTACATATTTTAGACCCCAAAATTTGCCTAAAAAT
This sequence comes from Acholoe squamosa, assembly GCA_949317995.1. Taxonomy (NCBI): domain Eukaryota; kingdom Metazoa; phylum Annelida; class Polychaeta; order Phyllodocida; family Polynoidae; genus Acholoe; species Acholoe squamosa. The sequence continues at coordinate 58,587,265 of OX439048.1, read as the reverse complement.
AGGGTTTGCCCCCCCTCCTTTTGGACCGCGCCCCCTCCTCTTCCAAATCCTGGATCCGCCACTGCAGTTATAACTAAAGTCTCTGATGTGACAATACCCAGGGATGCCACTTAGTACTGATCACCTGAAATTTTGAAACATCCTAATTTTCTCAATTTCAAATATGAAATGCCTATAGGAACCGCAGCCAAGATCAGTAATTCCTACAAAATCAGGAATGGTGGCAACTCTGTCCACAAGTTGAAAAACAAAGTTGAACAAAAAAGAATCAATCCTCATTTATACATTATACTATGTTAAAGCTGCCTGTGACTAAGCACTTTTTTTTTTTTACCTTAGTCAGCTTACAGCTGAACTTACAGCAACTACATATACCCCCGTATACATGCAGTGTTTGTAGAGGATATCAGGGAGGTAAAGTTATATATCTTCACACTAAGTGACGGTCTATACCGCAAATGTTAGCTGTGCACTACAGTCCGCGTGTAGTCGGTCAAATATGTAGACAGTATGTGTGCACATATCAGGCCTCACAAAATGTATGGTGCTTTTCAGCTAACCTAGCCCTGGCTATAGTGAAATATGGCTAACCCTTCCAGATTTCATGAGATTAGCATTCCTAGCCCACTTAATAGGGTCTATACTTGTATCTCCTCTTCCCAACCCCCTCCGTGTGTCTGGTGCACATATGGCTGGGAACGTACATAATATTTGTGAAATTGTGTAATATAGTTTTCTCGCCATGAATATTGATGACCACAGCTGTCAAAATGCGTTAACCATCTATTGCTCACTCACTTTCATGAGAATTTTCCAAAAGAATTGATTTCTCTTTGTTAGTGTATTTGTGATTGTTTCCCCGATAGATTTACAGGGTTTTAATGGGGAGAATTTAGATATCATTCATACAAAATGTTAATTCATTTTCCACAAGTTTTACATGACTCATGAAAAGTGCACATAGCTTACATCAGTTTATTAGAACATGAGAAGTTAACGAATGTATCACAGCACCATTGCACATTTGGATTTGATCATGCCATTTTCTTTTATCAAAATTGTTTTCCAGACATAAGCCTGTTACTTACAACACAGAATTCAGTTCTGGTTAGATTTATTGGCCTGGCAAGTCGCAGCCTGCATGATGACATAGACAGATACTCGGGACATATTGATCTAATATGCTTATATATTTTACCCCTTTCAAATGCTTGATATAAAAACATGTATGTATCTCCATTTTGCCTTAAGTTTGCTTTCAACTGGTATCAGACTGGTCATTATATTAATCATGTCCTACTGTTTGAGGCCATGACACAGCCATTGTGATTTTACACCAGCAAAGGTCGGTGTGCTGGTGTCGTTTCGGCAGCAGCATTACAGCCACTCATACACATGAAATAAGACCAGCCTGTGTTAGATGCCCCATAATTGGTCCATATCTTATACATGTAGTGCCGTAATGCCTCGCGTATAAGGCGCACTTAGAGTTTATGAATGTGGTAAAAGAAAAGGTCATAAGTTTTGTTCTACTCAATGGACCTTCAAAATTCAAAAAGCTATCTGTTGCATGGGGACCCCCTTGGACCCCCTATACTGCTGTTGGAGTAATATGGAAGTGTAACATATCAAATGACAGGTCTTGGTCTCCCCTTGCAGATCCAGAGAGAATTCTACCCTCACAAAGTAGACGCGCCTTATTTGCAGGGATTTACGATATGAGTAATACTGACCAGCATGTTGCACCAGCTTTAATTGGGCCACACCAAATAAAATAATTGGTCTATGGATTTTCATTTTTGAAAACTGGAGCGGGAGCACGAAATTTTTATTTGATTTTTTTTAAAATGTATTTGTCTATGAATTATTAATATCAAATATGTGAAGAGGGCATTTTTTTTTTTGGCTCCTTTTCTCAAATTTATGTATTTTGGTTTCTAAATGCAGCATAGACACTGAAATGTGCAAATCTGGAGACCGTTACCTATCCAATGAGTGGTCTGCTGTTGCTGTACCTTTATTGGTTGACACTGTAAGGACTTTGCAAAAAAAAAAAAATAAATCAATCAATTTTTCCAGAAAATGATGTGGGTGGAATCCATTGACAAAATATTTTTCAATTAAAAGTAAAATTTCCATTTAGTAAAATCGGGAGCGGGAAATCCATAGACCAATGTTTTAATTTGGTGTGGCCTTACCATGTATTACATAGGAGGTGTACCATTCTTATCAGTACCCAGGCTTTAGTATAGGGGTTTACATGTGGTATCAGAGGCACGTGTATAGGGGTTAATTATATCTGTATCATGTCTATGGGGGTTTATACAGGCCGCATGAGCCATCCAATTCAATGCAAAAGCTGGAGACAAAATACCCTAGCATTTAGACAGCAGGGCTTGGTATGCTTTAAGTTGGGCGGTTGAGAATAAAAGCTAAAATCTCATTGCAGGGAAACCTGTAGAAACATGGAGGATGATATACAATTTCTATGTGTCGGTGACACGATCCAGTGATATTATACCTCGCGTATGTGTCACATCCTAAAGTACCATATTATGATGCTACTTAACTCATGTAGCCACGGTGCACCTTATAAGCAGAATAGTTTAATTATGTGTAAAAGAGGCGACTTATATGCGAGGATTCAGGCTAGCTATGTCAAGAGTGCCTTTGTGAGTTAGTCGGTTTGCTGTATGTGGCACTTCCAAAGATGGAACATTTAGCTCATGTCGATCGGTGAGTGAGTAAGTGAGTAATAGATGTTTAACGCCATTTCGACAGCTAAGGTCATATTCATGGCGAGAACGACATTACACAATTTCACAGGGGAATGTGTCAGTGCCCGCGCATATGTGCACCACACACATCCCGAGGGGATAGGAAAGAGGAGAAATAGACCCTTTTAAGTGGGCTCGGGAAGCCTCGGATTTAACTATAGAAGTATGTTATCAATATAGTTTGATAACACTCGTCCCTAATATCTACTCTGCTGCCAATATAATAAGACAGTTTCCGGTCGCTGGTATCAAGCGGAGCAGTATGTACATCACATATTGTACACACCAGGAACAAGCGCAGCATCCTCCCTGCCAATCATATCCATCGTTACACCCTGATGAGTTCCTGGTCCCTAAACACAACGCCCCTATTGGTGTGCTGATATAGTGTCATCTCTACTGCCATATATAAAGCCTATAACACTCTAAGGACTGACTGTGCATTAATGCATCATGCCCATTGGTCGTCATGGTGCATGAATGTAGCCCTGGTGAGTGACTCGCCCGGGACAGGGCTACATTCATGCATTATGACGACTCTACAGGTTTGATGCACTACCACCTTCGTTGAAGCATCATGACATGGGGTTGATGCATTGTTGGAGGGTCTATCACTATGGTGCACAGATGTGAGTTACTGTGACACACAGTGTTTAGACGTGTTGAACATGTAGCATTGAGATACAGTAGTGGATTCAGGGGGCGGCCTAGGGCCCCCTTTGATAGATCCCCTGGAAATTGGCCTATATATGACTCTTAGGCTCCTAACTGTAGGAAATGTGGCCTGGGCCCCCCTGCCCCCCCCCCCGACCACATTAAATGAAATCAGAGATGTCAGTTGGGTATTAGTCGAACCTCTGAAACTTTAGGGCACTTGAACATTTTATAAGTGGAGGCATTTCTCAACATATGAAACTGCACTTAAGTCTAAATTTGAGGTCTCTGAGCCTATAAAGATGGACGAACCTCTGAGGGTCGACTGACCATCTCTGACATTTTCCTGGCCGTTTCCCCCTACCCTTTATGGATAAGCGCCTGAGGTATTATTCTCTCTATGAAGGGTCATAACACATCCATTTCAATGGATTTCAAATTAGAAAATTATGTTTATTTCTGGCGAAATTTGGAAGATCCATAACCTCTTCCTTTTTCATTGTTAAATGGATCAAACAAAATTGTGGACTTACATGCAACATGAGCGAATTCGCAGCAAGTTACACCAATAGATTAATTGGGTCAATTTTCTCCATCAAATTGAACCCCTGAGTCTAGGGGCGTGGGAAGCAGTTTCAGAGTGGGTGGGACCAGAGGGTTTTCTGCAATTTTTGACCTCCCTTTGCTTGACCTTTTAGTTTTGACCTTTTGAGGAGTTGGCCAAAAGTGGGGGGGGGGACATGTCCCCCCTGCTTTCCATGCCCATGCTGAGTTGCACTGCATTCCAGCAATTGGCCAGGTAAGAAAAGCTAAGTACCGTAAACTCCCGCTTAGAATGCGTATTCCACGTAGAAGGCGCACCCCTAACTCAGCAAAGTATGGTTTGTATATACGAGGCAACTCCCTTCCTATACACGCATATATAAGACTGACACTGGGCTGAAGGGAATGCTATAAGGTGCACCTAGAGTTTCATTTTTGAAGGTTTAGTTCTTTTCCATACTATAATGGACTTAAGGCACACATTGACTCTGGGAACCCCCTGTATTGATTGATTGATTGATTGATTGATTGATTGATTGATTTGTTTATTGTCCAAAAGTGGGATCCCCACTTCATGGGACTGCCTCATTAGTTTACAGACATGAAGTCCTGTCTTTCTCAGTCTGGACAGGTGTTTAAAAGCTGCTTGTCCAAAAACAGCTAGACAAGTATTTACATGCTGGCTGTCATGATACAAGAATGCAGTCCTAATGAGCTGCTCACCAGGGCTGCATTCTTGCTACATGCCTAAGCTATGGCAATCCTTTTCCTCTCTACATAAAGTCATCCAAAATGTGAGGAATCCTCAAAAAAAACAGAAAAGTGGTGTCCCAGTTACCATGAGAAAAGAGCCCTAGTACCACACTTATCACAACCCTGTAAAACAAGCTCACACCCTAGAGGGTTCCTGTACAGTGCCTCCATACACTGGTGTTTACATAGGCCAGGTAATGCCTTACAGTCACCTGACAACCATTTACATGCGGCATAAATCATTACCACAGTGGCCGGTTTAAGCGATTATTGATTTCAATACCACTCTTCTGCGGCACTTATCTGAGACTGGTGCTTATTTAAATACTGTGTTAAGTGCTTGAGATTGGGTTTCCAAACTCCCTTACGCCTGGCGCTTATTTTGAGACCCCGGTGCCTATATGGGCCAATAGATAAACTCCCCTATGCTGTCCTCATAGTTAAGAGATGTTGACTGTAATTGGCCACTAGTTGGTTCGGAGCTCGTTCCAGCGACACACACTGATAAGAACAGATAAGATGGGACCAGCATGTCCCTGGAAGTGGGTGTTAATCAGAGACAAGGTACCCATCATGGTATGTGTTATCAGTGGGTTTTACCTCAACCAGCGAAATTCAAAATGGCAGCTCCACTAGGCCTCCATACTGAGTCCTATACCCAATGCATGAGGCACACCTTTCATATATGATGCACCTTGAGTTGAGGCTAGACCTATAGCTATAAGGCACATTTGGAACTTGATTTTGAGAAGGATTGTATTGTCCTATATAATACAATACCCTCTCCTTAGGGCCCATCCTAAATTCAGGCAGATTGTATAAGGCCTGTTTAACCGCCCGGTGCTTACAGATTTCAATACCCCAGTACTCCCAGCCATTATTTGAGACCGGCGCTTAAGCACTTTGTCTTAAATACCTTGGCAATTATTTGAATCTGGCGCTTATTTGAGACCCGACACTTATGAGTAACAACGAGAGTCTATCCTAGCATTGTAAACCGCGAGGTGTTATGGTAGGAGAGAGTATAGACTGGTTATCCCTGCAGCTACATGCAGACAGTTGTGCCACATTCCTCCTCAAGATCAAGACCAGCACTTATTTGAGGACCCTGGTTCTTAATCGAGCACTAGGTAACAATGGTCTAACCTAGTGTAGTATAAGCCACGCGGGATTATAGTAGAAGAAAATGCAGGTTATCCCTACTACCGTAAATTCTCTTGTATAAGCCGCAGCCTCGTATAAGCCACACTCTGAGTTTGAAAGAAAACTGTAAGCCTCGATCGATCACCTAGGGCTTGAAAATTGGCATTTCAGTACTGTTTCATAGTGTAAAATACCCTTGTATAAGCCACACCAAGATTTTGGGCCTATCCTATAAGCCTAATTATTATTTAGATTCTGGTACTAGCCGCGGCTTATACGAGAGAATTTACGCTACAAGCAGATAGCAATAAACAGTTGTACCACATTCCTCCTCCAGGTCCTGGTTCACATCAACATGCAGCATTATGCAACACATGCAGCTGCTGGAGAACATCCCAGGGAGGGGGGGGGGGGGGGGTACTCATTGTATGATGGCGACTGCCGACTGCCAAATTACCAACCCCCCTAAATCCAGGTGATAGGACTGCCCTGAAGTTGTCCACCTCCCCTAACTTCAGTGCATTTGAAGGAACCGCCCCCTAACTTCAGGGCATTTGAAGGAACCGCCCCCTAACTTCAGTGCATTTGAAGGAACCGCCCCCTAATTTCAGGGCATTTGAAGGCACCCTCCAATCCTGCAGTATCACTGAGTAGCCCCCCCCCCCCAACCTCAGACCTTAATTGGCTTGCAGGCACAACTGGTGATGTTAAATATATGACTTTACTGCCCCGCACCCATCCTTTGAGATGGGTGGGTGGGGGCAGTAATTTTGAAGTACAAACACTGCCCCCTAATTTTGAGGTGCAAACAGTTACTGCCCCTGAAATTTCGAGGTGCAAATAGTTACTGCCCCTGAAATTTTGGTATCACTGCCAATATCACTGCATCTGATTCAAGGGCCCGTTCAGCAGTCGGTAGCTTATTCCTGAGTACCCTCAACTCCCCTCCCCCTCGGAAGATTTCTGGGCAGACAAGCAGATAGGATATCCTGTGGGCATTCTCACGGAGTCTCTTTTTTCCTGATATCCTGTTCATATTTTCTGGGCAGGTCTGTAGGGCATTTCTATGGAATTCAGTGGGGTTTGTCATTTTATTGTTTTTTATTTGGGACCTCTGTGCCTAGGGTGTTCACCGGCATTCTTGGAACAGGAGTTTGTTGGCATTTTACTTTTTTTTAGAGTTGTGTGGTATTGATTGGGAAATTTGTAGGGCATTCCTGCATGGAGTGTTCTTAGGTTTTACTTGCTCCAGTTGCTCCTAATACCTCCAGGGAAGCTTATAAATAGGACAATCCTTAGGGAGTGATCATTTTCTTAACAACAGGGGGGGGAGGCTGGTGGGTTTGCCGAAAATCGCGCGTGAACATGCCCTTTTACCCTATAGTAACGCGCTGGGTTTTCCACTGAAAACAGGTGAAATTATTTTGACCCCCTATTAGAGGATTTGAAAAAATTCTGACCCCCGGTCAAGGGGTTGAAAAAATTCTGACCCCCCTCAAACCCACCAGCCCCCCCCCCTGTTGTTAAAAAATGATCACTCCCTTAGGCAATGTCAGTGGCTGAGGAATTCAAGTCACAGAGGTTAAAAAATAGGCCTACATTCTTCCGTTAAAGGCCCATATAGTTAATGAATGCATCATGCACCATGAATGCAGCCGTGTGTGATGCATCATGAATGCAGCCGTGTGTGATGCATCATGAATGCAGCCGTGTGTGATGCATCATGAATGCAGCCATGCGTGATGCATCATGAATGCAGCCGTGCGTGATGCATCATGAATGCAGCCATGCATGATGCATCATAAATGCAGCCATGTGTGATGCACCATGAATGCAGCCGTGCATGATGCATCATGAATGCAGCCGTGTGTGATGCACCATGAATGCAGCCGTGCATGATGCATCATAAATGCAGCAGTGTGTGATGCACAATGGATGCAGCTGTGTGTGATGCACAATGAATGCAGCCGTGCATGATGCACCATGGATGCAGCCGTGTGTGAAGCATCATGAATGCAGCCATGCGTGATGCATCATGAATGCAGCCGTGCATGATGCATCATAAATGCAGCCGTGTGTGATGCACCATGAATGCAGCCGTGCATGATGCATCATAAATGCAGCAGTGTGTGATGCACAATGGATGTAGCCGTGTGTGATGCATCATGAATGCAGCCGTGTGTGATGCACCATGAATGCAGCCGTGTGTGATGCATCATGGATGCAGCCATGTGTGATGCACCATGGATGCAGCTGTGTGTGATGCACCATGAATGCAGCCATGTGTGATGCATCATGGATGCAGCCGTGTGTGATGCACCATGGATGCAGCCATGGCAAGAGACCCAGGTGCTACAGCATGGGCATAATCCAAGCCTCCACCAATACCTTTTACCCTTAGAAGGCCGCTACTGCAGGAGTGCATCATGCCAATCGGTCGTTATGATGCACCAATGAAGTGCTGGCACCACTGCTTGCCAGTACTTCATTGGAGCATCATGACGACCCTCTTGGAGAGAATCAAGTCTTTACGGTCGGCATGATGCATGAATGCAGCCCTGGTGAGTTACTTGCTACTAATGCACTATCAGCCTTTACACCAGGTCTGCATCGGTTCAAAGGTCAATTATGCATGAATGCATCATGTCCATTGGTCCGCATGGTGCAGGAATGCAGCCCAGTTGGGTCACTCATTAGGGCCGCATTCATGCATCATGCCGACCCTATGTGCTGATACACTCCCAAAGAGTCGTCATGATGCTCCAGTAGACATGACCTTGGAGGCATCATTAACCTTTAAGGGCCACTGATGCATTAATGCATCATGCCCATTGGTCGTCATGATGCACCAAAAAGTGTTGGCATGACTACTCACCAGCACTTCATTGGAGCATCATGCCGACCCTGCAAGAATTTGTGTATCAACCCTGTCTACAGGGTCGGCATGATGCTCAATGAGGTGCGGGCAAGCAGTCTCGGCAGCACTTCATTGGTGCATCATGCCGACCAATGGGCATGATGCATTAATGCACCAGCAGCCTTTAAAGGGTTAAAAGGTTAATCTGCCACTCTATCATGATATACAGTTATCCATCCCCCCCCCACACACACACACCTCTAGCCTTGGGAGTCAGACAGGTAGGCAATGACTGACTACACCTGACATGGAATCCACCTATAGGATTAGTATAATACTGCCTCCATGCTGCACACTGGTGTCTCAGGGCAGGTTCTGGTGAAAATACCAATTTCTGGCAATCTGGCAGCATGTTTGGTGACTGGTATTTCAGTATGTAAAGGTGCTACAGTTACGTTAAATTCCTGACTTCTGTAGACCTCCCATGTGCACACTGAAATAAGTTTCCCTCCAGAGTCCAATAGCTGTGAGAGTGGTGAAGGGTAGAGAAAAGTTGAATATTTCACGGATATTGTCGTGGTTTCTATGGCAACCAGTCACATGATTTCCAAAATATGGAAGTGACAATCCTATATTCAGACAGCCCTTTATCATAGCTTTAACCTGATATCTAGATCAATATTTGCAGCTTGAGGAGTTGTAAATGTTGAAAATACCTTCAATGCCCGTGGGGAGACTTGTCTCAAATCTAACACTAGTGATACATTTTGGCAGATTTTCCCTGACTTTCCCTGAATCACGGCAAATTTTCATGAAATTCCCTGTCTTTCCCTTTACAAATTGGCATGATGCTCAGCGGCCCTTTATTAAAAGGTTATAAGCTACATAATAGGTGATAGGTTCGGCAGAGTGGTCTGTAAGTATCATAGTGCAACCTGTGCCGTCCTTTCATACAGCGTCATAATGACAGCTAAATATGGGTCATCAAAACATACAAGTATACCTCATAAGGACCGGATCGATGACACCAGATGGCGCGCCGCCCTCAATGGGGCTAACCTGTACTCTACACCATAGAGACCCCTGCTCAAACCATGGGTATTTATCATATGGGTATTTATTACATGGTCACTATGGCACCATGTATTTAGCTCGTCGGGTCTACATTCATACATCATGCCGACCTGTATATATATATATATATATATATATATATATATATATATATATATATATATATATATATATATATATATATATAGGCCCATTGGCAAAGTCCACACCCGATTGTAGGTGTGCAAATTTTGAATCTGCAGAGAGCATCAATATGGGCAAAGAGGCGGGGGCATTTGAATTGCATGTTACTAACTTACTTAAATTTAGAGTTAGTTTCTTCAAAAGACCCTCTGCTTGAGACATAGAAAAAGATACATAAGCAAATGTCAACGACCATGGGATATTTTAGCATCGTATTCACCGAGGTGAGGCTGTCCGTATTCAACGACGCCAAGGTGAATGCAATGCTAAAATATCCCATGGAGAGTTGACATTTGCATTTATGTCATGGCTACACAGGTTTGAAAGCTTTTAAATAAAGAAACTCAACAATATTTAACTCTGTTTGCTGCAGCAGGTCACATGATCATCAGCCATTGCATACAGGCCTACTGTATTCCATCCCTCCATTGAATACGGTGCTGCTAGTACTAATCTATAGTAACAGTCGTATCTGCCATGACATAATGTTCAATACGATCTAATACATTTTATTGAAATCTCGAACCATGGTACTGCATGCTAAGCAGAAATTGGCAAACACACCACTCCATGGCAAGACAAAAATAGCAGGAAAAAAACATCTTTCCGTCAGAAATTGACATAATTCAATAAAGAAATCTCTACGCACAAAAAGGAGCAGGAATTCCTTTTAAAAAAAAAGTTGGCAGAGTTGCATTTCTGAACTGTGTAGGGCGCGTGAGAACCTTGGGTAGCACCCAGCACAGAAATTATCTAGGGCCTTTCCCATGGAGATTCTAATGAATGACATCTGGCCATCTGTCTGCATTATTCTACAGAAAATTCCTCTTATTCCACTACTTTATAAATAAATAAATATTTATTTTCACACATTTGTCTTCGGCTTTTATGTTTTTTTGTTGCTGCTTTTTTTATACCAATTCTATATACCAGTTTACATCTATTTATATCTCTTTTAACCATTGTGACACATTAGAACAAAGAAAAGAAGCCGTGGTTATTTCATGTAACCGAGGTTTAAGTCAGTTAACCCACAGTTGTGTCGGGTTACTTGGTATAACCAGTGCTCACTTGGTATAACCAGTGTTTCACACCTTGGATTGGCCACTTGAGACACTGGTTATACGTCGTAACCCTACACAACTGTGGGTTAACTAATACGCAGCCTATTTTCATTTAGTTTTTTTTTTAACCCACTTACAACTACCAGTATGTACAGCATTGTCTTTATTTTATTGTTGGCTTGTGGGCTCCTTTTTTTTTCTCATCCATGTATTTTTATTTCACTGTTTTTTTTTTTTGCCTACACGACACAGGTTGGCGACCAGTAGCTGTAGGAATGTAGGCACGTGTCTGCTACACGTACACGTGATATGGTACACGTACACGTGGTCTGTTAGCAACACATTTAAAACATGTGTACAAAAGCACCTAGACTAGACTATGGGTTTGGGGTGCAGAATGGGAGGCCTCCAATTCAGCCTGCCTTGGGAGTCAGCCTAGACTATCGTACTAATACAAATAAAGGGCTGTAAACACGTATCGTGATGCCAAAGGTACAAAATACTCTAATGTATGAGTAAAATGAGGTTATAGCAAATCTTTCAGCATGCCAATACCTCTGACAAGGGAGGAGGGGGGAGGGCGCTCCCTTTATATGACCAGACCTCCATCACGTCATAACGCTACATTGACCACCTTCCCCAACCTTATATCATAGATTATCGACATTTCACAATCATTTCCACAACATTATTTCAAATTGGTTGACTCCAAGCCTAAACTGGACTATGACACGGCAGTGGGTAACCCCCTAACTCTCAAACCTAGCTTCCACCTTTTATGTAATATCATTATCCAACAACAGGGTTGAGGGAATTTCAAGTGACCTTGCAACATTCCTTCGCTCATTATGAGCCGTTTTTTTTTTTTTTTTTTTTTTTTTTTTGTCTTTTTCTAAACTGATAAAGTCTCCGCCATCCTTGAATAGGTTGAAAGTGAGTGAGTCCTTCGGGAGTGAAAGGTTCCGGCATGATGTATGAATATTAGCTCTGGTGATTAATGCTCCAGGGGTGCATTCATCCCTCATAACAACCAATGGCCATGATGCATTAATGAATTAGCGGTCCTCAAAAGGTTAAAATGCGGCCCCAGAGATAAATGCCCAATCAGTCCATCCTGTGTTGGTGGTGACTTTTTCTGCTTCTCAGTCCCAGATTTTTCTTCTTTTTTTTCCTTTCTCTTCTTTTTGCACTGTGGATCCGTCCCCGGAGGTGGTGGGGAGTGTGGAGGAATGGCGGATATTGGTGGACGGCCTCAACTTCTCCGGCAAATAAACAACTACCATAAAACCCCGCACACAAGCCGCACGTGCATATAAGCCGCACGCTGAGTTGATCGATACACTATGTTAAGTTGCACCTGGCAATGGCGGATCCAGGATTTGAAAAAGGAGGGGGCGCGGCCCAAAAGGAGAAGGCACACCCCCTATTTTAGAGCAAATTTTGGGATCCAAATTATGTAATTAACTCTTAAGCCCCCCCCCCCAAATCTGCCACTGGGCCAGCCTGGGGCCTGAAAACGTCACCATTACTTTAATAATGGGGTCTATATTATGTGAATCCCTTCGCATAGGTCGATACCTGAGTTCTGGGGTGATCCTATAAGGTGCACTATGGGTCTGAAATGCTCTATAATCCACAGCTTATATGCATGGTTTTACGGTAGTCCAGATGGTTGGTGGTAGTCTAGTGGTTCATCATATAGGGGTCAGCAGACTGCCACTGGTGTGCTATAGACTATAGTTGTAGGTATGCTAAACATTGCTATACTATTATGAGACACGCCTGGATAAAGATCACCACTGGAGTAGATGCCAGCAGTTATGTAAAGGCGTGGGCGTGGCCCAAAAGGAGGAGCATAATTCTTATCTTTGAGCAAATTTGGGGTACAGAGTAAGCCAATAAACTCTTATCAAACAATAGTCAAAAAGATTGGGGGGGGGGGGTTGCCCCTAAATCCGCCACTGATGCCATTAAGTAGATCTATGGGGGCAGTGGCAGATCCAGGGGGTGGCCTGGGGCCATATGCCATGCAGCCCTAGACCCCTTGAAAATGGGCTTTTGGTTAGACTCTTAACTATAGGAAATGTGTTACCGAACCATTTCACTTTTTGGCTAAAATTGGGGCATATAAGAGGCAAATAAACTCATAACTAGAGGCAAAGAGGGGGGGGGGTTAAGAAGGGTCTCAGGGTAAGAAGGGTCTCAGGCTGTGCAGTGTCAGAGTAACCCCACAATTGTAAACCCTCTTTTTAAACCACGACTAAATATGGATAATCTCAGAGGAAAGGTGTGGCTCTAATTTCAGCTTATAGTTTTTACTGTGTAAAGATCACTACTAGACCAGTTATTTTCAAGCTCCAGGTGGCATACAGGGTCAGCTCACAATCAGGATGTGGCTTATATGCAGGTGTTGCTTATACATGTACATGGCGGTATACGGTCCTAGTAATATTTTGCGTATAAGGCGCTCCTCATATGCGTGCATATAGGTGCAGCAGAAGTTAGGGGTGCACCTTATAGGCTGGGATATATGTGTATAAAACAGTATCAAACCTTAGAAATGTCAACTAGCTGTACCTTGTATAATGGAGCTTAGTTAGGGGTGCGCCTTATATGTGAGGTGTACCTTATACGCGAGGTATTACAGTACAATGTATGTGCACTGCCACCACTTTCTGATGGCTCTGGATGGATAAACCCAATTCCATGGCTAAGTTAACTAAGTACCTCATGTACCCCTCTTGTATACAGATTACATCGGTTATTTACTCAATCCCATGTTCATGTAGTTGGCATGGGCAGCTTGAGTATATCATAGCTTTTCCACAGACTAAAAGTACACTGTCATACTCAGGGATGTAAGTCAGGATGTGTGAAAAATTCTATAGACATATTATATGTATATATATATATATATATATATATATATATATATATATATATATATATATATATATATATATATATATATATATATATATATATAGGAATTCTGAAATTATTATAAAATACTACAAATACCATGAAAGGAAATTTGGGTAAATCTATAGGATTTAAGAAAATGATTTGAAACATTGCTGGCTTATTTCAAATCCAGGCTGCCATTTCCCCATATCCTAATAACATAAGTATTGGTCCATGAGTGGCTACTTGTGGCAATCTTGTGCATCTTGTCATGAGATCTTGACATTTTTTTTATTATTTATTTATTAGTCTTTTTTGGGGGGAGGGGGCGGGGAACCAGATATGTTTGTGCCCCCACCCTCGCCCCATCTTGTGCGATAAGAGGCACATGCCCCCTGCTCTTTCCTACGCCCCCGAGTTGGTACCGAATCCATCAAGATAACCCACCCCCACCCCACCCTCTGTCGGCAGTGCCTAGGAGCAAGCAACTGTGCACTGCTAGAAATCAGGGAGTCGATCGTTTTTATGAAAAAAAAATGTCAAACCACTGCGTCACCGATTCCACGACTTCATGAGCTAACTAAAATCCAGGGGTGAACTACAAACCTTTTTGATCAGCAAGCTGGATATTTAAAGTATTTGTTTTATAAACTAACGTCTCCTTAATACACCACAAGATAAGTTTTACATTAGCGGTCCCAGACATGTTAATCACCAAGGGGGTGTACAAGACTCCAACATGATAAGCAACATGTGCAGAACTTAACCGTTGGTGCATCATGCCCATTGGTCGGCATGATGCACCAAAGAAGTGCTGGTGAGACTTCTCACCAACACTTCATTGGCGCATCATGCCGACCAATGGGCATGATGCATTAATGCATTAGCGGCCCTTAAAAGATTTACACCTCTTGTGTAACTCAGACACACTTCCCATACAAGATGCACTCCTATTCAGAATGATGCTGAAAGGAGCAGCTATGCCTTAATTTTGGGCATGTTAACACTAATTCAATGTGTTTTACCCGTCTATAAGGTGCATTCCTAACCCCAGTCTGACCCTACGAGTCACACCAGATGTCGGGCCCGCGCATATAAACCGTGCCTCATTGGCCACTAGCTGGTGTGGAGCTGGTTCCGGGGACACACACTGATAAGATGGGACCAGCATGTCCCTGGAAGTTGGTGTTAACCAGGGACAAGGTACCCATCGTGGTATGTCTTATCAGTGGGTTTTACCTCAACCAGCGAAATCCAAAATGGCGGCTCCACTATTCCTCCATACTGAGGCCTATACTCAGGGTCTTGTGGTAACCCATACGGCCGTTAGAGGGCTAGATGTCGCTGTGTATGCCAATGTACATCTGCGGTGTGACCTTTATATTGCAGTTAGAAACTGATGTAGGTGGGGTGCTCATATAACCGAGGTTGCAAGTGGACCAGTGGGTGCTTGTACCATGCTGGTAGTGCATGCTCGTGTGACTGCACTGCAGCCACCAGCTAAGGCCTAATTAACATGCGTTCTCGTGAGATTTGCAGCTTCAGGGGTCATGAAGACACTCTATACATGGGTGAGTTTCCACACTTGTAGCTGTGAAGACTCCACACCTGGAGGTGTGATGAGTGATAACCCACACTAACCATACCTTTATAGTTGTATTTATATTATTAAGCCACTATGTGCTAATTTAAGAGTCTTATTAGTACTTTTGTATGTAGGGTGGGACAGAGTGGATTTGCACCAGGTATTACATAACTGAGCCCTGAAACCAGTGTAAGGTACATGCTGGTGACCAGCTTCAGCTAGACATTACGGCGCCACCCCTATCCCGCTAGGTCGGAATATCTGGGTGACAAGACTGTATACCTTAGTCCCTTGCATATAAGGCGCGGCTTATACACAAATCTGAAGCCTACTGCTCCTTATAGAACTTCCCAAACGAGAGGGATGTGCCCTATAGGTGGGGTAAAATTATATCAAATTTGACTTCAAGTGAACCAAAACAGCCACCAGCTGCGCCTTATAGGTCTCGGGTCTGATTGTAACCCAGGGTGCGCCTCATAAGCGGGGTCAGCTTATACATAGGGTAAGATGGTAGTGATGTGATGTTAGAAAAGGCCACTCAGACATCATAGGTGCCAGATAGTGTATTTTAATGTCAGTGTCCATGTATATATAAAATCTACATGTCTAGCAGATTTTTGTATACAATTTTAATCCTTACAGTCAGACAGGGTGTTTAGAACCTGAGTCTCACTTATTGGTACACCTTTACAGCTAAGGTAATGGCGAGAAAACTACAATACAATTTGAATATGTGTGGATAGGGATGTGTGTATGAGTACCAGCATTTATGTCATGGCTAATACCAACGACACTATAGATTTGTACTACTTACGCCATATTCAATGGGGGGATGGAATACGATCCTCGCATATTCAATGCCGCCATTTTGAAATTTATACAGAGTTAGTTACTTTCGTATTTAGGTATGGTTATTAGAAGTTTTACGGCCTCATTGAATACGGCCTGACTCACCGAGGGGAATGCAATGCAAAAATATTCCATGTGAGTTGACATTTGTTTATATATCACTGCACACAATGCCCCGGATGTACAGAGTATACCTTCACAGCCAGTATACACAGAACTAGTCCTGATATAAACAAAGCTAGCCCTAGTATATGGACACCCTCATCCCTGGATACCACACTAGGCTTCAGGCTGGATCCCCTCTGGTTTGGTTAGCCATGTATGACTAAATCCGCTTACTATAATGGGAAACGTCCACACCAGTTACAAATATGCTAGGTTTTCCTTAGAAACACCATGAGTATAAGGTACCGTAAATCCTCGCGTATAGGACGCACCCTGACTTTTAAGAAATGCTATAAGACATATCTGGGATCACATTTTGGTTATTTCAGTGCTGTCCTACAGTAGAAAATCCTCACATATAGGACGCACCCCCAACTTCTAACGATCCTATAGGACGCACCTGGGGTTATTTGAGTGTATAAGACGCGTTCTATACGCGAAGATTTACGGTAGTATAACAGAGGCGTAGGAAGCAATTCTTCATTGGGGGGCCCGGCGAGGGCACCATCACGACCACCTTGAATTGTCGGCTGATGTGTGATGGCGTCTATATAATGCGTATATAGAATTCATATAGAAAAGTAATTTTTGGTAAATTTTGGATTTGACTTTAGGCTCAGACCCCCATTTTCCCTATGACATCACCATAATAATCTAATTTGAGATGTAAAGTTTTAGCTTCTTTTCCATTGTGTTTATGAGTTCTTGGAAAATATTGGGGGGGGGGGCCCAGACATACTCAGGCCCCACCTCCTTCATGATTGGGGGGGGGGCAGGCCCCCCCCCCATTTTTCCTACGCCCCTGTATAATAACCGAATGTGCTATTGGCTCTTTTGACCAGGGATACAGAGTTATATACATGTATGGTGGGAGTCATGCATTGTGCCCTTTTATCGTTATAATATATGAATGCAGGCCCGCTAAGTAACTGGCTGGGACTACACTCGTGCATTATACTTACCCTACAAATGTGATAACGGGTCTGGATGACACTATTCATATCTAATTTGGATGTACCGGCACCTATTTTGGAGAGGAGGGGATTATACCACCGACCTCCCCAAATCAGACGCAGGAACCTGATTTCGCGTCGCCCATGTCCAATTCATGAAATTTGACTTCATCTGAGCTGAACATAAAACGAGTGAAGAAGAATAAACTCTGGAAGAAAAAAAGAATTGAAAAAAGAAAAGATTTTTCCTACTTACATGAGCAGTACTCCTGGAGTTGGTGGAATTCGGCCGGGCTGAGTTTCTCCCACGGCCTCGCCATTCTCTCGGCTCAAAGTGGTCCGTGCCGCGGCACTGGACTCATCCGGGCACTCCTGACGTAGGTCCTGCCCTACGTCCCCGTCCTAATCCTACGTCACAAACTATGTCACCACGGGCCACGACTGCAGCCCCCGATGACGTCACACGTCACGCGACGACGTAGTTCCACGTAAATCCGACGTCGTCGTCGCTTTTCCTCCTGAGGTAGGCTTAGAATGGGGACGTAGGAACCGGAAGTCCTCTGATCCCCACACACTTCCGGTATACACTAACCCCTCCTGGTAACACTTCCAAAGGTCAAACAAACCAAAAGGTCAAACCTCAAGGTCAACTCGAGGCTAACAGCGACCTTAATAATGGAATTAAAATTTCCAGATATCTATTTGACAATATTATATCTTATCTGATAATAACTTGTTCTAAGACTGGAGTCGTGGGATTTTGTACGTCCTACCTGACAGTGACCAGTCTCTTAGTACATGATTGTGCCACCAGGGGGGAGGGGGTGGCGTTCTCCATAGTCTGTGGGTCAGTGTGTGGGGAGGGATGGAGAGAGGACGGCGTCCGTACGGCGTCTGTTAGTGTTACGTCAAGTCTTCCTCGTACGTACTCATATTAAACCCGCCTGGAACAGAGAGACAAAAGAGAATTGTGTGAGTTTTAGGTAATGAACATCGACATCATCAAATATCTTCAAAGATTTTCTTTATCTTGGTTTGATGAATATATTTTAGATTGACTGGCCAGGGTCTGGCCTATTCAACATATTAAATTAGTTCAGAATTTCGAGTAATTAACTCAATATTTAAATGGAAGCGTAGTTCTGGCAAAGCACTTCAATCATTATCATTAAAATAGCCTTTGAGTTGTGGCCATAGACATACGCCACTTTCTGTATACTACTCATGTATCCCCTGCTCTCACATATATGTGAGAGCATTCTTGTCCTGAGATAGCCCTAAAAGTCGTCTCTGTTTGGTTCAATCTCCAACAGAGGCGTCGCTCTCGAAGCACAGATTATGTACTAACTAGAATAGAGAGCTAATCAACATTGATAGATATTGGCTGTCCGTGGCTACAGATGGCGTAAGAAGTACAGGGATGCATGCTGTGATCGCTCCCTTTGCCACCTATCCTCTCATGACAGAGTGATACGGCTACAGTCCTGGCACCTTTCACCCTATCTCCCTAATGCCATATTGATATTGCAGCTATATTGCTGGTTTATCACAATTTGTCAGAATTACCACTGGGATAGTAGTGCCTATAATGGATGCTAAAATGTTCAGGATTTCATGCTGTTACATTCTAGGAAGTATGGAGCGCCACTATATCTACATTTTTTCAAATCTACTGTCAACTATAGAAATTGTCACCTTCCGTCATTTTTTAAAACCCCTGCATCACTACCGGTGGTGATAATGTTTACCCATGTATGTATGATAACATGCCAATTTGGTATGATATAATGCCCTGCACTCGGCTCAAATGCATTTCTATTTTGCATTGGTAGCAGGTGGTAACAGTACAGGTAGTGCAGTAACAATGGCTATATTATATATACTATCAGGACCCTCATCTAGGTGTTGAAAGGGTCAAGGTAGGAATAGATACAGCTCACACACCTGCCACAGACCTAGCTATGGGGACATTTAAGGGCCGATGGTGCAGGAGTGCATCATGCCCATCGGTCGTCATGATGCACTGATGAAATGCTTTCGAGTCTGCTTACCAGCACTTCATTGGAGCATCATGACAACCCTCCGGGTGTATGTTAACCCCAGTAGGGTCGGGATGATGTTTGAATGCAGCCCTGGCGAGTTACTCGAGGGAATCGTCATTTTTCATGTGTGCATCATGCCGAACCTCCCTGGCGAGTTCCTCCTGCATCCAGGCATCATGACGACCAACAGGCACGATGCACTCCTACATTAGCGGCCCTTTATGGGTTGATATTATTAATTATAACGCTAGCTGTATCTAGGCTAACAACAGAGAGGATATTTATATCATACTCGTATTTATAATATAACAATGGCTAAGACTGACAGGGACGGACGCACGCTGGAATCAACTAGAGAGAGGCAGGTGGGACCCCGGGAGGTGGGCTTGACGAGAGGGGTGCGTCATGGATGGACTGAATGGACGGGAGAGTGGTCATTTTCCTGAACAAGGGATGCATCCCACTCCCCTCACCAACCCGTGACATGGATGCAGGTGGCGCGGCCCTAAAGGGGCACCCTTGAACATTTTATAAATGGAGGTATTTCTCAACATATCAAACTACACCTAAGTCTAAATTTGACGAACCTCTGAGGGTCTGACATCTCTGTATATCATGCCGACCCTACAGGAATGATACGGAGGGTCGGCATGATGCACCAATGAAGTGCTGGCGGGCAGTATCGCCAGCACTTCATTGGTGCATCATGACGACCAATGGACATGATGCACTCCTGCATTAGCGGCACAAATGTCTCCCAAATGTCCGCTCCCTGCGTTGAGGGCCGCTACATGTAATATACCTGAATATATCTACAACGTACATGTAGTAGAATGCCTCGTTCAAAAGGGAACGCACACTCACACACACACAGCCCTGCCCACCACGGTAAAACTCACATAGAAGCCGCACCTGGAGCTAATGTTGGCTTGGCTTTTACCCTAAATCGCACTGTTAGACTTGCTCAAGTCTATAGATTTTAATATGAGAATCAAAATCCGTCAAAATAAATTGAGAAAATAAGATATTTCTAGTGAACTAATTTCTAGTGAATCTGTGCACAGCAGAGAGAGGAGAGGGATGGGTTGGGTGGGGGGGGGGAGTGGGGGTAGAGTGGCGTTTGGAGGAGAGCTCAGGGACTGTCGCCAGTCTATGGCACTGTATGACTGAAACGATTTATCCCTCCTCACTATAACCTATACATGTAAAGGCTATGTAAAACCAGCATATCAGCCGCACCCTGACTTCAGTAAGAATATAGCGTTGCCTCAGTGCAACAAGGTATAGATCTGCATATATCAAGTTTTGCAGAAAAGGCAAAAGAATGTGCCTCTGGCGTCGGGATCAGTGCCATAGCGATCTCTTTGCAAATGAGATCAGTGCCTCATGCTAGAAGCACCTGATCTCAGCGAGCCTCATTTTCAGATAATGAGGTCATGACATCACAGGTAGCAATGGCAGCCAGCTGGCGGCTGGAGTCAGCCGCCAGTGTGCAGTGATAGTGGAATTAAAACCATTAGGGATGAATAGTTAACCAAATAATCATACTCCAAGCTCTAATAGAACTAGAAAAAAATTAAAGGGCTAATGATACTGTCCCTACGCTGTCTGTCAGTGACTGACGTCCGTCAGTTGGCCATGAATCGGTGGTTTTGTTTGTGTTTACATCTCTGAGATCAGGTGCTTCTAGCATGAGGCACTGATCTCATTTGCAATGCTATCGTTACGGCACTGATCCCGACGCCAGAGGCGGGTGACAATGTGTTCAGAGGGGATTTAGCTCACCTCAGGCTCATTGCATTGGGACCTGTATGCACATTGTCATGTATCATAGATACAGCTTCAAAACTTTTATAGTAGGTAGAACTGGGTCTATACATGTTAAGACAAAAGAAAACTCAATTTTGCCAAAATGTCAGTTACAACCTTGTTGCACCAAGGCGACGATATAAGCCGAAGTAGGCATTGGAAATTTTCTGAAAGATCGAGAGCCAAATATTCGGAATTCTCCCAAAAAAATATTAGGAAAGGGTGGCATCTCTGCTATAGGTAGCAGCAGCGTATACACGTTGTTTTATGGTATAGAACGGACGCTACCAATAAACGCCGCGCATCCAGACCGCGCCCTTCCGCCATTACGTCACCATGGTGACACGTTACTGACACAAGGAACGCAGGGTGGACGCTATACATGGACGCAGGCAGTGCGCTGGTGACGGCGTGTACTAGTATATATAGACGCCCTGTGGGTCTGCCATTGCATTTATCAGTGCCCTAGTATTTTTCTATCTGTCCTGGCGCTTTAAATCTGGAGGCATGCTTTAATGAATAAGATGATGATCCTTGGGGAAGCAAGATTTCATGATGTACAGCAACATATTAAGATAAACGTCTCGGCCTCCACGATATAAGGCCTATCCGTCACTACATGTATATGTTTTGAATTTAGTCTTGTAATTCAAATGCCACACACAAATGTAGCAAGTTTATCTTTAGCTGGGATAGTACTAGCATATATATATATATATATATATATATATATATATATATATATATAGAAGCCAAGATTTATGCCCATTTCCTATTCCAGCGGCGGATTTAGAGGGGGCGCGGGGGTGAGTGCACCCCCCCTTTTTTTCCCAGTACTTAAAGAGTTTGATTAGATATTTTGGACACCAAAATTTGCTTAAAAATAGGGGGTGCGCCCCCTCCTTTTCAAAATCCTGGATCCGCCACTGAATTCGTTCCCCTGATGCATTGATGCATTGTGCCCATTGGTCGTCATGATGCATGGATATGCCTATATGGGGTTGATACACCAAGAGGGTGGGCATGATGCACCAATGAAGTACTGGCAAGGCTGCTGGCCAGCACTTCATTGGTGCATCCTGACGTCCAATGGGCATAACGGTCATTAAAGGGTTAAGAAGCTATCCTGCAGGGGTCAGCGCACTGGCACAGTATTGCTCTAGAATTTACTAATGGCCTGGAGAATTCCTTGATCCATTGTCTACCAAATAGGTTGAACAGAAAATATGTAGGTATTTAGCACAACAGTCCATACTTGTAATGCACAAGGAAACGTTCTATTGCACAAACAAAATAATGGGCCTCTTTTTGTCTTTTTTTCTACTCTGCTGGATATAATTGAAGGTAATTATCTTATATATCGTGCTTGGGGCAGGGGGTCGAGCTGAGGTAGAGAAAAAGAAACATTTTAGGGAATGCAAGAAGTCATGGATTCACACTTGTAGTATGGGTTTTCATGGGAAGAATAGGACCTTTTAAATCTAGAGAAAAATAATTGACAAAATATGAACTTCCATGAAAAATAAAATGAAAAATATGAATTGGTTAATTGCATTTTCTAAAGTTTTAAAGACTAAAAAACATATCCTATTGCCTGGTGGGAAGTTTGCCAATGATGTTAACTACCCTTTAAGGGCCGCTGTTGCATTAGTGCATCATGCTCATTGGTCGTCCTGATGCACCAATAAAGTGCTGGCGAGCAGTCTCGCCAGCACTTCATTGGCGCATCATGCCGACCCACCAGGAGTATATGCATCAACCCTGTAAGGTAGGCATGATGCTCCAATGAAGTGCTGGTGAGCAGTCTCGCCAGCACTTCATTTGCGCATCATGCCGACCAATGGGCATGATCTGCTGATGCACTCCTGAATCAGAGGCCTTTAAGGGTTAAAATGCTGGTGTAGACAGTGGTGAGGAGGCAGAACGTTAGGAGTCAGTGAAGATAAGGCTTATCTACAAAAGTGTCAGTATACCGCTCAGTGCCAGGGTAACACTTCTGGTTGAGGCAACAGTAAACAACTTAACCATTTCACACAGCCATATGATGATGCCCAAAGTAGGCCGAAATACCTGCCTGCTCACAGGCAGGATCCAAGATGTATACAAGTCTATAGTGGTACAAACACATGGCTAGTCTGAACTAAGTACTCACTTTCAGTTCCTGGAAATTGTCCCTCCTATTCACAAACTTGTAGTTTTCATGTACATCAGCTTATATTGACTGAAACATGAGATATATCCAATAAATCTGACATGTTTATCTTGAGCTTAGATATCACTACCTCAATGGCCTCCATTGTCAACATCTTGTGCTGCTACCTTGTGTTAGACTGCTCTTGAAACATAGGGCTAACCAACCAAGAATAGTGTAGTCTTTTTGGCACTAGGTGGCTACACCTGGCTTCAAGATGGCCGACAATGATTTGGAGTTAGGGAGGGAGATTTGAAAATCACCTGGATTATTAATTATTACAAGTATTTCAAGTGCTTTGTGTATTGTGAATCTTTGGATATACATTGAGGGAAGTGTTGGTGGAAGCATTGGACCTGACAGTAAGTACTTCTGTGAGAACTGGGCACTCAGCCAATCTGGCTGACCAAACAGACTACAACAGACACACTTGGTCTCTGAGGTTCCCTCAGAGCGTCTACGGAGTAGCCCAAAGGGGCCTCGGGTCAGGTTCATGAATCTTGTTTTCATGATGCATCAAATGCAGTGTTGGCGAGTGAGTGCCTTTGGGATGATCCATAATCTACGTCACCCGGATGGGTTGGGGTGGGTGGGTGGGGGGGGGGGGGGTAAGAGTGAGACACACTATGTTGAAAGTATGACAGAAAACGTGCAGGGTACGGGTGGGAGGGGTGTTGAAAATGGGCAAACTTTGTGTGACTTAACTTTAATATGTGTTAACCCTTAGTGTATCATGACGACCATTTTGGTTGTAGAAATACCACTCACACTTCGAAAAAAAAAAAGATCCTTAAAGGGTCAAGGATTTCCTGCAAACCTACACATTGCCGGGATACATTGTAGAAGTCTACACTTGTGACCACTTGTATAGTGCCTCTGTGACGGCACTTGTGACTGGTGGTGTTGTAACCCCTTCCGTGTCTGCATGCTTTATAGGTTTGTTTCTGCCAACTTTGAATGTTTAAATTAGAAATAATTTTTGACTCCACAGAAAACTGAATGCAGACCACTTACCCCCTGTCCATGCCCCCACCAGTAACTTTAACCTGGATACATTGTAGGATGATATCGTCTGACAGAACATGCAATGTATTCCCATAACACTAACAAATGTACGAAGTCCAGGATGGACCACGCACAAGTTTTTTCTTTACCCTTTTTTAGAAGCAATAATATACACGTACCTTTGTACAAAATAAACAATGCTCTGTCCATGAGATATTCTCTTCCAGGAGCGAGAACACTGGTTAAGTGCAAAATTATATTTGTGGGCAATGAAGAAATAAATAAAAACAGGGGGAAAAAATTGCGCGCCCACTTCAGGCCTCCGTATCACTGCTCTCCCTGCTGTGTCTGTTGAGTTTCTCATCATGTGTTATCTCCCTGTCTCAGCCTCCTTAACCTACATGTACATCTGCCCCACCCTATCTGCCCCTCCCCTCACCTGTACAGCCTCTTTAACCCTCTCCCTGCCTCACGCTACTCAACCCTTCAATGACCACTAATGCATTAATACATGATGCCCATAGTTCGTCATGATGCACGAATGCAGCCCAAGCCTCATGCCGACCCTACGGGTTGAACAGTCTCATCATCACTTCATTGGTGCATCATGCCGACCAATGGCGATGATGCACTCCTGCATCAGTGACCCTTTAAGGGATTAAGGATTAACCCTTAGGAATGTAGCCTTGCCCCATCTTGTTGGGCCCTGACCCTACCTTAACCCTACCTGTCCTGGCTCCCTACAGGTTGTGTACATCATCACGGCAGGTGGCTGTCTTACCTTTAACCCTTTAATGCCAACAGGTCCATGGTAATTTGGCTTCACTGATGGATGGGATATTTGGAAAAAGAAAGAGGGGAGGTGGACACTAATATCTCTCTCTCTCTCTCTTTCTCCCTCTCTCTCTTTCTCTCTCTCTCTCTCTATCTCTCTCTCACCCTCTCTCTCTCTTTCTCTCTCTCTCTCTCTCTCTCTCTCTCTCTCTCTCTCTCTCTCTCTCTCCCTCCCTCTCACCCTTTCTCCCTCCTTATTTAAATCATATGTTAGATCCTCTCTCTCTCTCTCTGTGGGGACAGGGGGAGGATGGGTCCTTTTGCTGCCTTGCCTCTCACACGTTGTCTTATTATATTTTTTAATGATATGACTCACCTGGAAGGAGGGGTCGCCCCTTCCGACAATTTTCCCATGATATGGTAGCATAATTCCTGTTATAACTATACATAATTAAGGGGTGAAAGGTGAAAATGGGTCCTTATGTTGCCGACCTCCACAATGAGAATTTCGCCTCCCTTTTAAGTGCTTTTCTCAGGTATATCAAAGGTAAATATGATTAGTATTTATCACCCTTTAATTTCCTGCTGCTAACAGGAAATATTTTTTTTACGTTTTTCTACCCCCAAAATTTGAGTAATAATGATAACACATTGCCCTGACATTTTGAACCAAATGAAACAGGAGCAGGCATTTTTCTTCACCCACTTCTGTTCGTAGTTTTCTTTCCAAAACTTCAGCATAGTAACTATGGGAACTTCCCGATGTACCTTAGCGAAATCTAGGCATAGCAACATTTTTAAGTGCCATTTTTAGGCGTTTTCCAGTGCCTCGGGTCCTTTTGCTGCCAGAAAATACAATTTCTCATTACATTTAACTGTCTCTTCCCTTGTCTCGTCAGATAAAATGAAAATGAAAGTAAAAAACCTCAAAGTATCTTTTCTCCTTATCTTCATGTCTAAATTTGTTATACTTAGTTGCCTATGTGCAAATTTATGTGGGTCCCTATGTTGCATCTTTTTCCTAGTATGCTACATAACCCACAATCTCTTAATAGCAGCCCCAACAATGCCACTCTATACCCCCAACGCCCCTGGGAGATGCTCTGGGTTGACGGCGTAGGACTATGGGTGTAGTACAGAGGTTGTGAAGGTCCAGGTCATATGGAGGTCGTGAACAAGTACCTGGGGTCGTGAATAAGTAGCTGGGGTCATGAACAAGTAACTGGGGTCATGAACAAGTAGCTGGGGTCGTGAACAAGTAGCTGAGGTCGTGAACAAGTAACTGGGGTCATGAACAAGTAGCTGGGGTCGTGAACAAGTAGCTGAGGTCGTGAACAAGTAGCCACATAAGGACCCATATATGGGAGGGAGGATCCACATAAGGACCCATATATGAGGGAGAGGATCCACATAAGGACCCATATAGGGAGGGAGGATCCCCATAAGGACCCATGTATTGAGGGAGATCAACATAAGGACCCATATGTGGGAAGGGGAGAATCCACATAAGGACCAATGCATTCCTCATAAGGAGACATATGGCTGTACCCCCTCTTGGCACCCTGTCAAAGGGCTCCTGACATTGGGCCCCCTGACGGTGTAGGACTATGGGTGTAGTACAGAGGTTGTGAAGGTCCAGGTCGTATGGGGGTTATGAACAAGTACCTGGGGTCGTGAATAAGTAGCTGGGGTCATGAACAAGTAGCTGGGGTCATGAATAAGTAGCTGGGGTTATGAACAAGTAGCTGGGGTTATGAATAAGTAGCTGGGGTCATGAACAAGTAGCTGGGGTCGTGAATAAGTAGCTGGGGTTATGAACAAGTAGCTGGGGTCGTGAATAAGTATCTGGGGTTGTGAATAAGTAGCCGGGGTCGTGAATAAGTAGCTGGGGTCATGAATAAGCAGCTGGGGTCATGAACAAGTAGCTGGGGTCGTGAATAAGTAGCTGGGGTCGGGAAGAAGTAGCTGGGGTCGTGAATAAGTAGCTGGGGTCGTGAATAAGTAGCTGGGGTCGTGAATAAGTAGCTGGGGTCGTGAATAAGTAGCTGGGGTCGTGAATAAGCAGCTGGGGTCATGAACAAGTAGCTGGGGTCGGGAAGAAGTAGCTGGGGTCGGGAAGAAGTAGCTGGGGTCGTGAATAAGCAGCTGGGGTCGTGAATAAGTAGCTGGGGTCGTGAATAAGTAGCTGGGGTCGTGAATAAGTAGCTGGGGTCGTGAATAAGTAGCTGGGGTCGTGAATAAGTAGCTGGGGTTATGAACAAGTAGCTGGGGTCGTGAAAAAGTAACTGGGGTCGTGAATAAGTAGCTGGGGTCGTGAATAAGTAGCTGGGGTCGTGAATAAGTAGCTGGGGTCGTGAATAAGTAGCTGGGGTCGTGAATAAGTAGCTGAGGTCGTGAACAAGTAACTGAAGTCGTGAACAAGTAGCTGAGGTTGTGAACAAGTAGCTGGAGATGCTCTGGGTTGACGGTGTAGGACTATGGGTGTAGTACAGAGGTTGTGAAGGTCCAGGTCATATGGAGGTCGTGAACAAGTACCTTGGGTCGTGAATAAGTAACTGGGGCCATGAACAAGTAGCTCCGGTCGTAAACAAGTAGCTGAGGTCGTGAACAAGTACCTGTAGTCGTGAACAAGTAACTGGAGTCATGAACAAGTAGCTGGGGTCGTGTACAAGTAGCTGAGGTCGTGAACAAGTAGCCACATAAGGACCCATATATGGGAGGGAGGATCCACATAAGGACCCATATATATGAGGGAGAGGATCCACATAAGGTCCCATATAAGGAGGGAGGATCCCCATAAGGACCCATGTATTGAGGGAGATCAACATAAGGACCCATATGTGGGAAGGGGAGGATCCACATAAGGACCAATGAAATCCTCATAAGGAGCCATATGGCTGTACCCCCTCTTGGCACCCTGTCAAAGGGCCCCTGACATTGGGCCCCCTGATTTTAAAACCCATGTTCCCCATGTTTCCCCTTGTTCCGGGGCCCTTTCCCCGTGGTCCTGGACCCTTTCCCCGTGGTCCTGGACCCTTTCCCTATGGTCCTGGACCCTTTTCCCGTGGTCCTGGACCCTTTCCCTGTGTTCCTGAAGCCTTTTTCCTATGTTTCTGAAGGCTTTCCCCGTGGTCCTGGACCCTTTCCCTATGGTCCTGGACCCTTTTCCCGTGGCCCTGGACCCTCTCCCTGTGTTCCTGAAGCCTTTTTGCTAGGTGCCTGAAGGCTTTCCCTGTGTTCCTGAAGCCTTTTCCCTATGGCCCTGAACCCTTTCCCTGTGGTTCTTGACCCTTTCCCTGTGGTCCTAGGCCCTTTCCCATGGTCCTGGACCCTTTTCCTATGTTCCTGATCCCTTCCCCAGTATTCTTGAACCCTTTCCCTATGTTTCTGAACCCTTTCCCTATGTTCCTGAACCCTTTTCTGTGGTTCTTGACCCTTTCCCAATGGTCCTGGACCCTTTTCCTATGTTCCTGAGCCCTTTCCCTATGTTCCTGAAGTATTTCCCCTTGTTCCTGGGCCCTTTCCCCATGGTCCTGGACCCTTTACCTGTGGTCCTAGACCCCTTCCCGTGGTCCTGGACTCTTTCCTGATGTTCCTGGACTCTTTTCCAATGTTCCTGAGCCCTTTCCCCATGTTCCTGAAGTATTTCCCCTTGTTCCGGGGCCTTTTCCCCGTGGTCCTGGACCCTTTCCCTATGGTTCTGGACCCTTTTCCCGTGGTCCTGGACCCTCTCCCTTTGTTCCTGAAGCCTTTTTCCTATGTTCCTCAAGGCTTTACCTGTGTTCCTGAACCATTTCCCTATGGTCCTTAACCCTTTCCCTGTGGTTCCCCAATGGTCCTGGACCCTTTTCCAATGTTTCTGAGCCCTTTCCCTATGTTCCTGAAGTATTTCCCCTTGTTCCTGGGCCCTTTCCCCATGGTCCTGGACCCTTTACCTGTGGTCCTGAACCCTTTCCCTGATGTCGTGGACCCTTTCCCTATGGTCCTGGAAGCTTTCACCCTGGTCCTGGACTCTCTCCCTGTGTTCCTGAAGCCTTTTTGCTATGTTCCTAAAGCCTTTCCCAGTTTCCTGAACCATTTTCCTTGTGTCCCTGAATTCTTTCCTTTTGTTCCTAGGCCCTTTTCCCATTGTCCTGGACCCTTTCCCTATGGCCCTGGACCCTTTCCCATTGTTCCTGAACCCTTTTCTTATGGTTCTGAACCCTTTCCCTGTTGTTCTGGACCCTTTCCCTGTGGTCCTAGACCCTTTCCCGTGGTCCTGGACTCTTTCCTCATGTTCCTGGACCCTTTCCCAGTGTTCCTGAACCCTTTCCCTATGTTTTTTTAACCAATTCCCTATGTTCCTGAACCCTTTCCCTGTGGTTCTGGACCCTTTCCCCATGGTCCGGGACCCTTTTCCAATGTTCCTCAGCCTTTCCCCAGTTTCCTGAAGTATTTCCCCTTGTTCCTGGGCCCTTTCCCTGTGGTCCAGGACCCTTTCCCTGTGGTCATGGACCCTTTCCCTATGGTCATGGACCCTTTCCCTATGGTCCTTGACCCTCTCCCTTGGTTCCTGAAGCCTTTTTCCTATGTTCCTGGACCCTTTTCCAGCGTTCCTGAACCCTTTCCCTATGTTTCTGAATGCTTTCCCTGTGGTTCTTGACCCTTTCCCCGTGGTTCTGGACTGTTTCCCTGTGGTCCTGAAGCCTTTCCCCATGGTCCTGGACCCTTTCTCTATGTTCCTGGACCCTTTCCCAGTGTTTCTGAACCCTTTCCCTATGTTTCTGAATGCTCTCCCTATGGTCCTGAACCCTTTCCCTGTGGTTCTGGACCCTTTCTTCGTGGTTCTGGACCTTTTCCCTGTGGTCCTGACCCCTTTCCCCATGGTCCTGGACCCTTTCTCTATGTTCCTGGACCCTTTCCCAGTCTTCCTGAACCCTTTCCCTATGTTTCTGAACCCTTTCCCTATGTTCCTGAACCCTTTTCCTGTGGTTCTGGACCCTTTCCCTATGGTATTGGACCCTTTTCCAATGTTCCTGAGCCCTTTCCCTATGTTCCTGAAGTATTTCCTATTGTTCCTGGGCTCTTTCCCTGTGTTCCTGAAGACTTTTTCCTATGTTCTTGACGCCTTTCCCTGTGTTCCTGAACCCTTTCCCCATAGTCCTGAACCCTTTCCCTGTGGTCCTAGACCCTTTCCCGTGGTCCTGGACCCTTTCCCTATGTTTCTGAACCCTTTCCCTATGATCCTGAACCCTGTCCCTGTGGTCCTAGACCCTTTCCCGTGGTCCTGGACCCTTTCCCTAAGTTCCTGGACCCTTTCCCAGTGAACCTGAACCCTTTCCCTTTGTTCCTGAACACTTTTCCTGTGTTTCTGGACCCTTTCTTTGTGGTCCTGGACCCTTTCCCTATGTTCCTGGACCCTTTCCCAGTGTTCCTGAACCCTTTCCCTATGTTTCTGAACCCTTTCCCTATGTTCCTGACCCCTTTCCCTGTGGTTCTGGACCCTTTCGCCATGGTCCTGGACCCTTTCCCTATGTTCCTGGACCCTTTCCCAGTGTTTCTGAACCCTTTCCCTATGGTCCTGAACCCTTTCCCTGTGGTTCTGGACCCTTTCTTCGTGGTTCTGGCCCCTTTCCCTGTGGTCCTGACCCCTTTCCCCATGGTCCTGGACCCTTTCTCTATGTTCCTGGACCCTTTCCCAGTGTTTCTGAACCCTTTCCCTGTGGTTCTGGACCCTTTCCCCATGGTCCTGGACCCTTTCCCCGTGGTCCTGGACCCTTTCCCCATGGTCCTAAACCCTTTCCCTGTGGTCCTGAACCCTTTCCCTATGGTCCTAAACCCTTTACCTATGGTCCTGAACCCTTTCCCTGTGGTTCTGGACCATTTCCCTGTGGTCCTGGACCCTTTCCCGTGGTCCTTGACCCATTCCCTATGTTCCTGGACCCTTTTCCAGTGTTCCTGAACCCTTTCCCTATGTTTCTGAATGCTTTCCCTGTGGTTCTGGACTCTTTCCCCGTGGTTCTGGACCCTTTCTCTATGTTCCTGGACCCTTTCCCAGTGTTTCTGAACCGTTTCTTTATGTTTCTGAATGCTTTCCCTATGGTCCTGAACCCTTTCCCTATGGTCCTAAACCCTTTACCTATGGTCCTGAACCCTTTCCCTGTGGTTCTGGACCATTTCCCTGTGGTCCTGGACCCTTTCCCGTGGTCCTTGACCCATTCCCTATGTTCCTGGACCCTTTTCCAGTGTTCCTGAACCCTTTCCCTATGTTTCTGAATGCTTTCCCTGTGGTTCTGGACTCTTTCCCCGTGGTTCTGGAACCTTTCTCTATGTTCCTGGACCCTTTCCCAGTGTTTCTGAACCGTTTCCCTATGTTTCTGAATGCTTTCCCTATGGTCCTGAACCCTTTCCCTGTGGTTCTGGACCCTTTCTTCGTGGTTCTGGACCCTTTCCCTGTGGTCCTGACCCCTTTCCCCATGGTCCTGGACCCTTTCCCTATGTTTCTGAACCCTTTCCCTATGTTCCTGAACCCTTTCCCTGCTGTTCTGGACCCTTTCCCCATGGTCCTGGACCCTTTCCCTATGTTCCTGAACCCTTTCCCTATGTTCCTGAACCCTTTAAAACCCTCCCCCACCCCCTCCCTATGTGTTCTGAAAAAACCTCTCTCAACTACCAAAACCTCCCTTCCTGCGGTGACCCGGCAGCCAAAGGACCCAGTTTTGAGAGAGAAAAGCTGCATCAACACAAGGACCCATCTCGGCAGCATAAGGACCCATTTCGGCAACATAAGGACCCAGGGTCCTTATGTTGTCAACATAGGGACCCACTCCGTCAACATAAGGACCCACGTGGGTCCTTTGGTCCCCTTAAAGCGGGTCCTTATGTGTAACACACGCCCCTCTCTCTCTCTCTCTCTCTCTCTTTCTCTCTCTCCCTCCCCCCGATTTTGTACCAGATTTTGGATCTCCATCTCCAGTACATAGTAGGCGTACCTAACCCTTCCTCCATTCTCCTCCTCCAGGGGCCTGTATGTGGCAGGTAGGGTTAGGGGTGTGTGTGTGTATGTGCCCTGTGTCAGCCTCCTGCCACTAGGGGGTGCTGGGGTGCTCTGTACATTGGTGAGTTATGGGTGTAGGGAGGGGATCTATCACACCTGGCCATGGGCCAGTAAGGTTGATAACTCTTTACTGAAGGTAGCTGCACTAGTGCATCATGACATCAGGTTTGTATGATGCACTTATGAAGTTAAGGTGAGACTCGTGAGAACTTCAACAGTGCATCCTGCCTATCTCTGGGAGTGTGTCAATCAGCCCTGTACGATCGGTATGATGCATGAATGTAACCTTGACGACTTGTAAGGGCTGCATTTATGCATCACGACAATAGGCACTGATGCATTTATGCATAAATGGCCCTTAAAGGGTTAAGCATAATGCATGAAAAGGTTTTTATCGTCTCTTTTCGTTGTCCTGCATCCCGACATAAAGCAAGCCATCGCAAGAATATTGACCCAATAGGAATTTTAAGATACATGAGTTCACCCCTGTTAACTAGCGTCTCGAGGGCCCTGCAGTGGCGAATTTAGACACGCCTCCTCATTTTTCCTGTGATTTTGAGTTAATTTGGTTCATTTAAGCCTGAAATTTAACCAAAATAAGGGTTACTGGTGTAACTGATGGGCGTGTCCCCTTCGGTTTCAAAATAATGGATCCGCCAATGCTCATGACCACCGAGGACTACGATACCCTAGAGCTTGGGGGGGGGGGGGGGGTCCTTCCAGGGTTGGAGATGCTGTTCACCTCCAGGTGCAAAGAGGTAAAGGTGGCAATTAGATAGTTATTATAGCACCTGGAGGTCACTGTAGGCATACTACATATATACTGGTAGACGAGCCCCTCATGATGGAAGGAGAAAGTACATTGTAATGAGTAGGTAGTGGTTGTTCACTCTTCAAAGTGGAATAGTGCAATAGTAAAATAGACCCTTAAAAATAGATCTGTTTCCTGTCCAGAGAGTGGGATTTTCAGACCTATGAGGGAGGGAAGGGAACATTTTTTTTTAGGAAAATATTTTTATTTGGTATGGTCATCGTAAGCGGGGACAACATGAATTTGCCATCATGTTCTAAGATTTAGTGATTGGAAACCCAGATTCTTATAAATGCAGATGGACCCCAATTTTTTTTCAGAACTCAGGAAAATATTTTCCCATTCTCACAAAAGAAATGCACCAGGCCTCTGGACAGGAAACACATTTTTAAGGGTGGCCATATAGTGGAAAAGTAAGATATGTTCCAAACATTGGAACGTTTGGGGACTGGTAAATGTGATTATATTCCATACATAACAAATGGGCTCCTGTTCGCCTGGCCATAGGCATTTTACGGTGTATTTCTAATTGGGGGAAATTATGTCGTGCACTGCACAGGGGTGTGAAATTTGTCATCTGTATCACAATTTCTCTCGGCCCGAGAGTCATTCTGTCGGCTATAGCCGATTGCTACATGGTTTCACAAAAACTGTATTGCCTACCCCCTATAAGCTGTGGACATAAGTTGTCAAGGTTTACCCATCAGGTGGTCTAATATCGATCTGTGCAGGTGTCTGTCCATACAATATACAGCACCCTTGGTGCAACCATGCTTCAGGGTTATACAATTCCTAACGCGTTGCTATGGCAATTACATGATTTAGCCTCGTTGCCAAGGCAATTATGCGCATCATTACATGATGGCACTGACACTGTATGCATGCCGTATTCTGTGACAATAATTCAGCCTGAACAATAAACCACCCCTTGGTGTGGGGATGAATTGTATATGATGCGCCATTATTTTGTTGCCATGATGCACTGCAGTGATGGCGAATAACTCGCTGATGTTGGCATGATGCACTTATGCAGTGGCGATTAACTCGCTGGTAATAAACTGCCTCAAAAGGAGATACTAGTATTCAATAGTACCTTAAATCCTCGTGTTTTATACGGCCTTCTCCTAGGTAAACCTACCAAATGATAAGAATGCAAATATTCATCGGTATTCCTGCCAGGTAATATACATCATTTGAAAGATATTTGTCTTGTGAATCTCAAGATGTACTTTGTTAGCATATGACATGTGGTCATTGCAAGCAAAATCATGAGCATTCCCTTGGGTCAATTGCACAATATAATACATGTAGTACACTGTAACAAAAATGTCGTCAAATAAGGGCACGTCCCAAAGTTTCCAGAGATCCATCGTTATTTTCTCAGAGATTCCTTGTACATTTGTGTGTACCACTGTGCTACCACCTGGGGTTTCTTGTAAAAACTACACTGGTCCAGTGCTTTTCAATTACAGTGGTACACTGTTCACTTTTACAAGGATCCCCGGTAGATTCAACAATTATTTTTACAGTGGATATATACTAGTATACTACATGTAGTAGTATAGTAAGGTGTAGTGTAGTTGTATATTGTGCTTGTAAGGTAGTGGTTAGATTTAGATACCTTGTTGTTTGTGACCTGCACCAACTGGAGGAGTCCTGCTTCTTTCCTCCAGGGTCTAACACTTACTAAATAGGTCATGTGCTAAACCTTTAACTCTTTTGTGGCAAATGGTGTAAGTCTATTCATGCATATTGCCTAGTGGTTGTCATGATGCCTGAATGCAACTAGGGCGAGTTACTCGCAGGGGCTGCATCCAAGGGTTGATACACTCCCTGACTGTCAGTTTGATGCACCAATGAAGCACCACCATTAGTGCATCATGACAATAAATGGAAATCAAGCTCTGAGATATCACAGTTCTTAAATGGTTATAGTTTTTCCCGCATTAATTGGGGCCGACTTATAGGCCTCAACTATTGGTATAAGCCCTTGAAGGACCGCTGATGTAGGAGTGCATCGTGCCCATTGGTCGGCATGGTGCACCAATGAAGTGCTGGTGACTCTTTTTACCATCACTTCATTGCATCAAGCTGACCCTGCTGGGCTGTATCAATCCCGGTAGGGTCGGCATGATACTTGAATGTAGTCCTGGCGAGTTACTCGCCAGGGCTACATTCATGCCTCATGCCGACCTATGGGTATTATGCATTAGTGGCCCTTAAAGGTTAGGGGCTGTAAGGCGGTCAGAAACAAGGCTCACAGAACTCAGGCCTTTATAACGTCAGGTTTCTTCTATATATGGTAGTGGTCAAACGCTTAAGTGTCACACAATGCATTAAGCCTTTAACCCTTTAAAGGCCCATTGTGTATCAATGCATCGTGGTGACAGCTTGAGAGTCGGCGTGTGTAAACTCGCCAGCTCTTCATGGGTGCATCATGAACACCAATGGTAGAATTCATAAAAAACTTTAAGAACCGCTGATGCAGGAGTGCATCATGCCTATTGGTCGTCACTCTCACCAGCACTTCATTGGTGCATCATGCCGGCTATATGGGAACGTGTTAATCCCACAGGGTCGGTATGATGCATGAATGTAGCCCTGGCGAGTAACTCGCCAGGGCTGTATTCATGCATCATGACGACCAATGGGCATGATGCATTGATCAGGGCTCGACAAATCAGTTTGGATAACGTGTGCCCACTGGGCACATAGGCAAATAAAAGTTTCACCCAACAGGTAAGCTGTGCCCAGCACCTTTGCTTTATATACCTAAAATTACATATTTAGATAGATGGAACACACATAGTTTTAAGATTAAAAGAGGGGGGGGACGATTTTATTTCATTAAATCTCTGGTGAAACAACTCCATTTAAAGTTTCAGAGACAATATCAGCAACATAGTATCATGCTGATGTCTTTATTAGCTTCTTGACAGCTGTGCCCATTGGGCTCAACTTGAAAATTTCTTTGTGCCCAGTGAATTTTTTTTTTTGAGTCACGGGCATTGGGCACAGGGATTTGTCGAGCCCGGAGCATTATCAGTCTTTAAAGGGTTAAGTATATCTTGTTTTCATTATGGATGAGCGCAGCCCTGGTACATATCATGGTGATAAAAGCATTAAAACACTTGCCCTGTTTTAAAGTAGTACGTTAGTTTTTACCAATGCGTTACAAATTGAACCTAAACAGGGTGCATGTTACATTCAGTACACACCAAGTCAAACTTGAATCTGATTTGAACCTAGGCCAAGGGGACCACCATAACACCAAGACTGGCCCTAGCTCTGAGCTCTTCTCCAAACCTCTTTTATGATCTTTCAGTCAGCGACTTACCCCCATGATTTATATATTTTGAAAGATTTTCCATTGCTCTAAATGATGATATAAAAATCAATGGAGTTGAGCAAGTGTACACCATGGAATCTCTGTTCCCTCCTACAACACATACCCCCGGGCACATACCTTTAATATATCCAATACCATTACAGGCATATCATATCTAATCCATTCCTCTTACATATTAATGCTTCCCCCTAACATAATACCATACATTCCCTCAATTACCTACACTATTCCGGGACACTATTCCTCTTACAATATTAAAACACAGCCATGTCCGACTTACCTTGTTACAGCTAAGGTTATGATATTTCAGACCAATTCCCTCCAGATGGCAAACCATTCATCTAAGTCCTGATCCAGGTGGTACTATTGTACGTTACTGTTGTTATACCTTATTGGTTTGATCCCTGCAGGGACTGGAGTATAACCTTAGTGGTAGGTCCTCCTGTAGGTTTATAGTGTAACCTTCTTACTCCAGTGCCCATACACAACTACTAGGCTCAACCTGTGTTTTCATACCGGTCCCAGTCACGTGATCACTTTAACCCTTTAAGGGCCACTGATGCAGAAGTGCATTATGTGCATTGGTTGTCATGATGCGCCAATGAAGTGCTGGCGAGACTGCTCGTCAGCACTTCATTGGAGTATCATGCCGACCCTACGGGGCTGTATATTGACCCCGTGGAATCGTCATGAAGCATTTATATAAATGCAGCGCTGGTCAGTTACTCGACAGGGCTGCATTCATGCCTCATGACGACCAATGATGCATTAATGCATCAGCGGCCCTTAAAAGGTTAGCAGCAGCCTGTTCTATAGGGCGCTAGTGCATTCTGCTATGGACGCCGCCATCTTGATTTAAGAGCAGTGCATTCTGGGTAGGTCTCCTAAGACACCCCTCCCTACTGATTCAGCTAAGGGGGGGGGGGGGTTTGGTAACGTAGACAAGGAGACAATTTTGGATGACCAAGGAGCATAAAACACTTAGGGGGTTTACTTCGGTGGACAATTATTCCAGGGACCTCCCATGGCCCAAAATCATGGTGCAGCGTTTGCAGACATTTGAATATATAAAACAGTAGCAGGCTTCACTAATAGTTTTCTAAAAGAACCAAAGTGTGGTTTATATTTATAGTACCTATAGGAAGATAGAGTTGACAGTATTTCAATCAATAATCTCATTCTATCAAGATACCTTGATGCCCAACTGTTGTATAACAGCAACTGATGAGTTTAATATGAGCATCATTGATGACTGTCCCATGGGGGAGGTGAGGTGAGGGGGGGGGTAATTATAAAGGCTTCACCGTGGGATACTATTAGCATATTCATGGGTACACTTATTCTATGCTTACATAATACATAATAGCAGTTGTAACCATTCTGTGAATGGCTGCATATTCTACCTGTACATTTTTAATATAGTATTCCCGCTGATTTCTGCCATTGTTGTGCGACCAAGTTTGTGTGCCACCAGCGCACATGAAATACAAGTACCGTAAAACGCTGCATATAAGCCGCTAATTCATATAAAGCAGTGGCACATTTAAACACCCGGGCGCTTATTAATTTCAATAACCCTCCCTCTACCCCCAGTCCTTATTTGTATTGAGGCCGATGTATATTTGAATACTGTTTTTAGTGCTTATGATTGATTTCAACAACCCCCTAACCCGCGTATACCAGACCGGTGCTTATTTGAGACCCCTGCGCTTTAACGGGCCAATAAGGTAGACCATTTCGGAGGTGCGGCTTATTGAGTCTAAATCTGCCACTGCCCTGAGTGAGGAAGCCACTAATATATGATATAAAATGCACATGGGCTGGAAAATACCGTAAAGTCTCTATGAGTGGTTTCAGGGCGTAGGAAGCAAAGTTTTATTGGGGAGGCCCAGAGGGCTCGGTTGGGGGGCCTGCTATATTTTTATATAGGCTTATATAGGGAACCTCCTCGTTATTGGGGGGCCCAGCCCCCCCCCCCTTTCCTACGCCCCTGCGGCTTGCAGTATAAATGCAGGTGTCGTGTGGAATATACCCGAGGCTTTACAGTAGAACAGAAGGCATTTACATTGTTAGAGATATGCCATGAACTTGTAGTGCCGTAGTACCTCAGGTAAAAGCCGCGGCTGAGGCCTCCTGTGCCCTTTAGAAACAGCACAAAACAAGAGTGCGTCTTATAGGCAGGTTACCTTTATCATAGAGCCATACTAAACATCTCAAAAGTCAAGTTCCAGGCGCACCTTATATTTAAGTATTTATTTATCTGTGCCTTAAATGCAGGATGCGCCTTATGCACAAGGTTCTACGGTAGTAACAGTGACGAGGATGCTGTTACCAAAGTACGTAGTAGAGACTGTGTATTAAATATACACCAAACAGACAAGGATATATTTGTGTGGGTGGGTGGTGTAGGCTCCACCAGTCATATACCATAAAACTCCGCTTATAAGCCGCTTATACATGACCCCCTTCAGCACCTTATTTGGTCAGCACAGTGGCAGATTTAGAGGTGGGGGCGGGGTGCACGTACCCCATATTCCCCATTACTTAAGCGTTTAATTACATATTTTGGACCCCAAAATTTGCTCAAAATTAAGGTGTGTGCCCCCTCCTTTTCAGGAGCGCCCCCTCCTTTTCCAGATCCTAGATCCGCCACTGCAGCAAAAGCTGGGGGTACGCCTTATACGTGAGAATTTTATATTATAGAGCAGTACTAACCTAACGTGACGAAATTTTACTCCTGGTGCACCCTATACCGTCTTAGCGGGATTAATTAACAGCCGCTACCACGGTATAAGAATTAGGATGGACCTGAGTTGGAGTGCGCCTTATATATATATATATATATATATATATATATATATATATATATATATATATATATATGTATATATATATATGTATGTATATATATATATATATATATATATATATGTATGTATGTATGTATGTATATATATATATATATATATATATATATATATATATATATATATATGCGCAGTGCGCCTTATACACCGGGTTTTCTGGTAGCAACAGCCGCAGCTGCAAATAGATGTCATACATGTTTCCGTCTGTCAGCTTCCTGTCCTAGACCTTGTCATAATGACTGGTGTTTGTGGTAACTTCTGCCTAACTCTCCCCATTTGTGGTTTACTGTATAATTCTGCCGTACCCCATGAGTATGCCAATCCCATAACCTAGACTAGTAGTGCAAAGAGGGACGGGAAATGAGAACTCTTCTATACGAAATAACCCCCCATATAGGTTACACTATATGTGGGCATGTCTCGTATAAAATTAATGTTGATTTCCAGTTACATTTATACCCAGGGTCTTTGTACAAGGTTTATCCGGCAGTTTGTTTTGTATCATTTACCAACATTTTACTGTTTAACAGTGCTTTATTGCTCTGCTAAGCACACTTTGCTCTATGGGCATACATGAATGTATAGCTCTGGCAAGTAGCAATATAAAGTTGATACCCACTCCTACAGGCTACAAACTTGACTGGAGCTGGTTCTGGGGACATGCACTGATAAGATGGCTTTTCACAGGAAGTGGGTGATACCAAGGGACAAGGTACCTATCAAGGTATGCTGGTTGAGGTAAGATCCACCTCAACCAGCAAAATTCAAAATAGCAGATCCTCCTTACGTCCATACTAGGAGCTATAGCGAGCACTACAGGGCTGTAGAGGTAGCGGGGTGCATTATTGACCATAGAAGAAATTCTCTCTATTCACTGCAGAATAGGATGCATTACTTAATCACTGGTCCCCATCATGCGGGCTGTTACAAGTGCTTATTTCGCAAGGTACCAAATCAAGCAATGGCGGGTCGAATGGATGACCTGGAAACTCGGTATAGGACTGGTAGCATGTGGCTTATTGCTTGCTATATCCTCATCATGACACACCTGTGGAACAGCCTTCAACCATCCCTCATAACCCCCCCCCCCTCCTAACCAACACATCCCACCCACACACCACTACCATTACCTGCCACGTGCAACATGTAAACCTTGGACCCTTTAAGGGCTGCTGATGCAGGAGTGCATCATGCCCATCGGTCGTCATGATGCAGTATTGAGGTACTGCCGAGCATCATGCTGACCCTTTGTGGGTGTACCGACCCTGTAGGGTCAGCATGATGCATAAATGAAGCCCTAGCAGGTTACTCACCAGTCATTATACGACCAGGTCCAGCGAAAGTGATGCAGGTCTAAAGTGAGCAGATGCGGCACGAGCAGACATGGGACGAGCAGACACGGGACAGATATTTTTCCAATATTTGCCTGTGATGCCAACATATTTTTTATTTTATGTGAATAACTTCTTCCCGTAGAGATAGCATTGCGCGGCCGATCCGCACACCCCCAGTGGCGTAACGTGTCTCGATCCACCACAGCCGCCGATCCAGTACTGCAGCCTCGATCTGGGCGCATGTAAACATTCAAAATGGCGGACCGCCGCTCGTACGGGGCAATACGGTAACGGATTTTGTCAATTTTCAGTTAATTAAAGACTCTAAAAACATAAAATAAATATAGAACTAAACTCCCCTGGTGTCCTCGGTGTCCGATCCACCCCTCGGGGGGAGTCTCCGCCTCGGGCTAACGCCCTCGGGGGAGACCCCCCCCTCATGGTGGATCGGCCACCTCGTACACCACGGTCGTTTAGTTCTATCTATGAACATATGGGACAAATATGGTACTGTTAGATTAGCTATGCCTCTGAACTTATCAAATCATTAGTTTCAGCTTTGTAATGTCCAGAAAAAGAGTTTTAAGCAAATTTTCTCTCTTGTCCCGCATCTGCTCATTTGCTTGTCCCATGTCTTCTCATTTATGGAGCAGCTCATCAGTTCTTAGCCTATTACAACCACAATTCTTTCATCTATGGGGTATTATGGCCTCAAGGAATTTCACAGAACCATATTTGTCCCGTATGTTCAAAATTTGTGGCTATCATAGTTAAATAATGTTAAAAAAATATGTCCCGTGTTTGCTCGTCCCGCATCTGCTTGTCCCGCATCTGCTCACTTCAGACCTGCATCACTTTCGCTGGACTTGGTCATACATTAATGAAATAGCAGTCCTTAAAGGGTTGAACTCCACTAGTGCATTGATGCAACAATTTACATGCACATTGGGCGTCATGGTAATACACTGCCAGACCATGGTACGTTCCCAGAGGGTCAGCATGATACACTAACGAAGTACTTCATTGGTGCATCATGCCGACCACTGTGTATGTTTCCAGAGACTGAGCCTGTGGGTTTGATTGATTGATTTGTGTTTTACAGCACTTTAGCGGTACTAAGTGGCTATCCTGTGCTTCACAGGTTGATGGGCACTATCAGCGGAGATGGTGGTATGATTTGTCTATGTGGGGGAAGTAATCATTAGGTTTCAACTAGATGTTATTGTAGACCAAGGGCTTTTATATATCCCAATATTTCTTCTGGTTTGTGTTTCTCGAATAGTTCTTTCAAGCTTGTACAAGCGTGGTATTGTGCCCTGTAGGGACACTGTTGGCAATCGATGAGGATGTGCTCTACTGTGAGGGGCATTGCATGGACTGAGCCTGTTGGCCATGCATGGACTGAGACTGTGGGCAATGCATGGACTGAGACTGGGCATTGCATGGACTGAGACTGTGGGCAATGCATGGACTGAGCCTATGGGCAATGCATGGACTGAGACTGTGGGCAATGCATGGACTGAGCCTATGGGCAATGCATGGACTGAGACTGTGGGCAATGCATGGACTGAGACTGTGGGCAATGCATGGACTGAGCCTATGGGCAATGCATGGACTGAGACTGTGGGCAATGCATGGACTGAGACTGGGCATTGCATGGACTGAGCCTGTTGGCCATGCATGGACTGAGACTGTGGGCAATGCATGGACTGAGACTGGGCATTGCATGGACTGAGACTGTGGGCATCGCATGGACTGAGCCTATGGGCAATGCATGGACTGAGACTGTGGGCAATGCATGGACAGAGACTGTGGGCATCGCATGGACAGAGCCTGTGGGCAATGCATGGACTGAGCCTATGGGCATCGCATGGACTGAGCCTGTGGGCATTGCATGGACTGAGACTGTGGGCATTGCATGGACTGAGCCTGTGGGCATTGCATGGACTGAGACTGTGGGCAATGCATAGACTGAGCCCGTGGGCATTGCATGGACTGAGCCTGTGGGCATCACATGGACTTAGGCCATTGCATGGACTGAGCCTGTGGGCATCGCATGGACTTAGATTGTGGGCAATGCATGGACTGAGACTGTGGACATCGCATGGACTGAGACTGTGGGCAATGCATGGACTGAGCCTGTGGGCATCGCATGGACTGAGACTGTGGGCAATGCATGGACTGAGCCTGTGGGCATGGCATAGACTGAGACTGTGGACATTGCATGGACTGAGCCTGTGGGCATCGCATGGACTGAGCCTGTGGGCATCGCATGGACTGAGATTGTGGGCATCGCATGGACTGAGCCTGTGGGCATCGCATGGACTGAGATTGTGGGCAATGCATGGACTGAGTTTGTGGGCAATGCATGGACTGAGACTGTGGGCATCGCATGGACTGAGATTGTGGGCAATGCATGGACTGAGATTGTGGGCAATGCATGGACTGAGCCTGTGGGCATCGCATGGACTGAGATTGTGGGCAATGCATGGACTGAGACTGTGGGCAATGCATGGACTGAGCCTGTGGGCATCGCATGGACTGAGATTGTGGGCAATGCATGGACTGAGATTGTGGGCAATGCATGGACTGAGCCTGTGGGCATCGCATGGACTGAGATTGTGGGCAATGCATGGACTGAGATTGTGGGCAATGCATGGACTGAGCCTGTGGGCATCGCATGGACTGAGATTGTGGGCAATGCATGGACTGAGACTGTGGGCAATGCATGGACAGAGACTGTGGGCATGGCATAGACTGAGACTGTGGACATTGCATGGACTGAGCCTGTGGGCATCGCATGGACTGACCCTGTGGGCATTGCATGGACTGAGCCCATTGGCATTGCATGGACTGAGCCCATGGACAATGCATGGACTGAGCCTGTGGGCATCGCATGGACTGAGCCTGTAGGCATGGCATGGACTGAGACCATCACATGAACTGAGACTGTGGGCATCGCATGGACTGAGCCTGTGGGCATGGCATAGACTGAGACTGTGGACATTGCATGGACTGAGCCTATGGGCATCGCATGGACTGAGACTTTGGGCAATGCATGGACAGAGCCTGTGGGCATTGCATGGACTGAGACTGTGGGCATCGCATGGACTGAGCCTGTGGGCATTGCATGGACTGAGCCTGTGGGTATCGCATGGACTGAGACTGTGGGCAATGCATGGACAGAGCCTGTGGGCATTGCATGGACTGAGACTGTGGGCATTGCATGGACTGAGCCTGTGGGCATTGCATGGACTGAGCCTGTGGGCATCGCATGGACTGAGACTGTGGGCAATGCATGGACAGAGCCTGTGGGCATTGCATGGACTGAGACTGTGGGCATCGCATGGACTGAGCCTGTGGGCACAGCATGGACCAACCCTGTGGGCATCACATGGACCAACCCTGTGGGCACTGCATAGACTGACCCTGTGGGCACAGCATGGACCGACCCTGTGGGCATTGCATAGACTGAGCCTGTGGGCATCACATGGACTGTCCCTGGGGGCATTGCATGGAC
Source organism: Acholoe squamosa (assembly GCA_949317995.1). Lineage (NCBI taxonomy): Eukaryota > Metazoa > Annelida > Polychaeta > Phyllodocida > Polynoidae > Acholoe > Acholoe squamosa. The sequence continues at coordinate 58,543,023 of OX439048.1, read as the reverse complement.
TGAGCCTGTCTGCATGGCATGGAGCCAGGTGGCATCCCAAGCCCGGAGGCATCGCATGGTCCATTAAGCCATCATGCAGCCTTGAAAGGGTTACCTTAATGGATGACCAATGTAACAGGTGCTAAGCGCCTATCTTATCTAAACTCTAATAAATTCAAGATTGACACTGCTGACTTTTTTATTTGCAAAACCATAGGAATCCACATTGCAGGTGTTTTATTTTGTTTGTTGGTTTGTTTTCTTCTCATGTTTTCCTCCGCCTAAATGCTGGATTAATCATTCTAAAGGTTATGATAGATTGGCATTGAACCAAATGCCAACTGAATATGTGCTGAAAATCTTTTGACATCTCTGCCCTCATTTTTTTTTTTTGTATTTTTATGCTAGCAAGCCAAACCATTATTTTCATATTCAGGAATTTATATTAAGATCTTAGAGATTCCAGACTCGTGTGCATAATAACCATTCAAGGGCAGCTGATGCAGGAGTGCATCATGTCCATTGCCCGTCTTGATGAACCAATGAAGTGCTTGCGAGTCATTCGAGCATCATGCCAACCCTCTGGGTGTATATCGACCCTCTGGGTGTACCGTAATCTCCCGCGTATAAGACGCAGTGCGCGTATAAGACGCACCTAGAGTTTTAGAAAATTCTCAAAAAATTGAAAAATTCATAACTTTGGTTCTACTGAGTGAATTTTCAAAATTTAAAAACCTGTGTGTAGCTTGGGCCCCCTGGACCCCCCTGGGCCCCCTTATGCCCTATTATGACCATTATGGCATATAACATATCAAAAGAAAGGTCTTGGTGTCCCCCTTGTGGATCCAAGGAGTACTAAAACCCCTCGTATAAGATGCGTCTTATACGCGGGAGATTACGGTATATTAACCCCATAGGGTCAGCATGATGCATGAATGTAGCCCTGGCAAGTTACTCGCCAGGGCTGCATTCATGCATTAGATAACCAATAGGATTGATGTATTAATGTATTAGAAGCCCATAAAGGTTTAACAAATAGGCATAATGTATGGGGGTTATTATCTCCCACTAAGTGGGAGGGGCATTAATCAACCTGTTTTGATTTACCCTTTAAAGGCCATTGACTACTTTGACACACCATATCCATAAGGCATTATGATGCAACAATGTGGCCCTGGCAAGTAACCCGTATTCCGAGTTAGCAGGTTGTCCCATGGGCGCTGCCATTACTGGAGCTTGTTATCAGTGAGTTCTACTGATAAAACTTATCAGATGGGTACCAGTTGGCCCCCGAGAGGACCACAGTGAATAGTTGGTGTCATTTCATTGGCTGATAATCAAACCATCTAAGGCCTATACAGTACATGTCGTCGCCTCTGTGCAACAAGGTTGTCACTCACAATTTGGCAAAATTGAGTTTTCTTCTGTTTTAAAATCTATTGACTCTTATCTACCTTCTATTGAAGCTCTGTCTACGATATATGTGTCTACAGGCCCAAATGCAATAGAGTTGTGTCAATTGTGTACCTAAGTAATTGCAACACTTCTTTTGCCTATCCTGAAAAAACTTGAAATATGCAGATACAACCTTGTTGCACTGAGGCGACGATATATACCAGGGATATAATCATGTCGACGCTATGGCATAACGTTGATACATCCCTGACCGGTCAGCATGATGCACCAATGAAGTGCTGGTGAGCAGTCTCGCCAGCACTGCATTGGTGCATCATGCTGACCAAGGTACCTGGGTTTGGAAGCATCATTGTGCCCTTAAAGGGATAACTGTAACAACAGTCTACATGTTTTTGATAAACACTTCATATAGACCAGAATGTCTATAAATCTCTATGCGGGAGGTTCACTGTGGGAGGTATATATTGTATTCAAAATAATAGATGCACTTGGCCATTCACCATTAACCCTTTAAAGGCCGATGATGCATTAATGCATCATGCCCATTGGTCGTCATGATGCACCAATGAAGTGCTGGAAAGACTACTCACGAGCACTTCATTGGTGCATCATGCAGACCCTCCGGGAGTATATGTCTCAACCCGGGAGGGTTGGCATGATGCACCAATGAAGTGCTGGTGAGACTACTCACCAGCACTTCATTAGTGCATCATGCCGACCCTCCGGGAGTATATGTCTCAACCCCAGAAGGTCAGCATGATGCACCAATGAAGTGCTGGCGAGACTACTCATTGGAGCATCATGACCACCAATGGGCATGATGTATTAATGCATCAGTGGCCCTTAAAGGGTTAAGGAGAGGATAATTCATCAATGCATCATGCCGACAGGGATTGATACCCCGGCCCCCGCACTTCCTGTATCAACTGACACCATCCTCGTTACCAGAATTGAAAATCATCCCCTATCCCCTGATTTTTGAGCAAAATAGGTACCCTATTTTCAGTTAAATCACTGACTTTTGAGGCCTTAAAATGAACCCTATTTTTGAGAAAACACTGATATCTCTAGAAATTCCACCCTTTTTATTGTGAACCACTGTCAAGTAATCTTGTTCATATCACTCCCCAAGTAGACCTCTGAATTTAATAAAACCGTAGTGTTGTAGATTTTAATAGAATAGACCTGTGAGACATGGCGCGGCAACTTGTACTCTTGTGTCTAGTGATAGAATAATAGGAAAGCTAACTTCAAAGGCAATTAAAGGTTGTACCATCTGGCTCACCCTGTAACTCTTGTGCTGCTTTGTACTACTAGGTACTACTACTACCGAGAAGTTCTGCCTGCCCATAGATGACCACTACAAATGGTAGAGGTGGGCATGTTCAATGACCCAGAACCAGCACCAAGGACCCCAGAATGACTAGGGTTGTGTGTGGCAGTCTTACCAACCCCAACAGCATACAGCTGGTCACAACCCCCTCCCCACCAAACTGGTAACCCCCTCCCCTCTGTAGACAGGGTACACCAAGTTTAGCATTTGTCTCTCCATAGAGATTTATAGAGATTCTAAACAGTAAATATCTTCTTCAAATACAGAACATATGATCCAAATGTACCATAACCCCGTGAGATGAAACCTTTAGTACATATATACAGCAATTTCAGACCACAGAATTATCAGATAAAGCCTACAGAGATGTATTGGTGAATCTTAATTTTGTCTTATGCTAATCTTCCATAGAGCTCCAGGAGCTGAAATGTCTAATCTAATCATAAAACCCAAACTGAACGTATATCACAAAAACAAGTTATCTACCATTAGTACATACATATGCTGATAACAATGCCTCAATATTGTGCCAAAATAGTCCATAGGAGAAGAACAGTGAACGAAAATAGAAATCATGGCTCCCCTATCCCTTACACCATGGCGACTCTGAACCATTGACTAGTCTACAAGTCTCACTAGTAGGACTTAGAGTCGCCGCGCTAATTATTAAATCTAACCAATGCTAGTAAAATTTGGTTAGATTTACTTGATTTATACTTCAATGGCTGTATGTTACCATGATTTGTACCCTAATCATCACTTTTTACCCCCCCCCCTCCCTGTTTCCTTATTCACAGATTCCTCTTGGAAATACGACCCCTATCTTTTGAAAAACGCAGACATGCAGAACTTGATAAATTATACCCTATATCAGTGCTTTTGGTAACGCGGATGGTGTCCAGCTGATGTGGAAGTGCGGGGGCCGGGATTGATACACTGCTGGAGGATCGATACAACTCACCCAAGGCAGGCAGACTATTAAAAGGTGGATAGTCCACTGATACATCCAGCAGCATGATGCAAAAATGAAGCCATCACTTCATTGGTGCATCATAAAAACCGATAGGCATGATGCATTCTTGCATTAGGCAAAGAAAAAAGTTGTGTGTTTCAGGTAACATGCTGAAAAAAATTAGGTAGGGTACCGTAGGTCGGATTTTTTTTTTATATTTAGTAATTTTTTGCTGGCAACACTGCTCGCCAGCACTTCAGCATGATGCTCCTATGAAGTGCTGGCAAGCAGTCTCGCCAACACTTCATGGGTGCATCATGCATTATTGCATCAGCGACCCTTAAAGGGTGTGTGTGAGCGTGTGCCTTGTTGGCTGCAGCTATTTGCCTTTAACAGTTAAACATGTTTGTACTTTTTATATGTGGACATACACATAATGTATGTAAATACACGGGCTATAAAAAGGCCTCAGAAAAAAATTGCTGCTTTCAGGTAACGGGGTGGCGGAAATTTCATTTTAATTATTCTTAAGAAATGATTTAAGGCTGACTGTAAATCTTCATCTTTTAACACAATTTTGAAGCGCAGGGGGATCCTGGCATTATTCCACCTTGATTGGCAAGTAACTCATATCAGCTATGTTCATGCATAATTATCACGCCCGGGATGGGGTTAATTCAGGCTTCAACGTTCTAAATGAACGAATTTCCCATAGATCAAATAATAATAACCCACTCCACTTAAGTTATGATGTCCTTTCTATCAGTAGGATTTACTCATAATGTCAGACTCTAGTTTGGGGATTTAGTTACGATGTAAATCTCTAGTCGTTGGATTTGGTCATGATGTTTACATCTAGAAGTGGGTTTTTGGTGTGATGTAAGGCCTTTAGTTACGATGTAAATCTCTAGTGGTTGGATTTGGTCATGATGTTTACATCTAGAAGAGGGTTTTAGGCGTGATGTAAGGCCCTTAGTCATGATGTTTACATCTAGAAGAGGGTTTTAGGTGTGATGTAAGGCCCTTAGTCATGATGTTTACATCTAGAAGTGGGTTTTAGGCGTGATGTAAGGCCCATAGTCATGATGTTTACATCTAGAAGTGGGTTTTAGGCGTGATGTAAGGCCTTTAGTCATGATGTTTACATCTAGGAGTGGGTTTTAGGTGTGATGTAAGGCCCTTAGTCATGATGTTTACATCTAGGAGTGGGTTTTAGGCGTGATGTAAGGCCTTTAGTCATGATGTTTACATCTAGGAGTGGGTTTTAGGTGTGATGTAAGGCCTTTAGTCATGATGTTTACATCTAGGAGTGGGTTTTAGGTGTGATGTAAGGCCTTTAGTCATGATGTTTACATCTAGGAGTGGGTTTTAGGCGTGATGTAAGGCCCTTAGTCATGATGTTTACATCTAGAAGTGGGTTTTAGGTGTGATGTAAGGCCCTTAGTCATGATGTTTACATCTAGAAGTGGGTTTTAGGTGTGATGTAAGGCCCTTAGTTATGATGTAATAACTCTAGTGATGAGAGTTTCAGTAGAAGCTTTGACAGATTGGAAGACCCTTCTACTGCCAGTACTAAGGGGTCCTCTACATGCTGTACCGTAAGTACTCAGGTTAAAGTCTTCGCTAATCATAGATAATCATATGCATAAACCTAGCAGCGGCATGTAGGATTATCCCAAAGTCTAGGTGTGTCTTAAGGGCGGGGTGATTTTCTGTTAAATCATCAGTGACTACTTTTAAAAATCAAGCCTGACGTGTCCCATATGGTCCATAATAGGATTTGCTGGAACCCGGAGTATGTCCTATCCCCAGGTAGCGGGACCCTTGGTAGAGGTGCCATTGCTTAATTGGGTAACTGGAGAGATAAGCACTACCCCTGATAATAGGTTATAACAGTCAGCATGAAGGGGACAAGTTGTAATGTAATGTACCCTAAATATTCTGCAGTGAACGAAAGGAATTGTCTCATTGGTTAATAATGCATCCCGCTACCCTTGCATATATATATATATATATATATATATATATATATATATATATATATATATATATATATATATATATATATATATGCATGAGAGGGTTTACGGCACATGCATGTTGAGTGTTATCAGTCACGATATGACAACAGTGACAGTAAGAGCATACATTGCGGTACCATTATCTGATAAGGAAGTCAAATCAGTCCAACCAGTAGCCCCTGCAGTCACGACCCTCTTATCCACATACTAACAGAGCCTGTAGATGTCACCAATAGGAATGAATAATCAATTTCCCATATTGTTAGGGAGACATTTTTTTTTAAATTTTTCTTAACAATGCAGGGAAAGGAAGGGGGAGGGACACAGCAAAAATCACAGCAAAATCCTCTCCCCCCCCCATGAGTTCCGACCCCCACCCACCCCCTTCGCAGTTCATAAGAAAAGAAAACAATAAAAAAACAAATGACTGTTGCTACACAATGTGAATGGGAGAGGGGGTGCCTATAATACTGTTACTATGTAGGACACATTGCTATATCTTCTAATCAAAGGTGTGGGTTGTCACTTCCAATGCGGAGTGACCTAAACAACATGATTAATACTCAGAGGTGGGACAGACATGTTTTTAACCTGAGATTGCACCAAACAAGAAAAATGTGGCAAGGACCACGGATAGGAGTTGCCACTCCATCGCTAGCCACTGTGGGTGACGTCACTGAGGCAGCATGAGGTCACCAATGACGTCATAGGCCCGGGGGGCCAGTTCCCATATGATCTATAGTAACCATGTGCGTACAATACTAGAGGGAAAGGGGTACCTTTTTGGGGTTGGGGCGGGTCCTGCAGGATCCTTTGATAGGGGTACATTTTTGGGCATTTTGGGCAAAAAGGGGTAGGTTTTTAGGCTCAAAGACCACACCGATCTTCCAAAAACTCTAGTCTAGTGAAGAAGGGGTATATTTTGGTCCTTTTTCTCCAGCTTACCTCTTTCTTTTCCCACACTTTCTAAAGGGTAACACGCCACAAGGGGTACCTTTTTTTTTTTGCAAATTGGGAGGCGTCCTGCCAAAAGGAGTGGGATCTCTTGCAATTTTTTGGAGATTGGACAGGAGGATGGGAATCTCATCAATATCCCACCAAAAGGGGGGTACTTTTGAGAAATTCTGCCCCGCTAAAAGGGGTACCAAAGTCAAGGTGATGTACACACATGGTAACCATAAATCTGAGAGTTCCCCCACCCCCGGGGTCATAGGTGACAGGGAGAAAACCGAAAACATTATGGAGTTGCTACGGTCGCTACGCTCCCGGCCACTGACGCGGCTTGCAACTCCCTCTACGTTTATAATACCATGACCACTCCCTCCCTCTATGAGTGTAGAAGCTATGTATAGCTGTATTGGTTAACCCTTTTAAATGGCTTCAGGATCAAGTAGAGTATATAGGCCCCATAGGGTCGTCATTGTGCATGAATGCAGCCATGGCGAGTTACTCGCCAGGGCTGCATTCATGCATCATGACGGCCAATGGGCATGATGTGTTAATTGAGTTGAGACAGACTACACCAGTAGGTTTGGACAAAATTAAGGTGTTTTATTACATAATCAGGATGTAAGGACATACATGATTTTTTAAGGAACATAATAATAAATGAAACACCTTTGGGTCAGGGCCTACAACACCTGCACCCATATACCTTTATGAATGAATGTTGAATTATGGTATAACCTGGCTCAAGGCCAACAACCTATATAACCCAAAAACATAAAGTTACATAACACAAACATGAAAGTTGAGTGATTACTAAGGATGTGAGTAGTGATAACCAATGGTGGGTCCAGTGCCCTAGTATTGTCCCTTATATTATTGTTTTAGATTTAAGGGCGTGGAGGGTGGGGAAAAGTGTTGTTGACTCCCCAGGTGAAGACAGGTAAGTGCGGGAAAAACTAGAGGGCCGGACCCAGGTAAGGTGACCTCCTGAATATTAATGAGGAGGTGGGAGGGGGTGAATATCTGACCAATCAATTAACCGCCACGGGCCATGACGCACAATTGAGTTGAGACAGACTACACCAGTAGGTTTGGACAAAATTAAGGTGTTTTATTACATAATCAGGATGTAAGGACATACATGATTTTTTAAGGAACATAATAATAAATGAAACACCTTTGGGTCAGGGCCTACAACACCTGCACCCATATACCTTTATGAATGAATGTTGAATTATGGTATAACCTGGCTCAAGGCCAACAACCTATATAACCCAAAAACATAAAGTTACATAACACAAACATGAAAGTTGAGTGATTACTAAGGATGTGAGTAGTGATAACCAATGGTGGGTCCAGTGCCCTAGTATTGTCCAAGGCCTTTGGCTATGGCGCTGGAGACGGGAGAGATATACATTTCTCTAGGGGTGTATGAGAATACCGCCCCAGATTTCCACAGGCCATGGGTCATAATATCCTCCTTTTTGGCACCACCTCTCACTGCCGCTTGGGAGGCCCCGCGACGGAGGCTGTGGAGGCTGTACCCGGCGGCGTCTATAATGCCTTGGGCCACAAGTCCTTTCCGCAGCATGCGCTGGAGAGGGGGGGCAGTGACCACCGCGTATGTGTCCCCCCATATGAATGCCGGGCAGTGTTGGGGGGCGGGTACGGCCGCACACATCGTTCTATACGCCAATACAGGGCAATGGCGATTGTCGGGAATAGCTTGAACAGGTATCACTGCGGGGGGGTGTTTCTTGGTAGTGGTTTTTGTACTGCGCAGTGTTACCATTAGACCGCAGCCACTGCTGCAAATATCGCCCCTGAGCACAGTATGGCCCTCCTCCCATGGGGTGCTCACACAAATATTGGACGCTCGAAGGAAGCAGCAATATCCCACTAGTATGGCGGCCTTGGCCACTATGCCAGCTAGGCCAGCAGTATCCAGGTAGTCGCACACCCCAACAAGTACTGCCGGAGTGATGGGAGGGGCAGGCTTGGGTACATGTGTAGAAAGGCGCTTTACCCCCGCCTTCATGTCCTTTACTAGACGGGAGTCAAACGCGGCATCATTTCCACCCAGAAGTATTACCAAGTGCCTGGCAGCCGAGATCTCATTGGCTATGGTAGCTGGGGATTTCACAGCGTTGGCTCGGTACTGTATGTATATGCATATGTCGTCAACTGATGGCGCCATTATGGCAACACCATATTCACAGCTAAAGTCATAGAAGAGCTTGTACTGCCTCATCTTGTTGCGCTGGGTGGTTTCCGCAACTGCCCGGGTGCGGGTTTCCAACATCTGGGCATGCAGGGGGTGGCCATACCAGGCTGCAAAAACAAGGAGGAGAAGACAACCATATAGTCAGAGTCCAGGTGTGAAGGCAGTGTCAAGATCGGGGATAATTTCAGCTAAACCCTTTTCTTTAACTAGGCGGTCCGCCACTACTCGGTGTCCCACCCCCAGAACGCGGCGGGATAGAGCGTCGGCGAGAGTCATGGATTCCCCCGGGGCGTGTTGTATTGTGACGCGTATGTCATGTAGGGAAGCGAATAACCATATTTCTCGAGCGCACATCGCGAGGACGGGGTCCGTGGTTTTGCCGGTTGACATGGAGGATACCGCTCCGGTGTTGTCGCCGATGAGTTGGTACTCGTAGCCCCTGGGGTCTGCGGGGCCTAGGTTCTTGACAGCAACCACCATGTTCTTGCCTTCCAGGCGGGATATGTGGTGAGGGTCCCCAGTGGCTGGGTCGATCCTGAACGACTCTGGGTATCCTACCCCATAGTAATGGCTGGGGCTCCATCCCCCTCCCCCTTGCATGCAGGAATCGCACTCTATCCGCCAGGTGGGGCGTGATTCAGGTATGAGGTGTATTCCATTGGATTTAGCTGCATACATCTTAAACCACGTCAGGTCCTTCCTGACTTCATTGCTAATTGGCAATGGGTTCATGTTGTTGGACTGCCGCAACAAAGCCAGAACCCGGGCCAAAAATCTTCTGGCGGCGGGCAGGCAGTTTGTTATCCAGATGAGCTTTCCTGTGAGTTCCTGGATTGATTTTCTGTTTACCCATTTTTTCAGCTCCCATTCTTTAATTTCTTCTATGGCCTCAGCTAGCTTACTCTCCGGGATTTTAACTGTCATTTCAATGGTATCCACCTGGAAGCCAAGCCAAGTCAAGTTGGTAGTCGGGCGTACTGTTTTGTGGGGGGCTAGCCTTATGCCGAGGATCTCAGTCAGATGCTCAAATTCACTCAGGGCCTTTTCTGCTTCATACTTCGTGCACGCGGAGGCTGCATAGTCATCAATGTATGGGAGCACCACATGACCCGCCCGCCTCATTATGTAGCACACTGCTCGAGAGACACGCTGCATGTGAGAGCTGGAGGCTCTACAACCGAAGGGGGGGGCTTTGTCATGATAATACATCCCTCTGTGCTTGATGCCCATGAGGGGCCAATCCAGTATGTCCCCGGCCAACTGTCTATAAGCACGAGATAAATCTGCAGACCAGAGCATACATCCTGCGCCGTTTTGTTTGACTAAGTCAACCAGGTCGGCAATTGTTGGAAGAGTGTATTTCTGGTATCGGCCTTGGAAGAGGTTCTTGTTAATTCCATCATTTACCGACCTTCCAGCTGGGGAAGAAAGATCCACGATTATCCTACGGTCGTCGGATGATTTCTTGGGGACAGTCAGTAAAGGGCTGATCTGGGCCCAAGGAGCGAAGGGGGGGGCTGTGAAGGGGCCCATCAACGTGCCATATTCAAGTTCCGTATTGATATAGGCGTCGATGTAGTCCATATATTCACTAGCTGTGGAGTGGTTTTCATGGGCTGCAATGGGGGCCTTGTCTCCAGTATATGAGGCTGGCCATCCATATTGCAAAAATGTTGTTATTTCTTTGTCGTCATAGTCGACCAGGAATTCATCCCAAGCCCTGATGTTGAAGTTCGACCCTAATGGTATTCGCGCTTGAAGGTAGTTAGGCCTGTTAGTGGCGCGGACTGCATGGTAGAGAGCCATCTCGTCGGGGGCCACTTCACAGGCGGCTTGGGTGGGGTAGGGCCACATGTCATCCAAGATTTGAGCATACTCCACCGGTCCCACCACCAAGGGGACGGTGGGGCTTGGGCCGACTGCGTCAGGATGACTGACAGGTGGGGCTGGGTTGACTTGAAGTGGGGCTCGGTGGCCGGCTTTACTTAGGTCGTTGTGATAATCAGGGGCTGCTGCCATTCTAATTGTATTCGTACTACTACTCACACTTACATTATCAGGGCTATCACAGGTGCTCAGCATGGCGTTATTATGGCCAGCTGGCTGCAGCTTGTTATTGCTGCTGTCACTACCAACTGCGTTGGTGGGACTTGTTGGGGCCGTGTTGTGTAGTTCAGTAGGGATCCCAACAATACTAATGACCTCGCATACATATTCACCATCGTTCTCATTGAAACCAGAGGGTATGACGTCGTCGCGGAATTTGCTATCGAGGCTTACATGACTGTCGGACCCGATTTTTGATACACTAATGGGTGGGGGTGACTCGACACCCTCCCCCATAGCTATGACGCTACCATCATTATGATGACCTTGTTTACATGTTAAGTCAATAGGGCTAGAATGACCGTGTTCCCCAGGAGTGGAATGTACAATGCGATCTTGTTCCCCGCCAGCCGAGATACTGGTGGTGCGATCGTTGTCACCCATGCTAGAGACCGAATCAATATCAGTGCTCCCAGTGTTGACCCCGCGCTCAAAGGATTCGTAATCAATTACTATGCTAATTTGGCTTTCATTACTCACTTCTTCGGCTGGGTCAGCACAAGGGGGGCACCGGCGCCGATTGAGTGTTGTTGACTCCCCAGGTGAAGACAGGTAAGTGCGGGAAAAACTAGAGGGCCGGACCCAGGTAAGGTGACCTCCTGAATATTAATGAGGAGGTGGGAGGGGGTGAATATCTGACCAATCAATTAACCGCCACGGGCCATGACGCACAATGCATCAGCGGCCCTTAACGGCTTGTGTGGTTATGGTCGTGTGATGGGCGTGGCAGTGGTAGCAGGCTTGTTTTGTAAGTCACTTCACACACGGCTGTGACATGACATATAGAGTGTAAAGGTACTACCGTAATCTCCCGCGTATAAGACGTGTCTTATACGCCAAACAAAGGCCAGGTGCGTCTTATAGGATTTCCACAAGAAGGGGGTGCGTCTTATACGTGAGTTTTTTTTATTATAGAAATGTACTTATCTTACAAATATCACCCCTAAGAGGTGCGTCTTATACGCGAACCAGCCTTTCCTGAGTTGGGGGTGCGTCTTATACGTGCACCGCGTCTTCTACGCAAGAGAGATTACAGTACTATTAGTACTCCTTATGCTTTTACACACTCATTTAATATGGCAGGGAATAAGGTATGGGCTCCCTTAAATCTTCGCGTATAAAGCACTCCTCGCATACAGCACACACCCTGAGTTAGGCTAAATCCTATAGAACGCACCTAGTGTCAAACTCTGGTCTCATTTTACTACTGTTCTTTAACATAAAATCCTCGGTTGTAAGATGTACCCTGATCTAAGGACGCAGATGAAGTCCCTACTGCACCATAGGCCAAAAAAATAGTTGTGTGTTTCAGGTAACATGCTGAAAAAAAAAGAAGTTTTATTTTATATTTTTAAAACTGGTACAGTGAATCGCAACTCGTCCTGATGAGTCACAAATGACCAAATCAACTAAAAAAACACCTAAAAATAAATATTTTTCTTCAAAATTGCAGACAAAAATGCTTGAGACGGCCTTATGTTTGGAGGTAGGGTTGGGTTACCTGTAGCACACAACCTTTTTTTGGGCCTTACAGCACATGCCTTAATTCAAGGTGGGCTTTATACTGATTTAGCGGTATTAATTATCAGCCAGTGAAATAATCCCAACTATTCACTGTGGGCCTCTCGCCGAGGGGGAGGTGGTCCCCATCTGATAACAGTTATCAGTGATAACCGCTGGTAACCAGCTTGGAACTTCAGCAATGGCATCGCCCATTGGACAATCCGCTACCAGGGTATAGTCTAGCATTTTTGTTGCTTTAGAAAAGTACTCATGTAATATGGCCGGGAATATGGCACAATTCTAGTACATCTGAGTAACTGTAAAAGGCTGATATTATAAGCTGCACGGGTGTATAAGCCGAAACCCGAGTTTGAGATGATGGGTTAGAAAGTCTCTATACTGGGGAAAATTCCTATTTATTTACCTATTTTTTGTTGTTGTTTTTTTTTGGGGGGGGGGGGCTTATGAATATTTTTATGGATACACAAGGGGTCTGCATGATGCACTAATACAATGCTGAGCCTGGCGAGTTATGCACATGCAGGCACTGGTGCATGTGAAATGATGTGACGATTCTTGACGTGAAACGAACATGAAGCCTTGAGGCATCCTGCTGCTCTAACAAAATAGAAAATATTTTATCCCGTACTTGAGTCAAACCTCAGAAAGTGCTTATGTTGGGAGCCAAAATGTCATTACATATAGTAGGTTGCAAGTCACCCTTAGCCCTTTAAGCACTGCTGATGCAGTAGTGCATCATGCCCACTGGTCGGCATGATGCACCAATGAAGTGCTGGAGATTATGATGCATCATACCAATACTCTGTGTGTGTATCAAAACCGTAGGGTCTGATACACTCCCGGAGGGTCGGCATGATGCTCCAATGAAGTCCTGGTGAGCAGTCTCGCCAGCACTTCATTGGTGCATCATGACGACCAATGGGCATGATGCACTCCTGCATCAGCGGTCCTTAAAGGGTTAAAGTGTATAACTCCAGGCCAGGTGCCTTCTGTGAGGCTGACCCTATAGTCTTATTGGCTAAGGAAAGTAAATGGATTTTTATCTTTGAGACCAGCTGTCTTGAGGCAAGTACCGTAATCTCCCGCGTATAAGGCCAAACGAAATGCTGCTGAGTCTTATATGTGGGAAGGACATTGCCTTGAGTTTTGGGTGCACCTTATAGGGGGGTATTTTTACTATAGAACAGTACTAAATTAACAAAAATCTGCCCTTAGAGGTGCGCCTTATACATGGACTTGCATTCTCTGAGTTGGGGATGCGCCTTATACGTAAGCTGCGCCTTATACACGGGAGATTACGGTAGTCCTAAGGCCAGTTGTGCTATAAACCTATTTACCCAAGGTGCTGGTTTTTTGTTCATAAGCCATGTATGCTGTCATATTGCTGTTGTAGGGTATGATATTGTAATGGGCCATTTCTGGGGGAGTATCAACCAAATTTGATGCGTGGATGTATGGCCCTGGTGAGCTACTTGTATTGGCTGAATTTATGAGGATGGCCAAATGGGTATGAACCATCAGCATTATTGCTGAAAACTTTTTCAGGGCACAGGCGAAATTAGATTTGGATCTAAGCCATTTTCATCTGACACAGGCCATCAACATACGTTGTATATGTACATGTTTTTTGGGTGTTATTTTTTTTTATCTTTAAAAAAGCTAAAATAATGTTTATGTGGCCATAACTCTAGTAGGAGTACATGTATCTGAAAAATTCTCCTTTCACTGTTGAAAGGTAGGAAACATGGCTAGTCATTCTTAAACCCCTTCAGCCATTACAATTCTACACCGGCCTTTTTCTTTTCTGGTCTGCCGGCAGGGGCGTAGGAAGCAAATTTTTATTGGGGGGGGGGGGGTGGCCAGGGGTCTCGGTTGGGGGGGCCTACTATATTTTTATATAGGCTCATATAGGGAACCTCCTCGTTATTGGGGGTGGGCAGGCCCCTGGCCCCCCCTTTTCCTACGCCCCTGGCCGGTGTCATTTTGGCAACAATGCAGTATCAGCCTATAATAAAGGGTAAATATTGCTACTGGTAGTGTGTATGAATGTCATTCTGCAATGTCATACACTATAAAAGACCCCACAAGCTGTGACAACATCACCACAGACAGGCAGTGTCCTGGTAACACATTGCCCCCACACACCCTGTATATATATATATATATATATATATATATATATATATATATATATATATATATATATATATATATATATATATATATATATTTATCTAACTATCTGAGCCTCAGGAGTGCTTTTTTGCTCATAACCCCAGTGCGTTATATAGCTATAACGCACTCTCAGACCTTTTCTTCGTCTTCAAGAAGCTGCTGGTTTCAATCCGGACATGTTAATAAATTGGGGGAATATACAATGTCAACTCCTCCATACATTTCCTGTTAAAACCGTTTAGGTTCAACGGGGAATCGTTCCCCGGCCGCTGGGGCAGGAGACGAGCTCGCTGTCCACTATACCAAGCCGACCGGTGGTAGAAATGAATCTACATCCAGCATTTGAAAATTTTTTCCCACATACCTGATGTTTGCAGACCTCGTTAGCATAGATTTCAATGGAGCCTGGTGGAGTTATTCACAGGAAAACATCGTTAGATATCCTATATGAACATGCCATGCCTAATTTCTCCATTTTGTTCGCAATAAATAAGAATCCATTGATTTTCCATAGCGATACGTATCGGCACCCGCCTCGTACGGCCATTCCTTGTTCGACGCGTGGCTGACCTAGTTCTTACATCCGGGCACCTACCCGCTCTGTCAACAAGAAGCAATGGCCGTGTAGCGGGCCGTGTGCGTTGGATCGGTATGGAAAATCAATGGATTCTTATTTATTTCGAAGAAAATGAAGACAAAATGTAGGCGAACACCAACTAGAGATCGTATATTTGGCCCTGCTAGAATAACAGGGCTTGACATGCTTGGATTCTACCCGAAAATTCGTTGGAAAGACGAGGGTCTGACGGGTGGAGTAAAAACAATGGCTACGCTGGCTTGGCAAACCGTGCGGATAGGATGCACTTACAAAATGTCTTCTCCTGGATTAATTCTTGGGTTATAAGGTAAGAAATTAATACAAAATGGAGAAATTTGTTCGATAAACGCTTTAATGTATGTTATGGGTAAGCACTCGTGGATTTACGGGTTAATAATCCACTCCCCCTTCGGGGTCGTGGATTATTAACCCGTAAATCCACTTGTGCTTACCCATAACATACATTAAACGCTACATATATGCGTGTAAAGGTGTAAAGGGTAATGTCACTTAATTCTGGACACTGCCTATTTCCTAAACACACACTGCCTATTGCCCCCACATACCCTGTATACATATAAGGTAATAACACCTAATTCTGGTCACTGCCTATTGCCCCCCCCCCACACACACACATACCCTCTACAGGGTAATGTCACCTAATTCTGGACACTGCCTATTTCCCCCCAAACACCTTGTATACATACAGGGTAATGTCAACTAATTCTGGACACTACACATTTCCAGATATTGAAAATGTCAAAGTATGTAGTAAGGCCAACTACAAAATTGTTAGTCTCAAGACAGTTCTAGTCCAAAGAGATGGGGGAGTGTGCATATTGGCTATATATGCACTCACTAAGATGTATGGCACCCGCCTGTCAGTGGCCCAGGTCTGTAGTCAGCATTACCAAAATGATGTTAGCCCATTAAATTTGCGATATGTAAAATTTTAATTTTTAGCTGCAGGCACTGAAGGTAGCCACTTTGGCTGATGTAGAACAGGTGGTTTTACGGATTAGTTTGTATCAGAATGGTCTATCGCAGGCCATGTGTATGATCAAAATGGCCTGTTAAGCACACTTTTTCATATGACATAATCGCCTGCATTCCAAAATAGTTCTGCAATAAATATTATAGGTCCTGTCCAGGTTAAGGGGCCTCTACACTCTATGTATGTCTGTTGATCTGTATGGGACATTCGGGCTTCCCTAGCCCAATTAACCCATTAAGGGCTGGCTCTGAGATTACTTTGAAAGACTGGGGGACTGAAGTTTGAGCAGTACATTTACCAGGGGGCGGGAGGGTTCAAGGTATATTACACTGTCCATGACTTTGATATCATTTTCAACCACTTTACAATGTCGCTATAACTGTTAACTTCTCAGATTCGAATTCCTCAGCCCCAAAATAGGTAATTAACATCATCATACCAATTATAGCAATCCACTTAAGTCTATCTCAAATTTTCTAAACATGGCTACCACATAATATATCTATGTCGATTATACTCAACATCAGGCCCTACATGGTGTTGAAAATACTCAACATCTGCCCCTACATGGATGTTGAGTATTCTCAACATCAGGCCTTAATGGGCTAGAGGGGTCTATTTCTCCTCTTTTCTATCCCCTCGGATGTGTGTGGTGCACATATGCGCGGGCACCAACACATGTCTATGTGAAATAGTAATGCAGTTATCGCCATGAATATGACCTTAGCTGTCGAAATGGCGTTAAACATCTATTACTCACTCACTCACTCCATGGGACATTATTAACAATAAAGCATTGGTGGTGTATTATACATTCAAACATGGCTTACACCCTGGTATTAATGCTTTGGGGGCCACTAAAGCATATGTATGGTACATCATGCCCTTTGGTCTGTATGATGCAAAAATTCATGCATTCATGCATCGAATGCGCCCTTAACGCTTTAAGGTTCAGTAGTGCAGGATTGCGTAAGGCCCTTTAGTTTGCATGATGCACTTCATTGGAGCACCGTGCTGACCGTCTGGGAATGTATCAATCCGGTCGGAATGATGCATTAAGATGGATGGCGCCCATGGTATCAAAGTAGCTAAATTTTCACCAAACTTTCGTGACAACATGCAAATGATATAAACTTTCCAATGGTGATGAGAAAATAGAGGGGTCCCAGGCAATTTTCAAAGATATTCATCCATGAAGATACTGTGGACATACTATAGGTTTCTACAGCATTTCATGTTAATATGTGTAGAATGATGTTAAAGAGTAGCTAAATTTCTGTATAACTTTCCCAAAATATTCTCATCAACCTTCTGCACACAGACAATGTATTACCACCATGTGGTCCCGGGCACTTTTGTACTGTTTTTCCACATTGAACACACAGAAGGGTTCTTCTATGATTTTGTAGTCTAGCTGTCTATAAGCCATAGAGAAGTACATATGAGCAGAAACCTGCGCACAGGACGTGTTTGGCATGGTAGCCATCCACCTTAATGGCCCTTAAAGGCTAACCAACTGAGATGTCCTAGCTAGTGCAGCATCTATATTCCTCCTGTGGTCTTGATGTTTACGTCCACCACTAACAACAGAACTAAAAATAACTCTCTTATGATTATTTCAAGAAAAAGTGAGTTCCACCTTCTTCGGTTACAGACTGTAGCCTAACTATGTTAATAGTGGATTGAAATCAACTATCGTAATCTCCCACGTATAAGGCGCAGCCCGTGTATAAGGCGCACCCCCAACTCAGGGAGGCCTGTTCAAAGTATAAGGTGCACCTCTAAGGGCAGATTTTTGTTAATTTAGTATTGTTCTATAGTAAAAATACCCCCCTATAAGGCGCACCCCAAACTCAAGGCAATGTCCCTCCCACGTATAAGACTCAGCAGCATTTTGTTTGGCGTATAAGACGTGCCTTATACGCGGGACATTACGGTAATGGACTAATTGAATGTGTATACAAAAATGTATTTGCAGTATTGCCAAACGCATTTTTAAAACACAGAGGAATGCAGTTGTGTAAAATTGTGCTATGCAGAACATTTTTATCATACACAGGCCATTCTGATCTACACCAACCCAGGAAACCACCCAACCTACATATATATATATATATATATATATATATATATATATATATATATATATATATATATATATATATATATATATACGAGGGGGCAATGCAAAATGATTATACAACGGAGTTGTAAGGCCAATGGTCACTATTATATTTACTGACATGTGGCTGGTGGTATAAGGGGGGGGGGCAGAGCATTCAGGTGGGGCAATGGAGCCATGAGAGGTATCTGACTGTATACGCCTTAGTATGGGGCGGGGGTTATTAGCTAGGGATCTCAGATATGTAAACACAGTGTAATTATCTGGTGTTCTCTTTGTTTGAAGTGTGTGTGTGTGGTGGGGGGGGGGTATTATTGGTAGTGTCATAAACATTCTTGAAGAGCCACTACAGTCTTTCCATCATAGGTAAGGGTCATTTAATAGCTAGGTGTATGTGACACCCACAGAATACTCGCATATATGGCCACTGTGCCTCCAATGCAGTAAGCACTCATGCTTTAGTAGACCTTGGAAACATGCTATTGAAATACTGGCGCTAGGCTATAGACTCTTCAGACTGGAAATAATCCACCCCCCTTCCTACTCTGTACTTGGCGTTTCCTTGAAGCAGGGATCTGGTGATTTTGGGCTACATCCATACCCTCTGTAGTAAAAGCCTATGGTCTAAGGACCATTGGCTTAATAAACATCAGCCAAAGTGGCTGAGTGTTATTCAATGTCTGTTTGGTTAGTTTTATGTCCAGGGGAACATTAAGTGTCATCACAGTGGACATTTTAGACTAGTACATGTAATATCTGGAGTGCCAGCATCATTTCAGCGACATTGAAAATGTTCACCTGGCTCTTGATTTTTGATAATTTTGACCATTCCAAGTCTAATTCAACCCTAAAAGCATCTAAGTTGTAACTCTCAGGTACATCACAACTTGGAGAACCTTCTTTTAGCTACAGCAAAGCCTAGATGTTTTATGCTTTTACAAAATTTATTTTGTCCATCCTGCAAAATTTCTATCAAATAATGTGATTATTTTTGGCTGTGCATTACCATCAGAGCAGCACCTCCCAGTCAGCACATATAGCACTGCACTAGCCTCAGTCTCTATGTGTGCAAATGAGATATATCCAATCAATAGGAGGTGGTGTGATGGGGGTGGGGGTGTGGGGAGTACATATTGGGTGGGGCTGGTGGTGGGATGAGCTATTTCCCTGTGTAAGCACTATAGAATCACATATTTAAAAGCGGTGCTTTCCAATAAGATCTAGAAGCGTCAAATAATAGCTAGGATTAGTGCTGCTAAAATAAGAGATAGGAGAAGGGATGGGCTCAAATAAGAGCTAGTAGAAGCACTGCACCCAAATAAGTGGTAGAAGCATTGCGCTCAAAAAAAAGGTAGAAGCATTGCGCTCAAAAAAGAGGTAGAAGCATTGCGCTCAAAAAAGAACTAGAAATGCTGCTCTGAAATGAGAGCCAATGGAAGCACTTCTCTAAAATGACAGAGCTAGAAGCGCTGCTGTCAAATAAGAGCTAGAAGTGCTGCTGTCAAATGAGAGCTAAGCGAAGCACTGCACTCAAATGAAAGCAATGAGGTGCACTGCTCTGAAGTAAGAGAACCTCAGAAGTGCTACTCTCAATTAGGAGCTAAGAGAAGCGCTGCTCTCAAATAGGAGCTAAGAGAAGCGCTGCTCTCAAATGAGAGCCAGGAAGAGTGCTGCTCTCATGTCTAAGAAGTGCTGCTCTCAAATAAGAGCTAGAGGAAGCACTGATCTCAAATCAGAGCTAGAAGTGCTGCTCTCAAATGAGAGCCAATAGAAGCACTTCTCTCAAATATAAGTGGGGAGAAGCCCTGCTTGCAAGTAAATGCTAGGAAAAGCGCTGCACTCAAATAGCTATGAGAAGCGCTGCTCTCAAATGACAGCTAGAATTACTGGCTCTAATTGAGCACTGAGAAATGTATCACAAATACAGGGATGGTAGTGACTGAGCGCAAAAAAAAAGGATCCCTGAAATATTAAGTAAGAATACCCTTAACACAGGCTTTGTATAGAAATGTATAATTTTTAATGTTTGAAAATCCTCAAAATAAGGCAATATCCAGAAAACTTCCACCTGTGGAAATAAGCAACACTTTCAAATAAGCACTGCAGGGACATTAGCATTGACCTCATAATCAGCAGTCAGGTGCTAATACGAGCCACTACGGTATGCCACTGAACTATTGAAGACCACACCTCCTCCCCTCCCACACACACTAACACACACATGGGCATGTGTTATATGTACTGCAGGGTTGAGATATTGGGGAAGTGACAGCCCCACCCATACAGTCTTTTTTATCACTACCGTAAACTCCCGCGTAGAAGACGCGCTGCGCGTATAAGACGCACCTCAAACTCAGCACATGCATTTTCGCGTATAAGACGCACATTTTAAGGCTGAAATTTGTAAGATTAGTACATTTCTATTGTAAAATTACCCCTCGTATAAGACGCACACCCAACTTGAGAGAAAGCTATAAGACCCCCCAGCATTTTGTTTGGCCTAGAGGACGCGTCTTATACGTGGGAGATTACGGTATATCATGTACATGTATTTGATAGATACACCCAAGGTGTCATATCCTAGGTATGTCTAGATAGGCCTGTATTTAAGAGAAACGGGGAGAGATGGGGACTGCTCATCTCAACGCAAGCTGATCCTCTACCGCAAATGCATCAGCCCCCGGCGAGTCAGCATGATGCACAAATGCAAACCTGGTGAGTAACTCACCGAGGCTGCATTGATGTGCCATGACAACCCATAGGCTGATGCATTATAGCACTCAAAGAGTAAACAACTAAAATGACACTTTCGATAAGCCATGGAAACTTATATCACCACCCCTATAAGTGTTGAGCGTGAAAGCATGACAATACGCTACACCGCATACAGTGAAAAGTCCCTCGGGCCCGCCTCGCGAAGAACAAACCAAAATACTGCATTATCATGACACTTTTTTCTAGACCAGGACACTGTGACTCAGCCATTTTCTGCCACTTGGCCCTTTGAAGGCCGGTAGTGCATTAATACATTGATCATCATGATGCATGAATGCAGCCCTGGCAAGTGACTCGCGAGTGACTCGCCAGGGCCGCATTCAAGTATCAAGTTGATTCCAGGGTTGATGCACTCCCTGACCGTCATCATGATGCACTTACGCATTCGCGGTTCTTAAAGGTTTTACATATTATGAGCCTGGTGCATGTCAGTCTGCTGCCAGGGAGCATGCCACACTCTCATTACTACCATTACACCCATTCACACTGTAAACAGGGACGGCAGGATGGGATTTGTTATTTCACAATTAGTGAGACGTGCACTTGAACTGTGCCCTTCGAAGCTGTTCCTGAAGTGTTACAAAGGTTTAAGAATAGGCATGCGACTGACTGAGATATTTTGGGATGATTATCATTTTGTTTCTTTGATTTTGTGCTTGGTCCACACTGTGATTCAATCCGGATTCAATACAGTAATTTTCTTGTTTTGATAGTGCATATTTGATTACAGGCCTGATGAGTTGCTTCTTATGGCTGCATCCACCGTAAGTGACTGCGCATAAAAGATTTAATGCGTGCAATGCACGACTGGCGCAGGTCTTCCACTATGTTATAATAATTATAGACCCTTCCATGTGTGTTCTATGAACGGTCTTAACACTTCCTATACAAAGATTAACCAACTATATCAATCTTCTTCCACCTTACCTGCTAAAAAAGGCATAGAATCCATTGCCGGAAAGGGGGTAGCCATAACAAAAACATGGCGGTCCGATTTACATTGTGTGCTCTATGAACGGTCTTAACACTTCCTATACAAAAATTAACCAACTATATGAACCTTCTTCCACCTTACCTGCTGAAAAAAGCGTCTTAATTGGCAATTCCCATAGGAGCCAGTGTGTTATTTCTACCCCCAATGTGGTTATGTCAACCACCCAAAATCTACCCCCAATGCAATCCAATGGAGACACTTTTTCATGAGAAACTAAGTCAAACATCTAAGGTTTTTTCTTCACCCTTTTTTATATATAAAAAAAAATCTTTTTCAAAAATTGTTACCCTGTACAGACAGACAAGGATCTAAAGGAACATGCATCAACTTTCCATTAATTTCTAGACCCCTTTTTTATAGAAGCAATTCCCACTTAAAGTTGACCATCTTGATGGACTAGAAACCACTGAAAAGGCGCCGCCAATGACCCAGAAGGACCTGGGCCAAAAACAGTTGAAAATGCTCAAATAGAATCAACTAAATGTAAAATTTCCATATAGAATACACAGATATTTTTTTAATTAAAAAGACCTTGAAATCAGGGAAATCTCTGAAGACTTCAAATTCATCAGTGAATTCATCCGTCAGCTTGGCCCCACAGGGTTGAGATTGCTCCTGATGTGTTGGAGTATACCACAGAGCCCCTCTGGGGGTTAAAATGAGGTTGTTTTGTGGTGATTTTAAGGAATTTGACAAGCTCTGAGGTGAAATATAGAGTGTTTTTTTCAGTCCTATATAAATCGTGACGGTAACAGGACCTTTACCCCCTGGACATTTACCCCCAGATATCTACCCCTAAAACATTTACCCCCATGGAAATCTACCCCCAAGGTCATCCACCCACAATGACATCCACCCCCTTGGACATCCACCCCCTTGGACATTTACCCCCACATCCCTCTACCCCCCCCCCCAGACATTTACCCCTCCCCCTGTATTAATAAAGGGGGGTGGTTGGAAAATGCCCCAAGGGCTGTGGGTATAATCCCGATAAGACTGTGCTTGTAGTGCCCAGGACTATGCTCATAGTCCCAGGGACTAGATGCATAGTCCTAAGGACTACCTGTTTCATCCTGAGGACGAAAAGTGTTACGGCCTAGTCTTGAGTATTATGCCTATAGTTCCTAGGACGAAAGATTGTAGTTCATGAGACTTGGCAGATAATCCTGAGGACTAAACTTAGTCCTCAGGACTAATCACCTAGTCCCTGTGACTACCACTTGGTCTGCTTCTATAGCCCTCAGGACTGATGTCTAGTCCCCAGGACTAAATTCAGCCATTACCAATATTCCTCTGCCCTGAGGACTACACTTTTAGTCCCTAAGACTAGGATTCTAGTCCCTGGGTCTAATTGTACTTTCATTCAATATACTTAGTTAGCTTTTGACAATAGATTTGGATATAGTACTGGAAGACTATCTCCCTATAGTCCCCAGGACTAGAGCATTAGTCCTGAGGACGACAGATTAGTCCCTAGAACGATCATTCCAGGTCGAAGGACTGTCCCTTTAGTCCCAGGGACTATACACATAGTCCCGGGGACAGAGTTTTAGTCTTCAGGACTAAACAGGTAGTCCGTGGGACTTATCTATTCCCCAGTGCAATTTTATTGATAATATAATGGACTAGTCTTGAAGAATACATAGTAGTCCTCAGGACTACAGCGTTTCTAGTCCTCAGGACTACATTTCTAGTCCCACAGACTACATGAATATGGAGGGGGTAAATGTCCTAGGGGGTAGAACAGTTAGGGGGTAAAGGTCAGAGGGGGTACATGTCTGAGGGGGTAAATATTCAAGGGGGGAATGTCATTGGGGTTAATGGCATGTAGGCAAAAGTCTGGGGGTAAATTCACAGGGGATAAATGTCTTGGGGGTAGAAGTCCTAGAATCGATTGTGACAGGTATTTCCAGCCCCTGATTAATAGATTTTGTCATTGACAGCCCCCCTTTTCCTGCCTCTTAGACAAGTTGATAGCCACAGCTCTTTGCGGTCAGAAACACATACATGTATGCAGTTTATAAAAGTGCCTTATCCTAGATGGGGTACTCCCAAGGGGCAAAGAGGTACCAATGGTATATGTCCAACATGTTCACAATGTCATTGTTTTAATCAGGTAAATAGGCCTAAACACTGCAAGGAAATGCCTGCAAAATTAAACTGTTTTATTGGGCAAATATAAAATCAACTAGCATAATGTTTTTAATGAAAAGCACGGTTATAGAAAAGCCTTTTTAGATTACAGAACAAAATCAAATACCCTTCTCATAGTCCTTAAAAGTACAGTCTCAATATTCAGGTTAAAGCATCTGTCTCAGTGGAGATTCTGTTCTTTAGTTTTGGTGAATTGATAAAAGCTTATTAATATTGGTAAGAGCACTGCTGTAAGCTCCAAGTAGATGTGTAAACATCTTGCTGTCATCTTGTAGGAAGGCTGTCACATTGTAATTGACTATGTATAAGAATATATTTATTTGTGAAACTATGTAACACTCTATATCCCAAAGCCCCATACCATAATGTGTTAGCATATTATATACAGGTACTTATCAAATATAGATGTTAAAGAGACAAGCTTGGGGATGTTTCACTGCCAAGGCTAGGAGAGGAATCAGGAATAACCTACAGGCTGCAATTGAAATCCCTGCCACTGCCTAGTAATAAACCTCTGCCAATGGCTGTTTGAACATCTCCTGCATGGCTCTCACTCTCAGACACTGCCACTGCCGCCGCTGCTGCTGCTAGGCCGGCCTACAGATACTGCTGCTGCTGCCTTTGCCTGTGTGTGCCTCTCTACTCTGTTTGCAGTTGTCCCATCCAAATTTAGATCTGTTAACTGGGGGATTTCTTCCTACCTCTGTTGCAATAATAATTAGGACTGGGTGCTCTCTCATAGGTCACCAAGGAGAAATTCAGCATCGTGGCCAGTGTTAAGGCTGGGAGGGAATGTTGTGATACTGATGATGGAGGTGTGGGTATGGGATGGATTGGGAGGAGGGGGAGGGGATCTGAAATTGTTGTTGTTGATGCTAGGATGAAACTGGCTCTTACTATTTATGTTGGGGAGTGAAGGAAGAGGACAAATCAGTAGCTGTAGGTCTAGTAATAGCATGGATTGTTAGATAAATGGCAAAGCAATTAAGTATGTCCATTTCACTTTGCAGATCTTCTTGGGCAAACCTTAGCCTAGGACTAGTCGCTAGTCTACTATATAGGTTTTAACCTAAGCTATAAAGGGGATATCATCACATGTTGTCTCTGCTACTATTTAAAACATAGGCTAGGGAGAGCTAGTGAGACATACTGTCCTAGTGTAAGTTGTGTGTGTATGGCCAACAACACTCTTGACAGAGCTGTTGCATCTGCTACTGCTGCTTCAGATGCTACTGCTGCTGCTGCTGTTATTGCGGCCACCACCTAAGCTAGGAGCCGCCCCGCCCGAAAACCTTTCAGTATGTCAGTGTGCGACTCTAGCCATCCCATCCCTGCCTCACCGACCACGCCCCAACTCCCCCGATCTAATACACAATCCAAGCCGGCCTCCATGACAATTCACAGCTATATAACTGTACGACATGCTGCTTTGAGGCCTCAACGGGATGGCAGCTGTCAAACTAAGGGCCTGGATTGGGAGTACACATTGCCGTGTTGCTCTCTGCCCATCACCATCCGCCCCGGCCCTCCCTCCCGCCGCCACCACCGCCTGCCCCGACTCTTGCAACTCTCCCCGACGGCCTCCCTCGCCGGCCGTCAGAAACGCCATAACGACTTGAAAACGTGGCAAAACGCCCCCTTACCTTGTAGAAAAACACACCGCCAGTCCCTCTAGTCAACATGAATGAAGTGGTAAAGATCCTTGCCCGTTCCCCGTGCAATTTTTCGTATCATATATAATCCACAACTGTCCAGCCAGAAACCAGGTCAGTGAAAGCGGAAGCAAGTAAACAATGCTTCTGGCCTCCCGTACACGAGAGTGGGACTCGCCCACGCAGAAAATGTTAATCACTCTCTCCTCCCGCTCTCCCGCCACACGGACGCAGGCAGAGACGCTGGGTAAACGCCGGTCAGCATCAAGTGATTGTTGCTTATCAGTTGGACAATATCCATATATTGGGGTATAGAACCATATCTAAATTATATTTGCACAGGTGGCTAATTGTAATGTAAAAGTTCATTGCAGTAGCATTTGGATCTAAAGATGTTGGACCAGAAGAAGTAAACTGTACTTTTGGGAAGCACTTATCTCGACTAAAACAGGATAAAACAAAAAAAAAGGAGTTTGTGTAAGACCTTTCTTTCAAACATATTTTAATGTCTTTAGAACGTTTTAAAAGCATATATAGTATGAACCTATGGGCCTATTCATCTCTACTTAAACATGTTTTTCAAGTGCACGCTTTGACCCATTTAAGAGATTAGATCTATGTTGAAAAAGTTACTTTTTTGTTGTTGTTTTTTGCGAAGTGGATTAACTTAAGCTCCCTTCATTAATGCTATTCTGTACCTGACTACCATTTGATCCATGTGTCTATTTTAAGATTTGAAAGAGGTATGTGCCTATAGGGCACATAGCTATCCCTGCCTGGAGGTCGCCATCTTTGTTCTTAGCCCCCGACGCCATCTTGGATTTTGTCAGAGAATTGTATGTAATCTCTTATCTTCACTTTCACCCACCACAGAACAATGGCCATTGATAAGACTTATAGGGGAGATAAGCTGCATCCTGCCCTTTATCTTGATCACCCTAAGTACCTCCCCACTGTTTAAGGTGTTAAGAGAGTGGATTAGCTTGATAATGAGACAATAGTCTGGGTGTATTCAATCTGAGTGACATGTGGTCTCTTATTGAATCTTAAAGCTATAGGCCCTATTTCTCCTATATTTTAAGTATTAGATTTATACCGAACTTATCTAGTTAAAGTTGACAGCATTTGCTATCCATAGATACAAATTTTACAGAATAGCTACACATAGTGAATGAGGAAAAAAAACCATCAAAGTAAACTATACAAAGTGGCTAATTGTAGGTTTAGCCCCCGACTATCTGAGCCACCTGGCTGATTTCCTCATCACTAGCAATGCGCTAGTCCCGTATAGGGCTCAGTTCTGAGGAATAGTGGGTCTGCCATTACTTGATCTGGCACTGGGCCAGATAAGCACTGATAGCAACCAGCATGATGGGTACCAGGTATTACATAATGTACCCAAAAGAATCTGCAGTGAATACAGGGACTTATCTGATTGGTCAATAATGCAACCCGGGTAAACCCTATACATGGGTGCTCAAAATTTTTAGGACGTCACACCGTAACTTTTTAGGAAGGATGACGTGTCACTCCATCACTTTTTATGTATGTATGCCAATGTACTGGGAACTTTTGATAGTGTCGCTGTCCGTCACTTTTTAAAACCCCTCCATCACCAGCGTCACTTTTAAAAAAAAAAAAACCTGCGTCGTAGCGTCACTTTTTACCCATGTATAGTAGAGTCGAGAAAGTGACAAACCTTTTACTTTTTATTTGGTCATGTACAAGACTACTATTATGCGTATGGAAATCACCCCACTCACCCACCTACTCACATCCATGCGAGCGGTCATGCAAACAATCAGTTTCATATCAGGACTATTATATTTTAAAGGGCTCAATTGGTCTGAGAAATAGAAGAGATCATAACCCTTTAAGGGTCATAAATGCATTGGTATCATTCACCCAATTGTGCATCATTACGTCGGCCCTCTAAAAGTCGGCACGATGCATTTAGGCCTGTTTCCCTGATGGTTCACCCGCCAGGGGTGCCACAAGCGTCATGACGACCAATGAGAATGATACATGTACAAACCTTATAAAAAGTAGTGGTAGCTCGAGGATGTAGGGCATATTCCCTATATCGTAGAAGATTAAAAAAAACACAAGTGGTACCATTTATTTACGCACCATTTGCTATATGTAAACTGGATTGCATGCCCAAATCATCGATCCGACTTGGTAAATATGTATTTGTAACGTTTGAGAATGTTTGAACATCGTTTGGACAAAAGGGGTTAAGACATTTTTTGGACCACGCCAATCAAGTCCTGTTCTTTTTTTGGCTAAAGTACACCCCTTTAACCTAGAGATGAAAGCCTTTTTTTATTACAAAAGAAATAACAACTGTTTTTGAGTGTAAGCTTTCACTTATTTGACGTTGATAACAAAGGTTAGGAAAACCTATGAACACCAAAATAACGTATTTTTCACATTTGGGACTGTTAAACCATGGGTAGCAAACAGGATGTCTGTGGGTGTAGAAGTATCGATAAAACCGGTTGGAGTATGGTCCCTTTAGTCCTATTTAGACTCCACTTATTTATATGACCTTGTCCCGCATCCAGGACACTTAATGCATACATGTAGGTGGATTGTCACTAACTTGGTACATTACAACGTTTTGGGCAAAAAAAGAAATGAAAAAAATGTAGAGGATCGATTCTGGATAGTAAACAGAGGAGGGGGACAGGAGTATTTGTCAGGGCTACATTTCTCACTCTGCTGTTTTCACACGAGTAAATAAGAAGCATTAGGCAAGCTTTTAGAGGAAAATAGGAAGCACACGGTTAAAGGTATGATTCCTATTTTACTTGCCTTTTACCTTTTATTTTCTTGCGTGAAAACAGCAGACTGAGAGATGTGGTCCTGGCATGTAATGCCCTGGCCCGCGTATACCTATAAATGACCAATCCTTACACATTGATACTAAAGTCGCACACGTAGAAGCCTAGATATAGC
The DNA here is from genome assembly GCA_949317995.1 of Acholoe squamosa. Taxonomy (NCBI): domain Eukaryota; kingdom Metazoa; phylum Annelida; class Polychaeta; order Phyllodocida; family Polynoidae; genus Acholoe; species Acholoe squamosa. The sequence goes on along the minus strand of OX439048.1, from coordinate 58,514,095 downwards.
CTTTTCAAGTTGCAAAGTGTCAAAAATATCAATTTTTTTCAAAATTGGTATTTTTGCATTTTCCTAACCTATGGGTAGATGTCTTTTAAAATCTTTGTTTCCTAAACTGAATGCCTTAAAAATCATACCTATAGTTTTTGTGGTTATATAGAATTACATAGGAATCATATAGGATTCATAAATTATCATGTTTATTAGGTTAATTATCCCAGTTTAATCTTTTATTAATTGATGCGACTTCATTCACTGCTAGAAGATCCACAGAGGGCAACCTGGTTTAAATATGCAAGTGTTATAACTTATATACCAAATAAAAGCTCTTGGTGAGCTGCAAATGAATATGGCAATATGTACCGGTAAGCACCCTGGTGAGTCTACTGCACCTATACATCATTCATGTCACGCTTTTTAGGCATCTTTGGACACCCCCCCCCCATCCCTTCGTTACACTTTTACACTTTTTTTAAAGTCAGAAGAAGTAGCTATATAATATTTTTGATTGAAACTATCTTTCCTTACAATTCTAAACATTCAAAAATGTTTTACGTCAATTTTTTGACATTATAGAAATGTTTATAGAATTTATTTTATCCTTTCAAACTTTCCCAAAAGGTAAAAAATACTTTTTTTGCCAATGTGCATTGTGCGCTTCAAATATTAAAATGTAAATCATTGATCGAACCCCACCCCTAGAACTGTAATACATCCCACATGAGGCACACCCTGCGTATAAAATGCACATAGATTTTACAAACTTTGCAAAAAATAAATAGACTGAGGGTTATCTCATGAGCAGAAGCCGTGTGAGATAACCCTTAGTCAGTCCCAACACGAGAGCCTTTGTATTTATTTCATGTTATTTGAGTCAGAAATGTTCAAAAATCTTTTAAAAAGACAAAAAAAAAAGAAATATTATTTACATGTTTCATGATGATTTGGGGAGCTGTTACTGGCCGTGAGATATGGGACAGGGTTATCTCGATCTCATGGGGGCGTGAAATAAGGGGCTCCTTGGTTAAACCTATGGGGCGTCTGTATTTCACTGTTTCCAACATGAAATAAAATCTTTCGTCCATTGTTTCGACTCACTCACGCCATCTAGTGATACTTCTTTGTTACCGCCACTTCTAACGTTGGCAGCACCTGCACATACAGAACAAGTAGTAGCAGCAGCAGCAACAGTAGCAGCAGCTATGGCAAGCCAAATGTTCACCCCTGATATCTGCATTTTCTTAATTGATATCACAGTTTTAGAATTTGATAACAGGGTCTCTAACTTTGATATCATAGTTCCTCTAAAATATTTCCATATCAGAGTGATATTACGATCATTCCCCCATTCTTTCTTTCCATTTTATACGAAGAAACCAAACCTTTGTGTTGATTTTTTATCAATTATTTCTTATATTCTGTAAGTCCAGTCAATTAATCCCTATTTATGTACTAAACTACGTTATCAGCCTGATAGAGGGGTTTCCCTAGATTAACTCTGATAAGTATCAAATCCTAAATCTATGATATAAATTACAAAACTGTCTAATAAAGAAACTGGGGTGAACATATCGCTTGCCATAAGCAGCAGTAGCAGAGACAGTCTTCTTTTAAACCATTCTTCATTTTAAACCAGCAAGAGATTTTTGTCTTTTTACATCTGAGTCTAAATGAGGTGGAATTTGTTATATTGCATTTAGTACTGACCTCAACAGCAAGTTTAGGGATGAGTCATTTATTGCCAGCAGGGGGGGGGGCTAGATGGATTTTGGCGGATCGGCATTTTTTTTTTGGACCCCCCACCCACCACTCTGACAAAAATGATTGCTACCCCCCCCCCCCCCCCATCCCCACTGAGAGCTGGTTTTGCAAAATGACCCCCCCAAAAATCGGATACATGTGTGGAATGATGCGTCATGATGGGTATTTGATTTGCTTATGTTTTGTTTTGACCCCCCCCCCCTGTGTAAAGTTTTATTGGGTCCCCCCCCCACCAAGGGGCTCTTTTTCAAAATGACGCCCCATATATCTAACAAGCCCCACCTGGCAATAAATAACTCATCCCTTAGCGGACGAAAAAGAGAAATAGTCCTTGTGCCCACTTTTCAGTACCTATATTGGATAGTAAATGTGACAATGCTTTTAGGATTGGTATACATATATGTCCAGGGACCCCAAATTACTTTGCTAGACATTGGGGCTGCCCAACTCAGCCTCCGAATACAGTCAGCCCTCACTTCCTCGACCCTTTAATTCCTCAGATCCCTCACTACCTCAGATAATAGTTTTGCAACTTTTCTATATAGTCTATTATATTTGGACTTGAATCCTCGAATATTTTGCTTCGTCAGATATTTTTCCTTGCATTTTCCAAATTCGGGGAAGCAAGGGCTGACTGTACTGCAAGATGCACAATCACATTCACTAGCTATAGGCAATAATACCAATATCTAACACCAGGTGGCAGCATTATACAGACAGGCCATCAGGTCATTCTCAACATCTGCCAATGCTTCAATATTGGCCCATCATTTAAATATGTTGTTCTAGTTCTGGTAAGCTAGGAAACTCAAAAATCAGCATTTCAGAGGGTTCAAACACATGGTAAATGTGATGCAAATTTTGGTGAGAAATATACACATTTTTCATCACTCTCTGTAAATACTTCATATACTCTTTTTGCCTGAAGAGGATCTTAAAAAAGCAACTGAAAAGATCATTTCGTTGAAACTCTGTACATAGGTCATCAAAAGGGCACTGGAACTGTCTACATGTAGATGATGCTTGATGACAACTCCAGATTTGATAATGTTATAGCTGACATCATCACTACACTCAATTACAGTAGAATGCAAAAAGGAAGAAACCCAAACAAGAATCCAGAGTTTTATGCTTTTTATTCAAATCAAACAATAGACACTTCTGAAATATATAAACGCTGTACATTGTATATCAGAAACTGAACAATTTGTGAAGTGTTGTATCTCTTTTAGGCTTAATTAATAGCTGCTGTATGAATTAAAATCTATAAAGTCTCCTATGGACAGTTTGTAACCCGCCTCAAGCTGGTGCGGTGATGACTGTAAACACCTGCTTGGAGGCCACTGATGATTGACAGGCTATATATCTAAACAAAATAAACGGACTGCTGACTGACAGCCGCCAGTCACTGACAGATGCCGTAGGGACAGTATCCTTAGCCCCCCCCCTCCCAGCTTTCTAGTTCTATTAGAGCTTTGAGTATGGTTATTTGGTTCACAATTCATCCCAAATCTTTTATTACATTAATCACTGTACAATGGTGGCCAACGGCCAACGACCTCATGAGCTAATTGAACTCAAAACGAGGCTAGCCATCATCAGCTGCCTGTAGCAGCAGCCTGAGGAAAATCACATGGTTCAAGCCCAAACAGTGATGAAAACTACAGGCACATCCCACTTGACAAAAAACGTTTTTAAACGTTTTTTTTCAACCAAACAACGCAATAAGGAAACCAATAAGAACGTTTTTTTTAAATTAAAAAAACGTTTTTATGCCAAGTTGGATGATTGCTGTCCATAAGGCTGACAGAAATGTAGAAGTAAAATATCAACTGATGATCTCCGACTTCATTTACACCTCAGTGTTGAGGACATGTGAAAAATTAAATGCTTGATACACGTACAAGCCTTTTATGAGATATAAAATCACCTTTGAGAATAGCAGTGACAGTTTATGGTAGTCACATGTTAGTGCCTAAAAGAATGAGCGACATGCTTGAATGGAACGAGCCAACAAATTGACATGACAGAAATCATCAGGAAAATAGAGAAATGAAATGAACTGCAAAAGAAAAACAGCTTTTGTCAGGTCATACGCTCCAGAAATATTTTATCTAAATGCTTTAAAGAACCACACTCACAGCCCCGATTGTAAATGAGCAGTAGTTTACCCTGTACTGGGTATGGGGCAAGCTACTGTAGGGTCATTAGATTTGTACTAACAGCAGCTCCTACTGTTTTCCAAAAATAAAAGCAATGTACTGTAAATAGCTTAGATATAGACAAGCCGAGTGAGATAACCCTCACTCGAACCCCCCCCCCATAAGTGAACCTTTGTATATATTTTATCTTATCTGAGTCAGACATGTTCAAAACTCATTTAAAAGGACATAAAAGGATGAGTATTTCCATGTTTAAAGACCATTTGGAATGCTGTTACTGGCTGTGAGATACAGGACAGGATTATCTCACAGGGGGCGTAAGATGCGAAGCTCCTATGTCAAGTCTATGGGGTGTCCATATTCCACTCCTTCCAACATGAAATAAATATTACATGACAGTTACCTCTCACTTAGATAAACCAGTATTAGTAATAAAGATTAACAAATAGTGCATGACATACAAGTTGGCTTCCTCTTTTCTGCTATATGTTCTTGTGTTTCAGCCTGATGTTTTGTCAGGTCTTTTTGTAATTTCTCTACTTGCTTGGTCAAATTATGCACATCCTGTTTCACATTCTGGAAGTAATCAACAATACATATAAAGACCTATGATAAGTAGATACTAATGGTAGTTCTTTGTGCATAATTCTAATAAATAGGCAATTTCTGCTCTTACAGTTGGTGTAATATGGAAAGAATCATATTATGATTTTTAATGCTTACATCAATAAGGTCTTTAATCTCATCAAATGGAGTTCCTCCTCTGCTGTCAACCCTTGCATCCTGTGCCGGAGTTCGCAGTCGTCCATCAACCATTGCTTCATATATGCCGGAGTTTCGCCATTACTGTCTGTGCCAGAGTTCCCGGACGGCCGTCAACCATTGCTTCCTGTGCCAGAGTTCCCGGTCTTCCAACAACCATTGCTTCCTGTGCAGGAGTTCCCAGTCTTCCAACAACCATTGCTTCCTGTGCCAGAGTTCCCGGTCTTCCAACAACCATTGCTTCCTGTGCCAGAGTTCCCGGTCTTCCAACAACCATTGCTTCCTGTGCAGGAGTTCCCAGTTGGTCGGGACCCATTGATTCCTGTGCCAGAGTTTTCCCTTGACTGTTAACCCCTGCTTCCTGTGCTGGAGTTTCCCCTCGGCTATTAACCATTGCTTCTTGCTACACATTGGGGCTGCCCAGCTCAGCCTCAGATGCCTGCAAGATGCAGATCAGCATTGACGGTAACAGGTACTTTAGGGTGCAAGGACACTTAGGGTGCAGACATGTAGGGTGCGAAGACACTTAGGTAGCAGACACTTAGGGTGCACAAAAAGGACAGGTAGGGTGAAGGGTGAAAATACCAAGACACTTAGGGTGCAGTTGGTCTATAGCCCATCTGTCTGTAGGGAGTCCCCTCTGAACAGACATCTATCTAGCTAGGCTATGGGGAATAAAATCAGTGGTAGGGCTAGAGGCTGGTGATTTCATCTTTGTATACACACCAAAACTGCTGACTGACGCCCGTCAGTCAGTGACAGAAGGCGTAGGGACAGTATCCTTAGCCCTTTAATTGTTTCTAATTCTATTAGAGCTTGGAGTATGATTATTTGGTTCACTAATAATCCCAAATCTTTTGAATTCCACTATCACTGCCGATGGGAGGCTGACTCCCGGCCGCCAGCCTCGGGGGGGGGGGGGCAGACACTCTGAGGGGGCAGAATAGTTCACAGTTTACAAATTTAGACCAGTTTGTTTTGCACCCTAAATGTCCTGCCGTTGCACCCTATGTGTCCTTGCACCCTACATGTCCTGTTGTTTGCACCCTACATGTCCTAGCACCCTAAGTGTCCACCTGCATGCACCCTTAGTGTCTGCACCCTAAGTGTCTCTGCTACCTAAGGTACCAGTATTCGCATTGACTAGCTATAGGCAGTCCTACTGATATCCAATACCAGGTGGCAACATCATACAGACAGGCTATTCTCAACATCTGCCAATGCTTCAACATTGGTCTAGTATATGTTGCCCTATCTCTGTAAAGCTGGGCACACCAGATGTCTAGCAAAGTGATCTGGGTTCCTCAGACATATATAGCAATGCAAAAAGCATCCTTAGGTTTGGTACTAAGATGCTATAGAACATCATTTGGGCCAAGCGACTATTACCATATGCGATTTGGAGAGTGGTCATACTGGTAGCCAGCTCAGATTGACCTTAAGGATTCGCCTGAGAATACGAGCTGAGGTTAGATTGAACAAAATCATCTAAAAATGTATCCAGCTCACCAAAGTGGTGTAGAACTGAATGGACAAAAGACTGACATGATATGGAGGCTGACACAATACACATTCAGGCTATAATGTATATGACTATTATTGATTGCTGCAATACTTGTGGCTTCTAAACACTATAGATCTACATGTGTATTATCATGATCCTATCAATATCGTATATCATTTGAAAGCATTTCCAAGGCTGCAAAGAGAGAAAGCCACAGTGGCGGAAGACTGACATGGTAGGCGCAAAACAGACATTGGAGGTGAAGACTGTTATAATATGTGAGAGTTTGAGGTGAGGAAATGAATACTTATCTACAAACACAGATTCATGATTACCAATTGGAACCAACAGAACTATAAACAGATACTTTCCTTTCTGTAATTATAAAAGCACTACCACTACTTTATTCGGCAACACATGACTTAGAATATAGACTTGGGATATCAGCTTTGACACCAGATATCACACAGAATGATATGCAGACATCCACAAATTTGCCATGTATTGAAGCAAAAGGTGTTTTCTCTGAAGTCTAACTACATCAAGGAAGAATAATGCTGTACAGAAACCCCTGCCCCTGCTTACATAGTTATTCACTTTTTTCATTGCTATAATGGTGGTCAGCGATATTGCTGTTCAGACTGTTTATGAAATGGTTCAAAGGGGAGAGGTGCTAAGGGAAAAATGAGATTTTCCAAAATGCATGAGCAAAATGGTGTATGCACCATCGATGATGTGTTCGCACAAGACCAGTTGGAAGTCGGCAATTCTAGACCAGATATAATGTGTCTAAATGGTCGAAAATGATTATTTTCAATTAGTAATAGTCTAGAGCCAAATGTGGAAAAGAGGCTTAGTAAAGAGGTGCTAGGCATTTTTGAGGCATATTTTCCCTTCAGATTCTAGGATTCTTGCTGGGAAATATGCCTTGGTGGCAGCCATCTTGGATTTGGGGCATATGCCAAAGGATTAGGTGGGGGCATACGACAGATTTGAATTCGGCATGCTCAAATTACCCTAATTCAACTATGAAAACATTTCTACCCAAAAATGCTTCAACCTTTCACATATTCTGAATACGGGCCCTGACTATAAGGGTTTTTGTGTATTTAAATTGATTATCATGTTTTCTTTTTTGTCAATGAAGAAACAATGCAAACATTTGCATAAAGATATAAGATGTTGGTTGACTTGATCATCAGAGTCAATCACTTTTCTTAGAATTTACAACAAAATTTATGTGATGCATCTTTGGTACCTTGCTTGTACCTATCTATTCTCAAGAACTCTACCTGAACATTTGATATTTCCAACTGACCAGGCATTCCATCTTCACAATGGTACCGAGCTCATTCCATTTTTACCTGACACATTTCAGCTGGCCAGAAACACATGGTGACATGCCTGTTCTGTGTTAACAATTTGTATCTGCAAAGTTTAAACTTTGAAAACTCACCAAAAATTGAAAAATAATGGTATATTGATGGATTAAAAAGTAAATTCAAGCTTAAAATATGCCTTGTGTAATACGATTATATTATCCTGAAACCTTGTTTTGCAACATGTAACTGTTTTTGTTTAAAAAAAAAAAAAATCACATCTCACCAGCCTAACATGTCTGCCTCTTTTTTTTTTTCTGGAGAAATAGATTACAGTACCGACACCTTCCAAATTAATGCAAGCACATAGGGTAGAGTAACCTAAAGACGACCACATACCTAGAGTTGACCACCTGTCAGCTTGTTTTTCTCACTTTCACATGTAGTGCATTTGTCTTAAACCCTAATATTATTGAAATAGAGGTGTTATAGTACCCCATAGAATGATGCCCTGGAATATATGAAGTAATTGTCATTGCATGATAATATACCAAAGTTCCCATGTTTGAATGTTTTTACCATGACCAGCTGGTCATTTCATCAAAATTCTCCAAGTTTGGTTTGATAATTTGAAGATGACAAGTGCTCACATATACAACATTTCGACTCTAGGCATAGATAGATATCTTTGCTAAATGATAGCATAAGGAAAAGTGCAGAAATGTTAAATACTTTCCGTATAGGACTTATTTCCTAGAACATACCAATTTCACCTTGAGATGACCACCATTTCACCTTGAGCAGACCACCCTTACTGAGTTATTTATGCATTTCATTGAATAGATACCATTTATTATATAGCATTATATCCAAAGATTCATATTTAGAACAGTTTCGGATACAAAATTTTCCTGGATGATGTTCTAATACACACATTTCAACCTTTACTGGAATCCTACTACTAGTAGCATCACAGAGAAAAGAAGACTGATCGCTTTGACACATACCGCACAGGTCACGATTGTCTCCCACATGACTTTTCAATGAGCATGCCATTGTTCCAATTTTCATTTTATTTTAGCCACTCTTAATCATATATTTTCCTTAGGAATGCCTTAACTAGCAGAATCAATGTTCATTTGATTAAAGTTGGAGCCCTAGTGGAATTGGGGTCTTTTATGATTAATGTGAGAGTTTCTTTTCTGGAATTAGGTGGTATTTTGATAAATGTGATTTCTTGTCTGTGCACAATGTGGCCCTGCTTGTTAATCATCAGGGTTCTGTTCATGCATCAAGTTTATGTTGCCCAAACCTGTAAAGATCTTGCCACCACTACTATGTACTTTTGAACAAATTTTAAAGGGGGGTCAAAATGATTTCACCTGTTTTCAGTGAAAAAGCCCAAAGCCCGCGCCTTACTATAAGAATTAAAGGGTGCATCTGCCACAGATTCAGAGAATCTCTGGTATTATAAAACTATGTAAAACTATGCAGTGCACTGGTCCACTATTCCGACTTAGCGAGATAGATTATTGACAAATGAGAAAATTCCTTTCATTCACTGCCGACTTTTCAGGGTGCATTACGTAATACCTGGTACCCATCAGCTCGCTGTTATCAGTCCTTATATTGCAAGGTATCAGCTTCAACAGGGGTCGGCCCACTAAGGAACACACTAAGGCCATATAGAAGTGACCTTGCGTGCGTTATAGGAGTGCACTGCACACCTGAGGTGGCAGAGCAAGGCCACACCACTGGGAGTGAATTTTCATTCAAGCCTGGAGATAAAAATGTATACCAGAGAAAGTTTTATAAAGACAATAGACACGCTGAACTCCCAAAGGTTGTCAGAGTGACAATACCCAAACCTATTACCTTTATAGGCCATCAGATTGAGTACCCAGGGTAGTCAGTCTGATGGATTTAGGTCAAAACACTCACAAAATGTAGTCAAAAGCATTATATGCTTTTGTGGTGACTACCGTGGGTACTCAATCTGATTACTGTCTAAGCAGGGTATTTCAAATAGAATGTATCTACAAATAAATCCCCAGAACACAAATGTGGCATGAAATATTGCTATGAATCAAATGGTTATGTTGATAATTAGTGGTTGGCCTATGTATTGGTGGGGGTTCAATGGGGGTGGTCTATAATAGTTACCTAGTTACACCTTAATCCTACCTAAAATGACCCTTTTTAGTGAATGAACCAATTGTAACTTTACATGTCCCTAAAGATTTAGACCCCTCCTGTACTACTGATAGGCTATAATGTGCCCTACATCAATTAGAGACAGTCCAGGGCATGTGTAAAGTTGAGGTCTTTAGCACTGTGACACATATGGAAGTGAATGTTGAATGATGGGCTGTCCACCCTAATTAGTGGCACATACCTACAATCTTGTGAGGTATATGTAGTTACATATTATCAACATAATATCATACTGAGAAGAGGTAGACTGAGGGGTTTTAATCCCTGTAATGTGCTGCCCCCTGTATTTTCCTTCTGACACTGCCTTGAGGCTATTCCTTAAGGTACAACGACTGTACACAGCTTATAAAATACAATTTGAAAGCCTCAAGCCTAGGCCAGTGATTGTAGGTAATGCCCTACGACTGCTCTCTATGATTAGCACTTAGGCAGTAATTAAATAAGATTTAGTAGGGCTGTCGTAGCTTGTTAAGAAATAGCCTCCTAAGGACCTCAGGTCCTTAACCTGGGGAATTTAAAGACCAATCTTGAGGGCTTTCAGTATATGACTGAGAGATTATGCTGTCCACTATTCTTAGACGAAAGATAATTAGTTTTAGCACAAAATATTTGTCTTACGGTTTAGTTCACCTCCTTTGGTGAATAATGGTCTATGTTTAAGCGTTTTTTACAACAATTGAATATTGGTTCAACATTTTCAGATTTGCATGGCTTATCAATGATATCTCAACAGTATACTTATACTGTAATACCCTGCATATAAGCCACATCCTATAGCCCAGTTTAGACAGTTATTGTGGCTTATAGAGCCTTCCTGAACTCAGGATGCGGCCTATGCACTAGGTTTTATATATAGATTTTACTAAGGAATAGGCACCATTTCAGAAACGTCCTGTGGCTTATACCTATAGCATTCTTCCGATGTCAGGGGGCGACTTGTACATATAAGTCGTGCCTTATACATACCATAATCTCCCACGTATAAGGCGCGGCTTATACGGGGGGTTTAGTTCTCCCTGGATCCACAAGGGGGACACCAAGACCTTTCTTTTGATATGTGACACTCCCATGTAACCCAATCAGCAGCATATGGGGCCCAGAGGAGTCCAGGGGGTCCAAGAAACACACAGCTTTTTTAAATTTTGAAAATTCATTCAGTAGAAAAGAAGTTATGAATTTTTCATTTTTCTGGCCAAATCCTAAAACTCTAGGTGCACCTTATAGGCGGGGTGTGCCTTATACGCTGGAGATTACGGTAGTATTATGGTGCTATATGAAAGTTTCAATGACCTTCTAAGAATGATTAAGAAATAAGTAAGTGGTTTGACATAAGGATATTACATTGTCCTTCTTATTATACAACTGTCAGTGTGAGCCTTTTGTTCAACTGTAATCAAAGGACAGACTGAGAGCTTACATCAATGATATAAGCTAGGCCAACTAATTAGCATTCATTTCAACATATTCCTCAGATGAATGATTAAAAGGTAATTGAGATAGACACTAGAAAAGAGAGACCTTTGCCATAGGATGGGATGAACTTATGTGATGAATCTTAAGTAAACATGTGTTTTTCCTAATATGAGTGATATAAAAGGGGACTAGGATCATGGACTCTTTACTCTCTGAACACACCTCTCAGACATACAACATGATCCGCATCATCCTTCTTGCTGCTGTGGCCTTCTGCCTGACAGAGGCCTCTGGATATGGTGGCTATGGCCATGCTGCTCCTCACAAGTAAGCACACTTTGACTGAATCACAAATATTCATTACCAAAATACCCAATGTATTAGGTATGGTTGATTTGCAAGGATGTACCCCTGCTAACCTTCATTGAGGTATCTGATGATTCTATACTATACAACTGTGTTAAACTGCTCAGAAACCAAGGCTCTGGTGTGTCTTATGACCCTCCCTCAACTGAGGTTGTGCTTTATATTCGAGATGCACTTTATGCATGGAGTGTGTAGAAGTGTACCTAAATCTACTACCTAAATCTAGTTCTTGCTTAATTGAATAAAATCTCCTCTTCCTGGTTTTTTAAATACATGTGTACTGGTTCATATACACATGTATCCTTTAACTTGTATACCTATACAATTGATCAACAAAACTGTATTTATTACATTGCAGTGGCTATGAGTCAAGCGTGAACAGGAACAATGCCCAACGTCAGCTTAGTGTCAATGGCATCGCCAACTGGGTTGGAAGTGGAAGTGGAACTGCCCGCAGAGATGGTGTCCCTGGCACTCCTCTTGGTGTGACTGGCCATGACAGATACTCCTATGGTCATGGACATGGGTATGGTGGATATGGACACGGAGGATATGGAGGATATGGTCATGGAGGATATGGTGGCTATGGAGGATATGGCGGCTTTGGTCACTAAGGTTCGTTGGATCGACCACTGTTTTTTTTTTTATATTATCTGTCATTGATATCATATTAATTTGATTCATATCACATAAAGACATAATCTCCTCCTTACGATACTCCATTTATGCCAAAGCTTTATCATTTGATTTGAGATTTAATTCAATTCATAATGAAAAATCTTTGTTTTCATGTCTCTGGCATCATAACAGCATAATTATCCAACTCTAAGGCACTCATTTCTAGTGACCATAATCAACAACCTTGGTATGATATTTCTATAATTGCCTGCCTACTTTGGCAAGGCCCTACCATGAATATTGGCACATATAGCTCATCTAGTGGGTACAAATAGTACTTTCTTCATTTTGGTAGTCTACTTTAAAACCTGCTTGAACACCCACCAAAGCAATACTTATTGGTTATAATTCATCCTATTTCATATCTTGTGGTTATTGACATTTTTATGTCTCTTTTTCAGCCCATAAATACAATAGAAGTCTGCGGGATGGTATCCAGAACATTGTACAAGACCTGGCGCAGTACAAGGCCATCAACACAGGAAGCAATTGCTAATCATAAGGATTATGAACAATAAAAGATGCATATATCAACTGAAATATGATAGTTCATTCCTTTATATTTTTCTATATCATATACTTAAGTTGTCCTCATGTAAATTAGAATCCCCTCTCCCCAAACAGCTTAACAAAGAAGGACCCTCTATAATTGGAGAATAACTTTTTATCCTCTCATTGATGGCCTTGTAATGGTGTAAATCAAGGCTCTGTGATAATCAGTTGGTTATACTAGACTTGTATATGCAGCTTATATGCAGTAACATTGGACGTCATTGTGTCAGTGCGTTGTCACACGCCATTATGCCTTCCCACCATTGTATTATATCCAAATTATATGGATACTATATTATTTTCCCTGCCTCAGGAAATGGCAGCTTTTATACTTATATACTGACTTAAATAAGGACTTATATACTTACCATATATGGGCATTATTACCTCTGCCACAAGGAACTGACAGCTTTCACACCTTTAAGGTGTGGCAGCTTGTTATGACCAATCAGCATCCATGTTACATTGTATCCACCAATTACATGCAATGTTTTATATATGTAAATTATTACCTGCCCATCACCATGGAGACACTGGCTTCCTGTGTTGCCCCAGGGTTGGGATATAAACCCTGGTGCAACCACTGGTAGTCACTCAGTACTTGGTGCTCTGTGCAGGTGACCTCATTTATTATGCATTTTTAATGTACAATAAATCACCATGTAACTTTCACCATATATACTCTATCTCCGACTTCATCATTAGTTGTGGTATGATTTCCATGTATACACAATAGTAAGAAGTTGAATCAATATTGAACTGTGGACATTTCAATGTAGACGTATGGTTGACAACAGTGAAATCATATTTAGTATTGTTCTTTATTTCATGGTGGATATGACCCCTTCATGGGTTTAACCAAAGAGCTCCGTATCACATGGGGTCATGGAATACAACATTCTTGTATTCCATGGTCAGGTCACATGACATTCTGATTATGCAAACAAACAGATTTTAGATGCAATTCAGGAGACCCCTACTGCAAAGATACATAGGTTTGCGCCTTATACAAGAGAAATTTACACCTTTTGAGCAAATGAGTCTGCCCGAATCCCACTCTGCCAATAAGCGTGGGATATGGGCAAACACACCTCGGGGAATACGATGCTGAAATATCCCATAGGAGTTGAAATTTGCATTTATTTCAGGGTTTTAGGATATAAAAACAATGAAATTCCATCCTAATGTATAGGCTGTGCCTTATAAAGGGTGTATAACAGTAAATTCAATCCAAAGACGATGGAAATCCTCCACTAAAAATGGTGTCCAGATCTTTTCTAGATGCTGAATGATTATAAATATAGCCAACATAATAGATAGCAGTTTAAGTGAGGTTACAATTGCAGATAACCTTGGCTAAGATGTGAATAATCTCTCGGCTGCATCCAGTTGTTATCAGTTGTTTAAGGAATAAGGCACGGGGAAGTGAAAGGGGTGTGGATGTATTCCCAAATAAAGACTTCCCCCTCGGTCTTTACATGCACACCCCATCCACTTCCTCCTGCCTTATTCCTGTTTTGAAAAACTGATTAGCCCTGTCTCTCTGATGTAGATTGCAGATTGGAAGCATAATTTTTTATGAAAATGCCCTAGTTGTTCTGTATCCTAATTCTAATTACGATTCTGATCCTCAAATCGGAAGCAACATGTTTAACAAAAACACCAGTTTTGTTCTTATGACTTTTGATCCCAAAGTTTAGGTCATACTCTTTAAATAAAAGTAACAATTCGTGCTCAAAGGTCTTGAGGGCAATTGAACAGCAGTGAAACCTGTTTGCATTGTCCGGGTCATGTGCCTTAATTTCATACTATTCTTGTGCACAATTAAAAATGTTAAACTAACTCCACCATGGGGAGAGACACAGAGTAAATGGATGAAAAGAAAATGGGATGTCTGTTGTCTAAAATTAGAGTAATATCATGTTACTTACCATGTTCCTATTGGTGCATTGTAATATCAAAGGAGCATGAACATTAACCCTTCAAGGGCCGCTGATGCAGAAGGCACCATAGTTGCATGATGCACCAATGAAATGCTGGCAAGACTGCTTGCCAACACTTCAATTGGAGCATACTGCCAGCACTCCAGTATCAGCCCTGTAGGGTCATCATGTTGCCTTAAATTTAACTGCCATGGCTGCATTAAATTTTAAGCAACATGAAAACCAATAGGCACTATGCATGAATGGGTCAGCAGCCCTTAAAGTGTTCAAGCATCATACTCCTCCTAAAGGATAGCTATCACTGCAGGTGCCTGATCTTCCTGTAAATGAGTCTACAATTACTCTCTACATTAGAGGAAAATTATAGTTACCTATATGCTCTTTGTACAACAGCTTAAGTGAAATATTAATTATTTCATACCTGCAGGACTACTCTAATGACATTCTTAGGATTACTCAGAATTGATTAATTGAAATGTGGTATTGTTTTCTTTTGCTTCATATACATCCGTCAGTATCAGTCAATTAGTTTACAATTACTTAAGTACACACTGACAGCTGACTGATAGTGGAGTCACCTAAAGGAATTAATTATCATTCAAAACAAAGACCATCTTCTATGAATAATTCAAAGGATTTGAAGGACAAGAACGAAAAAAAGAGGCACCTTTGCCACAGGATGTGATGTAGGTGCATAATAACATGCATGTGTCTACTTGCTATGTTCACAAGCTGAATGATATAAAAGGGGACTAGGATCATGGACTCTTCAGTCTCTGAACACACCTCTCAGACATACAACATGATCCGCATCATCCTTCTTGCTGCTGTGGCCTTCTGCCTGACAGAGGCCTCTGGATATGGTGGCTATGGCCATGCTGCTCCCCACAAGTAAGTATACTGTAGCTGACTCATTCACAACATATATATATATATAAGTCTACTCAAGCTTTGCAGCAATAGTCATTCAGTGGTCACTAAAGATATTGTTTGAGTAACACTCCTATTGCTGACACTTTAGATTGTGTATTTAAGGAACCAGTTCATGTCTGTGTATATATATTGTAAGTGTATATATATTGTGACTGAAGTAATGTAACTTAGAAGTGTAGTGGTCATGGAAAGCTCTGCCTGGTTTGGCATCAGGGACCTCTCGCACCCGGGGCGAATGCTCTACCAACTAAGCCACAGAGCTGGCTGGAGAACGCAGTGCCTCCACCATGGATGATATCTCAGACGGTGCAGTATCCAGTGACCCAACTTCTGGAGGGTCAAATCTTCCGGATAACTTCTCCCTTATACAAGTATGCCTATTGAATCCTGGCAAAATTGTATTTATTACATTGCAGTGGCTATGAGTCAAGCGTGAACAGGAACAATGCCCAACGTCAGCTTAGTGTCAATGGCATCGCCAACTGGGTTGGAAGTGGAAGTGGAACTGCCCGCAGAGATGGTGTCCCTGGCACTCCTCTTGGTGTGACTGGCCATGACAGATACTCCTATGGTCATGGACATGGGTATGGTGGATATGGACACGGAGGATATGGAGGATATGGTCATGGAGGATATGGTGGCTATGGAGGATATGGCGGCTTTGGTCACTAAGGTAAGTTCAATTGCCCACTTTTTTTTTTATATATCAACTGTCATTGATGGGATATGAATTTCATATCACATAAAGACATAATCTCCTCCTTACGATACTCCTTTTATACCATAGCTTTGAATTGAGTTTTAATTCAATTCATAATGAAAAATCTTTGTTTTCATGTCTCTGACATCATAGCAGCATAATTATCCAATTCTACGGCACCCATTTCAAGTGACCATAGCCAACAATCATGTTATAATATTTCTATAATTGCCTGCCTACTTTGGCAAGCTCCTTCTATGAAGATCGGCATGTATAGCTCATCTAGTGGGTAGAAATAATTTTGGTAGTCTAATTTAAACCTGCACACAAAAGCAAAACTTATTCGTTACAGTTCATCCTATTTCATATCTGGTGGTCATTAAATCTTTTGTGTCTTTTTTTTCAGCTCATAAATCAAATAGAAGTCTGTGGGATGGTATCCAGAACATTGTGCAACAGCTGATGCAGCACAAGGCCATCAACACCGGAATCAATTGCCAATCATGAAAATTATGTACAATAATAAATGTATATATCAACTGAAATAGGATAGTTTATCCCTTTGGTTTTTTCTATATCATACTAAAGTTGTCATGTAAACCAGAAACCCCTCCCCCCAATGTTCTCAACAAATTAGGACCATCTATAATAGGAGAACCACTTTGCATGAGAGGGACAAATAACTTTTTATCCTCTCATTGATGGCCATGTAATGGTGTTAATTAATGCTCTGTGATTATCAGTTGGTTAGACTAGACCTACAAAATTATATGCAGCTAATATGCAGTAACAGTGGAAGTCATTATGAAAATAGTAACAAGTAGAATTGATATTTAATTGTGAACAGCATTCAATGTAGACATATCTACCAATGATGCGATGTTGAAATAGCTGACGGTTCAGAACAGTGAAACCATATTTAGTATTGCTGTATAGTTTACATTTCTCTTGTATGAGGCACACCACTAAATTCATCTGCTTCTATAAGGTGCAGTAGGGGTCCAGCTCCATGGAGATGTAGTGCCTTATAAGTGGAGTATTAGGGTAAATTCAAATCAAGAGACAATGGAAATCCTCCACTAAAAAGGGTGTAAATATTTTCTCCATGCCGAATGACTATAGATATGGCCAACATAAATATTGGAGATGAAACATAACCTGGGATTTTGCTAGTCAATGTCACCAAAGAAAATAATTCTTGTTCTAAGCTTGTGTCAAAAATACCATGAATCCTTACATATAGGACGCATCTCATGTGCATGCTGACTTTGAGGCCTTGCTTAAGATTTTTAAAATGGCATAACTTTGGTTCTATTTGCCTTGGTGAGGTTTGGGTGACACCCTCCCCCAGCCCCTCCCCCCATCTAGGTCTGAATGGGTCTATAAGCCGCATCTTACACACAAGGATTTACAGTAATTGAACTTGGACTTTGTGATATGCTGAAATGAGATAGGTATTTTCTTTTGGCTTAAGTTGGTGAGGTTATATTTCTGAGTCAGTATATAAACAATTTCTATATTACTATGTTAGGTAGTAAATTCATTTGATATAGAGTCACTTCCTTTTTTTATTTTCTGTCTCATATTGAGCAACACTAGTATATATAGCAGGTATTCCTATGATAAAAAAGGATAATTGCAGATTGGAAGCTTGCTTTTCATGAAAGTGTCCTTGCTTTTTCTGTATTCTAATCCTAATTCTGATTCCTATCCTCAAATTGAAAGCAATAAGATTATCAAAAACAATGGTTTTCTACTTGTGACATTTGATCCAAAAGGTTTAGCTCATGGTCTTTAAATAAAAGTAGCAATTCATGCTCAAAGGATTTAAAAGGAATTAAACTGCAGTGAATCTTTCGAGTCTGCATTGCTCTTGCCCCATGTGCCTTATATTCATACTATTGTTGTATGTCATAAAAATGTGAATTAATACACCCATTGGTAGAGACACAGAGTAAATGCATGAATAGAAAATGGAATGACCTACTTTCAAAAATTAGAGTAATATCACGTTACTCACCAAGATCACATTGGTGCATTGTCTCATGAAAGGAACATGAACTTTAAAGCATTGTGCATCTCTTAAAAGATAGAAGTCACTGCAGCTGCCTGATCTTCCTGTTAATGAGTTTACAATTACTCTCTATGCTGGCTCAAACAGCTTAATTGAAATGTTGATCATTTAATACAGGCAGGACTACTCTAATGACATTCTCAGGATTACGCAGAATTGGTTAATTGAAATTATGGCATCATGTTGTCTTTTTTTATATACAGCTGTCAGTATCAACCTATCAGTTTGCAATTACCAAAGTACACCCTGACAGGTGGTGATAGTAGATTCACTTGAGGGAAGTAATTATCATTCAAAACAAAGGCTATCTTCTATGAATACCTCAAAGGATTTGAATGACATGAAAGAAAAAAAGAGGCACCTTTGCCACAGGATGTGATATAGGTACATAATAGTCTCACCTACACACATGTGTCTATTTGCTATATTCATAAGCTGAATGATATAAAAGGGGACTAGGATCATGGACTCTTCAGTCTCTGAACACACCTCTCAGACATACAACATGATCCGCATCATCCTTCTTGCTGCTGTGGCCTTCTGCCTGACAGAGGCCTCTGGATATGGTGGCTATGGCCATGCTGCTCCTCACAGGTAAGTATACTGTAGCTGACTCATTCACAACATTTATATAAGTCTACTCAAGCTTTGCAGTAATAGTCCCTCAGTGGTCACTAAAGATATTGTTTGAGTAACACTCCTATTGCTGACACTTTAGATTGTGTATTTAAGGAACCAGTTCATGTCTGTATATATTGTAAGTGTATATATCTTGTGACTGAAGTAATGTAACTTAGAAGTGTAGTGGTCATGGAAAGCTCTGCCTGGTTTGGCATCAGGGACCTCTCGCACCCGGGGCGAATGCTCTACCAACTAAGCCACAGAGCTGGCTGGAGAACGCAGTGCCTCCACCATGGATGATATCTCAGACGGTGCAGTATCCAGTGACCCAACTTCTGGAGGGTCAAATCTTCTGGATAACTGCTCCCTTATACAAGTATGCCTATTGAATCCTGTCAAAATTGTATTTATTACATTGCAGTGGCTATGAGTCAAGCGTGAACAGGAACAATGCCCAACGTCAGCTTAGTGTCAATGGCATTGCCAACTGGGTAGGGAGTGGAAGTGGAACTGCCCGCAGAGATGGTGTCCCTGGCACTCCTCTTGGTGTGACTGGCCATGACAGATACTCCTATGGTCATGGACATGGGTATGGTGGATATGGACATGGTGGTGTTAACTATGGTCGTGACGGCCATAACTATGGTCACGGAGGATATGGCCATGGAGGATATGGGGGCTATGGATATGGCTTTGGTCACTAAGGTAGTTACCCACTGTTCATATTTTGATATCAATTTTCATTATTACGATAATGTAACCAACTTTGATTTACATAAAGACAATGTGTTATTAGAGATTGATCCATATATAGTCATTCCCTATATTAATTTCTTTGCAGTAAGCTGCCAAATGTAAATTGGTGTCTATGCACATTTTCCTAAGTGTAATGTGTGTATTTAAATACCTGGGCAAAGGACATCCTCATACAAAGGATGACCTTTGCCCATGACTGTGACGTGATATCAGCATAATTGTCCAATTCTAAGGCACTCACTTTGAGTGACCACAATCGACAACCTTGTTAAAGCATTTCTATAATTGCCTGCCTACCTTGGTAGGATGCTATGATGAGAGCCTGGAGAAGCTTAACTAGTGGACACAAACTAATTTGTAAATGCTTGCGAGACTTCCTTCATTATGGTAGTCTGCTATAAAACTGCTCAAATGTGCACACAAAGGCAATATTATTGGTTTTAATTCATCCTACCTTATATTTGTTGGTCATTCAATCTTTAATATCTTTTTCAGTCCATAAATCCAATAGACGTCTGCAGGATGGTATCAAGAACAGTGTACAAGACCTGACCCAGCACAAGCCCATCAACACAGAAAAAAACATTGCCAATCATTAGAATTATGAACAATAAAAAATGTATATATTAACTGAAATAGAATAGTTCATTCCTTTACATTTTTCCGTATTCCTCCTCTGAAATTACGAGAAGACTATTTTAATGCATTTTGAATATTTTGGGTATTGCAATTGGTGCTGATATGAGTAGATTACATTAGTCGATAAAGCCTTCTTGAATCCTCAATTTTCAGAATCTACATATTGTCACTCTGGTTATAAGGGCATTTTCTATCTATTCCATGTTGCTTAGCAACAACAATAAAGCAACAAAAGGGCCTAGCAACAGGCATTTTAAGTGATCATGACCTATTTAGCTCGTTATAGCCGGTCTTGTTCTGACTTCAGTTAGTAAGGACCAGCAAAATTTCACTTCCGGGGAGTTTCCCACCAGAAGTGATGTCATTCAATCCATCATGGTGCTGCTGCTGACTAGACCTACACTAGCCAGTAGCAAACCTGGGCCGCCTGGGTAGGTTGGGCAGTGCTAGACTACACCACTACAGGATACTCTGCGTCACGGGCGTGGACTGGTTACCAGGTTTAGTCTGTGTAGGTGTTATCCATATGCTCTAGAAGGGTGAGAAACTAAAGGGAACAGTGCTGCCCTCTGGTGCTTTTATTTGCTATGCACAGACCTTGATTACAGAGGTGAGTGGTGACTTTGCCAAAGTGACCAAAGTGACTACAGGATACTCTGTGTTATATAACACATAGAGATCTCGACCTAAAGAATGTCATTGTCTATTCTCTATATAGTCAATGTGAATAAGACATATTTGGGAAAAAATGGGAAGAGGAGGAAACATGAATAAAGTCAAGACAAAGTAAGGTAAACAGATACCTGAATCCACATATTGGACACTCACCCCCTTCTAAAAGGTAGTTTCTGTTCTAACTTTCCTCTTGATAAAAGTGTGGTCTTAGGGCCCAGCAACGGGTAAAAACCTCAAATCTTCATGTAATCACAGTCGTTGCAAAAAGTTTTTCACCCTGCCGGACATTTGGTCCTTCACATTTTTAATTCTGCAGGCCCAGTCCAATTTTTGCAGGACCGAAACATAACAAGTACCTAAGGACATTTTCTTTGGAAAAATGAATATCACAAAGCTAGAATATACTGTATATTTTTATCATAAAATCCATACGATTCATAAAATTGTGAGAAAAAAATTCATTATGATTAATGATTTTGTCTTACACTGTAAAAACCTTAATAATGGTCTGATTTGAATGCCAGAAAAACTGACATATAGCCCAGGATCTGGAGATGACAGCCAAACATTTGGTCCTTCAGTTTGACAATTTCTGTCGGCCCAGCCGATGTCCGACGTGTTTTCGCAAAGACTGTAATCATAGAAATTAATTTGATAAATAAAAATTGCATCATACAGAGGAATTTAATGCTATTAGGATGAACTTTAAAAGACCCTTGTATCACCGTTTTTCACAGAAAGAAAGAATGTTGGTGGACACTATAAATACACACGAAACATCCTGCACCAATATCAACTCAACATGTCATGATTTGATAGAATGAAAACCTTTCATTAGTTTTGAACATATAATGAAAAAGGTCAGAGGTATGCAAAATTGAATTCATCGTCTACTAAGTGAACAACATAACATTAAGTTTACACATGTCATGGTGACGACCTGGAGGGCGTTTCAAAAAGATTGGGAATTCGATTCTCATGGTAGGTGCTTCTCCGACCACATCCCTGCTCTATTCCACTCTCAGAAGGCACTCAACTTATATTGGAAGTGGCTTCCTATAAATTAGACAGTGGAACAGGGGCGTAGAAAAAGAGAGGGGGCAGGGGGGGGGCTAGGTCCCCCCAATCATAAAGGAGGTGGGGCCTGAGTATGTCTGGGCCCCTCTAAAATTTGCCAAGAATTCATAGTATATTAGACAAGAAGCTAAACCTTCATCTCAAATTGGTATTGGCATAGGGGAAATTGGGGCCTGGGCCTGAAATCAGATATAAAATTCACCAAAAATATCTTTCTATACGAATTCTACATAGGTATGTATAGCCATCATCACGCTCATGTCGACGGTTTAAGGTAATCACAGTGGGCCCCCAGCTGGGCCCCCCAATGAAGATTTGCCTCCTACACCTCTGTGGTGTGAAATGTGGTGGAAGTGAATAGCAAGTAGCTTTTGGCAACACTAGAGTGTGGGGGATGAGCTATAATTCTTCTACTTTATTTCGATCTGTAGTGTGTCCAGAGTTGTCAAATTCGTATGGGTGAGAAGTGATTAGCCCGGACAGTCTATGATCATTCAGTATAACGGGTGTGGTCGGCTCTCAGATTTCTATTTTCCATAGGTCAACTATACCTCAATTGTTGGTTTGAGCACAGTGGTCTAAAATGAGACCAGGTGGGCGATTAATAAAAACTGACGACAATTATATACATAACATGTTCGTCAGTTTTTTATGAATCGCCCTCCTGGGAAACGAAAGTCTTTCATAGCAATTGTTTATGATTTATCATGGTAAATCTGTACTCACATTGTAAATAACATCAAAACAATTATGATTTTTTCCCTGACCAACCTGATGGTTTCGGTACAAAACCTGTACCTGATATTTGTTTTGAATTGCATCCCAGCGCCCATTTGAGACCCTGTGGTGTACAAAAGCCACGGCTTCTACGTGGGGTTTTACACGTTGACACTAACATTATCTTTGATCTTCATAGCGTCTGTGTACCCAACCATGACGTACGTGACGCATCAGGAAGGAGATGGCACGTGACGTACCATTCATGTCATTGGAGGCCAACCACCTTCGTAATCTTCAAAACTCTAGGTTTAATTTGGATACTTGTTTGTATGAAAGCAAGAGTGATTTTAAAAATGTTTTTAAGATTACACAGACTAAAACAATCATTTAGTTATACTCCAGGAGTTACAGAAATACCTCGCGTATAAGGCACACCCTGAGTTAAGAGAAATGCTATATAGGGCTTAGTATGGATGTCCTGTGGGTCCACCATTTTGAATTTTGCTGGTTGAGGTAAACCCCACTCATAAGACATACCATGATGGGTACCTTGTCCCTGGGTAACATCCACTTCCAGGGACATGCTGGTCCCATGTTATCAGTCCTTATCATTGCATGTCGCCAGAACCAGCTCCAGACCGGCTTCCAGCCAATACAAGGTAGGTCTGAGGGCATGGAGTACTACTGTTCTGTAATACCATAATCTCTCGCGTATAAGGCGCGTCTTATAAGCGAGGTTTTAGTTCTCCCTGGATTCACTAGGGGGACACCAAGACCTTTCTTGTGATATGTTACACTCCCTGTAAGTCATAATATGACAGACAGGGGCTCAAGAAGAGGGCCTTGGCTACACATAGGTTTTTGAATTTTCAAAATCCATTCAGTAGAAGAAAAGTTATGATTTTTTTAATTTTTGGACCATATTTTAAAACTCTAGGTGCGTCTTATAAGCGAGCTGCGCCTTATAAGTGAGAGATTACGGTATGTAATATTATAGCCCTGGCCCAAAGACACACCCTGAGTTTAGGATCATTCTCATGCAGAAAAGATTTATTGACGATTCCTTATACGCTATACATTACTTTCATGGTGCTTACCAAATCATCTACTGGAAAATTTTCTTTTCCACTGAAATTATTCAAAGGGTGTTTTAAAGAATTCACATTATAGCCAAAGAGCCATTGAGTCAGTTTCACAGGGGCACAAAGTATCTACAAATACTGTTAAAGGAATGGACCAACCTATTTTGATGAAACCTTCTATTGGTAGACCTTATCTGCTTATATTGAAATAAAGGCGTACTTGTGAATGAGTACATCCGCTGTAATATAAGGGAATACAGGGGGCTTCTTTGATGCGTCCTATAAATTAGTACTAATTGACTATAATTTATTCATAAATTGCTGCATTTCTTACACATGAAAGCTGTTGCAAAACATGTTTATGATTTCAAAACTAAACAGTATGTAGCCCACCATTACATCGGATTAAATACTTTAGAGGAGCTGTCTTGTGCATATTATCAAAAGAAATATTTAATTATCGTCAAAACATACTTATTAGCCAATTTATCTTTAGATTTATAGTACTGTGCAGTTACCACTAAAATGCAGTTGGTCTAATATGTGACGTCATAGGTCACACTAGGAAGCCTTGCTGTGTGCCCCTATACCCCCACACTGAAAATATGGAAGATCCGAAACTAGTCAGCGGTCACCACTTTATGTCCTCAAGTTGACGATACCTAAAACTACAACTTTAGGTAGTCAAAATGACGACTTTGTGTTGTCATCCTGAGGACCCGAGTCATCAGGATGACAATACTGACAGTACAGAGTCTTCATGTTGATGACTCAGGTCGTCATGATGACGACCTTAAGTTGTCATTTTGACTACCTAAAGCTGTAGTTTTAGGTATCGTCAACTTGAGGACCTAAAGTGGTCACCGCTGACTAGTTTCAGATCTTCCATATTTTCAGTGCAGGTAGCAAGGATACATTGGGCCAATGTCGGCTTATATTGGGCCGATGTCGGCTTATATTGGGCTAATGTCGGCTTATATTTGCTGAATGGGCCAGTAGTGTGAATCATTTATTCAATATAAAGTCTATCAAAAGAAAGCATCTTGAAAATAGGGTGGTCTTTTCTTGAAAGAGATAATTTTCGCCCCTGAAAAATGTCTACATTAATGCTTTATGGTTGGTACGGGAAATTCAACCTATTATTTCCTTGGCCTAATTCTCTTAAACGTTATGCTACCAGTTGGTAATGACTTAGCTTTTATCTGAATTTATTGGACTTACCTGAATGGACAGGTGTTTATATAGTGCACTTTACTTTCATTCCCATTGGCTCCAGATAATATGAGTCTGTTACAAAAGAATTAAAAAAAAAGTATCATGGCATTAAGCTAGATGAGACAGGTGCATATTGTAATTATCTATATTTCATGATTTTGTATGTGATATAAGCAAGTGTGAAAACCTCGGAAGAAATTGTACCTTTTCAATAACTTTTGAGTGAACGGCTGCACTGCCTGTCGCCCAAAGCCTAGCAGTAGGGCCCATCGCCAGTACTACTTTGAGCAAGTGAATTAAAGAGAGAGCAAATGGATTGAAGCCCTGACATACACATGATACAGGGTTAGGATTACATCTGTTTACTTTCATTTGGTTCAGATTATTGGACAAAATAAAAGCCTTATTTTTCAGTGTTATCCCCTTTTGATTGTGTCCATGCATTCACCGAGTCCTGAGTGTATACGGCCTTAGCTGGTTTGATTATCAGCCAATGAAATGACACCAAAGTTCTGTTCACTGCGGTCCTCTCGGGGGCCAACTGGTACCCATATGATAGGTGTTATCATAATATCAGTAGAACTCGCTGATTTATTACAAGCTCCAGTAATGGAACCGCCCATGGGACAACCTGCTAACTTGAAATAGTAGAAGTAAAAGAGGGGCAGAGTGCACTTGCAGGCCAGGATACGAAACTAACGCACACCGCAGCCCGGCCTACAGACGCAAATACCCACTCCGGAACCAGCAGCAGTATTGTGTGACCTTGACCTTGGTTGCTAAGGACGTCGCGTCCTGCCTGTCCTGGTGCCATAGCAGGCTGGGTGCAGGTTTGACGGGAGGAACGCAGGAGGAGTCCTGTCACCCTACTATCCGCCACTACCAGCTCTCCATGACCGCTATTGGTATTATTACGCAACAATCATGATTATTGATATTAGGCCTAATATGTGATATAATATTATGTATGAATTCATTATAACTACAAGGATGGTAAACAGTCCACAATAAGGACAAATACACATTATAACAAGAATGTATTATTGATACTTGTATATATTATGATTTATTATATTTATTAATCCATCAATAATGCTGGTACCGCTGAACCAGCATAATTTCCATGAAAGCCAAAGGATTATACCCTCATAAGACGCCAAGCATTAAGCTCTACCTTTACCTTATTACCAAATATAGACATATACATAAAACTTGTGTCAGAAAGCGACGACAGCTTTCACACCTTAATGAACTATATACTTACCATATATTGACATGCACATAAAACTTTGGACCAAAAGGGGCGGCCGCTTTCACACCTCAGGCCCGCCAGGCGGCGCCCCCTGAGGGTGGTGAAAGCTCCTGTTGCACCAATCAGCAGCTAGCTTTACTATCATATGATACTCCCCACCAATAATATACTTTGTTTACTATATGTACTGACCGGTTACATGGAGACTCTGACTTCCTGTGTTGCTCCACAGCTGGGATATAAGCCCTGGAACAACCACTGGTGATTATCAGTTGCATTCAGTTGTAACACCAGTAACATCAGTCGCCTCAGTTGCAGTGGGGGTACACTGTAGACCTCTGGGCGTTCCGTACCTCCACAATACCCACAGGGAACAGTGTCTGTATGTAGGTCACTCTACCGACGGAATGACGGGAGACTGGGGTCAGGGAGAGCCAATATACACATTGAACTTCAATCAGATCCTTATCTGTACTAGACTGTAGTGGGAGGGGAGGGGAGGTGTGTGGTTGTAATACACATCTTAGATCAATCAGATTCTTATCTAGATCAAAGGGGGTCTTTAAAGTAATTAAATTATTAGTTGGAATACACAACCAGTGTGACCCAAGTCTCCCGTCATTCCGTCGGTAGCGTGACCTACATACAGACTCTGTTCCCTGTGGGTATTGTGGAGGTACGGAACGCCCATAGGTCTACAGTGTACAGTGGGGGAGGCTGACAGAATGGGGTCTTGTGACTTGGTGACGTCATCAACTGGTGAGCTCATGACTTGATGACGTTATGTGTAATGTGCACTATGTATAAATAAAAGTGCACATAGGTTTTGGGTAGGCCTATGTTATAGATACAAATTGATTGATTTTCTACAAGTTTAAAAGATGAACTGTCCCTTCTCCCACTTTAAAGGGGGCCTAGCACAGCGAATTTCAACATGGGTACCTGCCAAAAGATTTTTCATAAATGTGCAGGTACCAGCTAAAAAATTGCGTCACCCCGATTGGTCAAAGGGTGATCACGTGACTTGCTAACGTGGGTACGTCTTATCCGTGCTAGTCCCCCTTTAAACACACATTTTCTTTTACGTGTGACGAAAAAGGAATCTAAGCTAATTAAACCTCACTGACAGTGACAACTCATTCTCAATAACATAAGACATTTCTAGACATTACAGCAGACCTATTAATTCGAAAAGATGTCAGTTTTGAAGGCATGTGAGCTAACGTTGTCAATAGGTGTCACAGGGAGATTCATATGACAACACAGATTGAATTCTTTGCTTGACCATAATTTCTCCCCCCAAAACTACATAAAATTATTACTGATTATTAGATAAGAGAAACTAATTTCTATATCCTCTGGCTGAATAAAATGTATGTTTTAAGCAGCAACTAAAAACAGTTACGTATAGTAGATTGATTGACAATGAGAAAGGATATATTCTCACTCATACAAGATAGTGAAATGAAGTGGTGAAGGCTATAGGATAATCCTTACAATACAATCTTGACAGACAAGTGACGATTAATTAGCTACCACTACTTATTAAAATAAATGAGATTAAAGAATCCCCTTACCAGCTCACACCAATAAGTAGTTCATTATCCGTAGGATATATATCCGTAACCAGAGGCATTTCGCTATATTCTGTGGATGATATATAGCGTACCAAATGCATTGATCATGTAGGCCGTGCTGGTGTGACTGTCAGTGAGTGATATCAGCCGGATCATCATGCTGTCATCCTGCATGGTGGTGACTCAGTGAAAGTCCACTCACAGTTACTCTCATAGAGTAGTGTTTTGTATCTTCCATTATTTACATCCAAACACGTGCCCCATTAGTATCTGAAAGGAAAGGAAAGGGCAATTACATATAATCCCAAAGAAAGAGGCGATTTAAGGAAAAAAATATAACGCCATTTTAGATCGTGACAGATAGTGATATATTAGGTTGATATGAATTCCAGTGGGCACAGAGCGTTATGTCAACGTTGAAAACTGGGGCTCTTGATGGGGGGGGGGGTCCCCAATGTCACATGTTGATCTTAAGATATGGCCATGTCACATGTCACTTAAATCCCTATGTCCCATGTCACCTCTAAGAACCTATCATGTCCCATGTCGAATTTAAGAAATCACCCATGTCAGGTCACTAATTTTCTGCCTCATGTCACTAAGACCCATTTCACATGTCGATTTTAAGAAATGGCCATGTCACCATGTCGAATTTAGTGGTCCAGACCCATAAAACTTGTTGATCAACCAGCTGTCAACATTCTTTAAATGTTCTGTGCCCACTGGAATTTACGAAGGAATGCATGAGGCGCCTATTTCATCCAATTGACAGACAACAGCGACAAGACACACTTTTGGGCCTATAAGGATTTAATTGAAATATTGAGATTTAACAATACGTAAAAGTGTTTGAAATTACAGTTCAACTTATGGGCATTTATTTTGCAATTTTTATGAGCTTTGTGAAACAAATTTGGCAATAACAGAACACATTTTTATTGAGGCCTCAGTCTATATTAATCCCCAAAGGTGACCCAATGTAGGCCTATACTGTGCACTGTAAAAAATATGTCGTCAAAATAACAAAGGATCCCTCATCCCAAAGTTGCCAGAGATCAGTCATTATTTTCAAAGAGATGTCATTATTTTCACAGAGATTCCTTGTACCACTGCACTGCCACCTGGAGATTCTTGTAAAAACTACGCTGGCCCCCTGTTGTATAATTACAGTAGTTCACTGTTCAGTTTTACAAGGATCCCTGGTAGATTCAACAGTTATTTTTTACAGTGTTTATACAATTATACATGGAGTTTAGATCTATGGCCCTAAGCAAAATAGGATTATGAACATGGCCTAGATTGTTGACAAGTATTGGTGTATGGAAATGTCAAAAAGTCAAACCCTGTATCAACAAGAAAAATGTGGCACTCCTCTCCGTGGTCCAAGCCAAATTTTTCTTGAGTTCGAGGGTGGGGGGGGGGGGCAACGGTATTCTAAAAACGGGGGGGGGGGATTCAGATCCCTATGATAAAAGGGGTGAGGGGCAAAAATCTGTTGCACGTATACATGAAACCACACCCCAGAAACCACACCTCTTGTCACTACTCCCTAACCAAATCAACATAAATAGGCCTATTTGTAATGCTGAATTATGTTTTGTGATAGCAAGACAGGATGGATGTGATAAATGTTGTCTATATGGGGCAAAGAAGTAGGCTATATCCTAAGACCCGCAAGTCTAGTGTTGACTCGGATCCCACTATGGGGAGACTGGAGAGGCTGTGCCATGCTGGTCCTTATTCAATGGCTGGGGGCCTACTCTGCTCAACATTTTAAATACTTATGGCAGTGACACGCCCATAGACCTAGCCATCGGGAAAGGACAAGCGTGACTTGGTCCCAGAGCAAGCACACAGTCAGAGTTTTTATGACGTGTCTCTAAAAGATTACATCACAGCTTTTTTGGCCATTTTCAACACCTCCCCCACCCCAACCCCTTCACACTTTGTTACAATTAGAAAATACCCCACACCCCCTGCTGTGTGACGTAAGAGCCTCCAGGTATTTGTTCCATTTGATGGTGCCCACATCATCAAAAGAATGAGTATCGTCTGAGTCACGGGTGGGCTGATCTAGCTATTACAAAACTGTAATTTGATATAGGCCTACCTGGGCGCGTGAAAGTGTTTGACGGGGAACGGTCACGGAGACGGATGCGGAGGGTAACCAACGACATGGGTACAGCCCAGCATTCGGCACATGACGTCACAGCATTATGGTGCCGCCCATGAGCAAAACTGAAAACATAATAGGAGGTTCTGACGCTATCAAATTTTCCAATAGATGTATATATACCTTGTCTTAGTCATTTCTGGTGATGGGTGCAATCTGGAAAACAGCTCCTATACAGGTGTCTCAAATGTTGCAGTACTGCTGTCCAACTGCCTTATAGTCTCCAATGCATAGTCCAGTGATTTTATATACATACCATTATCATATCCCTATACTTTAAGGCTACATAATGTACATGTACAGACCTATATGTATGTGTACACCTTGTGTCCTGTTGGGACATGTGTACAAACTGCTACTGCATGTAGCAGACATCGGTTATGTTTGAATCAGATAATGATGATTATAGTCATGCCTGGCCCCCTGCAGTGAACCAACCCGACCACTCAGCTACCTGCCATCCTCCAAACCACAAGTCTACTATTAACTATTAACTGAACCACATATATAGGGTCACATATATGCACCAAGTTTCATGTATATCTTTATTGGCATGATGGAAGCCTTTGCTGATAGTGTACATGCATCCTGTATAGGATTGGTATGATGCATGACTGGAGCACTGAGACATTACTCACCAGGGCTGCATTTATACATCATGATACCAAATTGAATTAAATGAGCATATCGGACTTAAAGGGTTAATGATCCTCCCTCCTACACACATAACACCACAATCACCTCCAAGCACCCTATTCATCCCTCCACGATCTATACCACTCTGTCAGAGGTGTCCCGGCATGGCTGCTTTGCATATATTGAACCTTTAAAAGGTTGTATATGACCACTAAATTCATGTGTTCAATTTGTAATTATCCTGAAGAACGGCAACCCGAAACGTCGATCAATATCAACTATTCTCTACATTTCTCAACATTGCTGAATGTACAACTTGTGATTGATATTTTATTCAATAAATTTTTGAACTTGAATTGGACCGTGTCTGGTTTTGTGTGAAATATTACTTTAGTATAAATTTGTAATTATGATGCTCCCATCCAGTGCTGGTGAGTAACTTGCCAGTGCTGTAAAGGTACGTCATGGCAACTAAAGGTACGTCATGACAACCAAAGGTACGTCATGACAACCAAAGGTACGTCATGACAACCAAAGGTACGTCATGACAACCAAAGGTACGTCATGACAACCAAAGGTACGTCATGACAACCAAAGGTACGTCATGACAACCAAAGGTACGTCATGACAACCATTTAGAAGGGCATCAACCCTGTATCCTCATTGCGATGCATGAATGTGGCTCTGATGAGTTATGAGCCATGGCCCTGTGGCAGATTTAAATAGAAGGCATAGGGGAACGCAGCCCCTCCTTTTTGTCTGTAGTTAGTTTCCAAAGATTTACTTAGATAAGCGGGGCGCCTGCCCTCTATTTCCTATTTCTGGATCTGTCAATGAGGGCTACATTGATACATCATACTAGAGTTGCGTCAGTCTCTGATTATGTTATAATGATTCAGGGGCGTAGAAAA
Source organism: Acholoe squamosa (assembly GCA_949317995.1). NCBI lineage: Eukaryota > Metazoa > Annelida > Polychaeta > Phyllodocida > Polynoidae > Acholoe > Acholoe squamosa. Next base: position 58,482,389 of record OX439048.1, on the reverse strand, counting down.
GAGGGGTGCAGGGGCGGGGCTGCCCCCCCTGGGCCTCAAATCAGATCTGAAATTAGTCAAAAATTACTTTTCTATACAAAAGTTATAAAGGTATTATCTAGGCCCTATTGCACTAAACTGGTTCCCCAGGCTGTAGCACTAGGTGAGGACTCTGTAGTGTTGGTACAAACACAGGCTGGGGTTCAGTCTAATTTGCACTTGAGCCAACAATTCAAGGTGGTTGAGGCGGGACCCTGCTGGCCCCTCCCAATGACGATTTGCTTCCTACGCCTCTGATAATGATTAAGATATAATGTCATAAGTTTTATTATTCAATAAAGATGTGATGAGGGAGGACCTTCCCCTCCCATTGCCCCTACCGAGCCTCCTGTCGTGAAGTAAATTGGAGCAGACTGCAGCAAGCCTAACGTCATACTGACTGAAGATCATATTGAATTATAGCCCTTTGCGGACCTTAAAGGGTTAAAGCCTTTGGCTTCAAGGCTGAAATGTCTTGGATGAGAGACTTTGCCTGACAGGAACATGCAGACTATACAAGTATGAGTTATGTCTAGTTCACTACAGGGGTGAGTGCATGAGAAAAAAAAAACTTAATTATCTAAGATGAATAGAGCATATAACCAAATTAATTAATATAATTTAAGAAAATGACATTAATCTTCCTGACTCATGGACACAAATATTTGTTTAAGGATTTGAATAGTAAAAACCAACGTGAAAATGAATTATTTCATCAGCCACATAAAATCATCTTCAAGGACATTTGCTATAGGGCATTAGCACATTAGGCTATGGAGGCCGCCATTAGACCCCGACTGCACTATGACTAACACCTTCAGCCCCCGTCTCCGCAGTAAATGCCAGGGATGCTTCCCATTGGTCAATAATACAATAGCCATGTGCCGTATAGGTTGTGACATGCAAATTTAAGTACAAAACATCTTTTCTGCCAAACTATACCGTGCTCAAATTACATTTGTCATTAAACGGTTGCCAAGGGTCATTATCATTCTAATGTATGAGATGTGTTGACAGATTGATTCAGAGAATCACATTGTTGTGTATAATCTGACAAAGAATTTCCAATTTATTCCCTTTTATGAGGATTTGTACTTTCCTTTTGCCTCGACCTTGTGAAATAAAATGATTTGAAATTAGATTGTTTGTCATTGAATGAAAGTGAAACAAAAACGTTCTTTTTTTTGGCTCCTTTTACTTGAAACAGCATTATGAAATGGTAACAAAATATGCTTCCCAGATCTACTAACTGGAAATGAAATTTAAAATCAATATCTGGAGACCTTTTTTCTATATGGGGTATTCCAATTATTAAGGTTTCCAGGGTTCTTCAAACTCACAAAACATGCTTATTTCCCCCTATTTTCATTAATTTCCTCCTAAGAATTACAACTTTTTAAGAACTATGCAACTTTGAACCGCTCTGTACACCTTGATAATTGATATGTTCACAACATGAAAAAAGCTTCTCCAGATATTGACTTGACGTTTCATTCCAATCATTATGTTCGGAAATTATGTTCTATTGTCAGCCCATAGTGCTGTTCAAATGAAATTTCAATAACTAAAAAAGAACGTTTTTATTCCATTTTCCTTCCATGGCAATCAAATCCTCACAAAAGGGGCAAATCTGATAGAGGCAAGAAACAATTATGGTGACATTGATTTCACCTCTTCATTTCAATTGAAACAGATATATGTTTTAATGAATTAATTGGATATTATCTTGGTAAAATGAGTGCTCAAATCATATAGGCATACCTGAACTAGGAATATTACAATTTTTGTCAGCTTACACAGAACATACTATTTTTGTGCATGATGACTTGCAAAAGAAGCTTAGGTTGGCTATTCAGGGTTTGTGATTGTACAAAATATGTAAGTACAGAAAGTATTCTGATAGGTTACAGTAGAATTACCCTCTTATATCATTTGGTTCTGCCACCTAGGGGCATTGAATAGCACAAAATCCCCTTAATGTTACCTTTTCCCATGTTGTGTCACAAATACCCAACCTGTTTCTCTGTACAAACTGATCTAGAGCCCTTGAATTAGAAGTCTGGGTACGTCTTATATGCGCAGTGTGCCTCATACGTGGAGTAATATGGTATATGGAGTTAACTCCATTTGTCAAGTTCATCATACATAAGGGAGTGATAATTTTTTAACAACGGGGGGGGGGGGGCTGGTGTGTTTGCACGCAGAAGCACGAAAGAAATTTCGATCCCCCCTCTCGAGGGGGTAAAATTTTTTCGACCCCCCCATAAGGGACAAAAATCACGCGCGAACGTCCCATTTTAGCCTATAGTAATGCGCTGGGTTTTCCACTGAAAACAGGTGAAATTATTTTGACCCCCCCATCAGAGGTGTTGAAAAAATTCTGACTCCCCACCGATCAAGGGGTTGAAAAAAGTCTGACCCCCCCCCCCCTCAAACCCACCGGCCCCCCGCCTGTTGTTAAGAAATGATCACTCCCTAATATGTATCAAAGTTGTACATGCCTTAGGCCTATACTAAACAGTGCCGGAGTGCATCATGTCCATAGGTCTTCATGATGCACCAATGAAGTGCTGGCGACTCTGCTCACCAGCACCATTGGTGTATCATGCCGACCCTCCGGGACTGTATCAACCCCATAGAGTTGGCATGATGCTTGAATGCATCATGACCAGTGAGCATGATACATTAATGCATTAGCGGCCCTTAAAGGGTTGATACCCCATGATGCCTTAATGCACCATGCCCGTTAATCACCATAAAGCATAACCGCAGCTCTGCCCTATTATTGGCTGGAAGCGGGTCTGGAGCTGGTTTCTGGTGACATGCACTGATAGGAACTGATAATATGGTACCAGCATGTCCCTGGAAGTGGGTGTTACCTAGGGACAAGGTACCCATCATAGTATGTCTTATCAGTGGGGTTTACCTCAACCAGCAAAATTCAAAATAATGCACCCACAGGACGTCAATACTTAGCCCTATACACCCCAAAGGGTAGGCATGATAGATGATACACTCACGACGGGTCAGCATGCATGATGCCCCAATTCCATGTGTAATTATGGTATAGGCCTGTATAAGTGCCCGCGGGCTTATTTATTTCAACTAGGCTATACCCCCCGTGTTTATACAAGACCGGCGCTTATTGAAGACTTAAATCATAGCGTATTTCAAAATTTCAATACTCCTAGACCCCCAGCGCTTATTTGAGACCGGTGCTTTTTCAAGACCCGTCGCATATACACAGGACATTACAGTGTGCACTTTCGGATTGCTTTGGCTCCCCCAAAATCAAGGTGCTTTCGACTCCTTGTACGACATTTATATGACATATCGTATCAATCTATAATTTATATCCATGAATTGGTCACACCCTGGTTGTTGTACTGTACCACTAGAGAGGGAGTGAGATTCATGGTCATGCATGAGTGAATCTAAGGATTTCATCTCCACAAATCGAGGTGTGAATACTCTAGGGGGTTAAGTATGGTTGCCCATTTTGGATTTCGCTTGCTGAGGTAAAATCCACTAATACCATCATGGGTACCATATATGCCCCTTTGTAACACCCACTTTCAGGGACTAGCTCGATTTCATCAGCGCCAGAACCAGCTCCAGTCACACTTGCAGCCTTACCATAACAGGTGTAGAGCTCCTCTGATACATATTTTGAACCTTTTCCAGTACATTGCTTATTTGATGTAATGAAATTATCTGATTGGTTGATAATGCATCCCGCTTGGTTCCTATGAATCCTGTATGGTTTGCATAATGCATGAATGCAGCAGCGGTGAAATGCCCAAAATACTACTATGAAAACGCATGAAATGAATTCAAAGGCACACACTATAGGGTACTGCAGACTTATACACTTTATGAACTTAATAGTAAAAAAACTAATTTCCTGACTTTCGGTAACAAAGCTTTCCAGAAAAATGCTGATTATGCCCAATTTGCGACTAGATAAAGAAAAGATAAACTGAGCCCTGGACCCTATGCTGATGTTTTCTCACCATGTACCCACAATCAAACATAGCATTAGAATTAAGGTTTATCTTTTAAATAAAATCAAAGACAATCTCTCAGACAGAGCAGCAGTCAAAATCACAAAGACTATGATCATACCCATCATGGACTACAGTGATATATTCATCCAACTTACAGGTACTTGTTATTAGAGCACTCTTTGTAGCATATTGAAGGTTGGGCATCAACGGCACGGCTGTTCTTCATAGAAAGCAAAACTTAACAGAATGAACGATAGGCATCAAATGCATTTATTAACTTTTGCTTTTAAATTATCAAGATTACCAATTCATTGATAATAGGAATATTCCTACACAGAGACATGATCAAAGACTGCTCATGACAATTTGAGCCAGAAATCCAGCATGTAAGTGTAGTCTGTTTTACAGAGCCATTGATTTATGGAACGGTCTGTATACCCTTGAATAGTGGGGCATATAGAGAAGAAGCTGCCTTTGCCACCTGGAACAAGGAATCACATGATGGTCTTATTGATTTATATCTAACTTGCTAAACAGGAGTACTATGAAGACACAAATTCCGTCTAGTGTTGTTCTTTAGGACATCGACATCAGTCCTTTGGGTATCGAGTTCTGCCCATTTTTTACCATTGACAGCTGACAAACTAAGGATTATACAATCTGTAAACTAAAACCTATGCTATCAGACATAAGACAGCTTATTAAGCTATACAACTTCAGTCTAAACAAAAGAATTTACATACATGCCATTTACATACTAGGCACTGGGGGTCATTTCACAACACCTACAAGCTCACACAGCCCTACGACTTGAAATCGCAATGCTCTGGGACTTTGTGTATGACTTGGATGATGCATTCGTGTTGTGTGAACCCTTTGACGGCAGAACAAAAATGTTGCCCTGTCCATTAGGACTGCAAATCGTGATTCTCAAGAAGTCGGTGTAGTGCAGACTTGCGAGCATCACTGTCAGAGCAAATAGCCTCGATGCAAGTTTTGTAAACTGATATTTTTGGCAAAAGTAGTTCTAGGGTGTAGGGACAGTATCATTAGGGTTGTTATTTTCAAATTCTATTAGAGCATGGAGTATGTTATCATGGTTTGTACATCCTTACTTATTTGGTTCGTGATTAATGCTAGATCACGTGACCACGATCGGCCATACCATGTGACTACACGGACCTCTTGAGGTCGCACGCTAGCCCATGGGGACAGCCTCTGAAAAAAGTATAGTTCATAGAGGATGAGCCTATTTTCAATTCCTATACAAATCCTATATAATGGGGGTTGACTATAGTCAACGCTATGTCTATCATGATGTCGACTATAGTCGATGCTAGGCCTACCATGGTGTCGACTATAGACGATTGGTTACAAGATTGATGGAGATAACCTCTACAACCCATATCGGAAATTGTGCCAATGGATATGCCCGGCTGGGGTTACATTCTCTAGTTGACACCCATACATTTGTATATATATATATATATATATATATATATATATATATATATATATATATATATATATCATGTGAGTATGTGCAGCCTTACACAAACAGACAGAATTTGGGGTAAACACGTATACAGGATGGTAGGAGGATGGTTATGGTTGACATAGAGTGACATCAAGTAAACAGAGCATTACCCCCTTGCAACACCTCAGCAATGAAAAGCTGAAGGTTCACTCTATAAACTATTACCTGAATGCCTCTTTGTCTGTCAAGGTGTCTGTCTAGCTGTTTGTTTCCCTGTCTGTCTGTCGATCCATCCATGATTCCCACAATCCCCCCACGCATATATCCATTAATCCACCCATCAATCTCTCTGTGCTTCTTCTGCCTCTCTGCCTTTTTGGCTCTGTCTGTCTGTCTGTCTGTCTCTATCTCTGTCTCTGTATGTATGTCAGTCTGTCTGTCTCTGTCTCTCTGTCTCTGTCTCTCTCTGTCTCTCTACTCTCTGTCTCTCTCTGTCTCTCTCTCCTACATGATCTCTCTCCTCGGTCTACCTGTCTAATTGGGTCTCTAGGTGTCTACCTGGGCCTCACAAAGTAGTCCACACTAAGCGAATAAAGCAGTGAACAGGTTACTTAAACAAAGTTTGAACCACTCTCTCTCTGCCTCAATATCTCCCTGCCTCTGTCTCTTCTACTCCTCGTTTATCTCTGTCCCAATGCATAATCTTGTGAACCTTACCTGAGGTTTGAGGTTGATTTTGTGTAGATGCAGACCTGTGTTGTATGTGGAAACTCTAAACTACTCTGAACCTTACTACCACTATACAAACATGTGTATATATTATGTTTAGTTATATGTGTAACTATCTGTAACGGCACACACAGCTCAAGGATGTGCCTGCTACATGTGGGTAAACTCAGACCAATTATCTCAATTAACTCCACTGATATCATACATACGACGCTACACTGTAAAAAGTGATTGTCAAATATGTGGTGAATCACTGTTATACAGTGTAGTGATTTGGTGCATTTGTGAATTTTTGAAGCGGTTTTGTTTCCAAAATGAAGACATGCAAATCAGTATAGCCTTCGTCTTAACCCTTTAAGGACAGACCAAAAATCGTCACCCCGGCTATGGGGACGGCCTCTGAAAAAAGTATAGTTCCTAGAGGACGAGCCCATTTTCAATTCCTATACTAATTCTATATAATGGGCATCGACTATAGTCGATGCTAGGCCTACCATGGTGTCGACTATAGTCGATGCTAGTCCTCAATGGGCTCTAGTCACAATATGTCTGCTTGCATGCTCTATCTTTTAATCGGGAGGTGTATGTGGAAACATCCACAGAAGTTAAGTTATCTTAATTGTGTGAATGTGGTCACCAATATTACCAAGCACATATTTTCACTAGGGCTTCAACATTAGATTTAAAACCTTATTTGAATTAAACATGTAATACATGTTATTCTTTGAATAAAGTCATAATGAATCTCGATGAAAGCCTTGTCTAAAAGTGACAATAGAATCACCTTTATTTTGATTGTATCATTTAGAGTGTACATCCTTTTATTTTACCGTATGTATACACTGTATGTCTAACTTGACCAAAAGCTAGACCCTGAACGTCAATTATATTGGGACCCCCCCTCCTCTTTCCTCCCTAGATTTCTTGACGGCCAGAACGTTTCAGCGCTGTTATTGTAGTCGGAATACAAATTCCATTATTTATTGCAGAGTAACCCCCCCCCCCTTCACGGAAACTTCATTTCTATGTCAATTACCTATTTGTTATAAAACATTAGGCCTATAGATAAATTAATTATAGGTTGAAACCTTTTCCACTAAATGCAGGAAATCTCGACAAACTTTCGTTTTTGGTTATAAAAGGTAAAACTGAAAAGATAAACTAAAGTATGATTCTTGGATGGGCAAATTCCTCGAGTATAATTAAGGCGCGCCTTATGCAAGAGGTATACTACGGTAATGTACGTGTGTTGGCTTCTAGGCGAGGCGGGTAGGGCCTGCTTCCACTCCTCCAGCAAGACTTGTCCAACTTGGCGTATATTAGGCCAAAAAAAAAATTGTCTGTTTCCAGTTACATGGATTAAATCTATAGGGTCAGTAGGTCGGATTTTTTTTTTTTTTTTTTTGATTTTGCATAGAAATGTATGGGCAGACATTTGGATTCTATGATTTTACAGAAAAACATGAGAATGTGAACCATATGTAAAAGAGATGAATGACTGTTTCGAAATGTATACCAATAAATGAGGGCTTAGATGCGCTCAATGAAAAATTATGAAAAGTGCCTAAAAAATCCCCAAAAATGCCAAAAACTCCCAAAATAAAAAAAATCCAGGATTGGCCCTGTTTTGCTAGGGTCGGTCAGGTAACTGGAAACAAACCTTTTTTTAGGCCTTATTACTTCTCAACATAATACATTTAAGTTACAGTGTATACCAGTCTGGGAAGGTTTATTACATGTCTGTGTGTAGATGAGCGAGGACTATACACCAGGAGGGTGTTGCTCCTATTGTAAAAAGAGCTGTGAGTATGTGCCCTCTTTTCTAAACATGTCGTGCACTACTTTACCAAAGTACTTGCACTCACCACATCACTCTGAAAAGTCACCTGGCTTGTTTAAAACAGAGAGCTGCACTATCAGATACCCACTCATGTCACACTATCTATAGTATATTATACTGACTGACTTCTCCCAACTAGGTACCTACTCAAATCCACCTTTTTTAGCACCATACTTGAATGACCACTTGTGAGCAACAAAAGGGACAAGTTATAGCTGCATGAAAAGAAAGGATTGGAAACGAGGGCATTTTTAGCCAGCTCTTCCTTTTACTTTAGGAGTAACACCCTCCTGATAGCCTTACAGGGAGTGGTGGAAACCAGATGACTTCAGGGTGCATGTTCTCCCCTGTCAAAGCTCCTCCCCTATCACTTGTAATAAACCCTATTGTGCTGGCCGGCATGATGCATTAATACAACTTCATGTGCTTGGTGACACTGCATTGGTGCATCATGGCAGTGCATTGGTGCATCATTGCAATGCATTGGTGCATCATGACAATGCATTGGTGCATCATGGTATTGTATTGGTGCATCATGACAACAAATGGACATCTTTCCTTCAACCCTATAGATGCGTCATTCGATATTTGAAGGGCTAGACGAACACATCAGTTTTTTTACATAGACACATGGTAGTTATCATGAATTAGTATTTTTGTTAGATTTCCCCTCTACAAGATGCAGGTCAAACGACTTGAGGCCCTGTTTCCCCCAGTAAACGACTTTATGTAAGTTTCATTTTTGAAGAATATCGTTTTCTTTGTGATCACATTTCCCAACGGGGTGTGTCCATTTTTTAAAGACCGACACACCCAGGCGTGATACATGTACTTTTGAAATGAAAATCTGAGATAATCTTTTTTGTGTGTATTTTGAATAGTGATCGTGGTTACACATCCCGTTTTGAAACCAATATTGTACCGTCATGTTCAAGTGCCCAGGCAGTCTTTGATATAGTGGCCTCAATTTCCCTGGCGCTTGTACAAGACAGACGCCTATGCAGACTCTAGTTTTGATATACTTAAGTAATATTTCATGAACCCTGTACCCTGGGCACTTAGTTGTGACCGGCGCTCATTCAAATCCCGGTGCTTAAACATGACAATTTGGCACTTTGATTGTAAAAATATCTTGCTCAAATTTTCAGGGATGAGTTACACGCAAGAGAAGGTCAGAAATAATCTGATGTGACGTCATTCACCCCTAACCTCTGGGTTATTCTAAAACTCATGTATACGTAAAACAGCTTACTGATACCAAACACAACGCAGAGAATAAACAGAGTCACAAAGGGAGTCTAGGGTATTACTGGAATGGATTTCCTCTAATGCAGCCACCTTTCCTGGTCACAATGTCTTTTCATGTTAGAGGGAATTAACTGAGCTGGAGATTGCCATTTGTAAAGTGATATTCTTTAGATAAAGAAACATATATACATGCTGTATCCCATGTACACATATTCTTGGTAATTCTTGGACCCTAGTGCCTCCTGCAATGAAGTCCCTTTGGCCGAATCTGTCAGTTATATCACTCAGATTAAGGGGGTGGGGGTGAGTCTGAGAACATGTAGCTGCAAAATCAAGTATCCAACTTAAGGGGAACCTACCCTATGTCAGTCAGTAATACCTGAATGACAGTTCAAAGGCTTGAAAACCTCATTTGTCATCAGGCATTAACATGTCATAAGCGTACACTGCGCTCTATGTCTGCCTGTCTGGGGAGGGGCAGGTGGGGGAGGGCTCTGTCTCTATGCACCATTTGGCACTAGTACAATATCTCAGCACCATCGTGCAGCTGCGCATGCGCGTGCCTAACGTCTCCTTAATGTTGTCTTTATGATGTTCTAGCCATGATTGTAGGTCTGAATATATTATGAACTTACAGGTCTATTCTATGTTCACGGGTATTTAACCCTTAAATAAAATATATCATGTCCGATTGTGCCTATGATGCATGGATGCAGATCTGGCGGGTAACTCACCAGAGATTCCTTCATTCACACATCTGAAAGTGTCGCATAGCATATTGCACCAGTTCTGTTTTGGCTAATTATAGTTCTACACACTAGCACAACATTGATGCATCGTGACAAACAATGAACATGAAACCTACGGAAGCAACCTCTTTAGAGTTAAGGAGTGGTCTCCTCATGAACATGTCAGAACACATTGATATCCTAATATTTCAGGAGGGTGATTCTTAAAAACTCACGATATAGAATTACAATTTTCGTCAGGACACAAAGGTCATCAAATCAAGGCCTAATCAAGCTTATAACTAACATTCCTGCATAATATCTGCCTAAAATAGGCATATATTACACTGGAAATATATAATTATTTTAAAGTATGGCTATATTCTGTTTCTAAAATGATTGTTACTAAATGCATGACATGACCACAAAAGGATCGGCAGTTTTTTAGAATTGCCCTCCAGACATTTTTATTTTTTAATACAGCTCATCACAAGTTTTTTTTTTTTGAGTTTGTCCGTCGACTTTTAATATTGTTAAGCAAGTATTAAGCTTTTGATCACTCAAACTGTTATTGCAAAGCCAATACTTCATTTGGTGCCCAATCCCGGCAAGGTCCTTGGCGTACAGACGCACACGACAGCGTGTAGGTGTTTGATTTATATATATATATATATATATATATATATATATATATATATATATATATATATATATATATATATATATATATATATATATATAATGAGGGAGTGATATTTTGCCCCCCCCCCTCCTTTGTGAGGTTCAAAGTTGTTTTGCCCCCCCCCCCCGGATGGGCTGAAAATCATAAAAAAAAAGAATAAAGTAATCCCATGCAGCCCTTAGGGGGTAATACATGTACGGGGTTATTTTGCTGTCTGGTTACTTTCTCTGCTAGTATACGTGTGAGAAAGCCTGATGTTTAACCTAGATCTATTTAGTTGCAGATTCGTTATACGGCAACAAGATGCTTTGAAGTTGTGTAGGCCTCCCGCTAGGCCTACTAGATCACAGGAAGTGCTTACAATGTATTATAAATTAGGAAGTCAGCATGGCGTCATTGGCAATAAATCTGAAAGAGCAACTGATCTGCTTTTCCTTTTGTGACATGTATTGTGACACTTTGCATTGGTGAATTATGGTGAATATAAATCAGGGGTGAGTACACACTAAGGCTGGGTTCATTTAGGACTACATGCCTGGGTGGCCAAAGCTCAGGACGGCATCTTGGTGTCTACCCCAGTAAAGCATTAAGTCTCCTAGAATCAGGTTATTTTGTACCCTTCAGAGGCTGCCTGATGGTTGTATTTATCTTCAACTAAACACTAATTCAGTGCTGGTGAGTCTATCGATTGATATGATTTATTCATGCCAACTTGTTGGGGGCATACGCTGAAAATATGGCGTCTGTGCCAGGGCCGACAAGTTAAATCTGACAGGTTTTGACTCGTTTATCTTATGCTATTCAGTTGAAGACCCTAGTTCCTCTACATTTTTTGTACATGTATATTAACAATGATAAAAGGCCAAAAAGATGCATGAGTACCGTGAAGTACCCGATGCATTTTATCAATTTTGACGTCACACAATACGTCACAAAAGCCAGTAGGTTTCCCGTCTAAAGGCATCTAGTCACTAAATCCGTCACTAAATCCAACTTGTAAATTGAATACACAGATCACCAAAATCAATATTGAACAAGAAATGCGGTTGTGACCGCGTAAAAAAACGCAATCATCATAAGCGCACTCCTGTACCGCTTGGCGGTACCGCCGCTACATGGCGTGGGAGGCGCTAAAAAAGGAGAAGAAATAGGGAAATTGATTCTGATGATCTCGACCTCATAATGACCCCGATTATGAGAAACCATGGTGCAGGTCAGAGATGATCTTTGCTGATGACAGTTCCCCATACAGTTATTGTCAATGTCAGTGACACTAGCATGTAGAAGGAATTGGGATGCAAAAGGGCCTTGGATATATATGGAAGAACTGAGATATTTCCATGTCATACATCAGCATATGTACGGAAATGCCGGGGTTAAATGGGATCAAAGGGGTGTCCATCAGGACGTCTTGCTTGTTCCATGTTGCGGTAGCATATATTTACACTTTAAGACAGCGGGTGTGGGAGTGCCTGTAGGCCTACTTAGGAGTTTATTTGCATATTTGCTGAAATTTAGGGTGTGTGCCCCCTACTTTTGTCTTCTGGTAACTGGGGTTTGACTCCACAGTAAATTTTATATTTCTGTCATTCATTTAGTTGTAATAGACAGATGGAGTAACTATATATATGCTATTCAATATCTGTTATAAATGCATGGGTTCTAATAGCTCAGACAGCCAGCTGTTTGCCTATACGTTCTGTAGATAATGTTTACAACCAGTCATAGGGAGATATAATAGCAGTTTTAATAGTGATTGTAGCCTTATGACCTCACGTGTTTCTAAGAAGGTGGCTGAACCGGGCGGCTCAGCTGACGACAGCGAGTTCCCTTACTTGACCAAACTGACACAGACCAGCCTTCAGGTAGGACCATTTATAATCCCGAGGAATGTATCATGTGGTTCACCTGTGGGGTGTTTCAGAACCAGATAATGTTTACAACCAGTCATAAGAAGATACTATTACAGTTTTAATAGTGATTGTAGGCTTATAACCATAGGTGTTTCTAAACGATCATGATCATGTTACTGATTTTATTACTTAAAATCAGAAATATAGCTAATGTTGTTGTGAAACAGATATCGGTTGTAAGCCCGTACTTATGACTGAACCAGTTGTAGACTAACTTCCACTATAAATCTGGTTGTAAGTTATAGTTTCAATTGTAGAGGGGGCAAACCAGTGTATTTCATGGGAAACCCCTCTATGAGGTCATATTTTGTGGGGAAATCCATCTGTCATGTATCCCCCACAGTCTCTCAGGTTTTACTATAGTCCTAGATTATGTAGAAATCGGAATAGAATCATACTATAATTTTCCCAGCTCATCCCTCACACTTTTTCATCTGCTCCACCCCAACTGTACTATACCATACCTATGTTTTAAGGGAAAGTTTTTTGGGACCGCACCTGTGATCATCTACACCCCCCCTCCCTGTTAAAAGAAAACACTCCCTGGGGGCCTCAGGCCCCGGCCTAGCCTACTGGCTATACATATTAAATAGAGCGGACAGGGTTAAGATATGTGGAGTTCTTGTATATGTGGAGAGCTTGGTGTGTTAGGGTAGGCCTACAGGCAAAAAAATGGGTAATTAGAATTTGGATACACATGTGGAATTACATGTCTTGGTGAGTACAAGGGTACCTGAAACAGCCAAATACCACTGGCTGCTCAGCAATCCAGCCCCTCCAAGCCTGTGTGCACTGGCCATGACGTAGGCATGTATGGCAAGGGGGGAGGGGAGCAACTTTAACATTAGTGGCAGCTGCACTATATATAAAAAGTAATCTCACTATAGTGGTGACCTGTTGTAAACTGTAAAGTTATGACTGTTTCAAGAGTGAATTCTATCAAACCATAGCACAAGGAAATTCTTTTCTTTGATTTGAAGGTCTGGAAGAAGATATTAAATAATAAGAAAAGAGTTATGATATATGCTCAACATGCAGAACCCACAGGAGATTTTCTCCCCAATGAAAACTAAATAACTCTTGTTTGATGTGGATGAAATAGGTCCACAGAGATTGGCCTCTAGAAACACCAGCCACTGGTCACAAACCGGTCATAAATATTTATAACTGTAGTTATAATTGTAGTCATATCTTGTTCTGAAACACCTAAAGTTATAACTTACAACTGAGATACGACTGGTCAGAGATAAGAATGGTTGCAGTTGTAAGTTTAGAGGCCAACAGTTTTAGAAACAGATATTTAACATTCATTATTAAGTCTGGCTTCTGAAACACCCCACTGGACCAATCCTTTGATGTAGTCAGGTGAGTGTTTTGGTGGTTGCCAGGCATGTCCCAGTTCTTGGATATCATTGGTCCATGAGCTGGGTCAGGGTTAGGGTCAGGTCAGAACAAACCCTTCCCCTAGACTTGTATAGGTCCCACATTCTGGGGAATTATTTTCACAGTGGAGGTGTGAAAACGCCTTTAAATCTATTGCAGCTTTGCTACAGTATTTTTATAGGCAAGCACAGTTGTTTGGTTTCGTCAATTGATGCATTAGGGTGCTAGGTTATTATCTTTTATTTTTTAGAAAAAAATAAATAAAAAATAAGTGAGTGTTGGGTCCCATTGGGTCAAGATCGGGAAGACTTGAACCAGTTTTGTGATTCTATGTCAGGTCTGATACTTCACTGTATATTTCATACAGTTCCCATAAAAAGGGTGTCAGGTCTGTGTCTGGTCTTATGGCCATCACCAAAGTGCATAACAATTTGTTTTGTTTTTTTTTGCGGAAAATCACCCCTCCCACCAACTGGTAGAGGGATGATAAGTTTCACCAAAAAATATCACAAAACACATGTGTTTCTAAAGGATCATTATTATCTTACTGTATTTATAGCTTATAATCAGCTATATCTCTTCTGTAGGGTATTTCAGAAGCCGGACATGATAATGAACATTAAATATCTGTTTCTAAAACTGTTAGATTCTAAACTTACAACTGCAACCATTATCATCTCTCACCAGTCATATAGTTATAGACACAGTGAGATAATGGAAATGCTTTAGAAACACATGCAGTTATAAGCCTATAATCACTATTGAAACTGCTATCATATCTCCTTATGACCGGTTGTAAACATTACCTGCTTCTGAAACACCCCACTGTTGTTGTGAAACAGGTATAAGTTGTAAGTCTGTACTTATGACTGAACCAGTTGTAGACTGTAAGTTATAGTTTCAATTGTAGGAGGTGGTCAACCAGTGTAATTTTGTAGGAAACCCCTCTTATACGTCATATCTAGTAGGGAATTCTGTCTAGATCATGAGATATTTATATACATGATGATACATGTACATAGCAATGAGGGTACAGTGCATATAGGGATGAACCTGCTCTGTGAATGAGCCTGTTTACCACCTAATACTTGAAGAGGTGCAATGTAAAAGCCCAGTACATGTACTGTGATACAGTCACGTCACCTTAGAACGGCCGCCATATACCAGTCTCTACACTATCATTATCAATGCCTACAGTGAGCCCCGCCCCTCCCGCCACCAGCCATATCCCCTCTCTCTGTTTCATGTTTATGAGCTCCTGGATGATGGGGCACATACCGTATTTTCCCTTGTATTAGCCGGGGCCCGTGTATAAGCCTGCCCCATATATAAGCCTGGGCAAAAGGCTCCTTAGTGTTATAAAAGCCTGCCCCGTGCATAAGACCGGGCCACTTATCAACAATGAATGAAATGTATAATAAATAGTGTATATTTAATGACATATTTCATCCTATAAGTGGAATATCCTCAGACTCCTTATGCTCATAATAATTTCAAAGGGAAATAAATCATTGATTGGTCAGAAAAGGTTGCAAATATTAAAGAAAATTTTTAAGAGTAGTAGAAAATTAGAGGTGGTGCTAGAGGGTTTTGGAGCTATAAAAATATAAGCCTGCCCCATGTATAAGCATGCCCTGTGTATAAGCCAGGAGGTTAATTCAAAACATCCTGGGATCGCAAACTCAGCGATCTTAGGAATTATTCTACCTTATCCTATTAAGTGATCTTAAGATTAGACTGTGTTCACATTTCCTAGCCAGCACTAAGATCGCATCGATCTTAGCCTCAGCCCTCCTACACTATTCCAAGAAGTACTGACTGGGCACAGGAGTAAGAGTCCCAAAATAAAGGAATAGCTGTGGAGCCACTCGAGTGTTTATACCATCGTTCCCTGTCCCCATATGGGCTAACAAAAGAGCACAGGGTGCAGTTGACCCCCGTACAGTATTTAAAAGTTGTTCCCATGAATGTATGATTTATGCTTGCCTATTAGAAGCATTGTGCCCTCCCCCCAGGACAAAGACAGAGAAGGGAAGAATTACCTTACAGTGCACTTAATGCAGGAGTAGCCCTAAGAGCCCTCAAGGACACTCAGCAAACGTCCTCCCTCCCCTCTATATGTATGCAGCAGGCTATTTACTCTTTCGATCAGGAGTGTTCCCTGTAAGTGCTCTTGTACTCAGGTGAAACCACTATGCAATTCTTTCACTAAGATCGCAGTGATCTTAGTGCTTGGAAAAGGAATAGTGAAGTGATCCCTGGAGCTTAATTCAAAACATCCTGGGATCTCGACCCCAGCGATCTTAGGAATAAATCAGCCTTATCCTATTAAGCGATCTTATGAGTTGACTGGGTTCACATATCCTAGCCAGCACTAAGATCGCATCGATCTTAGCCTCAGCCCTCCTACACTATTCCAAGAAGAACTGACTAGGCACAGGGGTAACAGTCCCAAAATAAAGGAATAGCTGTGGAGTCACTCTTCTTCACAAGAGTGCTTATACCATCGTTCCCCGTCCCCATATGGGCTAACAAAAGAGCACAGGGTGCAGTTGACCCCCGTACAGTATTCAAGAGTTGTTCCCATGAATGTATGATTTATGCTTGCCTATTAGAAGCATTGTGCCCTCCCCCCAGGACAAAGAGAGAAGGGAAGAATTACCTTACAGTGCACTTAACGCATGAGTAGCCCTAAGAGCCCTCAAGGACACTCAGCAAACGTCCTCCCTCCCCTCTTTATGTATGCAACAGGCTATTCACTTTTCACTTTCAATCAGGAGTGTTCCCTGTAAGTGCTCTTGTACTCAGGTGAAACCACTATGCATTTCTTTCACTAAGATCGCAGTGATCTTAGTGGTGGAAATGGAATAGTGAAGTGATCCCAGGACTAGCTATTCTGGACAGGCCTGCAACCACTGCATTACATAGGGTAGACCAGTCAGGTCTTATGATATGTGCCTACACTAAGATCACTGGGGTTGGGATCCCAGGATCTTTTGAATTAAGCTCCAGGACTTGCTATTCCTGCACTTGCCAGAACTTCAATGGTACATCATGACAACCGATGGGCATGATAAGGGATAAAAGGACCGAGTGGAAGCCTAGCCATGCACTATGATGTTTATACCATGGTTTCCACCATTAAATTAAATATTTATACCTTTTACAGCCATGAAATTGAAAGTTATTTGTTGTGAGTCGATGTGAGGGGGCAGGTCCTTCACCATATTTGTTACTTGTCAAGTCAGCGGTATGCGAGCTTATATATCCTCCATTTACACTGTAAATACAGCAAAGCTGGGTCCTTGGTGAAGAGAGGTGAACATTTACAGCTATATTTAAGTACCACGGCTGTATAGGCCATGATGGGATATGTTATTCTTCTCAATTTAGACATTTTCTGTTGATGACAGGGCTCCGCTACGATCAAAACAAAAAGCCTTTCCCGGCGAGTGGACTGGACTGCCTGGATGCAAACTGTTACGTTGACGTGTGTCCCAGAGGCATTTTCATAATAGAACCACTGTTAAGGAGTGCGCCCAGTGGCCAGAATAACCCTGGGGCATATGTCAACGTAACAGGTTGTATAAAAAATTTCCACGATGCCTTTAGTGAATACATCGACTCATCAGGGATCGGCACTGCAAATCAGTGCCTAAACTCGATAACTAATGTGGCATAAATGTGCATAGATTAATATTGGCAGTATGGTCGTGACTTTCGAAGCGATTTGACAGCCATGTCGTAGCATCTTCTGCACTCTCCCCCTGGGTTGCATTCATAGATCATTGCAACAAAATTCACTGTAAAATGTTATTCAATTTATAGTGATTCATTGTACAGTCGGGGTACTGACAGATTCAAAAGCCACTTCTGAGAGTGTGTGCAAAGCCGGTGCAAAGTAGTTTAAAGCTCGTGCATTATTGCATCATGCCCGTTGGTTGTCATGATGTACGAATACAGCTCTGGCGAGTAACTCGTCATGGCTGTATCCATGTGTCATGCTGATCTACATAATTGGGTGCATCATGCTAACCAATGGGCACAATGTACTCCTGTATTAGTGACATAAAGGGTTGAACACTTTGTCCAGCAATTTGTAGTCCTTAAGTGGTTAAATACTTAATATAGGTGTATGGATCGGGCGTGTGCCATGCTGTAGTGTGCTCTGTTAACTCCTAACTAGACCCTGACTCATAATCTCACGGATAGATTGGATATACTAAGGGCATATATGATGATTAGACAGGCACTAGTTGGCCGAAGGCCAAATGCCTTTATCAGACCTCCAGTGGTGTGAGGAATCAGCGTGAAAATTCTAGTATACACAGAAAAAAATAAGTTCCAAATGTTAGTCATATACGAGTCAAATTGTCTAACTTTCTAGCAATAGTTAGTCAAAACGCCGTCTTTAAACGTCCCTCTTTTTCTTAGTCGAATATGACTAACCATTAGACAAAGTGGCCAAATTGCCTTGGCTTGCCTGATTTTGACTAGGATTCCTTGGTTGTTTTGACTAAGTACACTTCTTGATATTTTTAATTCAATTCAACTGGTGATTGTGTTAAGCTCTATATAGGATTCACACCTGACAGATCAGAGTCTACTCATTGAGGAAGCATTTGAAATGCCTCACACCATATTCATTTAGAACCCTTGAGCCAAAGTACTCTGGGTTTCCAACAAAGAAACAAATTCAAATATGGATATTGTATTTATCTAGAATACCACAGAATAGGTGTTCCTCTCTGACTACCTATTTCATTTGACAAGGCATCAACATATTTGGTACATTTTGCCAAGTGTAATGTTAGATTGAATTTTGAAAGCCTAAAATACATGTCGTTTCTGAAAAATCATCATTGTTTTGACATCTATGGAGCTATTCATTGTACCCACCCATCAGAAAAATCCTGTTTAAGACCACAGTGCCATCTGGTGTGTAAAGGTAACACCATGTGTCTATCCCTTAGTCAAATTCACTAACGGACCTTGGTCAAAATAACTAAGATCTCTTAGTGAAAGTGACTATGATATGTTAGCTTGCCTGAAACTCCCAGCAGATACCCTGTTCAAGATAGTGCTCGGAGAGTGAAACTGATCTGGGTAGTCAATATGACTAAGAAAACTTAGACCTCCTTGGTCATTTGTTAGTCATAAGTACTAAGTAAGATTAATAAGACACTTTGACTAAGTTTTCTTAGGTACGTTTTTTTGTGTGTATACTTTACTGTGGTATATAAATGATACTTGAAAAAGTAAAGGGAATGCACTCACAATGAAACCCTCACAATCCCCTTCCCCAAGGCCTCGCCGCCACCGAGCTTATTCCCACACAGTGGTACTTGTAAGTATATTGCATGGTACTGTCTCTACTCCCCTCCCCACATTCCTCTCCCGCCTCCCTCAACATGTGCCCTCCCTTCATGCCGCTCCCCCCGGCCAACACCCCCCCCCACCAGCAGTCCCTCGATCTACACAGCATGTTGGAACCTATTATGAGTGACTTACAGAGAAATACATATATGCATACCCCTCCCCCCTTCCCCCTTCATGTGCACCCCCCTCCAACACACACCCCCTAGTCCTTGTCACTTACAGATAAATACATGTTTCCATGTTCAGATGAATCACCGTAAAACACGTTACCACCTGTCTTAACCTATACCTGGATGAGTGGAATATTCAGAGCAGATCTGGCCGTTACTGCTGCCACCCCCCTTCGCCCTCAACAGACAGTAGTTTATAATTATATGAGTCTAGACCCATTTCTAGTAGGTCCACCATTTTGAATTTCGCTGGTTCTTCTAAAATTGCTAAAGTACAATGATAAGACATGTCCAGCCTCTGCCAGCGGCTATTTTCAGAGGGCGGCAGCGGTAATGGGGTGGATCAGCGAGCCTGAGACATGATGGGTAGCTTGTCCCTGTATCAAGGATAGTATACAGTATCTAAGCGTCTTGCATTGTCCCTGTATCAATGATAGTATACAGTATCTAAGCTTCTTACATTGTCCCTGTATCAAGGATAGTATACAGTATCTAAGCTTCTTACATTGTCCCTGTATCAAGGATAGTATACAGTATCTAAGCTTCTTGCATTGTCCCTGTATCAAGGATAGTATACAGTATCTAAGCTTCTTGCATTGTCCCTGTATCAAGGATAGTATGCAGTATCTAAGCTTCTTGCATTGTCCCTGTATCAAGGATAGTATGCAGTATCTAAGCTTCTTGCATGTATAAGGATTCTAGGCCAATACCCAAAGGATCTACACAGATGGATCTACCACTTTGAATTTTGCTGGTTCTGCTAAAAGCGGCAAAACACACTGATAAGACATGTTATGATGGGTATACCTTGTCCCTGGATAACAACCATGCACTTCCTGCATGGGACCAGCTGGTTCCATCTTATCAGCTCTTTTAAGTGCATGTTGCAAGAAACAAGCTCCACTCCCGCTTATGAATGATGCATTAAAACATTGTACATACTGCTACTATCTGCCCCCTCCCATGCCTACTAACATGTTATAGCATAGATCATTACATCAAGAAATTGTGACTTTTCAGAGAAGTTGTTAATAAAGTTTTTTTTTGACTTTTTGGAGGTTGAAATAATGAGAACGCAAAGATATAATGATATTATTGATATACTGGCGGAAGATCTGCATGGTGCTCCCCTACGTTAGCCTCCCCTTAAAAAGCTTTGGTAATTACAGAATGGACAAAGCAGAGGGCAGCGTCTACATGAGAAACACACAAGACCTGTTCACAGGGAATGATTATTGTGGGAAAAACATGGGCGTAGTACGGACGGCGTGGGTATGTTTTTATAAATATATTTCAAGAAGCGAACACATCTATATTTAGCATCAACACATAGGCCCGGTGCTTTTTATGTGGCAATTGGTAGTACAGGCCATTCATCTAACCAAGTTGTGGAGTTTCCTTTTCGCCCCTAAGTACATGATTCACGGGAGGAAATGATACACAATGTAGGTGCGCTTTCCTCTAAGAAAACACATGAATTGATATGCCCAAAAAATTATTGTGTAACATTTTCTGGCAAGATATTCTCAATTTCGAACAATTTTGATTAAAAAGGGAACAAATTTAGGGTCGGACCAATAATGACGGGTAGGCATAAATGTGTACCGTAGTGACCCGTGTACCGTTATGGCCCGTTTAAGCGCCCAGGCATTTATTAATTTACAAACCTCTCTACCCCCGGCCCTTATTTGAGACAGGCGCTTATTTGAATACTGTTTTCAGTGTTAAGATTGGTTTCAGTACCCCTGTACCCCGGCGCTTATTTGAGACCAGCGCTTATTTTAGACCCCGGCACTTAAGCGGGCCATTACAGTAAGTGCCCGGGCGCTCAATCCCAGTGTACCCCCGCGCTTATATGGGACAGGCGCTTATTTGAATACTGTTTTTAGTATGTAAGAATAACTTCAATGCCCCTATGCCCCGGCGCTTATTCGAGACCGGTGATTATTTAAGACCCCCGTGATTAAATGGGCCATCACGGTAGGTTTCTTTTTGCAGAAGGCGATTATTAATTATCTATAATGGCTAAGTGCAGTATCTCAACACTTCAGGCTCAACCTACTTTGACCATACCATCTACATCGAACGCACCACTTTCTCCTGATCAAGAACGGTATCATCTGTTATCTCTGATTTTTAAGTCTGCATACCTTTCTTTATCTAGATAGTTCTTTCCTTTCTCCCTCCATTTTCGTATGCTCTTACTACTTTTCCTTACATGTCTGACTCATTATCATTTCAGTAACTGGAGAGATAATATAAATCAAAGGCAGGATTTAATTAGAGCCACCTTATTAGTTTTTTCTTTACTACTTTTATCCTTTGTTATAGTTCAGTAACTGGACAGAACTTACAGATCATAGACTATATAGATTCAATTGGGTCAGTCCCCCTTGCGTTTTTGTTTCTATTTACGAGGCATTCCCTCTAAATTACCTTTTTGCACATTTGCTGTCCCTGTCAATGCCTATCACTCCCAGTATCGCAATCCTCACACATCACCTTTAGAAATAAAGCTATAAAAATGTCTATGCTATATAAATCACATATATTTAAGTGTCAACTTGACGCGCAGTTCCACATTATTATACCATGATCATGGCTCTCTCATCTATCACAATTTATGAAAAGCTCTTCCCATTAAAAATATATAATTTAAAGTAAAATATGTTTATGATGTTTTATTTCAAACTGACCTAGTTGCCTCGACGTCTGCAATATAAATCTACCGGTATAATATATGTAGAGGCACATGATCCCAGGTAGCTTTCTTAACCAACCGTGGAAGGAAAGTAGGAGCGAAAAAGACAAAAAAAAACTTTCTTCGTTACATTGGTAGGAAATAAAAAAAGAGGAGGTTTCAGATAGAGAAGCGGCTATAAAGTAAAACTTACACACCTTACACCTATATGGTCGTAAAGTCAGGCATTGAGAGCTTCTTCTGTCAATCTGAGGTGTACGGAGAGGGGAAATGTAAGGACCGCTAATCCAGGAGTGCATCATGCCGACCAGTAGGCATGAGTGCTTGCTAGTCTGCTCACGCCCATTTAATTCGTGCATCATGCCGACCCTTTGGGGGCAAAGTAAGCCCCGTATGGTCGACATGATGTACAATTGCAGCCTTGACGAGTTACTCGCCAGGGCTGCATTCATGCATCATGCCGACAAATGGGCATGATGCCTTAATGCATTAGCAGGCTTTGAATATTGTTAATAACCCTTTGCATGACACAAGTGGCGGGATTTCAGGGAGAGTTCATTATTATGGCAACATAGTCTACGTAATTATCTCCCTCTCCAGAATATTCTCATTTAAACCATTAAGGACAGCATGATACCTCCAGGGTCATGCTGCTGATGCACCAGTGCAGTCCTGGCGAGTTAACTGCATTGGTGCATCATGCCGACATGATGCACCAAACTGAAATGCAGCAATTGTAAGTTCCAATAGCTAAGAAGCCCTAAGAACTTGACCAGTTAACTCCAATGTATAAAACAATTAATAGCAATGAAGTCAATACCAATGTACAGACACTTGAGGATATATATGGAAACTGTGTGCGTACAAAAACTAGCGTGAAATGGGGTACTTTTTGAATCCATAATTGAGGCTTTGGCTTCATAGATTCTTACTGCTGGGAAAGGGGTGGTTTTCAAAATAGATTTCCGTCAAAAGGGGTACATTTTAGTGTATATTTCCCCCTCTGTAAGGGGTACAAAGTCAAGGGTCGTGTACGCGCATAGTTACTACAGAACATATAGGGAGTGCCCCCCCCCCCATGGGAGAAAACCCTACACTTACCTCTTTGCCGCAGGGTGAGGTCCATGTCCTCAGGCATGTAGGCCATGTACATGGAGACCACAGGTGCACATTGTACAGCGTCCTGACTCCTTCATGTCAATCTAACATGTGACACATGAACGCACCGGGGGAGCGTCTTTACAGCGTCTTCTACTGACCTTACCTAAGTTCTTGGAGCGCCCACTAGGGGCGTGGGCGTCTTTCTGAGGCCAGCCAGGCGTGACCAGGCCCGCCCTGCATTCCTTGGTCTTCCTTGGTTATGGTTGGCTGATTGGGGGACACGTGACTTTATGTCTTCTATATGGTACAGATCTGTCTATCTTGGTCCAGTTGATAAGAATGAACTGAGAAATATTAAACAATCATATATATAGTTATATAGGGTGGGTATACGGTTAGGGCGTTTTGACACCTCTGAACCAAAACAAACCAGGAAAAAAAGATGA
Organism: Acholoe squamosa; assembly: GCA_949317995.1. Classification (NCBI taxonomy): domain Eukaryota; kingdom Metazoa; phylum Annelida; class Polychaeta; order Phyllodocida; family Polynoidae; genus Acholoe; species Acholoe squamosa. The sequence continues at coordinate 58,458,567 of OX439048.1, read as the reverse complement.
CTCGGCTCTGTTATTTGCTTTTCTCGTCCCCTTAAAAGTAATGGGTTTGAAATGTTTAAAAATAACTTATTTCCCAGAATGCATCGGAGCATGGTCCGGCCCCACCCTCGTTTAACCCTTTAGAGGCTGCCCTCATTGGTCGTCATGATACAACATGTGATCCAACATGACTGTGCTCTTTGGTTGTTATAATTTAAGAATGCAGCCTTGGTCTGTTGGTGAGTTACTCACCCTTGGTCTGTTGGTGAGTTACTCACCAAGACTATATTTTCCACCCTACAGAACTGAGACACGTCAACATCGTCAGCATGATGCATTATTGCAGTGCTGGATTGCATCAGAACTACAAAGAGGTGGAATTCATGGAGGCGTAACGAAACCCTTAAAGGGTATATTTTCTCACCTCTAATAACCACTATAGCACACACACCAATATGCACTGAGGATTATAATAGAGTAGGAGGTATTCCTATGATTATCTGCATTAATGTTGCGTAAAGTTCAGTAGTTTATGAAGTTTTCATTCTCCCTAGAAAGTGATCATTTTTTAACAACGGTGGGTTTCTGCACAGACCGGCGAAAAAAAATTTGACCCCCCCTCTTAAGGGGGTAAAATTATTTTGACACCCCCATAAGGGACGGAAATCGCACACGAACGTGCCCTTTTAACCTATAGTAACGAGTGGGATTTTCCACTAAAAACAGCTGACCCCCCCTCAATGGGGTTGAACAAAATCTGCCCTCCCCCTCAAACCCACCAGCTCCCCTCCTGTTAAAAATGATCACTCCCCTTATTTATGCATTGTGTACGCTATACGGTCTCTATGTCTGTGAGGTCTTTCATATGTTGAGTCTTGTCCAATTATCAGCTTTAGATCCTTTATGATTAATGATGGCAGTTTCTAATGGTTTTTTAACCAATCAAGGGCCGGCATGATACTTCAAGGATTCATGTTCTTTGTCATTGAAATATATCTCCACAGTGCTGGCTTGCACTTGAGTAGTGGTGCATTGCCCCCGGGCATTGCTGCATCATGCCAACCAGTTGGGATGTATCAATCTCCTAGGTTTGGCATGATGCATGAATGCAACATTTGACATCTAGAGGTCAATGGTGTGTCAAATGCACCATGTCAACTGGGTGTCACGATGCAGCCCTGGTGAGGAACTTGCCAGTGCTGCATTCATGCATCATACCGACATTGCAGGTTATATCCCAGTTAATGCCATACCAACATGCTATCTGGTATAACTAGGTATGGTTCCCACCAAATTGGTTTGAATTATGTCTTTCTGGTTGGTATGTGGACATTCAAACATTAAGGTTTAACTACGTCCTAGATACATAGTATCTAAAATACATTTTCCTACATATTTTTACGTTTTTCTCCTACAAAAAAAATCCTAAAAATAAAATGAAAAAAAATTGTAATGCTCCCAAAATCAAAATCTTTTCCAGCTATATAGGCTGGGATAGAGCACAGGACCCCTGAATTTGAAAAGCTTTGCTCTACAGACTGAGCTAACCAGGAAACCAATATATCTGGCATCCAAAAGTATAACATATTCTCTTGTCTGTACGTATAAGCAAATGTAATAGAATTTGAAAGGACAACAACCCTAATGATACTGTCCCTACGCCGTAGAAATATGAAATGGGTAAAGTTTGAATTAATTATTTTGAAAATTATGGCCAACGTCAGGGATGCTCGACTTTCGGGATATGACAGGGGGTGCGGGGGTGCGCACACACCCCATTTCTTAAGAGTTGAATTACATATTTTGCGCCCCCTCCTTTTTGGGCCGCACCCCCTACTTTTCCAGATCCTGGATCTGCCACTGAATCAATGTATTAGTGGCCTTTAGATGTTTGAGTGTATAGTAGACTATCAATACCATAAACACCACGCCCTTCACACTCTCTGCTGTTACTAAAATACACTCAGGAAATCCCAAGTACCACATGACCAGTTCTCTTGTAGATAATTAAAACTAAAAGACGTATTTACTCCATGGAGTGAATTTAATTGTATCAATCCTATAGCACATGTAACAGATTTAACTATGATAATTCATATCAAATTCTAGACTGAGGACAATGCAAATGCATTTAAAGGCTATATTTGTCTTCCTATGTACTGATGTTGGCCTTTCTATCATTGATTCCATGGTAAAACCCTGGCAATTGATTAGAGAGGTTAAGATAGCTACGTGTACGGCAACGCATATGTGTAACGCCATAGGTCACGTGGGGAGAACCCCGGGCTAGCAGTATACAACCTGTAGGCTGGAATTTTTGGACCTGCAGATCCCACTCTACACGTAGTGCAACTATGTGTATGCAGAATACATATATATATATATATATATATATATATATATATATATATATATATATATATATATATATAACCTAATCTGGATATACCCTTTTAATTTTAAAGGTCTTTGGGTACCTACACTGAATGAATGTTGTTTGTGGGATACGTATTAAGCTAATAGATCATGGATATCGGGGCCCTAGGGCTGTATATACAGCATATACAGCCCTTGGGGCCCCGATATCCATGACCTAATAGGTTTATACCACGAATTCCTCCATTTTGTATTAATTTCTTACCTGATATACACAGAATATAGCCAGGAGAAGACATTTTGTAAGTGCAAGCGACACGGCCCGTGTCTGCTCTGTGCAAAGCCATTGTTTTTGTTCCTAGCCGGGAGAGGTACCGCTGTGTATACAATCACTTTTCGTATGGAATCCAACCATGACAAGTCTTCAAATTAAAACATACACATCCTTAGATAGTCTAGATGAGTACTCCATGCTTGATATGTCCGATATATTCAAAATAAATAAGAATCCATTGATTTTTCCATCGTAAGCGAGTCGTGCAAGGCCATTCCCACCCGCCTCCTTGTCCGGCGAAAGTGTGTCAGTGGCCCGGATGTGGATATAGGTCAAGGAAGAAAAACAATGGCTTCGCAAAGAGCGAACCGGGCTGCGACTCGCGTACGTTGGGAAAATCAATGGATTTTTATTTATATTGAAGAAAATGGAGAAAATTAGCACGCATTCCTCGTCTATGGATCGAAAACTTCTTGGGATTTTAATATTATAACATGACAAGCTTGGAATCAAGACAAAAACTGAGTGAAAGCATAGGACTAGGACCTCAGGTTAGAACTTATTTATTTTCGCATTGGATTTCATCACTGTTCAGTGTGGCGCTATGGCTAAGGCCTTCGCCTACCACCACTGCGGCCGGGGTTCAATCCTCATACGAGTTGGTATGATTTTTCACTATGGAGAATGGCTAGATTAACTTTGTATAGCTGCCATAATTTCCAAAAATATTTTAAGTCCAACTTGACCCTGAAAAAGTATATACCAAAAATTTCAAAAATGCACATGGGTGGTATATGCAGAATAATGCACGGCTAAACTGCATATAAAACCACCGGAAGTGCCAGAATCGTGGTATAAAGTAGAATGTACTTAGCCCCTATTGACAGCCCATTACCCACTCACCTAGAACCATGTGGTACAGCCCTGATAGGTCTGACACATGTAGGTTCTATCTCTACACTTTACCTGTACCTGTACTGGAGGGTGTTGCTCCTATAGTAAAAGGAAAAGCTGGCTAGAAATGCCCTCGTTTCCAGTCTTTTCTTTTCATGTAGCTGTAACTTGTCCCTTTTGTTGCTCACAAGTGGTCATTCAAGTATGGTGCTAAAAAAGGGGGATTTGAGTAGGTACCTAGTTGGGAGAAGTCAGTCAGTATAATATACTATAGAGTGTGTGACATGAGTAGGTACCTGATAGTGCAGCTCTCTCTGTTTTAAACAAGGCAGGTGACTTTTCAGACTAATGTGGTGAGTGCAAGTTGAATGGTGAAGCAGAGCGTGACTTCTTTTGAAAAGAGGGTAAAATAGTGTATTAAAAACATAGAATGTGTAAAGGTGTTCACACTTGATCCTTCATGTTGGATGGGGTAACTGCCAGTTACCCTATACCTTCTGCACTGTGATAGTGAGGGTTCCCACTAAGATTTGAAGTAATTGTAGTGGTCAGCGGAAAATGTCATGGAGAAACCAGGACTCAAACCCGGGACCCTCCAACTTCGAAGCGGCTGCTCTTCCTCTGAGCTATTTCCCCTGGCCTGACATTTCCACCTTCCATCCACACCTGGATCGGTATGATTCACACTAGGGGGGGCAGTGATTACCCGGAGACCCGCCCCTGGGGGTCTGCCACCGAGTACAGGGAAATACTGCCCCTACACTCCTCCCCATCAGCTTCAACCAACCCTGCTCCTCCAACCCAACCTCCAGCAGGTGACTAGTTCACCCCTAGCAGGCTGAAGCGTTATCTGTATCATACCGACCCAGTTCCCGAGTCCTCAATCCATGATTGTGTTAAGATACGGGGTTCCCGTACCTTCAATCCGTGATTGCATTAGGATGCTTGGTTTCTCCACCAATGTAGTGGTCAGCGGAAAATGTCATGGAGAAACCAGGACTCGAACCTGGGACCCTCCAACTTCGAAGCGGCTGCTCTTCCTCTGAGCTGTTTCCCCTGGCCTGACATTTCCACCTTCCATCCACACCTGGATCGGTATGATACACACTAGGGGGGCAGTGATTACCCGGAGACCCGCCCCTGGGGGTCTGCCACCGAGTACATGGAAATACTGCCCCTACATAATCATTTGAAATAGGCCCCGGGGTTAACCTTCACTCTCATGTCTTGGGGATTTACAATTTATGTTCTTTAACCTATCAGAACCTTTTTTTATAAGACTAAAGTGTCCAGGGTATAACATATTTTCTATTTTTACATGTATACTTGTCAAACTAATACTAAACACCAATTCAGTTACCTTTTTTCACACTTCCGTTTTACGTTATTTAATGCTGGTTCTGGTTTATGCTGTGTACCTTGTCCTAATTGAAAATGATCCAGGGGGCATTTCCTAACACACTACCTCTGCACCCTTCTAGAAGTACAAATGTACCATTAAGAGTTCCATGGAAATAGCACAGGCTTCTGCAATCGTAGGACTAGGTGTGATCGTAGTGCATTAAGAAATGACCCAGGACCAGTGGGGGTTACTTCAAAGACAACAATAGAGTGAAATCATATCTCTATGGGGTGTAATTATCTTACAAAACTGCTAGAATCATTTTGATATTTTCTCATGGTAATATAAATGGTGAAGGTTAGGAGCTAAGTTTGTGGAAGTATTTCAGGATTCCTCTCATCAAATTGAGAGGAAATAAAGTACACATTGTGGTGTGTATCTATTTTCCATTGTATTTTTCATTTGGTTACCATGGCAACCAAAACCATGCAAAATCACTATTTTCAGTATATATCTGTTCCCATAGCAACTACCTCTCCAAAACATAGCAAAATAAAGCAAATAAAGAGGGAATGAAAAACTGGCTATAATGGGTTTTCACCGAAAGGTTTAGGGTAGGTTAACCGAAAGACGTCCACATACCTTGAAACATCCACCCCTCATTATTTCCCATACACAATGGATTTACCCCTGAATCAACATTGCCAGATTTCTGATGAGCATTGAATCAACTCTAGTTGGCAATGTTGAACCAGAAGCAAATCCAAGGTTATTGCTATCTTCTAGTGGTGGACGTCTCAATGTATGTGGACGCCTTTAGGTTAATCTACCCTAATTCACTTCGCGTTTAGAAAAAAAAATCTTTCCTAGATTATTGATTTAAGTGCCCCAGAAGACCATTTTATGTAATAAGATCTCCTAACCAATGCAGATAACTAGAGCAAGGTAAATTGTTAAAAGAAGTAAAGTCTCAATATATAATATTTAGTCTGCTGCTTTAAATATTAATGATACATGGAAAAAAAACATAGTTTCCAAGCAAGATCCTGACCTTACCCACCTAATGGAAATGAAAAATATTCAAAACGTTCAATCTTTAGTCACAATCATCCTCTTCCCATGGTGAAAAATGGGGTTGTCCCAATCTGGGTGCAGTTGACCATATATATCTAGATACATTTATGTCATTGACTCTAATTTAGAAACCTGCTGGTGCTTGTCGTATCTGGGGGCTGTACAACAAAGCCTGAATAGGTAGTTAGATTGTACTCCTCTAGGTGTATTTACAAGATTTATAGCCCGCCTTTATGCTCAATGCCCCCTCCCCCAAAAAATAATAATAAAGAAGAAAAACAGAAGAAACAAGGGAACCAAGGGCAGATGCACTGGACGTATACATTCTGACATGGTTTATACATGGTTCTATAAATCTCCAAAGACATGGTCGCCATATAAACCATGTAAAGAGGCCTGCTTTAGGTATAGCATGACTTAGAAAATCTATGGATGGTAACGCTGAAAAGGTAAGGTCTTAAAGCTGAGCGGCATAATATAAAAAAAGATAAATCCTATCAGGTTTGACTCTTCATCTTGACAACTTAACAGCTACTGAAGGGTTCCTAGTTATAGGGCCTTAGGATTATGCTTGTCTCTAAAGTTGTCAAGATGAGTGTGCCGGGCTGACAAGTTATCTATAAAAGATTTTAGCTCTTTCGTTTTATACTGTTCATCATGCAGACTTTCTTATTGTATAGGGACAGACCAGCAGTAAATGGTTTGATTCGCGTGGTTTCAGTATCTATTGATATGATTACACCAGTAAAAAGCCACGCCAAATTCTTGTATACTATATACACATGTATTAAGTTTAAATTGTAGTAGGAGGGGCTCGTGCAGACACGTTTCCCTGGGCACAAAAAACGCAATGGTGCATGACGATGATATTTTAAGTACATGGATGACACGTCAAAGTTCATACTATGGTTCTAGCAGGGTCTTCCCAAAAGAGGAAACGAGAACCAAAAAAAGATTAATGAATAAAACGTGCACGTTTGTGTATTACGTTTGAAAGCAGTCTTGCCAGCACTTCATTGGTGCCTCATGATCACCAATGGGCATGATGCACTTCTGCATCAGCTCCCCTGTCGCTTTGAGTGTTTCCTTGAGATTTGACTCTGTTCCTCAAGGGTTAACGTCATGATTGAGGAATTCTGAATTCCTGGTGTCCATGACCCACACCAACTTCAGATAAAGCCCCCCCCCCCCAGTTCTCTATAAATGGTCCAACTCCATCCCCACCCCCTCCCTCCCCCAACTAGCATACTACACGTATACGGACGTAGCAGGATCATTTATTAGCCAATATGATAAGCCCAACGATTCACTGCGGTCCTCTCGGGGGCCGACTGGTACCCATCTGATATATAGGTCTTATCAGTAGAATTCGCTGGTAACAAGCTCCAGTAATGGCGGTGCCCATCGAGCGACCTGCTAACTCGGAATACCGACTCAGCTGGTTTATCAGCCAATGAAATAATTTCAACTCTTCACTGCGGTCCTCTCTGGGGCAAATTGGTACCCATCTGATAGCTGTTATTAGTGATAACCGCTGGTTATCAGCTTCAGCAATGGCGGCGCCCTTAGGACAATCTGCTACCTCGGTATAGCCATGGTTTCGTTGACTGCATGCCTTTATAAATCCTAGCTGTATATAGTCTAAGGGCGTGGTCATCATTTGTTGATAGAGGAAAGAGGTTAGTAGATTTTCTCCACAAAATATTTTGGACCCAGGGAAGGTGAAAATGCCACCCCTAGTCATCTTTGCAATATTTTACAGAATTTTGTAATGTTTTATAAAACAAAGCAAAGCAAAAGCAGCGGCTTCTTTTTTTTTTTTTTTTTTTTTTTGCTAAAGCATGCATTTGTAATTTTCTGTGGCATGTTCACCTGTATGCCGTACAAGAAATTTTAGGGCTTTACCTATTACAGATCCAGAGATAAGCACCGTCCTACCTATAGGGCAGGTCGCCAATACCCAGTCTGCCCCCTCTGTGAAGGTCAAAATCTCTAAATTTGGTGATTTTCTTACTAGTAGGTGTTTTGGAACGTGTGCGTGATGCTATAGAAGTGGGTAAGAAAACTTCTAAGCACCATATTTGGAAGCTAGGGCCCTAAAAATGTAAGCCAAGACTATATGTACTTCTGGATCTATCAATTTTGTTTCTGTGTCCTACATGGGCATGTACTAGTTACCCAATTGAGTCTGTATAGTTGTTATCTATATACTAAGGAGAGGGTGTGACACTCTAGGACTGATGCTGCCCTCTGGCAGCTCTATTTCTATGCATAGCCATTGGTGACAGAGATGAGGGGGGACTTTGCCAAAGTCCCCCCTCATCTCTGTCAGCCATGGCTATATGTATAGCAAATAGTTCATGAGTGGCCAACCCTCTCTTAGTATATGGATAACACTTACACAGACTCAACTTGGTAATTCGTACACGCCCATGGTGTCCTATATGTAGGACGGTAGCCCTAAGCAATTTCGAACTACTCAATCGATAGCCTGTTTCGTTTACAAAATCGAAATTACAATAACCAAAATGTGACTGTATGCTTGTAAATTTCGTCTCGTTCTTTTTCTTTTTTCCTTAAGGAGATCACCACCACACCCATGACCAGCCTTAAACTAGACATTAAATGACCTACACTATTACTGCTTTTCTCAAGTACAACTGAGCAACAAGACCCTCCACCCCCTCCCTATATACGTTCTACACAATAGCCTGCTGCCATTTGCACATAGTAATGTGAATAAGTCGGCGCCCATGCGCAGGTGATTTTAACACCTGCGCGCGCAGACCGTCCTTTCTTCCGGCCTGGGACAAGACCGACTGACCTGGCAGCAGTCACGTGACACACGAGCTTGGGTCAAGGGTCACAGTACAAAATGGCCTTTACTAAAACCTACAGACTAATCGGAGACACAAAGTACAAAAGAAAGAAGTGATTTAGGTTATACTAGATGTGCTTTGCAACACGTCTAACCAGACTGGTCCAACCCTAAAAATGCCATATAACATTTGAAGTACATAATAATTATTAATATCTGGCCAAAAACATTGGAACGCTGTCTTTTTGTTGTGCAGCTTTACACAGACAGGGCCCCTCCTATTTCCGTTGCCGGTTAACACAATCCTTTCAGCGTATTTGTAAGTTTCATCTTTACACTTTTCTGCTCTCCACAAATTTTAATCTTTGTTCAGACCCCTCCATAAGTGAAACAGCCGTATAGGATGTGAACGACGTAAATGCAGGTGTGATTCTATAATGCAGCATTGCACTAAAAACGAATGGTACAGTGAGGCAGGTAAAGGGTTATCAAAGTAGTGTCTATTGATCCACAGTAGATATCTAATGTATTATAGTAGTATGCAGACGTAACCACCAATATAATGAAGTATACATAGCAAATTGATATATGGGTGACGGCCGGAGGTGACCGTTCATTTACCTTTTTACCTCTGAAGGGTGTTGCCAAAATCAAAACGAGAACCATGAATAAAACGTGCACGTTTTTTTTTATTTCCAAATGTATTCTCGTCAACTGATACTGCTGAAACATGCACGGTGGTCCAACTCAAAACGTGCATATCTGAAATAGATATTCTATTTGAATATATTCTACTGAACACAAGGGGATCTATTTGCAGGTGGTGCATAAAAACCATGACACAGTCTATGGTATAAGTTATATAGAGAGAACTAAACGGCCGTGGTGGACAAGGTGGCCGATCCACCCCAACGGGGAGACACCCCCTGAGGGTTGGATCAGCGATCTTGTACATCAGGGAGTTTAGTTCTCTATTTATTTGATGCTTTTACATGGTTTAATTGACTAAAGATTAACAAAATCCGTTCCCGTGCGAGCCACGGTCTGCCATTTTGTTTGTTTACCTGCACCCAGAATGAGGCTGCAGTACTTGATCGGCCACAGTAGTGGATCTGCACAAATTACACCACTCGGGGTGTGCGGATCAGCCCTTTAGCGTTAATCCTATGGGAAGAAGTTATTAGCATAAAATAAAACCATTTAAGTGCTGTACAGACTAATGCTTTAAAACTTTATGTGATGTTCCCCATGCAGACCTCGCTAAATTGGGTAAGCATAAAAGTATATTGAATTTTTAAACCCAATGCCAAAGCCTTCCATATCAGGATATTACTATTGATAAACTTGGATATATGAAGATTTAATATCTTAGCAAATAATTACCCCCTGGGGTCATAGACTATATGATAGATTATATAGGTATAGATGCTTTAGTTTATATGACTAAGGACAGAGGGCAACACGTATCCCTTGTTATTAACACACAATTTGTAAACCACCCTCGTGATTTTGTGACTGAACTGAATGATTTCCACAGAAAGGTAATAAAATCCAAACGAAATGATTACTTGCCACGTCGTCCCCTCAGCACTTCATATAGTGTATTTAACAAGATGAGTCAGACCATCATAGCACACATGAAGATAATATCTTTTTTTCTTTTTATTTCTGATTCATCATATTATTCCGATCTGAATTCTGCGCATATATACACATGAAATGAAAAGGAAACTACACATGCACATACAAATAAGCATGAGATAGATAAAGCAACATGATATCAGTGTAAGTAAATAAGCACATGTTTATCAGATCCACTGGTCCTATAGGAAATGGCCGGTGAATGCATGACAAGGGAATAGCAGATGGAAATAATGTTTAGACTTTTGCTGCCCTGCCTTGTCATTCATATTAATCACTCAATTCACCTATGAAGATATATGTGCCAATAAAACACAAGGATTCACATGTGTACATATCCATTCTTTATTAAGTTCAGGCCACTGAAAAAATAGGATCTTCAAAGTGAGCTTCATAAAATAAACAAGGCAAAACCAGTCAGATCTGATAACTTGTCAGACCAGGAGGCTGTTGCGAAAAGATTTGGAATTCAATTCTCACTGTAACTAATGCATCTTCCAGTTCCTCCCGATTCTCCACCCAGGGAGACCAATTCCCACCTTATACTGTAATGGAATTGACTTACTCTGAATTAGACTGCATTGCAAAAAGTTGAGGAACTGGTTCCATGATTAATTCCACCTGAATGCTTCCCATAGTCGAAAGGCCAGGGAATTGGAGAAAGGAACTGTCTAGGAATTGGTTCTCGATTAGGAAGCATTCACCAGTTCATGACCACTCCTAAACTACTTCTATGACCAATTATCTTTTGGCAACCCAAAAGGGAATTGATTCCCTGAGGTCAGTCAGTTCCATTTTGGTAATACCACCTCCGACAAAATCGTTTCCAAATCTTTTTGCAATAGCCTGCTGGTGCAGAATCTTCATGTTGACCCCTTTATGTGCTTATGTTGACAGCTTCATGACCAGTCACTCTAGGGTCGTCAGCGAGGCAAATCTGGAGGGTCTTGCCAAAAGACGAAACGTGATCCGAAAAGAAAACCTGCACGTTTCTTTCTTGCTAAATAGCTGTTTAGATAATCGTTTAGAGAAAACGTGCATCGCAAAAAGAGTTTTCCATTGATTTGCTGTAATTCTTTTTGTCAATACAATAAAAACGAGTTAGGCCATACACAATTTCCTCAGCATTCTATATTTACAGAGGTTCTTTCTCGTTATCTTTTGGCAAGACCCTCCTGGCTGGGCTGTCCAGAGGCTGTTGCGCATAGGCTAAAGAACACACTAAGTAGGTACCCTCTCACGTTAATAAGTCACACTCTGCTGCACTCTTCAACTTGTACTCACCACATTATACTAAAAAAGGCACCTGCCTTGTTTAAAATGTGTGTATTCACAAGCAGGTACCTTACTGTGTGGCTCTCTTTTTGTAACTATCATCTTCATTGACAGGTACTTGTACCTGACTGACATGAGCACTTCTGTGCAATACAAAAAAAAAGTCAGGACTGAAAAGAAAGTGACTGCTCCAGGTGAGGCACTTCTAAGACAAAACTACCTTTTCCCCTATGTGCAAGACCCTCCCAAAGATTTCAAGGTGAGTCTGTGCCAGGGCTGACAAGGTGTATTTGGTACGCTTAACTTGTTTATTTCATGGTGTTCAATAAAAAGACCCTAGAGACTCTACAATGTATTCATTGTCTGTTCTATATATTATCAATATAAATCAATCAACCATTATATAGAGGCACACATACAACTCCCACACATCCTCATAAACTTGTTATCTTTTCAACCCTTTAAGGACCCGTAACGGATTGATGTATCAAGCCCATTGGTCGTCCTGATGCATGAATGCAGCCCTGGTGAGTAACTCGCCATAGCTGCATTCATGCATCATTCCAACCCTATGGGTTTTATGCACTCTCGAAGGGTCGGTATGAATCTTCAACGAAGTGCTTGTGAACAGTCTTGCCAGCACTTCATCGATGCACTCACTCCAAAATTGAGGGGAGGGGACTAGTCAAGTTCTCCTGCCCCCATGGCTGGGATGTAGGGGGCAACCCCCCCCCCGCCCCCTGTCCCGACCCCCCTTGTATATTGTCCATGCGATTTATTACACGTCCAATAATTTTAACGTATTAAATGAACATTGTGCGCTCAACTGAAGTAAACCCTTAAACAACAAGTTAGACAACAGTCAAGTCCACCTGCAGGTTGCAGGTTTGAACATGAGGTCCCATCTTCCTGAGGTTAATATGCTACTATTAGCTGTAGCTAGGGTAAGTCGCCCCTGACTCGACCACTAGTCATGCTGGCACCTTATGTCGACCACCAGAAGATAACTTCCATCAGGTAATGTAGATTTACTGATTGATTGCCCCTTGTTAACTACAATAGGTAGACATTGTATATGCCCAAACATTTGTGAAAATAGCCTATGATTAATGGGTGGTCGACTTAAGATACATCAACATTTCTAGTGGTCGAGTCAGGGGCGACTTACCTAATAGGCTAATAAGACTGGCTAGATGGATCAGGCAGACTATATGCACAGTTTTGGCTATACCAGAGATGTGTTGACTGGATTCTCCTATATATAGTCCAGAACACAGTCCATGCACTTTACTGACTACAGTCTACACTGTAAAAAAAAAAAAAATGTTGGTACAATCCGTTACCCAAAGTTTCCATATATCCACCATTATATTCCTCGTACCACATTGTATACTGTACTGCTTCAATCATTGTAGAAACTACACTGCTTCACTGCAATGCAATTACGGTGGTTCACTGTTCAGTTTTATGATGATGCTTGGTAGGTTCAACAGGTATTTCTTAGGGTGTAGGTATCCAGAATCACCCGCAACCAGCACACAGGGTCTAGTTATGAGGTGTACCAATCACCAACTCTCCAGCCAATAAGAAAATTCCTTACAGAATTATGCGATTTTCAAAGTTGCCATTGCAAACCACTATCTGCATAGAGGTGGTGATAAGACCCTTCTGGTTAAGACTTGTAGCTCGAAGTCCCATTTAGACCTATATGATCTCAACGATCGATAGCGAATTCGATTCAAAGTCCTCATAAATGAATATGTCAATCAACTTTGGACTTGAATATTAATGTGCAAGTTCTCAGTACAAACTTGATGGACCAAACAATAACAGTAACCATGGCTACTATGAAGAGGATCAAGGTAGCTGTGACGTCATACATGTAGAGTTGCCACCAGGAGAGGGCAGCACCAGCAGGACGTAAGTAATCAGCGTCAGTCATATGACGTAGGACGTGCTCTACCCAGAATGCAGCCTTCTCCACCGGAAGTTGGGGCTGGTCACGGAAAATGGCGGACACCTCATTAGCCCGCTCTTTGTAGCTGTAAGAACAATATTTGTATGTTATCCTTTAATTAATGGCCTTAATTAACCCTATAATGACAGCAATATATCATAACCTTTTAATGTTGGGCATGATGCCTCAAGGCCTCGTGTTAACCCTTTAATGACAGCATGGTGGCTCGTTGCTTAATGTTGGCCATATAACGAAGGCACAATGCCCCAAGCCTTTATGTTCAACATTTAATAGTGGGCATGCTAATACAAGTTTTCATGTTAGGCCGTATACAAATTCTGGCATGATGCCTCAAAGCTTCATTAGTAATATACAGTGTATTAATCTATAAAATTTTGGGCCCGGACTTTGGGAGTGTTTACACTTACTGAGATAGTGTGTAAATGCAGCAATAAAGGGTTACTCCCCATGTCAGCATCCATATATCATGATGGCATGCAGCATTAAAATACTATGCTGCCCTTAAATGCTTAAAATGGTGACTACCCACCTCTGATTGGTCAATAGTTCCAACATGGCGGCATGTACACGATCAGCTGTGACGTCATAGGGGCTTATGACGTAGGCCATGCCCTTCTCACGCATGCGCACAGCATTGTCGAGTGCGTCAAATCCTGTGGGAATGATGAGACAGGGTACGGCGTGGTACAGAGCCTCATACATACCATTGATACCGCCGTGTATCACTGCTGCCTTGGTCTGAGGATGACCTGTAGGGGGAAAGTAGAGGATAAGAGTGTTGATGTCTTGAGATCAAAATGTACTATTTTCACCAAAACGCACAATAGCACATCGCGTATGAGATTTGTAGCCTATAGACTCAATCTTTTAAAGTTAAGGTGCACTGTATTCGCAGGTACATAAGCTGGTTACCGGTATGTATATCAAGCAAATATTAAGGTTTATGGGGCATGCAAGTTGAAGAAAATATACATATAAAACCTTATGACTATTGCACAGAATTGAACAAGTCTGTTTACAATTGATACTGAATAATTCCATAATTGTGGTATAAGAACAGCAACATTTTGTCCAATTTAACTCTGTATTGATCTATAAACATTGCAAGTCAAAAGTTCTTTCAGATTTCTCAAACTAGTGAGGATGCTAACTTGACATGTAGCGTTGAGGTATTCTGGTGTCATTTCTGACTGAAGCACTCCTATTTTTGTGCAGGCCGATGGTTCTAATGACATTACAAGTTAAGAAAATAGGCCTATAGCCATCAGCACTGCTACACACGAGCATAAACTGGCTTTTATTCATAGTTTAATCAACAAATTATACCATGTGAGGCCGAGCATGTTAAGGACCATGGTATACTTACCCAGGAGATCATTCTGTGGGATGTTGTTCAGTACTTTGACGTTAGGTGGCAGGTGCGGCACGTGATGACGTGCCAGGTAGAGGACGCTATGTGGTAACCATGACAGCCCAGTCAACAAAGCCTCCTCTAGGACAGGAAGTCCCTCCAAGGTCAGGTAGGATCCCAAGGTCACCAGTATGACCCCTGGGTCGCCAGCCTCCTGGTACAGTCTCTCCAGGTCCTAATGTGGGCAAAGATAACAAAGCTGATTGTAAGGGTTATTATTTTCGTAAATCACCTCTTAAGAGAAGGGCATTAGTTGATTGCTGAGATCGAGGGGATGGGTCTCTCTTGAAAAGCAGGGGCACATAAATTTTGACCTCACTTGGGAAAGGCATGAGGGCTGGGACCTCACTTTTATCTCTTTCGTATTTAGTATCAAGTATGTGAGCATAGACAAAGGGGTGTGAATTGACCATTGAGTAGTGAGTAGTATACACAAATGTCAGATATTATCAGGTTAGTTTTCTAGACTCAGCGTTGGAAATGATAGCAAATGAGGTACCAAGGCGTTTCTAAGTGCTGATTCAATCACCTGCTTGGTGATGTAGCAAGTAGAATAGACAAATTCAAAGTTAACAGTACCGCAATATCTCGTGTAGGTATGGCTTGTAAGTGAGGAAAACCCTTTGCTATGGTTTATAGGATCTGAAATCTGAAGTAAGTGTGCACCTTGTGGGCAAGGATTGTTTACAATAGAAAAGAAGTACACTGCTTGAAGTCAGTCAAAACCCTATGAATCTTTCCTTTAACTCAGTTTAGAACTTATGTATGAGGTGCACCTTATACGTGAGGATCTATGGTGGTTCTGCATAACCTCACATAGAGGGCATGTATACGTATCCCGCGTATAAGGCGCATCCCAAATTCAGGCCAGAGGATGCATTTGGGGGCAAATCAGGGGCAAATCTTGGTACTGTTCTATAACATATTATTCTTGCCTATAAGGCGCTGCAGGGGTTTGTTCTCACATATAACCGCGCTTTATACACAGCGTATTACGGTAATTTACATTAGCTCTACTTACCTGAGGTAGAGGTTTAGATGGCCTGGTGAGTATCCCTCCTGCTGTTACCACATTAGGAAGCAAGGGACGTGGGAAGTTCAATGCCCAACACTGGTTAACAACCCACAACATAGCATCCCTCTTCTTCCTCCCCACCACCTCCCTCACCCCCCTACCCCTACCCCCAATAGCATACTTCTGTTGCACCCCCTCAAAAGGAGGGTATATGATAGTGGGTGAAAATAGTACAAATAGATGGTAAGACAGGGCATTCTGCATCCTCTGTGTGAATGTCATTCTATCTGTGAGGCCACTCATGTCCACAGGTATATAGGAGAGAGGGAAGGGGTCTGGGGTGTCGGCCATACTGCTGTGGTGGGAGGCACACTCTAAGACTATGACAGGGAGGTTTAGTCTCTCAGCATATAGGAAGCCACAGGTGAAGATATTGTCCACAATGGCTACATCAAAGTCTCTGTCCTTTAGCTGCTTATATAGTGCAGCATCACCTGAAATAAAATTTTATAAAGTTGAATGTTACCGCAAAGCCCCACTTTTAAGCCTCAGTTTATAACCTTTTCAGACATAGGGGTAAGGGAGGGGAGAGCGGGTGGGAGTAGGTTGCTGTATCCCAATGCTCTCAGTTTCTCTGACCGTATAGGAGGGTGGGGTTAAATCTCAGGTCCCAAATGCTTTTTGAATTTTGAAAATTCATTGGAAAAAGTTACGAACTTTTAAAGATTTCAGAGCAATCCATAAACACAGGGTGCAGCTTATATGTGGGTGCGTCTTATACGCAGG
This sequence comes from Acholoe squamosa, assembly GCA_949317995.1. Taxonomy (NCBI): domain Eukaryota; kingdom Metazoa; phylum Annelida; class Polychaeta; order Phyllodocida; family Polynoidae; genus Acholoe; species Acholoe squamosa. Next base: position 58,441,704 of record OX439048.1, on the reverse strand, counting down.
TTTTTATGGACGTTCAAAGATTTTAAATTCATCCTTAGCTGCCACTCCTAAAAGATTGTACTGATCACAGGCATTAACGACAATCATATAGCATTATGTTGCTGCATAGAACATAGGAATATTTCTCCGAAAATGGGGGTCAAACTCACCAGAGAAGATCCAACATGACAAATCACACCCATCCAACATGACACACACTCACCCAAATTGATATCACACACTCAGCGAACATGGCATCACACTCAGCGAACATGGCACACACTCACCCAACATGACAGACACTCACCCAACATGACACACACTCACCCAACATGACACACACTCACCCAACATGACATCACACTCACCCAAGATGACATCACACTCATCCAACATGACACACACTCACCCAAATTGATATCACACACTCAGTGAACATGGCACACACCCACCCAACATGACACACTCACCCAACATGACACACACTCACCCAACATGACACACACTCACCCAACATATAACATCACACTCACCCAACATGACATTGTACTCATCCAAGATGACATCACACTCATCCAAGATGACATCACACTCATCCAAGATGACATCACACTCATCCAAGATGACATCACACTCATCCAAGATGACATCACACTCACCCAAGATGACATCACACTCATCCAAGATGTCATCACACTCATCCAAGATGACATCACACTCATCCAAGATGTCATCACACTCATCCAAGATGTCATCACACTCATCCAAGATGACATCACACTCATCCAAGATGACATCACACTCACCCAAGATGACATCACACTCATCCAAGATGACATCACACTCATCCAAGATGACATCACACTCATCCAACATGACACACACTCACCCAACATGACATCACACACCACTAACATGACACACACTCACCTATACAACATGACACTCACCCAAGATGACAAATACTCACCCAACATGCTATCACACTCTCCCAGCATGACATGTCACTCACCCAACATGACACAGACTCACCCAACATTGAAAGAGGCTAATGTTGGGCCTGTCCCTCAGGTTAGATGATAGAGAGTAAAGTCCTTGGTTGTGTCTTCAGCTGGCTTTATTCTTCTAGAGGTATCACAGACAGGCCCAGTGTTGTTGGTGTATTGTTCTGACAAGATCTGCTGAGGAGGGAAGCTCCTCCAGTATAACTATACCATTAGCACAAAGGCGTAGGGTTTCCCCTTAATGGGCCTGTTACTATTTTATAAAAGTACACGTGGGAGGGTTCCTCGTGAGCTTCCCCCTCCAGCATCATCATCTGATGACATAGGTTAGAGGCACTCAGCGGGTAGTCACTATCCATTAATACAATTGATGGGAGGATGTTACTAATACAGGAACTTCAGTCTCCCAACATGGCATCACACTCAACCAACATATCACACACCACCAACATGACACACACTCACCCATACAGCATCACATTCACCGGACATGACAAATACTCACCCAACATGCCATCACACTTTCCCAATGTGACATGACACTCTTCCAACATGACACATACCCACCTAACATAACACAGACTCACTCAGTATGACACAGACTCATCCAACGTGACATCACACACACCCAACGTGACATCACACTCACCCAACATGACATCACACTCACCCAACATGACACACACTCACCAACACAAAACATTGCACTCACCCAATATGAAACACACTCACCCAATATGAAACACACTCTCCCAACATGATGTCACACTCACCCAATATGACACACACTCACCCAACGTGACATCACATGCACCTCACATGATGCCATATTCTCCCAACATGACATCACTCACCTAACATGACATCACACTCGGCAGCACTGGTGGCCAGCATGGCAGAGATCTGTTGTACAGTGACATTTCCATAGATAAGTTCTGTCATGTAGCTCTGGGTGTTGGAGTACCAGGCTGCGCTACTTAGAGCTGACCCGTAACTGAGCATCTCCACCCGCTCTGAGCGACTCGTCATGTGGGCGTGTATGGGCATCGTTACCTAGGATTCATTTCAATATATCTGCAGTGTTGCCGAAAGCCTTTGTTCGACGCAGGCCACTTTGGCATTTTGTGTAGGCTATTTCCTTCTCAGGCAGGTCACATGAATATCAATATGTTAAGATACTCATATAAACTTAGGGAAAAGAAATTACATGATCATAGTGAAAAGAAATTACATTATCACATAAAAACGTTTACCAAAATGACCCATCTTCGCCTCTAATAAGTAGATTTGAAAAATTCTTTCACCATTAGAAAGCTGAGATCTTAGCCGGCTATTCTCAGTTTTTACATTGACCCCCTTCAGAGGGGTCAAAATATTTTGTACCTTCGTCAATCCCACCTAACCCCTGTCGATAAATAATGACCACTCCCATACCCCGTGGGCACACCTACCTGATGACCATGTGAGATGAGTTCCTCAGATAGCCTTGCTAGAATATAATAGTGACTCTGACTCGCGTTACCAACAGGTGTCGTCAGGGCCAGAATCCTCAATCCTCCTATAGATGCTCTCTCCTCTGTACTCAATTTAGGATCAACCTTGTCTGAGAGTCCATGATTGCCATTGTCTGCCCTATTCTGGGTGCCCATATCTGGCTGTGCTGTAGCTCCCTGAGTGCCCAGGACAGCTGAGGTTAGAGTGAGTAGGTACAGGAGCAGTGCCCAGGAGGATGGGTGGACAGGGAGACACAGCCACATTGTAACTGCTCCTGGGTGTGTGTTTAGGCGGTCTACCTGCTTTAGGAAGAGAAAGGGGTAGACAGGATAGTGCAGGGCCTTATGTGTTTTGGCAAATACCTGTACTTAATGATATGCTTCACAAGATGTATCATGTTTTTGGCCATTATTTTAGCAGTTCAGAAACATATGTTGTGTATTTTTCTTTTGGCATGTAGTGCTAACAGGACAACATTTCCGAAAAAAAAACACTGAAAATTACAAAAAAAATGTAGGATGACAATACTGACAGTACAGAGTCGTCATATTGATGACTCAGGTTGTCATATTGATGACTCAGGTTGTCATATTGATGACTCAGGTTGTCAGGATGACTACCTTAAGTCGTCAATTTGACTACCTAAAGTTGTAGTTTTAGGTATCGTCAACTTGAGGACCTAAAGTGGTCACCGCTGACTAGTTTCGGATCTTCCATGTTTTCAGTGTGGAGACAAGATGTAGAGTTACTAGGATAACTCCCAATGAAGTTACCCTATTACTTGTTATTGTAAACAAACTGAGTTACCTGAGTACTGACAAATCTAAAACCACTCCACACTGTTCTAGACAATGTAAGCCAGAAGCTATTGGTTCAACTAATTGTGCATGTTGTACACCACATTTAAACAACATGGGATAACTCAAATCAGTATAGAGATGCTATGTAATCTCCCCTTTTTAATTCTCTATACTATAAATAGGATTCGCCATATTGGATGGGGTAACAGCCAGTTACCCTAGTACCTTCTGCACTATGAATATAATAAATCACTGAGATATCCAACATGTATGTTAACATGCAAGTGGAAAGTCTGGTCCATGAGAGGGTCCCCTTGGGCTATTCTTTATACTTGCCTGCTCATGATGCCTCTTTATATGTAATTAGAAATGACAATTAAAAAGATATTACTTCTGTAATTATTGTCTGATAGCATCAAGTTGGGATAATTGAATCTTGTTAACTTTTATGATACAGTGACCTATTTATATAATACTGCAGTGGCCTGTTTAAGCGCCCGGGTGCTTATTAAATTCAATACCCCTGTACCCCAGCCCTTATTCAAGACTTATAGGCAAATGTTCACAAGTGGGGAGAATTTCCGAGGGTTATCTCATATGCAGTTCAGCTGCCGTATCGCACGATGCCCGTAGGGCGGAGTGCGATGCAGCAGCTGAACTGCAAGTGAGATAACCCTTGGAAATTCTCCCCACGAGTGTTCATTTGCATTTATTCCATGTTTTCTTAAGGAAATACAATGAATTTTAACTTAATTTGCCACCATGGGCACTGTTTACATCACCATCTTGGAGCTATGATGTCATCAAATGGTCACTTGACCTCGGCGTGTGATATTTTCACGGGTTATCTCATGGGCGTTGTGAGATACGCAGCTGAACTGTTAAACCTATGGCCTGTCAGTAACAGGGGCATATCAACATGAAATAAATTTGTATACTATTCTTAGTGCTTAAGATGGTTTTCCATACCCCTGTACCCGGCACCTATTTGAGACTGGCACTATTTTGAGACCCTGACACTTAAACGGGACATTACGGTAAGTCAATCATAATCTAGTGGACATTTTAAGGATTTTAGATACAAATTTCAATTAAAACATAATACATGTTCAAGACAAGGCTTACCTTTGTAATAGATGATCCTGTGCCTTCAGTCTCTGCTCACATTGTGTGTAGGAGGTATTAGACTGAGCTGCTGCTTCCTCCAGGTCTACAAAACATGGGGTAGTAGTCCTATGGTGCTACATGATTGTGCTGCCACCTTTGAGAAGATTAATCTACACACCCTGGTAGGTCCAGCCATGTAGGATTAGCACTGGAGCTACACTGTTAAAGAAATGTCATTGAAGTAACAGTGATTCATCCACAGGGACCTTTACTCTGTGATTATTTTGTATTATTTTTTCTCATGTATTCACTGGTTATCTTATAAAGACATGGTTTATTGCAACATGAGTGAGCTTTACTATTTTTCACTTTTATTTGTTTTTGTTTTTTTATTTCCATATAGTGTATAGTTATCTTATCAAGACATAGTCTGCTGTGTTGTCACACTGTAGCCTGTTATTGTAAAAATAATATAAGCAAGCAGAAATAGGGGTTCCTGCGGGATTTAGTACCTGATTTAGCCACCAGGGGGCATGACTATGGGCTAGAATAGGAAAGATATGCCTAAAACTACTATAGTGATTTTTGATAAAACGTTCTATTTTGGGTGGAAAGGTTCCAAATTTGGCATGTAAAAAGAATGTTTTGGGCCTAATTAGGCATTTTTGATTTCTGTTGCCATGGAAACATGATTTCTCTTCTAAATAGGAAAATCAATGATCCCATTTGAAGGAAGATTTCACAAGGTTTAATATGGTGAATATGGTGACAAATTAGACATAGAACTTATTAGCATTCAGGAAATGGTCATTCATACCTACCCATATTTATCATGCCATTCTTCCAAAACAAAGAGGAATATCTTCTCATGCAATATATCAATAAAAAGCTAGTGATCTGAATTTCAAAGTTGCCTTTTAGCACAGAGCACCCTTTCTCCATGCCTCTACACGTATATGCAACGTTGATTTTTAACAGTGTAGATCTTTTATAACTCTCCCCCACACCGAAATTAATTAGCACTGGAGGTAGAGCAGGGGATTCTAAAGCCGTCCTTCTTTGACTCACTATCTCTTATTATCACTCCCTCAGCAAAGGCTTTGATTCCAGGTGGGCCCTCTCTATGACAGCTAATTACTCTCCAAGCTGATTTCTTAATTACTTTTCTAAGAGTGAAATCCTACAATAGGTGCACTTCCAGAGTCTGGAAACAGAAATAAAACAGGAATACACATCACCACTATTCCATTGTAAATACCTTCTCAATTACCAGAGGCAATGGAGAAGGTATTTGATTAAAAATATTTATTTTAGAATTGGAGAAAAAAATAAAAACACTGACACTACTTTGCATGCAGTTCCATTGGCTACGGACGTAAGCACTATTGATGATGACCTTGATTATAAATTCTCATTAATTAATTTAGTCATGTAGTCGATGTCAGGAGCGTGTTGCTCCTATGGTAAAAAGAGCTGTCAGTAGAAACCCTCTTTTCAAAAGAAGTCACACTCTGCTTCACCATTCAACTTGCACTCACCACATTAGTCTGAAAAGTCACCTGCCTTGTTTAAAATAGAGAGAGCTGCACTACCAGGTACCTACTCAAATCCCCCATTTTTAGCACCGTACTTGAATGACCACTTGTGGGCAACAAAAGGGACAAGTTATAGCTACATGAAAAGAAAGAACTGGAAATGAGGGCATTTTTAGCCAGCTCTTCCTTTTACTATAGGAGCAACACCCTCCTGGAGCTTGATTTCAATACCTCTATACCCAGAGCTTATTTGAGACCGGTGCTTATTTGAGACCCCAGCGCTTAAACAGGCCATTACGGTATCTCAACAAGATAGCAGTATTTCCTTTAACTGCTGTTAGATCAGTTAACTTCATGTGATAAGCTATACCATAATTAAGGAGGGCAACCACCTGCAAGCATTAGTGCTAAAAATCTTAATTGACTATACGCCCACACGTTATAGTTGACGTCAGAACTGATTTTAGGCCTACCATGTGGAGCTAATAGCTCAGGAGGGTGTTTCTAAATGATTAATTGGAATTGAGTTCTGTCAGAGGTGCTATTCCCAAAACGGAACTGAGTCACCTTAAGGAATTGTTCTCTGTTATGTCGCCAACAGGTAAATGGTGAGAGAAGTGATTTAGGAGTGGTCCAAAATCGGTATGGACTTCCTAAGTAAGAACTCATACCCCTTTTGTTCATTTCTCTAATTCCCTGGCCTAAGTTATATATAAGTTGAATCCTAGTGCCCCTATGCCTATATTCTGTGTATTCTGTCCCTTTTTCAGTTCAGCTTTATGTTACTGGATCAAAGGCATGCGCTGTTGAAAACTGAGTTTTTCATTGAAGGCGAGTGTTCAGTCATAATGTTTACTTATCACAGCGATGTATCAAAACTTGAAACAAAATTAATATTGAGTGATTTCAAAGGACTGAAGATCCTAGGATGAATACCTAAAGAGCAAAATCAACCAGCTTAAGTCCTGGTTCTACTGCCGTCAGTCAGGCGAATTTGCTGATTCGACCAATTTTCTTTTTTATACTTTTGCAATATCATAAATTGTTTGATTAAGGCTATTCCGACCGATTGTTTGCCTGTGGAACCAACGCTTAGAGCACTGGTTCCGCAGCATCTGTCGGGTCCATTTTCTACTAATCCAACACATTTTTTTCTCATACATTTGCTTTATAAAAATTAGTCGGATTAACAGAAAATGGACCCAACCAATGCAGTGGAACCGGCCCTTAAGACCAATCTACCTGATGTGAGTTATATCTGCATTTTTGAAACATGGCTAAAATAAAAAAAAAACACCACTGCGAGTATAAAATAAAAAAAAACACCAACTTCTCGTACTACTTACATGAATGCTGGACTTGCGTTAATGCAACTTTGTACTGTAGTCACATTTTGCAAACTTTTGGTGATCACCCCTTTTATCACTCACTATACTCTGTCTGTAGTGTCATAGTTGCATTAACACAAGTTACCATACTTGCATTAACACAAGTTTGAAAAAAGGTTGCAAGTATGCTTGAATCAATACCTCAAAATCCTGCTCACAGACTACTTGTAATTTTACCTAACAGTTGCGTTAACGCAACCCCGTAATCGTAGCTATTTGAATAACAGACCCCTGGTGAGTATCAAAGTTCATACAGCACGTGAAGGTGAAAAAGAGTGAATGGTGCTACCAATACACAAACTGCCCAAAGGAAATTCTAAAACCTTCTATATAAATGTTACTCAACCCAGCCTATAAGAACAAGGAACTTTGGGTATTAGGAAATACAAACAAGAATTAAAATGCTGTGAGCAACAGCAAAAGGTTTTAAGGTATACCGACCTAAGGTACTCAAGGATACAGCAGACATATTATCATCTCTTGTGATGCTCATTGCCAACCATATTTACACGAATGCAGATCAAATTCACATACATGTACATGCACTGTAAAAATAACTGTTGAATCTACCAGGGATCCTCGTAAAACTGAACCATGGACCACCATAATTGAAAAACATTAAACCAGTGTAGTTTTTACAAGAAGCCCCAGGTGGCAGTATGGTGGTTCACAAATGTATGGAATCTCTGTGAAAATAACGATGGATCTCTGGCAACTTTGGGATGAGGAATGCACTGTTATTTCGAAGACATTTTTTTTAGAGTGTGGGTTAGCTACAACCATGTACAGTGACCATGTTCCACATTACGTTGTAAAAAACAGCGACATACAAGGCACCAACGCAAAGTAATCGAAGGACGGTCTTACAGAAATTACAGCAGTGAAGAAATACAAGAGCAGCACGGATACTGAAGACTGGACTGACTTGTTGAATGAAACTGACACTGAAAATAGGGGAAGCTCAAGCCATTATGTCGCAAATAAAAGTCAAATGCCTGCGCATTTGACTCTAGATAAACACTAGACACACATATGTCTTTAATGAACGTACATTTTGTAACAGCCTTGAAGCCTGCACAGCTGACGAAATTTGTTGGCTAACGCTATGGTTTTTTTTAGATGGGGGGCTTCAGGGCCTAGATGAATCTTTTTATACAAAAATAAAATAAACTGACAACCAAGGATGGATGGTGTAGGGAGTGTATCCTTAGGGCCCTCGGCTTTCTACTTTTATTAGAGCTTGGAGCTTTTTTTTATATTGGTTCCTAATTATATTGGTTCCTAAGGTCATACCGTGGTATAAACACAATGTGCGATAATTAGGCTTGCATGCGTGCCTTTTAGGTACTGATAGAGGCACATAAAAGGCACTAGTGAAAGCATAATCATCATATATTACATTCATATTTGGCATGTGCTGAGGTAGTGCATATGGTACAGTCATTCTCCTTGACACAATGTGGGCTGGGTACGTCCTTGGTAAATTATGTACAATTTTTAAAATTGTGTTTATTCTTTTGTTGAAGTGATCGTTATCACATTGTCTGAGGTATAAATAATAAACTAGAAAAGCTTTTGTAAGGGGTTGTGGCCTTACGGACCTGGGGGTTCGGGTCTTACGATTCGGAAAGAAAGAGTAAGACGGTGTTTCAAGTGTATGCCAACGGATAGATTTTATTACTAATGCACACTCACGGCTACCCGATAATATAGAGGGGGCAGCTAATAGTTATTAATGGTGTTCTACATTCTTCGGAGGCCAGAAGGGCCTCTGATGTAGCGGCTGAGCCCTGGGCTTTATATAAGGACCCAGGTGTTTGTCGTCAGATGTCCCCACAGACCCGGATCGGTGCTGCCACCTATCCGGAACCTGAAGAACGTCCGACGACTCGACTCACCCGCCACGTCAGACGGTACCCAACTCTATGGTTTATATGTTATGTACCTCTACACCACTCCCCCAGACATTTAGGAGGGTGTTATAGTTATAGTAATATTACTAGGATAACATTTCTTTATGTCTCAACCAATAGTAATAGAGGTACAACCATAGATATAACATTAACACCAAGTTAAATATGATTCGAATGTCATATACATATATTTGATAGTGTATATAGTTACCTAATAATAAATTGGATGTTGTAATATGATACGAATTACTTAAATGAATAACAGCTGTATGTATCGAAACTGTTAATTAGCTTATTATACCTTTAGGATAACATATCATGTTTACAGTATAAGTAATAGGACAAGTATCATAATTCGTATACATGTGATAGTAACAGTTATGTGTAACGGAACTGTTAATATTAAACAAATCACACAATAACATCCGTATGCGTTTGTAGTTATTAATAACACATTTGATTATGTAGTCTTGAAGAAGACTCTCAAAGTAACTACACTATCTAATGACATATAATCATGTATCATCATAACATGATATAACCATATGAATCCGTTAAGAATTCCGTGAGTAGTATGAGTAGAACCATTTGTATTATACACTTGAAAAGAAAAAAAATTCACGGTGTAGTAATGAATATGATAATATATATGATATCACTGTGTAACAAATAACTTCTATAACACCAGAATAATATATTTATGTTACAATATGTCTCGCAGGACAATAATATGTACGTTCTGGTGTAGTTTACCGGATCTTATATTATAAATATGAACAGCAATTTGAGATCCGTACTAATAGATATGTATATACCCGTATCACAATATATAGTAAGTTATGACCACAGTGTGAATATGCACATACAAATAACATTATAGAAAAATAGATATGTGACATTATGTACAATATAAAAATGGTAGATGCTGCTGGAGTCTTCTGCTGTAGTTTTCCGGATACTAGAAGGTAAGTGTGGTCAGCTAACCATGGGATGGACGTGCTAAAGTTTATGATTCCTGGTTATTAAAGTGAACACGGTAGATGAATTTGGGGCAGCTACCCACAATCCTCTGGAAGTGCTATAGTTCATAAGTATATCCCAATGGTGTAGAGTAGAAGTAGAGTGTAGATCCGGTTTTGTCAACAGTGTAGAATCGTAATCCATTTAAGTATTGTTGACATAAGTAAAAAGTCCAATATAGGCTGGTCCGGAAGTAGTAGTAATGGGACTATATACACGCGTGTATATTCATATAATTAACAACGGCGAGTGTTCCGCCCTCCCGGTACTACTTGTTGCGCGCAGCAATACAGCGCTCCTTTGGTAACTATGGCAAAGCTACCCCCTGCTATATAAGCGCGGCGCTGCCATTCGATCGGCAGTCGGGCTCTACTATTCATACGGTGCACAACACCCCTGTGCTGGGGGTTGGCACAAAATTTTAATTTTTACCGGTTGCCAAGGTTGGTTGGACTTAATCAACATTACCATCCGTCTTTTAACCTGGCAAAGTTGGTTTCTACCAAAAATTCTGGCCAAGATGGGCCGTAGAAGACCAAACAAGAAGACTTCAGAGCCTGATTCAGGACCGCCGAGCGGTGTTAGGAGATCTGTCAGGAGGCAAGGGCCCCCTGGGTCGTCCGTTACAGACCAATCCACAGATCCTCTACCCGCTGATGGGATGACAGACGCTATGACAGACGAGCTGACTGAGTTGAAGATCCGGACGGAGGCTGTGGAGGAGAATCTGGCGAAAATCCTGGATAAGTTGGACGTTTTGACTTCAGAGGGCACCGTCGGGGGCAGCGATCGGGACACGACTTCTAGGCCACGACGGCTGTACAGCAGATCGAGAGGTGGATCTAGGTCAAGTTCAAGCTCCAGCAGTGATAGCTCTCACTCCAGGTCGAGATCCAAGCATAGATCAAGGAAACCAAGGGGTGAGTTCGACCAGCGAAATTTTTTAGGTCACAAAAAAAATGTTGACAGCCTAGAAAAATTACTAATGGTCAATGTTCGTTTAGTTAGTGCCAAACTTGAACAAGGTGAGGAAGTAAAATATATTCTTGACCACATAGAAATGCTGCTGGAGAAATCTGCCACTAGAATATTTACTCTCAGCTCACTTGTAAATTATGACAAGAGTGTCAAAGAGCGAGCTGACAAGAAGGGTATAAGAGCGTTTGAGACTGTGGAGAATTGTGACATCCTACGGCACTTGAGCTACGATGGCACATACACAGCCCAAAAGTTGGCTAAATCATCCAAACCTGTTGTCAAAAAATCTGCTAACTCAAAAAATCACTGTTACGCTTACAATAGGCCCGAGGGCTGCAAGTTAAACCCCTGCCGCTACAGGCACGTTTGTAGCTCATGTGACTCTGGAAACCACTCTGCTGACAAGTGTCAGAAGAATGGTTCGGAGAAGTAGGATGTTGCCTCGGGGGAGGGTCGTGCCTCCAGATTAGCTGGCCATGGAGAGGCACTGTTGGTTGACCCCCCTGTTGAGGATTATGTTCTTGGCAATGTTATGCCAGATATTCCAGTTATTGATGAATGTTGTCAAAAGCCACCAGTAGAGGTGGATTTGTTGAATTTTGCCAGCTCTGAAAATAATTTTGTGGAAAACCTTAGTATTACCGGTTTTTCCTCAAGGAGTAGTCCAAATGTTGGGGATTTTTATCCCATTTTTGATGTGACTTGCTCAGGTAATGTTAGTATAAACATTTACCAAAGTTGTGTTGACGGTACTTGTTCTTGTCAACATTTTATTGGTGGCCACAAGGCCCAAATTTTGCCATGTAGATTGGCATGTTTCCTAAGACAGGAAGGTGTTATAAATTTACCCAAACGTGACTTAGATTATTTGTGGTCGGGTTTTGTAGAAGGTTTCAAAATTGTTGATCCTGGGTGCGAAACAGAGTATGAATGTGGAAATTACAAGTCAATTTTTCAGGGTAATTTTTACAATGAGATGTGTGAAATTGTCAGTGAGGAACTCCAGGATGGTTCCATTTTTGAAGTAACCTCCAAACCTAGATGCATACATGCCCTTGGCGGTGTCCCCAAAAGTAACGGTAAATTGAGACCCATTACTGATTGTAGTATGCCCAGAAAAAAGAGTATTAATAATTTTATGGATTCAACTTTTAAACCTTTTTCATATAAATCCATAAATTCGGTCACGGCAATGTTGAACGAAAATGATTTTATGAGTGTTGTCTACTTAAAGTCCGCCTATAGGTCTATTAGTGTCTATGGGGAACACCAGAAGTTCCAGGGTTTTTCCTGGGATATGGGGGAGGGTAAGAAATTTTACCAGAGTAATCGTCTTACCTTTGGACTCAGATGCGCCCCCTACATTTTTAACCAGATTTCTGATTTTCTGGCTAAGGTGGCAAATTTTTATGGAATTGATAGATTAGTCAATTACCTGGATGACTTCATCATTATTGCCAACTCTGAAAGTGAGTGTCGCCGTCAGAGGGACCTTTTAATCGAAATTATGGAATATTTTGGTTTTAAGATTTCCAGAGATAAAGTTACTGACCCGAACAGAATTTGTACCTTTTTAGGTATCACCATTGACTCCCATAAAATGGAATTAACATTGCCTAAAGAGAAAGTTGACAAGTTAGCCCATGCTATAGACAGTTGCATTTATAAGAAATTTGCCAGTAAAAAAACCTTACAGAGTATTGGTGGCTTAATGTCATTTTGTTCCCAGGTGGTGAGGGGGGGCCGTACTTTCAGTAGAAGGGTTTTTGACTTGATGGCGAAGGCTAAGGAAAGGGGTGTCATTAAATTAAATCCAGGTATCATAAAAGATTTTTTGTGGTGGAAGGATTTTTGTAAAATTTTTAATTGCAAAAATTTAATCTTGAATGATGTTTATAATAAACCCATGGTATCTGATGCGTCCATTCTTGGTTATGGAGCATGGTGTGGTACAGATTTCTTTTATGGATCTTGGAATAACGTTGACAACTCTAAATTAGGGATAGGTCACTGGGTTGCCCCTCCAAAGTATGACAATATTGATGTTCATGAACGTAATATTAATGTGTATGAACTATGGCCCGTTCTAGCTGGTTTGAAGAGATGGGGTCATTTATTCAAGAATTGCCGTCTGAACGCTGTAACGGATAACATGCAGGTGTTGGCAATGTTGAACACAGGCAGAAGTAAAAACCCACTTTGTATGGAGTGGCTGCGTGAAATCTATTGGCAATGTTTTGTATATAACATTGATATCTACTCAACCTATATAAAGTCCACTGATAATATTCTGGCGGACCAATTATCAAGATTAGACTACAAAAATGTTCTTGCCAAGTGTGAAAAAACTTTGTCTGAAAATAATATGTGTATCTAAAAAATTTTTCAGATCCCAGGTTGATGTCCCTGTTGAGAAAGCAGGAGGATTTTGTGAATTCGGGTGTTGCCATGACAACCATGAAAACCAGAAAGCAACAATTTAAGAGGTACAGCAAATTTTGTAGGAAATTTTCCCTAAAAACTTATCCATGTTTGCCATCTCAGGCCTCTTTGTATGCCACTTATCTGGCTGATAAGATGAAACCAGTCTCCATCAGAAATTATATCTCGGCTGTATGGTTTTTTCAAAAGTTGCATGGTCACCCTGACTACAGTAGTAGTTTTATCCTGAAAAAGACTCTAGATGGTATTGAGCGGTGTCAAAGTTTAACCAGAGTTGTTAAATACCCACTTACCACTGTTGACATGTTTAAAATTTTGTCAACCCTGAATATGACACTGATATTGGATAGGGTTTTCTGGTGCGCCATTCTGGTACTGTTCAGGGGAGTTTTGAGGTGTTGCCATGTGGTGGACTCTGTACATTCACTAAGGGTGAGGGATGTTGTATTAACTAATGATTATGTAAAACTTCACATTAGGACATCTAAGACAGACCAGTTTGGCCACGACCCTTACGATATATACCTAGTACTCGATGACTCATCTCCATTTTGCCCATCAAAAATTTTGGCAGAGTTGATACAGACTGCTAATGGCAATGTTAATCGGAAACTGTTCAGTTTTCCATCAGGTAGCAGGAGCAAATGCTTGACATATTCATATGTAAATACGCGTTTAAAATTTTTGTCTGTCAAAATTGGCTTAGTAGATGAGAATGTTAGTACCCACTCACTACGCCATGGTGGGGCTACCTTCCTAAAGTCAATTGGCCTTTCAGTAGAAGACATAATGAAACGCTCCAACTGGAAATCCAGATGTGTGTATAAGTACTTGCATGATTCAAGATGTGATTTGTTGAAACTTGATGTATTACCATCTATTAATGTGTAATAATTGTTACTCCGTGATGTTCCATGTGTTTGCCGGGTGGTTGGCCATTTTGTATATTCAGATCAATTCCACCAAACACATGTCTCTGTTCAATTATTATTTATTATCATATCCAGTAATCCATTCAATACCGTCATCACTTATTATAATGTTAATATACCGGTAAAACCTTAAAGTCATCCTAGTATTTATTATAATGTTAATATACCGGTAGCTTCCTAGTGGGTCATCTTGATATTTATTATAATGTTAATATACCGGTAATACCCTTAAGTCATCCTAGTATTCATTATATGATAATATAATATGTGGTTTCCATGGTAACCACCTTCATCTCTTTATTATTCAATATACCGGTTACTACCCTAATATAATAATCTACCGGTAGTGGTTAACCGGTATATGTAGTCGCCCCTAGTTAACTTATGGGACTATATACACGCGTGTATATTCATATAATTAACAACGGCGAGTGTTCCGCCCTCCCGGTACTACTTGTTGCGCGCAGCAATACAGCGCTCCTTTGGTAACTATGGCAAAGCTACCCCCTGCTATATAAGCGCGGCGCTGCCATTCGATCGGCAGTCGGGCTCTACTATTCATACGGTGCACAACACCCCTGTGCTGGGGGTTGGCACAAAATTTTAATTTTTAATTTTAATAAATTGTCTTCCATTGATTGTTAGTTTTAAGATTTTAGTCTAGGTGCTGATTGTAACCTAGGGTTCACTTTTTATTGACTGATACTGCTTTGAATAAAGCCATTTTGTATATTCAGATCAATTCCACCAAACACATGTCTCTGTTCAATTATTATTTATTATCATATCCAGTAATCCATTCAATACCGTCATCACTTATTATAATGTTAATATACCGGTAAATACCTTAAAGTCATCCTAGTATTTATTATAATGTTAATATACCGGTAATACCCTTAAGTCATCCTAGTATTCATTATATGATAATATAATATGTGGTTTCCATGGTAACCACCTTCATCTCTTTATTATTCAATATACCGGTTACTACCCTAATATAATAATCTACCGGTAGTGGTTAACCGGTATATGTAGTCGCCCCTAGTTAACTTATATGTAGTATTAGTCCATTCGGGAGTATAGGTGAAATGTAGAGGTAACACAGAATCGTAAAGTCCATCCTAGTATAGTGGTTAGCACAGATAGCAGCAGAAGTCTGGAACCGGCATCCGGATACGTCTGACAGCAGCAAGTCTACTATCGGATTGTTCGTAAGTGTAGTTCTGAATCCGAATAGGCTATTCAGGGTATAATAAGAATTATACGGCCTGAATCATACAATAATGCTGGTCATAAAAGGAACCCGGAACACAAAGAACAGGTGTTCATATACTAATAAAAGACATTCGCAGACCTGTAGGGTTCCGCAAAGACTATATCTGGTTATTTAGTGGAGAGAGAAAAAAATTTTAGAAAATAACCCGTAGCATGCTTAGGTGGATTTCTTCGCATGCTTCTTCTTAAGAAGAGCTAGAGCCGACTCGGGAGTGCCGTCCCACTCGTCGAGATCGACTCCGAATACCCTCATGAACTTGGTGTTCAAGTTGGTATTCCGGGTGATTTCTTCTTTAACACGTTTCTCCAAGACGTGTACGTCCATAGCTGCCTTTTCTTGGGCAGCTGCGGCTGCTTCCTCCCGAATGAGGGTCTCGAGGCGCTGCTTTTCAGCATCCGCAACCTCCTTCATGCACAACAGGGTATCATTAAGAAGACCCTGATGGCACTCTGTCGCCTTCTCGCGGACACATTTCTCCCAGTGGGTGTAGATGGCCTTCTGGACATCCGCTTCCCCCTGGCGAGACTTCTCAAACCAAACTTCCGCATTACCGGTTTTAATGGTAATGGCGTCTTTTGGTTTCTCTGGTGCAGCGACAGCCTTGGGGGGAGTCGATGCGGCCTGAGGACCACTTCCGGGTGTGGGACTTCCGGACACGCCTGCTGTTGGCATACAGTAGGTTGGAGGCTGGTTCTGCTTCAGCCCCATCTGCAGATAAAGGTTTAACTGCTCCGGGGTGAAGTTGGCTGGGAGGGCGGCTGGAGCGGATGCGGATCCGGCAGCAGCAGGTGCTGAGGTCTTCTTGGGAACAAGTCGACCACCCTTTCCAACGACCAAGGTCTGGCTCTCAGGTCCAAGTCCCTGGGTCAAGGACGGAAAGTTGCGGGGGTTAACTTTCCCAGGCTTTGATACGGCGCCAGCGTATCCGGCAGGTTCGGGTTTCTTGAACACAGGAGTGCCCTGAACCTGTTCATGGGGGTGCCGAGCCAGAGGAGACCTGGAGCGGTCATCTGCTCTGACTTTAGTAGTGGTGGTCTGACCATTACCGTTACCACCACGGTTCTGGTCCCTTCTGCTCCTTTCACGAGCTCTCTTTCCCTCCTTGCCGGATTCCTCGCATTTCTGCCAGAGAGACTCGTGCATGTCCAGCTTACCCTTTCCATGAGTCAGGACTATCTTTGCGCGGAGTTTCGAATCCTTGGTCTTCGGAACCTCACAGAGGACTTGGTCCCCTGGTCGGATCATAGACCAAGCATCCTCGCTCAGACTGTCGAACTCCTTCATGAGTTCCTGATGAAGCTCCATGATACACTTCCGAGCCCCATCTAAACCTTCTGCGTGGCATTTCTTCTGGTGCCTCGCCAGATCGCTACGTCGGCTATTTTGAACCTTCGTAGTGCACTTCTTGCCCTTCTTACCATAACTTGGATCACAAATGTAAACCGGGTGATGGTGGAAGTGGGCCTCTACCAGATGCCTTTGGAACCGGGCTGGAGTACTCCAGGTCCGGACCGAGACATCACTCGCATCCTAGCAGATAGAGAAGGGACAGGACTTCTGGTCGTCACCGTACCACTTCTCAAGAGCCCAACGCAGCTTTCTCCTCTGGGTGTAAGTGTAATACCCTTCGGTGTGGTTTAGCATGAGCCACATCTTTCGATAGGCCTTGCTCGGATTGGGGTCCTTGTCCGAAAGATGCATCCAATCTTCATCATCTGACTCATTATTTTTATTAACTGAGTCCGGGCAGGCATATAGGGTGGAGCCGTCCTTCTTTACTCCGTAGGCACAGTCGGAGAAACACGTCGGAATCCGGGTTTTGAATCCGGATTTGGCGTTAGCCCATCGTTCAGCCTTGGTTTGAGTTGATGGGGTGGCCTTCTCATCATACTCAACCGAGGACTCGTGTACAGACTCCTCGTCCGACGATTCAACCTCCATGGCAGTACTACCAGTGGCTGAGGTGCTAGCTTTCGGCTCGGCTCTAGCAGAATCCGGTAGATTCTTGAGCTTCCGAGCAGCGGACCTCCTGTTCTTACTGACCTTCCAGTCTTCCTCCGGTTCCTGGGTTCCGGATGCGCTGGAGGTCGAGGCTTCTACCGGGGTGGTAGTACTGCCGGTGGCTGATGCAGAACCGGCTGTGCTTCGGGTGGCAAGCTTCAGGTTGGGGATAGGAGGTGCGGGTACTTCCGCTGCCCTCTTAGCCTCTTCCTGGGCCTCCTGTTCTGCAGTCATTCGACGGACGAGAACCGTCCGAAGGGCTGCACCTCGGTCCATGCCAGTTAGCGAATTGTTTTGAACATCCACTAACTCTTGCTCGGTTATGTAATAACCGTCATCCCACTGTTCAAAGTTGGCAGCGGCTTCCCGAAACTCCTTCGTGGTCCGGTACTGGGGCCGGGTGGCACAAGGACGTGGGTAAGTCTGCCCCTCGGGTTCCGAGACGCAGCCTACCCAATCGATGTTCGTCGCCTTGACGTTCCACAGGGTCTTATCCGGCTTCGGATACGCTCCGAGCTGGAAAGCTCTGTTGGCTTCATACACTGCTTCGCGGAAAGCAGCGTCCACCATGAGTCCCCGTTGGAACCACGGCCAGTCTCGGAGCCATTCGGGAGGCATCCTGCCCAGCTGTTCGGGAACCATGATGCCCTCGACAGCTATCCTCACCTTCGGGTCCAACCTAACTGGTGTACCGTCAGCATAGGTCACTTGTGCCTGTAGTTCCGGGTGGACGTACAGGTAGCGACCGTCGTATTCTACCGGGAACGGGTCAGCCACTGCTGGCTTCCACTGGTCCTTCGGTCCGTCGACCTGTGCGGTCTCGGACCCAGTCGCTGCGGGTTCAGCACTCGTAGCCCCTCCGGATCCCTCGGGTGGGAGTGGAGACAGCATTTTCTCTGGCTCATTCAGTGAAAATGAGGCCAGCTTCTCCTCGAACGAGCGATCCGTGGGTTCCTCCACGTCCATCATCTCGCTCTCTTCCTGTGTAACAGGTGACAAAGCTTCCGGAAAAGCTTCTGTGGACGGAGTCAGCTTATCCGGGTCACCGGATAGCCATGACTGGGGAATCACCCACGGGAGTAAACTACTCCTTTTTCCGGCTTTTACGGCGCCGGGGCCGACACGGACGGAGTCTGCCTACTAAGAGACAGACTCTGGAGGAGCAGCGAGGGGTTTGCTAGCCGGTAAAATCCAAGAGGGGAGCCAGCTCGACCGTCATAGACGTTACCGAAAAACAATATGGCGACAGGCCAGCTTTCGTGACGTCATTTCCCCCGCGGGCTGGCGAGGTCACGAGGGGTCAGCCGAGACTGGACGCGGTGACGTCATGCGGAAACGCACGTGCTACAAGCGGAACATCAACAAACTGATTGTTTTTAGGTAATCATCGCTCACGCCGATGACTCGTCTGGGGATTTAAGTGGAGATTATGGAAAGCTTAAGCAAATCCACCGGATTATCCGTCCACTACCCATTGGTACATCATCCGGCGGCGACAAATAAGCCTTTCGGGTCAGTTGTCATCCGTTCCTCTAAATGTAAACATTACACCCGTTGTGTATACAGGTTAGGTCACTGCAGTCCTCTGGGCAATTTGAGGGCTGCGACAAACGTATCTCCCCTTCTCGGATAGTTCTTTATCGGACCTGACAGTCTGAAGAGCCTTCTCTAGGTATTTCTTAGCCTTCGAGACACCTTTCCTCTTCTTCTTGTCTTCACCTGCCGAGACTTTTTTAACTCCCCCACGCTTAATCGGTGTTGGCGTGGGTGCCACTGATTCGGAACACTTTTTAGGCCTACCACGGCCTCGTTTCACTGTAGTGTTCTTTACCTGGTCTATTATACGATTCGGTGTCAGGAATGAGAGCCCTGGGGAATATTGGCCCCCTGAAGAGTGGCCACCTGAGATTCAGCCACCATAGCTTAAGCCCTCCAGGAAACCAGCCCCCTGCCAATCAGCCACCCTGAATTAAAGCCCTCATAAATGTAGGCCATTTTCTAACATCCAGCACAACTCTCTTCCTCTTCTTTCCAATATCTCCAAATAATCTGACTGAAAATGTGTTTTTTCATTTAACATCCATCACCTGACATGACATCAACCTGAAATGACGTCAAACTAACATGACATCAACCTAACATCCAAACCACCTAACATCCAATGCACCTAACATCCGATCCACCTAACATCTGATCCACCTTACATCCGATCCACCTAACATCCAGTCACCAAACATCCAGACCACCTAACATCCAGTCCACCTAACATCCGCACCACCTAACTTCTGCACCACCTAACATCCAGACCACGTAATATCCGATCCACCTAACATCCGATCCACCTAACATCCAGTCACCTAACATCCAGTCCACCTAACATCCAGTCCACCTAACTTCACCACATAACTTCCGTACCACCTAACATCCAGACCACGTAATATCCGATCCACCTAACATCCGATCCACCTAACATCCAGTCACCTAACATCCAGTCCACCTAACATCCAGTCCACCTATAAACATCCGCACCACCTAACTTCTGCACCACATAACTTCCGGACCACCTAACATCTGGACCACCTAACATCCAGACCACATAACATCCGATCCACATAACATCCGCACCACCTAACTTCTGCACCACCTAACATCCAGACCACGTAATATCCGATCCACCTAACATCCGATCCACCTAACATCCAGTCACCTAACATCCAGTCCACCTAACATCCAGTCCACCTAACTTCACCACATAACTTCCGTACCACCTAACATCCAGACCACGTAATATCCGATCCACCTAACATCCGATCCACCTAACATCCAGTCACCTAACATCCAGTCCACCTAACATCCAGTCCACCTATAAACATCCGCACCACCTAACTTCTGCACCACATAACTTCCGGACCACCTAACATCTGGACCACCTAACATCCAGACCACATAACATCCGATCCACATAACATCCGATCCACCTAACATCCGATCCACCTAACATTCACAATGCTAACTATTTTTTCAGAGCATTTCTTTCTTATTTGTCAATCCCTAAAACCTTTGCCCCCGTCTGTACGTCTATCATCCTATTACCCATCACTTTGCCTTACTGTCCTTCATCAGTCTATCACCAGTCCATGGATCACCAGTCCATGGATCACCAGTCCATCACCAGTCTGTCATCAGTCCACCACCAGTCTGTCACCAGTCCACCACCAGTTTTTCACTGGACTGTCACCAGTCTGTCACTAGTCCATCACCAGTCCAACACCAGTCTGTCACCAGTCCATCAGTCTGTCATCAGTTTATCACCAGTCTGTCACCTCTCCATCACCAGTCTGTCACCAGTGCATCAGTCACCAGTTCATCACCAGTCTGTCCAGTCCATCACCAGTCTGTCCAGTCCATCACCAGTCTGTCACCAGTCCTTTATCAGTCTGTCACCAGTCCACTACCAGTCCTTCACCAGTCTGTCACCAGTCCTTTATCAGTCTGTCACCAGTCCACTACCAGTCCTCCACCAGTCTGTCACCAGTCCTTTATTAGTCTGTCACCAGTCCACTACCAGTCCATCACCAGTCTGTCACCAGTCCTTTATTAGTCTGTCACCAGTCCACTACCAGTCTTTCACCAGTCCATCACCAGTCTGTCACCAGTCCATATTTTTAAGATCCAAGTGTGGTGCCTTCCACTGGCCATGTTGTTGTCTGTATTATGACCTAGTTTTGTGACATAAGTGTGTCACTTTGGTGAGAGTAATATCTCCAGCTTTGCACCCATATTTCCCATAGAATCCAAGCTTGGCATGTACAATTATTTAGGTCACAGCAAATATATGATCCATAGATGATGATTGCATACTGCTTTTCTCCATAACATTCCAAATGTAGAAGAATTGAATGAATTTTCAAAGCGAACCGTATCAGCCGCCCGCCATGGCAAGTCTGTGTTGCTACTATGTAAATAGATTGGAAGTCACCATGTGACACACTTTCGGCCAGAACTAGGTCAGAAAGGCAAAACTGGCCATGGCAGACTGCAACTCGGTTCGCTTTGAGAATTCATTGAATCCTTCTATACATTGAATGTTATAGGCCAAATCGACATGGCATCACCATCTATAGATCCTATATTTGCTGGGACTTTAACCCTTTAAGGGCCACTGATGCTCTTAGGCAGCATCTAAAATACCCTTGAGCTGCCGCTGCTGCAGCATCAGTGAGCTGCCCAAGGGTAGCAGTACCACATTGCTGACATGTTAGGTGGACTGGATGTTAGGTGGACTGGATTTTAGGTGGATCGGAAGTTAGGTGGACTGGATGTTAGGTGGTCTGGATGTTAGGCGGTCTGGATGTTAGGCGGACTGGATGTTAGGTGGACTGGATGTTAGGTGGTCTGGATGTTAGGTGGTCTGGATGTTAGGTGGACCGGATGTTATGTGGTCTGGATGTTAGGTGGATCGGATGTTAGGTGGATTGGATGTTATGTGGATCGGATATTAGGTGGGTCAGATGTTAGGTGGATCGGATGTTAGGTGGATTGGATATTTGGTAAACTGGAATTTACTATAGGTTAACTATAGGTAAATGGGCATTGTTCAGGTGGCTTGTACTCAGGTGGCTTATCATCAGGGGGCCTACATTCTTGGGGGCTTACTCTCAGGGGGGCTATTTTCCTGGGGCTTACCATCAGGGGGCCGTTTTTCAGGGTGGCTCCTGTTCATGTTACCATACGATTCTGGTTCAGGATCTTTCCGGAACCTTCACTATACATTTCTGTGGAGGTCTCCCTCCCAGACCATTTCCTTAATCTAGCCACATTTGACTTGTAAAGTCGACCAAGGTCAGATTTAATAATTACGGTACAATCACTGATAACTTGTGTTACCGTGAAGGGACCATCCCAATTAGACGCTAATTTTATGTGTCTAAGTGGTTCATGTAATCTTAGAACTCTGTCTCCGGATTGGAATTTCCGATGCTTTAGATCGGTATCATATCCAGCTTTTTGCCATTTGGCACTTTTCTCCAAATCAATTCGGACAGACTCATATGCTTTTTTAAATCTGTCTCTCAAACATTCCACAAAAACTACATGGCAAGGTAGTTCCGGGTCCACCCCTACGACTCCAAATACTAAGTCGGCAGGCATTATCAGATCCTCTCCGAATACTAAAAGGTTCGGGGTACAATTTGTACTTGAATGTACCGTACTGTTATAAGCATGTGTCACAAAATGGCATTGCTCATCCCAGTCGTCCATATGTTCATTGACGAGTGATTTTAGAACTTGGATAAGGGTTCTATTGAACCTTTCTACCAACCCGTCGCTTTGTGGCCTATACGGATTGGTTCTAGTTTTACAAATAGCTAAGTATTCGCAAATACCCTGCCAGAGATTTGATTCGAATTCTCTGCCTTGGTCACTGTGTAGCATTAATGGTACACTGAAACTTAGTACCCAACCTTTTACAAAGGCTTCGGCACAAGTAACTGCTTTGTGGTCCGGTAGTGGAAATACTTTAGTGTATTTTGTGTAATAATCACACACTACCATGATACAGGTATTATCATTAGCGGTTGTATTCAATCCACTAATGATATCTACCCCGATATTTGCGAATCTAACTCCGAAAAGTTCTTGGGATAGGGGAAGTTTGCCCATCCCGGGTCCGGGTTTGTTTTTACAACAGTCCGGACAGGTGGTTACCCATCTTTGCAAGTCTCTTGTCATGCCAGGCCAATAGTATTTCTTGGAAAGTCGTGCTAACGAGCGTTTCCTTCTGAAATGACCACTGGTCCGATGTCCATGACAGAAGTACATAATGTCATGTCTCATGGCATGTGGTATCACCACTTGCATGATTTTCTCACCATTATTACATGGCTTCCAACGGTATAACACGCCTTTCCAGACTTCAAGCTCGGTCCATTGAGCAAGAAACCTTCTCATTTCTCGATTTTCCAGAGAGACCTCAGGTCTAAATGGACGTATACCCTTTGGTACTAATTGCAGTAGCTGCGCAGTTATCGAGTCAGCTTCCTGGAAACGTTGTATGTGATCCATAGACCAATCCAGTATACTGGCAACTAGGGGTTCGAATGGTCTTCGAATCCCTGCTAACACTGCCCTATGAGCTCCACAATCAGTACAATCCGGATTATCACATTTCCGGATTGGTATTCGAGATAAAGCATCAGCATTTAAATGCTTCACTCCAGGTCTATGCTGAATCTGGTGATGTTCAAGCCCATATTCTGATAGATGGGCTAGCCATCGGCCTAACATTCCTTCAGCATCTCGGAAGTTCAGTAGCCATCGTAAAGAGGAGTGATCCGTACGTAAAGTATAGTTCGTTCCCCATAGAAAATGTTTGAACTTCTTGGTATATACGACTACTGCTAACAACTCTCTTTTGGTTGTGCAGTAATTGCGCTGAGTTTTACTCAGTGTATTGCTGGCAAAGGCAATAGGTACCTCTCTCCCATTTTGGACTTGCGAGAGAGCTGCACCAATGCTGTCATTACTAGCATCAGTATCCAGTATGAAATGATCCATTTCATTCGGATATTGTAATACCAGAGTACTCGTGAACAGGTCTTTTAGCTTTTGAAAAGCAGATTCCTGTTCATGCGTCCAAGGAAATTTTTCCTTGGTACTTCCTGGAGTCCAGTTAGCTATTGCTTGTAATGGGTAACTGACTCTAGAATAATTTGGAATAAATTCCCTATAATAGGAACAGAACCCTAAAAAGGACCTCACTTCTTTGGGTGTTTTAGGTCTATTCCAATTCGTAACTGATTCGATTTTCTCCGGATCAGCTCTTATTCCTTCATCACTAATGATGCGGCCCAAATAATTTATGGACTTTCTAAACATGTGGCATTTCTTAGGTTTCAATTTGAGACCATTAGAAATAATACGTTCTAGTACCATTTTTAGGTTATTAGAACACTCTTCAAATGTTTTTCCGAAGACTATAACATCGTCAAGGTATACAAGACATCTTTTCCACAATAAATCACTTAGGATTGTTTCCATCATTGCTTCAAATGTTGCTGGTGCATTGCACAAACCAAACGGCATTACATTATATTGGAATAATCCAATATGACTTGAAAATGCAGTTTTCTCCATATCTGAAGGATTCATCCCCACTTGCCAGTAACCTGATTGCAAGTCTAGGGTACAAAACCAACTGTTTCCTCCTAAGGAGTCAATCGTTTCGTCTATTCTCGGTAATGGATACGAATTCTTTTTCGTTACTCCATTCAGCTTCCTGTAGTCTATGCAAAAGCGGATAGTACCGTCTTTTTTTGTTACCATACACACAGGACTACTCCATGGACTATTGGAAGGGACTATTACATCCTGTTCCAACATCTTGTTTATTTCCTCTTCAGCTACTCTCTTTTTTGCTAAAGGTAACCGTCTATACGGTATTTTAAAGGGTTCCGCATCTCCAGTATCTATTTTATGTACTACCTTATTTGTCGTACCTAGTTTTTCACCAGGTTTGGCAAAGGCAGTCCTATACTGACAGAGCATATCATAGAACTCTTTCCGGTGTTCTGGATCTTCTAATGAAGTTTCTTCATACAACTTGAGTAAGTCTTCTGAAATTTCATCATTTCCTGTTACCTTTTGTAAGTTTAACTTACTATCCGTTACAGTTTCCGAAAGGGTCACGTTTCCAAAAACTTGTCCCTTTTTCAAATAGATAGTACTGTTTCCAGTATTAGAGACAGGTACTACCAACCAGGACGCATTTGCTACGATAGTGTCTACAGATATTAATCCGATACTTGACAGAGTAGCTACATCCGGTTCTATCACTGCAGGCTTATTGCACATTGCAGGATCACTTCTTACTAGCACATCACAGGCTACTCCCGGAGGGATTCGCACAGTGTGTGCCACACTAGCCATACTGCTCACTTGTCTCAGTACACATCTAACCTTTACAGGATACGGGTATTTCACACTCAACACTCCTGATTGGGGTTCCAACACAACTCCATACAGGGATGCGAAATCCAACCCGAGTATCCCCTCATCTGCTATATCCGCAACTGTGGCGCTCATGACATAGTCATGTACTCCATCCAATTGTAGCTTCACACAAGTTCTACCATACATCTGCAAGGTACTGCCATCAGCCGTCTGAGCACTTCCTCCCGATTTGAGAGTATCATGTTCATCCGGTATAAGATCGTAGAACCTCTTGGAGATACAGGAGTGGCTAGCTCCCGTATCCATGAGAAATTCGGCAGATCTTCCATTAACAGTAAGGCAAACATACCACCGCCTTCCGTTTAGAACAGAGGGCATGTCCGTGATGATCGGAACATCATTGTTCACACCTGGAGTCGATCCACATCCTTTCAGGTATTCCAGACAAGGATGACCCGGGGGCAGGTGGGCACTACCAACCCTGGCTAATTCATAGCCGCCTACCTCGTTACTGATATTGGGTTTCCCCTGTGCTCCCGTGGCACCTGTTATATCAGCTTCCCTAACCTTCGGGTGTCTACAACCACCTCGGTGCTAGGCGAGTTTGCTACTACATGCGAACTATCATCACGGATGGTGATATCATGGCAAGATTTGTAACTGGGATCCCCTTCTTTGCCCATCGGGAGACCCCTCCTTAGTTTTCCTCTGTACTTATTCCAGAGACACCCTCCTGTCTACGAGGGACAGGTTTCTCAGCCATACATTTGGGAGCGTAATGCCCCAGCTTCTGGCATCTGAAACATCTCCTTTGAGATTTATCAACTCTCGGTCTCTTCAGAGCTTCTGTTAATCCGGCTATTAATGTTTCCATCATATTAGTCGGAGCAACAGCGGCTGCCACAGTTGGCTTTGCCGTAGAGGTTACATTGCCAGATTGAGTCGGTCCGGAAGCTGTTTTACCAGCAACAGATCCTCCCCTCCCTCTCGAATGTACCTTCCTATACCGCTTCTGTCAGTAATACTTTCCAGCTACCTGGACTGATCCAATATATTCTCCGTTTTCATCGGAGACATATTCATCCTCCTCATCAGCCTCATGCGAATCGACCGGGGCTAACTGGGAAGTTTCATATATCGGAGCAGGTGTACCTCCGTATTGAAACGGAGCTGCTCTTACCGGGTTAGGTCCTAGACCTACCAATTGTTTTTTCATATCATGTCCATCGATCGATATGAACAGGTCACTGAAGGAAGTGTCATCCTTCCAAGAATCCCAAACTACTTGTTTGTGATCTGGATCCCGCAATCCATTGTAGAATTGTATAAACAACTCCTGTAGATAGCAGTCATCATCATGAGCCCAATTCGGACGCGCTTTTGATAGCAAGTCCTGTAGCTCCAAACCAAAGACCTTGTGAGATTCTTTAGGTTTCTGTATCCTTTTCTTGAAGCTTACCCATGGATCTTCTCTTACAATTGATCCGAATAGGTATGCGGCACATTCGACCAATTGATCATAGGTGCCGTATATTCCGTATGCTGCTCTCCATTGGTTGAGGGCTACTTTTCCACCTTTATTCAACCAACAGATCAAATAGGGCAGAGCTTCTTCTTTTGTCCAGCCACTGCAATTGACTTCGTCGACAAAAGCTTGATACCTATCCTTCCATGGATCGTTGGAATCATATGGAGGGGGTATCCGTGCCTGTCTACGTGCCAGATTATTACATCCGCGTAGTCTATCTGCTTCTCGCATGCTCCAGTTCATGACTTCCATGCCATCTGCTCCCTTTCGGTAGCAGTCAATGCCAAGGTTTTGAATACATTGGCTTCTATCAAAGATGGTTTGCATCCCTGCAGGCATGGAAGTTCTTCTGCTTCTGTTTGGCTTCCTGCCATCTCCTCCTGATCCTGATCCTCCGGATCCAGATCCTCCTGGGCCGCCTGGAGGATTTCCTCCTGGTGGACCGTTGTTAGGATAGTGTCCGGATGAACCGCTAGGGCATCCACCACTGTAACCGGCATTTCCAGCTGTTCCGGAAGATGCATACCTAGGGTAAGAATTATTTTGATTCCATCCCTGATTATAGTTATTACCATTTTGGTAATTACTACTTCCTGCCGGATTATAATTATATCTATATCCATAGGAAGTTGTTCTTGGTTGGTACGTACCGCCGTTAACATTGGTTTGTGGCGGGTTCGGTCTGGGAAAACGTCCACCATTAGGACCGTTACCTTGACCCTAAGATGGGTTCGGTAATCTCGGGCCTGCTGGTGTACTATGGCCGGGTTGAGAGAAATATGAAGGTGGTCCCGGTGCTCTCAATTGTGCTACGGGTGTATTATTGTTAGCACCAATAGCACTATCATGAGTCGCTTTAATTTTATGACTCAAATCTGGTATTGGCTGTGCCGGACCTATTATATCCAGCACAGGAGTTGCTGGTGTAGGTGCGTTTCCATTACCTGCGGTATTATCCGGTTTCTTATAGATTCCGGATCCTACATTTTTATCAGCCCCGTCGTCAACGAATGGGTTGTATCTAATTGGAGTTGCATCCTTGGATGTTTTCCCCAACATTGTAGACACCACAGCTGGATCTATAGTACCTATAGTCAATTGGGCGGCTTCTACGTATTTGTCTAGGGTTATTGCAGTAGTCTGCAATTCCTGAAGCTCATTCGTGAGTTTCTGTCTATCTTCCTCCAGTTGTTTATTGTAAGCTATAATGCCTACCCGGATGGTTTCATTGTCTTCAGCTTGTTTACTACACTGAAGTTTCAATTTCTCTAACTCGCTCTGATAATGGCATATTTCGGATTCGTATTTTGCCTTATCAAGATTCAGTTGATCGTTCGTATCTATGTATGTTTGGATACGGATGTGTCTATTGTCATATTCTTTATTGAAAGACTTTCTCATTTCTTGAAGTTTCATTTCTTCATTTTCTAATTCCTTCATGTACTCGCTCCTTCTGGCTTCGAATTCGCTTCGCATGCCAGTCAGGTCTTCTTCTATCTGAAGTTTTTCATGGAATACTTCATCTTTAGCTTTGACCAAGGTATTTAGGTTCTCGTTCAAAGTTACATAGGTTTCATTTAACAACAGGACATCCGGTCGTTTAAATTCCTCGCCTTCCGGTACCGCATAGGTTAAGTCGCCGTCTATAGCGCTATAGTCTAGTATTGGTAGTCCGGGTCTGGGTAATCTATAAGGTAGTTCTCCAAATGTTACCCTTTTTGGCATTGGTGCCGGATGTTCTGGATTAGTACTACCACCAACTTCGAACATCGAATTACTCAACTCGTCAACAAGTGATTGTTGGCCTATTAAGTTACCCTGTCTCTGTATGGACTGTTCACGTCGTACAGAGTCTGGTAAATTTTCTTCACTATCATTATAGTGGGGTTCGGGATCTCTCCAAGATGCAGATTCCACATCTTGGGAGTTCGAATGGGTTTGGAGCACTAATGATCCATTGCCATTCTCCTGGGCAACTGATTGCCCTGCTGGGTTAGCTTCCGTGAGGCTATCTAACCCATGTACTAGCCGTTCGGACGTTATAACGTCCGGGCTATACACCAGAATTAACTGGTCACGGCACCAGTGTAAGGGGTTGTGGCCTTACGGACCTGGGGGTTCGGGTCTTACGATTCGGAAAGAAAGAGTAAGACGGTGTTTCAAGTGTATGCCAATGGATAGATTTTATTACTAATGCACACTCACGGCTACCCGATAATATAGAGGGGGCAGCTAATAGTTATTAATGGTGTTCTACATTCTTCGGAGGCCAGAAGGGCCTCTGACGTAGTGGCTGAGCCCTGGGCTTTATATAAGGACCCAGGTGTTCGTCGTCAGATGTCCCCACAGACCCGGATCGGTGCTGCCACCTATCCGGAACCTGAGGAACGTCCGACGACTCGACTCACCCGCCACGTCAGACGGTACCCAACTCTATGGTTTATATGTTATGTACCTCTACACTTTTCATTAAATGCAATGTCAGTTATCTTTAGAAGAGAAAAGAGGGTAGTGTTGTACAGTCTGTCCTTAATGTCATTTGGCTTTTGTTTGAGGAGATCTATATAATCAACTATTTCAACTACCGTAATGGCCCGTTTAAGCGTGAGTGTCTCAAATAAGTTACGGCCTCATATAAGTGGGGTATATGGGTGTTGAAATAATATTAATCACTAAAAACAGTATTCAAATAAATGCCTTTCTTGTGTAAGTGCTGAGTGTACGGTGGGGTTGAAATCAATGAGCGCCCGGGTGTTTGTATAGTACGGTATCCTTTATTTTGGGAGTCACTGGGTGTATCAATGGCGCAACTTTGAAGTGGAATTGATGCAATATTCATGTAAAACTAATGCAAATAGAACAAAGAATTTACAGTGTCAGCATGTATCCTGCTCATCGAGCTCGGGCAATATTCATCATCTAACTTCCCAGCCAGCACGTCCACATGGGAACCAACTAGGTACCCATTGGGCTTTCTGGGCTTGCCCAGATATATGGGTTCAAGCTGGTTAATGTCTGGCATCACAGGTGGGGCCTAGGTGGGCCTTTGCTTCCAGGCTTCTGGGCAGATCATGCATGGGGCTCACCTAGCAGCCCAAACATTTACCACCTTAATTGAACCCAAATCTGGGCTGTGCCCCCATCTGGGACCCAATTAGACATGCAGACTGGGTTGGCATGAAACTGTAAAACCCTTTGTATAGGCTTTAGGATGGACGCCCAATGGTTCAGCTATTGCTTGATCTTGGACTAATAAGAACCAGCGTGATTGATACTGGTTGTTTCACAGTACCCAAAGAATTTTGCAGTGAATAGAGGGAATTATCCGATTGGTTGATAATGCAATGCGGGTCGACCCTATAAACCGCACCTTGACTTCATGGCTTTGCTGTAGGCTGCACCACACTGTGATCCTAGCGCGGCGGCTTTACAGTGTATTGCAGTGTAATCCTGGTCTACAACAGTTGTTCATGTAATGGAAAACATCCACAGAGCTTGAGGTTTTATGGCAAAACCTCCAGCTCCAAGGAGGTTTTCTGACTTATACTCCAACCACTGAAGTTTATGTACCAGTAAAACCATGAATATAAGCTTATTTTGACATAAACTGTAGAGGCCTAGAAGAGGATTTGAATCTTCTTCACTGGATGTGATACAAAGCTATAGTAAATATATATGGTGTTCCAGGATTCAATCACCAGCAATCTTAATAGCATAATGGTTAGCATGGCTGACTTTGAATCACAGAATGTGAGTTCAAGACTGCATGGGGAAAACATTCTTTTAGCATAGACATACAAGGCTAAAGAGGTCTTTGTAAAAGGTCTCCCTGAAGCCCCTTTTATACTTTTGGCAATCAAAGGGATGTTCCTTATAATACATTATTTTTAGCATTTCTTGCAAAACATGACAGTGGCCAACTGAGAATAAAAATAAAAACCACACAAGGGGTTTGAACCTGTGTGGTCTAGATTTCTAGTCCCAGGCCTTAACCACTAGACTACATAGTCCAGTCATACTTTCAAAGTGAAATTAATATCTTTATCTATAATTGATTACTCAGTCATAGTAGTAACATATCTCCATTCAGTAGATGTTCTAACACCCACAGTATCAGCTGAGGACTCATGGTGTAATGGTAAGCACATGGGACTCTGGATCCCAGCACTGCCTGGTGCGTTGGTACGAATCCCATATGGGACAGTATTTTCCCAAGAATTTCATCTGCTGTTCAAAAATGACCTTATTCATAAAACCTCCTGCTATGCTTGGCCTATTTCACAAAAATTCCTCCTAGACCTGACCCAATTCACAAAAGCCTCCTGCCAGAACTGGCCTAATTCATATAACCTCCTGCTGGGCCCCCAACTATAGAATGTGGAAATAAACCTACAGTAGGAACAATGGGGTACACAGCCAGGTGCAGTATAAGTGAGTACAATCCTATTGACTTGATTGGGCTTCTACCGCCATGTGCTGTCTATTTACAGCACATAGCGGTGTAGTGCAGGTGCCGGTTTTAAAATATAAGCTGCACCAACGGTTTGAAAACGTGCCTATCCCTTCCTTTAGTGTACATTATAAGCAAAGTCCAACATTTATATATAAGTAACAGACTGATTTCACCTGAACTTGAAAATGTTTATTACTGGACTATGAAGGGTCTCATGAAATCCATAAGATTGTTCAACACTACCTATCACTGACTGGGGCTGATGCTAAGGGTTTTGAATTAACTTTCAGGCTTGGAGGTTATCTAAACAGTGCTCATTTACCACTGTTTTGAATTAATCTCCAGGTTCTAACCTGTCCCTATGTGACTTCTGATCCAAGCATGAAAATAGGGCGCACTCTCCCCACCACAGTGATAGCTTTGGATCTACAATGTATAGGTACTTTCAGTCTGAGTCCATGTTACCATTATCCTGGTGTATATCCTGACATATAAATCCATTCAGGCGTAGAAACTAGACATCCATATACAAAGGTGACTGACTTCCGCCATCAGCCAGCAAAACCCAATACTACAGCAAAACACTGCATATAAGCCACACCCCTATAAAGCTGACTTTGGGGAAAGGAAAAGCTCTAATAAGCTTTACCTGGGACTTGAAAATGCTTATCACTGCTCTATTGTGTCAAACCATGTCTATTAGCTGCATCTGGATTCAGAAAGATTCTAAGAACCATGGTTTGGCTCTGGGGAAAATTAGTATATTCGGCTGCTTATACACAGGATTTACTGGTACCTCATGGCCTAGTGAAAACTGGGTGCCTCAGTACAAAGATGTCGTCAAAATAAATAGATAGAACTAAACGACCGTGGTGTACAAGGTGGCCGATCCACCACGAGGGGGGGGAGACTCCCCGAGGGGTGGATCGACCACCGAGGACACCAGGGGAGTTTAGTTCTATATTTATTTTATGTTTTTAGTTTTTAATAACTGAAAATTAACAAAATTTGTTACCGTAGTGCCCCGTACGAGCGGCGGTCCGCCATTTTGAATGTTTACATGCACCCAGAACGAGGCTGCAGTGGTGGATCGGCTGCTGTGGTGGATCGGCACACGTTACGCCACTGGGGGTGTGCGGATCGGCCCTGCAATGCTATCTCTATGGGAAGAAGTTATTCACATAAAATAATGGTGCATTCCTCATCCCCAAGTTGCCAGAGATTCATCGTCATTTTCCCAGAGATTCCTTGTACATTTGTGTAACACCGTATTGCCACCTTGGGCTTCCTGTAAAAGCTACACTGGTACGATGCTTTTCATTTACGGTGGTCTACTGTTCAGCTTTGCGAGGATCCCTGGTAGATTAAACAGTTACTTTTACAGTGTATACTTAAATACGAACAGTGCCCTATATTGATGACACTGCACTTTGAATGCCTTTGTACCAAATGAAAAGGGTTTTGACTTCTAAAATGAAACCGTAATCATCATATCATAGAGGAAAATAGTATATCTATCTGATGCACATATATTATGGCATTAATGGGCAAAATGCATCAGGTGCATGCCTTCCTGCTCTATATCTGCACCAATTGTAGTGATTGACCCTGTAAACCCTAGAATCCCCTTCCGATCCAGGTCAGAGTGGTACGATCTGGGGCTGGCCAAAACTTAACGTTTGAGAAATGACTTCCTGGTATAGGATTGCCCTGAACTCAGTTCCCAAGTGCAGTCATAGAATTGCCCAGAAATCAGGCCTTGGTGCAGCTTACAGGATTTCCCTGAATCCAGGCCCTTGGTGCAGCTTATAGGATTGCCCTGAATCCAGGCCCTTGGTGCAGCTAATAGGATTTCCCTGAATCCAGGCCCTTGGTGCAGCTTATGGGATTTCTCTGAATCCAGGCCCTTGGTGCAGCTTATGGGATTTCTCTGAATCCAGGCCCTTGGTGCAGCTTATGGGATTTCTCTGAATCCAGGCCCTTGGTGCAGCTTACAGGATTGCCCTGAATTCAGGCCCAAAGTGCAGCTTACAGGATTTCCCTGAATCCAGGCCCTTGGTGCAGCTTACAGGATTGCCCTGAATCCAGGCCCTTGGTGCAGCTTACAGGATTGCCCTGAATTCAGGCCCAAAGTGCAGCTTACAGGATTGCCCTGAATCCAGGCCCTTGGTGCAGCTTACAGGATTGCCCTGAATCCAGGCCCTTGGTGCAGCTTACAGGATTGCCCTGAATCCAGGCCCTTGGTGCAGCTAATAGGATTTCCCTGAATCCAGGCCCTTGGTGCAGCTTACAGGATTGCCCTGAATCCAGGCCCTTGGTGCAGCTTACAGGATTGCCCTGAATTCAGGCCCAAAGTGCAGCTTACAGGATTTCCCTGAATCCAGGCCCTTGGTGCAGCTTACAGGATTGTCCTGAATCCAGGCCCTTGGTGCAGCTTACAGGATTGCCCTGAATCCAGGCCCTTGGTGCAGCTAATAGGATTGCCCTGAACTCAAGCTCCTGGTGCAGCTCATAGGATTGCCCTGAACTCAGATCCTAGTTGCAGCTTATATAGAATTGTTGCAGCTTATAGGATGGCCTGAATTCAGGCCGTTGGTGCAGCTTATAGGATTGCCCGGAACTCAGGCCCTTGGTGAAGCTTATAGGATTGCCCTTAACTTAGGCCCTTGGTGCAACTTATAGCACTTATTGGCCTGGGGGCCATTTCTTAACAAACTACGACTGCACCCTCTCGTCGTACCAAAAATCCCAGAGGAATACCATTGAGATTTAAGTCGAGAAACAAGCTCCTGGACTCAGGCCCTATATGTGCAGCTTATGACCTAACCAAAAACTTATACATAGGTGTGCCTTATATGCAGGGTTTTACGATATCTACTCAAGGTTTCTTGGGGTACTATACTTCTAATATTTGATAATGCATGAATGAATGCACAGCTAGTCTATCTATGCAGTCATTCATCATGGTGACATATGAACATAATATATCTAAAGCATTAGAGTGATCATTAAAATTCAGTTCTTCTCCATGTTCTACATGATGTGAGGATATACCGTATTGGCCTATAATTATTTATAAACACTGGGGCGCTCATCAATTTCAAGTAGGGTTTACCCCCGGCCCTTATTTAAGACCGGCACTTATTCGAGACAGATCATAGTGGATTTTCAAATTTCAAGTCCCCTGTACCCTCTGGGCTTATTCAAGAATGGCGCTTATTCAAATACCTATGATAACTAATCATAAGACATTAATCATTTAAGGGCCGCTGATGCATTAATGCATCATGCCCATTGGTCGTCTTGATACTCGAATGAAGTGCTGGCAAGACTGCTCGCCAGCATTTCATTGGAGCATCATGCCGACCCTCCGGGAGTATATGTATCAACCTGTAGGGTCGGCATGATGCTCCATTGAAGTGCTGGCGAGACTGTAAGCAGTCTTGCCAGCACTTCATTAGTGCATCATGACGACCAATGGGCATGATGCATTCCCACATCAGCAGCATTATAAGACATTAATCATTAAGCCTTACCTGTAAGGTGTGTGGCTGGAGGGGCAACATTCTCCACGGTATATCTCTGCTCTTGTAGTAACTTGAATGGACTGCATGCCTACTATGTCACTGGTATGCAGCCAGTGGTGTGAACTGGGCTAAAGCGTAAAGCTATGGCAGGCCATGCGTACAGCTATCCTCACTGATACCATTCCCTGGACTGCAGTCAGCGCATTAGGGTTAGGTTTTATGGCAGGCCTTTTGTACAGTAATTTATCTCAAGTTGAACACAATCGCTCCATAGGTTTAACCAAGAACCCCTGTATCACGACCTTACCCTGTCTTACACTTCCAGGTAAAACATATCCCAAATGGTCACATGAATTATAATAAACTCATTTCTAATGCCAAGAAAATGGAATTTTGAACATATTTGACTGAATAAATGTGAGATGAATACAAAGGTGCACTCGAATCAGTCACCACAGGAGGGTGTTGCTCCTATAGTAAAAGGAAGAGCTGGGTAAAAATGCCCTCATTTCCAGTCCTTTCTTTTCATGTAGCTATAACTTGTCCCTTTTGTTGCTCACAAGTGGTCAATCAAGTATGGTGCTAAAAAAGGGGGATTTAAGTAGGTACCTAGTTGGGAGAAGTCAGTCAGTATAATATATTATAGAGTGTGTGACATAAGTAGGTACCTGATAGTGCAGCTCTCTCTGTTTTAAACAAGACATGGTGAATGGTGAAGCAGAGCGTGACTTCTTTTGAAAAGAGGGTACCTACTGACAGCTCTTTTTACCATAGGAGCAACACACTCCTGAGAGTTATCACACGAGGCAGAGCACCTACATACCATATTACTGTGAACAACTGCCCCAGCCTTTAAAGATTCGGAAGCGCCATTACCCCAAACTCTTAAACATGACAAGCGCTTATTCAAGGTCTATTTTTTTGTTCTTATAAATGATGATATTATATCTATATAGTTACTGTCACCTGGCTGCAGTGTATGATGATATGGTATCTATATAGTTACTGTCACCTGACTGCAGTGTATGATGATATGGTATATACATAGTTACTGTCACCTGACTGCAGTGTATGATGATATGGTATCTATATAGTTACTGTCACCTGGCTGCAGTGTATGATGATATGGTATCTATATAGTTACTGTCACCTGGCTGCAGTGTATGATATGGTATCTACATAGTTACTGTCACCTGGCTGCAGCGTATGATGATATGGTATCTATATAGTTACTGTCACCTGACTGCAGTGTATGATGATATGGTATCTTTATAGTTACTGTCACCTGGCTGCAGTGTATGATGATATGGTATATACATAGTTACTGTCACCTGGCTGTAGTGTATGATATGGTATCTACATAGTTACTGTCACCTGGCTGCAGTGTATGATGATATGGTATCTACATAGTTACTGTCACCTGACTGCAGTATATGATGATATGGTATCTATATAGTTACTGTCACCTGGCTGCAGTGTATGATGATATGGTATCTACATAGTTACTGTCACCTGGCTGCAGTGTATGATGATATGGTATCTATATAGTTACTGTCACCTGGCTGCAGTGTATGATATGGTATCTACATAGTTACTGTCACCTGGCTGCAGTGTATGATGATATGGTATCTACATAGTTACTGTCACCTGGCTGCAGTGTATGATATGGTATCTATATAGTTACTGTCACCTGGCTGCAGCGTATGATGATATGGTATATACATTGTTACTGTCACCTGACTGCAGTATATGATGATATGGTATCTTTATAGTTACTGTCACCTGGCTGCAGTGTATGATGATATGGTATCTATATAGTTACTGTCACCTGGCTGCAGTGTATGATGATATGGTATCTACATAGTTACTGTCACCTGACTGCAGTGTATGATGATATGGTATCTTTATAGTTACTGTCACCTGACTGCAGTGTATGATGATATGGTATATACATAGTTACTGTCACCTGACTGCAGTGTATGATGATATGGTATCTATATAGTTACTGTCACCTGGCTGCAGTGTATGATGATATGGTATCTATATAGTTACTGTCACCTGACTGCAGTGTATGATGATATGGTATCTTTATAGTTACTGTTTCCTGGCTGCAGTGTATGGTGATATGGTATCTATATAGTTACTGTCACCTGGCTGCAGTGTATGGTGATATGGTATCTATATAGTTACTGTCACCTGGCTGCAGTGTATGATGATATGGTATCTTTATAGTTACTGTCACCTGGCTGCAGTGTATGGTGATATGGTATCTACATAGTTACTGTCACCTGACTGCAGTGTATGATATGGTATCTACATAGTTACTGTCACCTGACTGCAGTGTATGATATGGTATCTACATAGTTACTGTCACTTGACTGCAGTGTATGATGATATGGTATCTTTATAGTTACTGTCACCTGGCTGCAGTGTATGATGATATGGTATCTATATAGTTACTGTCACCTGATTGCAGTGTATGATATGGTATCTACATAATTACTGTCACCTGGCTGCAGTGTATGGTGATATGGTATCTACATAGTTACTGTCACCTGACTGCAGTGTATGATGATATGGTATCTATATAGTTACTGTCACCTGACTGCAGTGTATGATGATATGGTATCTATATAGTTACTGTCACCTGGCTGCAGTGTATGATGATATGGTATCTATATAGTTACTGTCACCTGGCTGCAGTGTATGATGATATGGTATCTATATAGTTACTGTCACCTGGCTGCAGTGTATGATGATATGGTATCTATATAGTTACTGTCACCTGACTGCAGTGTATGATGATATGGTATCTATATAGTTACTGTCACCTGGCTGCAGTGTATGATGATATGGTATCTATATAGTTACTGTCACCTGACTGCAGTGTATGATGATATGGTATCTATATAGTTACTGTCACCTGACTGCAGTGTATGATGATATGGTATCTACATAGTTACTGTCACCTGCTGCAGTGTATGATGATATGGTATATACATAGTTACTGTCACCTGACTGCAGTGTATGATGATATGGTATATACATAGTTACTGTCACCTGGCTGCAGTGTATGATGATATGGTATATACATAGTTACTGTCACCTGACTGCAGTGTATGATATGGTATCTATATAGTTACTGTCACCTGACTGCAGTGTATGATGATATGGTATCTACATAGTTACTGTCACCTGGCTGCAGTGTATGATATGGTATCTACATAGTTACTGTCACCTGGCTGCAGTGTATGATGATATGGTATCTACATAGTTACTGTCACCTGACTGCAGTGTATGATGATATGGTATCTACATAGTTACTGTCACCTGACTGCAGTGTATGATGATATGGTATCTACATAGTTACTGTCACCTGACTGCAGTGTATGATATGGTATCTATAGCTCACATAGCCATTATCAGCTGGGGGCCGCCATTAGACCCCGACGGCACTATGCCTAACACCTTCAGCCCCCGACTCCGCAGTATATGCCAGGGATGCCTCCCATTGGTCAATAATACAATAGCCATGTGCCGTATATAGTTACTGTCACCTGACTGCAGTGTATGATATGGTATCTATAGAGTTACTGTCACCTGGCTGCAGTGTTGAGCTCAGGTCATAGAAAAGGTTGCATGAGAATCGGTCACTAATCCAGGTCCACCAAGTGGTGAACAATTCACACGCTCCTTTGTACTCATCTCAAGTTAATTTAGTCAGATATGTTGAAAATCCCATTTATTTGACATTTCAGTTATATGACCACTATTGTTAGGATGCTTTATCTGGCAGTGTGATATTGGGTGAGGTTATCTCACTGGAGGGGGGGGGGGAGTGATATAGAGGTTTTTTGTTAAACCTATTGAACTGTCGGATTGAACTTCAGATTCAACTTCAGGTCAAGTGTTCAGGAGTGTGCCAAATTGTTTACTGTCACTGGTCAATAGTGTGTATATCTATGGAAGTTATATAGACCTATAGAAATGATTTTTGAAGTACTGTCGCTGTAGGTACAGCACAGAAAAGCCTGAATTTTCTGTAAATGGGCACATGTGAAAATAAATTTTGAATCTTACAGAGTGAATGGCATCCCCTCCACCTTGAACCATCACGGGACAGGGGATTAAGCCCCTTTGTCAAATTGGAAATTGTGACTGGATTGTCATTTTCTACTTGAGTAAAAGTGTGACTATACAGGCCTATCATATCTCTAGATAAATGATATATGACGATATAGGCCTGTCATATCTGTAGATTAAATTTGTGGGGTTATGGCTAGATAAATAAAGTTTTTGACGATATAGGCCTGCCATAGTTGTAGAGGAAGGCCTAATAATCCGGGTCACGTGAGGCCATGGTATACAGTCAACTCTCTCTAATGTGGTCACTATCCGTTCTTTCCAAAAGTGACCACATTGGCGAGGTGACCACATTAGAGAGAGTTCATCAGGATGACACTCCCCAGGCCACGACAACAATGTGAGGACCGGACAACCCCCCCCCCCCCCATTATCTATAGGATAGTCTGGTTTAGGGTATTGAAGGGGTGAGTGTGGGGAAAGGGGCAGTGGGTAATAAACACCAGCATATAAGCAACGGCCTATAGGGTTAGGGATCAGGTTAAGGTCTATGTTAGGATTATTGTAAATAGGGTTAGGGTTGGTTAGGGGTAGTGAGAGGTATTTCAGGGGTAGACTTATGGGGGTGGGGGAGAATTCCAGGGGGATTCCTAACACCCGAACCACAATTCACCGCCTTTCTAAAGTAGGGTGGACAGCTCTTTATTCAACATTCACTTCCATATGTGTCACAGTGCTAAAGACCTCAACTTTTCACATGCCCTGGACTGTCTCTAATTGATGTAGGGCACATTATAGCCTATCAGTAGTACAGGAGGGGTCTAAATCTTTATGGACATGTAAAGTTACAATTGGTTCATTCACTAAAAAGGGTCATTTAAATAGGGAAAAGATTGCTAACACCCACATTTCTCTCTGACCTGGAACACTTTTTCTGGTAGGATTAAGGTGTAACTAGGTAACTATTATAGACCACCCCCATTGAACCCCCACCAATACATAGGCCAACCACTAATTATCAACATAACCCTTTGATTCATAGCAATATTTCATGCCACATTTGTATTCTGGGGATTTATTTGTAGATACATTCTATTTGAAATATCCTCCTTAGACAGGGAACATGCTGAGAGCTGCTGCCACCTAGAGGTATGATATAACACTTTAAAGAGCAATCAAGTTCAATCACCCACTAGTAGCAGTGGCCTCTATGCACCCAGTGGCACCACCTTGTGACCACTATGACCAATCTGAACGGAGATACCAGCTGGCAATTTTGACAGGTTCATTTTCCTTGAGAGGGTACTTTGAAATGCCACCTACAGTCTACCAGATAAGATAGCAGTAAATGGATTGCAGTTCCAGAATCCACTTTATTAACTCTATCTTACATTAAATACATGATACAGTCAATGAAGTATTTCAAATCTCGTTATCCTATCTACTATTAGTCTAAAGGACTGAGGATCATGTACAGAAGCCCATTATCTCCCCAAGCCGCCCACAGCAGTCCAAAGGGACTGAGGAGCATGTGGGGAGGTCCTGTGTCTCCCCAGGCCGCCCACAGCCCTTCAAAGGGACTGAGGAGCATGTGGGGAGGTCCTGTGTCTCCCCAGGCCGCCCACAGCCCTTCAAAGGGACTGAGGAGCATGTGGGGAGGTCCTGTGTCTCCCCAGGCCGCCCACTGCCTCCCATGATACTTCAAAGGGTGTGGGGAATGAATTTTCAGTGTTTTAGTGCCCCCTGGTGGCCGAGACCATTACCAAAACATCGCCCCTGGAGGTGCATTTGCCCCTTTGGTCCACATTTGGGCATTTTTGGGTGAACACATTAGAGAGAGTAAAACTGACTATGTAACTGAAAATAAGTGACCACAAGGAGAGGTGACCACATTAGAGAGGTGACCATATTACGGAGAGTTCCTTACAAAAGAACAAAGAGGAAAATAATTCGGTTCTTTCTAAAAGTGACCACATTGGCGAGGTGACCACATTAGAGAGGTGACCATAAGTAGAGAGTTGTAGTAACATGACAACCTTCTAGTTACCCTGGTTACCTTTGACTGAACAGGTCAAGGCCGAACTTGTGTATTGTATACACTCAGGTAGACTCTAAGGTCATTAGAGGAGATCACTACGCATGCAGCCACATTGTACTAGGGATACACCCTTTAAAGATGCATCCGCCTTAGCAAGTCATGTGACCATCCAATGACCAATCAGAGCGCCACAATTTCTCTGCTTGTTCCCAGGAATTTATGGACGATCGTTCAGCAGGTACCCATGTTGATAAGCGTCCGTGCTAGCCGCCCTTTAAGGGAGTGATACTTTTTTAACAAGGAGGGTTGGGTTTTTGTGCAGATGCATGAAAAAAAAAATTACTCCCCTCCTCGTGGGGGTCAAAATTCTTTTTGTGCCCCCGGGGAGGCCAAGGAACATTCCATGCAGACATGCCCTTTTTAGCTATAGTAACGTGCAGGGGTTCTTTTTTACTGAAGACAGGTAAACTTATTTGACCCCCCCCCTATCAGAGAGGCAAAACTATTGCTCCCCCCTCCCAGTAAAGGGGTGGGAAAAAAATTTGCCCCTTCTCTCAAGCCTCTCCGCTGCATGTTGAAGAACTTTTGAAGCCCAAAGAAGCAGGAGAGGCCCCAAATGTCACAACAGGGCCCAGTCGTACTGGTCTAGTGATTAGATGCTCCCTTACA
Source organism: Acholoe squamosa (assembly GCA_949317995.1). Taxonomy (NCBI): domain Eukaryota; kingdom Metazoa; phylum Annelida; class Polychaeta; order Phyllodocida; family Polynoidae; genus Acholoe; species Acholoe squamosa. The sequence goes on along the minus strand of OX439048.1, from coordinate 58,399,584 downwards.
AGTGTAAAGGCCTGGTTTCAAGATCCTTTTAGGTCACAGGGTGAGGCACCAAATTATGAAGTTTCGTTCCAATGAGAGGGGTACTACAAAATTTTTGTGGATTTGCATAGGGAATAACTCTAGTAATCATATACCAAAAGTTCTCCGCTGACATTCCTGCAGTTTTTGCGTAGGTCAAGGTCAAAGGTCAGGAATTTCCCTCTATATTCCTATATAAAGCTGTTTAACCCAAGAATTGATTGCATGTTCTCTCTGAACTAAGTTAAAGGGCTAAAAGAGAATTTTATGGTTTTGTTTGGGCCAGAAAATCATGCTGATTCCAAATAAACTTCTCATATTAGTTTGAGTATGCTGGAAGTGGCGAAAACTATTCAAAATTAAAAGTAATATTGAAAAATATGTGAAAATATCAAAAATCTGTAAAACATGAAATTAGCCTGTATCAATGCACAAAACACCTAGTTCAGCTAGCTGGTGGGTGAGGAGCATAATAAGTATGAAATGATTATGTAATTAAGCCTTGACCTACTTAATTAGGTCAAAGGTCACAAAACCATATACGTCATATCTCTGGTTCTAAGAGGCCTTTCTACACACTTTTAAGTTCTAAATAGGGGTTTCTCACATAGACGAATTGAATGGAGTAGGTTTAAAACTCATAGGATGCATTATTTTATGCATAAATCAGAAATCATCATTGATTGTATATTCAAATGCAGATTTATGAGGGGAAGTATTAGCCACATATTTTCTGAAGAAATGCTTGATCCCCTGCCCTAATGAAACAGTAAGTGTGTAACTAGTGTTATGAAGAAAGGTTGACAATTACAGTTGGTTAGGTAAGAGTGAAGTGGCAACTCTTCTTTGGTCAAATTCCCAAGAGATGTGTCTGTAATTGTCCTGCCTCTAGTTCTGAATTTAACTGCAATTGGTTAATAGGCCCTACTGGTAGGCTACCTAATAAGATTAGTTGGATTTTATTATAAATAATCACAAAAATGATCACAAATAATTACAAAAATAATCACAAAAAAATAAAGTTGCAAACTGATAACTTTTGTATTGTATTTACACATCCTTGGATGGCCTTCATATCTGCAGAGGCAGTAAGAAAAGGCACACATATGGGGCAGCCAATGCAAATTTCTATGGAAAGTGAATGTACAATCTGTCAGGTTTCCAATTCTGCAAGGGCTTAAAATTAGTGTAGGGTAACACCAAGCATGTAAGCAGTGGTTTATAAACCATTTCAGAGACCTACCGTGGCTTATAGAGTCTGCCTAAAGTATAGTTGTGGCTTGCACATGGGGTTTTGTGTATAAAGAAGATGGTTGATGTCAGGGTGTGGCTAATATATGTGGGAGCAGTTAATACACATGGTTTTAAGATAGGATTTGGTAAATAGGTGTCTAGGTCTAGGGAACATTTGCCCAGCCCTTTGAAAAACAAGAGAGCGTTTATTTTAAAACAGTTGAGTCGAGAGTATGTCTTGGAGAGACAGAAAGGAAACGAGGCAAGGGTACAGAGCCTAGGCTAGATGACTTGCCCATAGCTTTCCCACTATGTCATTAAGGACACATTTAGCTGCTTGATTGTCTTCCTCCCCCTCCCAACACAACTCTTGAGTATTGAGGCATGCCTGAGTATCCCCCAACCACCCATAGTCCCTCCCATAGTCCCATCCATCCATTGACAGTCATTGTTGATCCTACAATTAACATCACAGACCGTGTAGCCAAGGTGATGTGACCTTGTTACAATTACTTGTTACATTTCCTTCCTTTCCCATGGGAAATGATTGGAAGCCAATTCTCTTAAAGGGCCCAGCTATCTCACTACTGATACTTACCATAGAGAAGCCTGCTAGGCTCCTCTATGTACTCACCTAGATTCACCTCCAATGCAAGACTAATGTTTTGTCTATGACAGAATCTTGGAATTAAACCTATCAATAAACCAAATTGGAAGGCCTTCAAAATCAACTATATCAAAAGATATTTGCCCAGATAACCATGGCACGCACTGCCCCCATACCTACTCTATGCCCTCCTCTTCTAAAAAATCTGAAATCTGTCTATAAGTGGGGTTAAAGACAGTTTGCTTACCCTTTTATTTAGGGTAAAAAGAGCCCTAAATCCCATGCATTTCTCCATAGGAAAAAAACCAACAGTAATTACCATGTCACAGCCATCAAAGTACACCTTAAATGTAAATTCTATTACATGCATAGCTTTGTCTTGCTTTTTGTCTCACTATATGACTAATTTTTGGGGGTTCAGTTGTAACAGAAATAGGGCTAAATGACAGGTTTTGATGGTCTATGCAAATTCTTGGAATCTAAATATAAGAAAAGCATACCCAATGAAATGTTTTTTTCATCATTTATCAAAAGATTTTAATGTAAATAGAAATATGACTCATGGGGTCTTTGAAGGGTGTGATAGGGCATATGCTGTGTAATGAAATAGTCTTTTGATGGTGCATGTAATCTGCTAGAGGCCAAAATAGCAATTGAAACTTGGTAATCATAAGAAACTCAGCTAAGGGCTAGTAGCCAAGAGGTCAGAAAGGTGGTGTCAAAAGCCCTTGATCTGTGACTTTTGACCTAATTAAGTAGGTCAAGGCTTAATTACATAATCATTTCATACTTATTATGCTCCTCACTCACCAGCTAGCTGAATTAGGTGTTTAGTGCATTGGTCAAAGCTTATTTCATGTTTTACTGACTTTTGATATTTTCACATATTTTTCAATATTACTTTTATTTTTGAATATCAACTTTTCGCCACTTCCAGCATACTCAGACTAATATGAGAAGTTTATTTGGAATCAGCATGATCTTCTGGCCCAAACAAAACCATAAAATTCTCTTTTAGCCCTTTAACTTAGTTCAGAGAGAACATGCAATCAATTCTTGGGTTAAACAGCTTTATATAGGAATATAGAGGGAAATTCCTGACCTTTGACCTTGACCTACGCAAAAACTGCAGGAATGTCAGCGGAGAACTTTTGGTATATGATTACTAGGGTCATTTCCTATGCAAATCCACAAAAATTTTGTAGTACCCCCCTCATTGGAACGAAAATCATTTTCTAAGGACATTATTGCTACTCAACCTGTGGCCTATTTCACATTTCACCCGACCCTTACAACTAAATAGACCTAAAACTCAACCCCCATCCCACGTATAGAGGACAAGCTGACAGTCTATGTCTACCCACATGTCAGGGAGGTTTCATCAAGGATGGCTAATTACATTATCTACTAAGGACTACATCATGCCTTAACACTGTAAGGGACATGTGTGCATTCACACATCATAAAAATCTGTCATAATGCGTGAATGCAGCCCCAGCAGGTAGACTCACCTGGGGTGCGGTCCATAAACTTTATTTCATTTCGATATAAGCTAATTTCAATATTTTGCGTTCCATAACATGTTATTCCAATTTGAAATAGCATGAAATATGTGAAACAAGGTATTATTTCTGCATCGGTTCCTCCTACATAGGTTATTTCACTCATGAAATAATCTATGATACCCAGCCAAATTGGTAGAGGATGGTTCATTTAAATTTACTTCTTATTTCATCCTTATTTCTTATTTCACTCAATCTTTATGGGCCACACCCCTAGGGTAATAATGTTCACTATCTTTTATAGGTGTGCCATCAACTACCCTTTTTCAAGTTTTGGCTGGGTATCATAGTCTATTTCATAAGAGAAATAACCATTGTAAGAGGACCCCACCAACACAGAATTAAGGCCGTATTTCACCTATTTCATACTATTTCAAATTGAAACAACACCTTAAGGAATGGCAAAATATTTAAATAAGTCTACTTCAAAATGAAATAAAGTGTTTGGGCCACAAGCCAGGACCGCTGTGGAAAGGCCCACAGAGAATTGAGCGAAATGAGGATGAAATATACTAGGAAGTAGAATTTCACTTTCTCATATAAAACGGCCTTCCATTACCAAATTTGGGTGGGTATCAAAGACAGCTTCATAAGTAGAAAGCTTGTGACGTGCACTGGGAATAGGGACCTTAATGCACCCTGCACTAAGGGCCCTTTTCGCAGATCCTGCCACATATATTTCACGCTATTTCAAAGTGAAATAATCTATTTATGGAACAGCAAAATACTAAAATGAGTCTATTTTAAAATGAAATTTACTTTATGGGATTCAACATTTTGCCGTCCCATAAACTGTTATTTCAATTTGAAATAGCATGAAATTGATGAAATTAGGCCCTATTTTTGCTTTTGGAGGATTTCCCCATATTGGTAGTAGTCAGCCCTTTTCTTTTAGAAAGTAAAATTCTATGTCTTAATTCATCCTTACTCCTTATTTCACTCAATTCTTTATGGGACGCCATCTTGGCACCGGCCCATAAACTTTACTTCAATTTGAAATAGACTTATTTCAATATTTTGCTGTCCCATAAACAGTTATTTCAATTTGAAATAGGCAAAAATAGGTGAAATAAGGCCGAATTTCTGTGTTGGGAGGCTCTCCCGACGTACGTTATTTCAATCATGAAGTGGTTAGTATACGGACTTAGCAGGTTTAACTTTTAGCCAATGAGAGAGCTCCAATCTATTCACTGCGGTCCTTCGGGGGCCAACTGGTACCCATCTGATATGTCTTATCAGTAGAACTCGCTGGTAACAAGCTCCAGAAATGGCCGCGCCTATGGGACAACCTGCTACCTCTGAATAGGGAAGATGATGGCCGGAGGCTGCACCACGGACACAAGCCTCGGTCTGGCAGCTCATTGCATATGCGTTAGGAGCTATATTAAGACTTATCTATTGATCTTAAAGAGGTTAGTTATCCAACCCAGTAAACATACAGCATCGATTTCAAATTATTGGTACACTTTCCATTCCATAAAGAATCGAGTAAAATAAGAAATAGGAATGAAATAAGAAATAGAGTTGTACTTTCTTATAGAAAATGATTTACTAAATCAAATTTTGGTGGGTATCACAGATTACTTCATGATTGAGATAGCTTACATTGGAAGAACCTCCCAACGCAGAAATAGAGCCTTATTTCAGCTATTTCATGTTATTCTAAATTGAAATAACCATTTATGGTATCGAACAGCGGTCATACCCTGTTCGGGGTATTGGTACCTAGGGGGCCTCCCACCTGTGTGACCCAGTGCCCTACCTGTCACTCTCCTTTCACCTGCACTCCACTCACCTGCACAGGCAGGCCCAGACAGTTCAGTTCAGTCACTCCACTCACCTGCACAGGCAGGCCCAGACATTCCAGTTCAGTTCAGCTCTGTTTTTTTTCTGTTTTTTTTTTTCTTTTTCTTGTTTGTTTTAAGTTGTTAATAAATAGGCCTGTGTATTCGCGCAGTCCCAAGCGCCTATCTTGTCCCTGTCTTCTCCCTCGCTAGGATCAATGGGCCGTCAAAATGTTAAAAAGGTAGGGTAGTAAACAAGTATTCTGTATATATTTGATGAGATATTTAACATAGAGTACTATGTACTGATGAAGACCAGTGGTCTAGATGTATTTTCTATTTTAATGAACCACCCCCAAGAATAGAGCAAATTACAACTATTAATCGTGTTTTCTAAAGGTAACCAGTTCTTCCTCTCAAATGTCAAAATAGGACGTGTCCATGATAAAGAGCCTGTGTCATATTGACATTTCCTGAGGACGGCACAGATGCCATGGCGGAATGCTATTATGGGTTTAATAAGAATTTATATGAGGAAGACTCTGATATATTCAAATTTAGCACAGTAGTCAGCCTACCTACATACACTTCTAAATTACATCTAGACTAGATGAACTGGGCTATGATAAGGAAATATTTATTATGTCATGTTAAAAACGACAGTTCCTATCGTAAAGCATAGGCCATTTCCCAGCAGGGTGTTAAGAAACCAGATCCCATTCATCATGGCTCCATTCTCCACCGTGATGTCATCAAAACAACCTCAAACCCATTCTCAAACAGTATTTTTGGAAGGCTGTTTAATGAGCTAACATGTTATAAATACAGAGTTGAACTTAAAGGTGTCTCCATTCCCAGTTTCTTCACTTGTCGGGTTGATGCTGTTCCAAACTCAGCCTCTGGCTTCGTTTTGAACAGCATCACGCCCACGCATGAAGAAACTGGTTGTGTCAACACTTTAATACCGTGCAACTCTGCCTATTTACTGGCGTTTGAAGGCGGGGGGGGGGGGGAGAGTTAAGTTGGAAGTTCTAATTGCATTTGCTGTTTTATACATTATTATAAATACCCTGACATGCTAAATCCGATAATCATGAATCTGGAAGTAAGGTCTTAGGGAGTGATCATTTTTTAACAACAGGGGGGTGGTGGGTTTACGCACAGATGCGCGAAAAAAAATTCTGACCCCCCCAGGTCAAGGGGTCGACCCCCCCAGAGGGCTGAAAATCGTGTGTCAACGCGCCATTTTTAACCTAAAGTAACGTGTGTGCTTTTTCGCTGAAAACATCTGAGATTATTTTGACCCCCCTGGTCAAGGGGTCGAAAAAATTCTGATCCCCCTGGTCGAGGGGTTAAAAAAATTCTGACCCCCCCCCTCAAACCCACCAGCCCCCCCCCCCCCCCCGTTGTTAAAAAATGATCACTCCCTTAGGGAGGTGGGTTTGAGGGGGGGCGTAAAATTTTCAGACCCCTCCCGAGGGGGGGCTAAAAAAATTTTGAGCCCTCTTGAGGGGGGCGCTAAAAAAATTCATCCTCTTTTTAGCAAAAAAGCCCGCGCGCTACTATAGATCAAAGAGGGGCGCGAAAACTCTCTGCGCCTCTGGCGCGGGGGAGGCACAAAAAATTTGACTGCTGTCGAGGGGGGGGCATAAAAAATGTCCGCGCGTCCGCGCGAAAACCCACCACCCCCCCCTGTTGATAAATAATGACCACTCCCTTATTAGCTGTTGATGTCTTGAATCTGAATAAAGCAAGTTGCACTGATTGCAAATGATATCATTTCGTTTTCTATGGCATGATGTATGATATTATATTTGAAACCTTTAATACTACAAACGAAGTAACCCCATCTGAAAAGTATGCCAGTCATAATTTCACAGATTAATTTCTAAAAAAGTAGATAAACTAATTTTACTTGGTTGACATAGTCTAAAAAGTAGATAAACTAATTTTGGCCTAGCCTAGACTTCCATAAATTCCTTAAAAGCCTCATAGCATCACTATCATTGTTACCGATACCCAATGGGAGAAATAAAACTTACTGCAATAAAGAAAATTTGTACCAAGAAATATCCCGAGAGGGTCTCTTCATTCATACACACAGTACACACCAGATGGCAGCACTATCTCTGTGAGTGGACCAGACTGGTGTAGTGTAATAGAATTCATTGCACAACAGGAGGCAAACATCACGGTAATAACACTGTTGAGGTGTAAAAAAAGGGGGGGGGCACTCTGAGATGTGTAATGCTTTGATTCCAATTCTCTATCTTCTCACCTTACTATAGCAAGTTGGGGTAAGGAAATTGGTTGATTATTAATGTTATATCTTAATATTTAACATTTTTATTCATCCTATAAAAACGTTATCATTTCGTCGGATATATAGCTATATCAAGATATAACGTCATGAGGTTGGTACCAGCTGAAAGAAATATGTATAGTGCCGCCCCCTCTTCCCAATGCCCACATTAATCTAATCTCCAGTCTATTGAACTTACACTTGAAATATTTCACAACAAACCCATATAACCTGTAATCTTTCACATAAGTGGCCCTGGATATATATTGAGTATCCACAGCAGTACAGCCATAATCAACTACATCAGTGATAAGGAGACAAAATATTTTACAACAAAATAACTTAAGTATCATCTTCCAAATATTTAACAATCTAATATGGCTACAGGAGGAATAACTTCTACCTCTGGAGGAGCCCGTGCAGGAACATCAAGGTAGGTTTTTCCTATATTTCGTTTAGCTTGATATTACTAATTCATGGTAATTATGTTACACCTTTCATATATAAGACACACCCCGTGTATAAGGTGCACACAGAGTTCACATGGCACATATGGGATCAGGATTTGGTCATTTTACTACTGTTCTTTAGTATGAAATCTTTGCCTATAAGTCAACCCCTGACTTAAGAGGGATTGAATAAGCCTATCCTTTCATGTAACACAAGCCATGATTCTCAAGAAGTTGGCATAGTGCATGCTCGCGAGCGTCCCTAGAAGAGCGAATAGCTTCGATTAGATTTTTATAAAATGACATTTTTTAGATTTTTTTTTTTTTTTTTTGGGGGGGGGGGCAAAAGTAGTTCTATGGCGTAGGGAAAGTATCATAACGGTTTAATTATTAGCCAATGCAACAATCTCAAATATTCACTGCGGGCCTCTCAGGGGGCAACTGCTACTGATAGCTTTGTCAGAAGAACTCGCTTGTCACAAGTTCCTGCAATGGCCGCGCCCATAGGACAATCTGCTACTTTGGTATATGGCTCTGTATGGAGGCCTAGTGGAATGTCCATTGCTTAATCCGGCACGTGGTAAGATAAGCATTGATAAGAACTAGCATGATGGGTGCCAGGTGTTACAAAATGTTCTGCAGTGAATACATAGGTAAATGTCCACAAGTGAGGGTTATCTCACACACTGCACGTGAGATAACCCTCGGAAATTCTCCCCACGAGTGTTCATTTGCATTTATTTTGATCTAAATCAGATAAATAGAATCAAATTTACCAGAATTACTTGCCGTACGCATTATTTACATCGCCATCTTGGAGCTATGATGTCATCAAATGGTCACGTGACCTTGGTGTGTGATATTTTCGCGGGTTATCTCATGGGGGGTGTGAGATACGGCCCTCGAGTGCTAGAGCTATGGGCTGTCAGTATCTCGGGCATATCAACATGAAATAAAGGGAATTATCTGATTGGTTAATAATGTATCCAAGGTCAACTCAAGTGGCCCCTTTTTGAACTGGTGGCGGCGAGCTGTAAGTCCTCATGGTGGGGTTCATGATTGGTATGCGTTGATCGAAATAATTTTACGATAAATTATACCAAGCAGATCACTCTATCATTTCTACTGATAGAATCATTTTGCATCTCCCATTCGTAAACCCATGTGACAGGGAAAGGGTTTCAGGAGCTTAATTCAAAACATCCTGGGATCACGACCCCAGCGATCTTAAGAGTTGACTGGGTTCACATATCCTAGCCAGCACTAAGATCGCATCGATCTTAGCCTCAGCTCTCCTACACTATTCCAAGAAGAACTGACTAGGCACAGGGGTAAGAGTCCCAAAGTAAAGGAATAGCTGTGGAGTCACTCTTCTTCACAAGAGTGCTTTTACCATCGTTCCCCGTTCCCATATGGGCTAACAAAAGAGCACAGGGTGCAGTTGACTCCCATACAGCATTCAAGAGTTGTTCCCATGAATGTATGATTTATGCTTGCCTATTAGAAGCATTGTGCCCTCCCCCCAGGACAAAGAGAGAGAGAAGGGAAGAATTACCTTACAGTGCACTTAACACATGAGTAGCCCTAAGAGCCCTCAAGGACACTCAGCAAAACGTCCTCCCTCCCCTCTTTATGTATGCAGCAGGCTATTCACTCTTTCGATAGGAGTGTTCCCTGTAAGTGCTCTTGTACTCAGGTGAAACCACTATGCATTTCTTTCACTAAGATCGCAGTGATCTTAGTGGTGGAAATGGAATAGTGAAGTGATCCCAGGACTAGCAATTCTGGACAGGCCTGCAACCACTGCATTACATAGGGTAGCCCAGCCAGGTCTTATGATATTTGCCTACACTAAGATCGCTGGGGTTGGGATCCCAGGATGTTTTGAATTAAGCTCCTGTAATCTCTACACGTGGAAACATCTTACATGGGAAGATTTCCAATAAAATTGTTTTCAAAACAGTATATAGTATTTTTTTTGTGATGTCTAGGTTTTCTCTGTGGTTGTAACTGAGTAAAAAGAATGATTCAATTACTATACCTCTCTGAAAGCCACCTTTTAAGTTTTACCTTAGTATCTCGATCTGATAATTTTGGGGTGATGTCAAGAATATATAAGGGTCCATAATTACGTAGATGTAAACTTTAATTCCCTTTTTCTTAACGTGGAGAAAATTAGCGTCAAAGGTTACATGTCAATTCTAGTTCCTTTTGATATGAAGAAAATCAGTGTCAATGATAACATAGATGTCAACTTTAATTTCTTTTGAGATACAGAATAATAATGTCAATAATTAAATAGATGACAACATTAATTCCTTTTAATGTGGGGAACATAAGTGTTCATGATTGCACAGATGCTAAAGAAACCCCCTCCCCTATTCTCATGATAGTGTATTTTGATGGTCTATAGTTCAAATAAAAAGATTTTGGCATGGTTATTGAAATTAAAATTGCCCTGAAGAGGAGAGCTGCAGGTTTGTCTGCTGCATCTGATGACGTCAGGATTGACTTGTGCTTGCACAGCACTGTAAGGTTGCAACAGTATGCTGTTTGTAGCTTTTCCTCTGACATGATTTACTAAGAAATTAAAATAAATAACCCACCAAAAGGTGGCTGTGCAGTATCATAACTTTGTACCGATCACTATTCTAAATACAACATATTTTGCAATACCTTCCATATATAACCAATGCAACTAAAGGCCGTCAAAATACGATATCATGAAAATATGATAGTGTTTTTCTTTAACTTTAATTCCTTTTGATGTGGAGAATATAGTGTGAATGATTACATAAATGTCAACTTTAATTCCTTTTGACAGGTGTTCAAATGATCCTATGGCTGCACTAAAGCAGAGTCTAGATGAAGACGGTGTAGCTGTACTGCCCGATGTCCTCACCCCAGCAGAGTGCGACAGTCATGTTACTGAACTTCACGAGTGGCTCGCAAAGTTTGGCCAAAACGGCTTTCCCGATATGATTGGTTCTATTGTTCACAAATACAATATTGCTCACCATCCAGTCGCTTGGGCCACCAGGTTGAAAGCGGCTCATGTGTTTGAGTCCCTTTGGGGGACGGAAAAACTAACTACGAGTTTCGATGGTGTGGCTATAGGCCATCCACCTGAGCTTGGGTATGAGAGTTTCGCTGATGGCAAACCTCTAGCTCTACATTTAGACCAAGGTGCAAACAAACTAGGTCTCCATGCCTACCAAGGAGCGGTATACCTTGAAGATGCTAATGATGATGATTGGTGTTTCGCTGTTATGAACGCCTCCCATAAATACCACGCTGACTATTTCGCTCAGAGAAAATCAAAACCACCACGAAGTGAATTTCTCAAGTTGACTCAAAACGAGGTGGAGTGGTATGAGAATAGGGGCTGTGATATAAGGCGTGTCGCAGTGCCGAAAGGAGGAATTGTGGTCTCAGTGAAGGAAATCCCGCAGAAAACCGGAAGTCATATACGATTGTGGTCAGAAGTGAATACTGCAGGCACACTGAATGGTCAATAACCATGTTGAAAATAATGCCAATAAATATAAAACCACTACACATGTTGTTGAACATTTGCTGCTTTGAATAAAATACCAGGAGGGCATTTCTCAAAGTGCTTACCTATTTTTTCAAAGGTTAAATTGGAAAAAGTGAATCTACATTTTATTCAGTGCAGATTTAGGCAGAATCAGGGTGTTTTTACGCTATAGTCCAGTGCTCAAAATTTTCGTGGTCAATTCATATTTTAAGTCAGCCTATATTATGAAGGAAGGATGTATCTATTAATTCTGGGGTGATTTTTAGAAAATGAACATGTTCCAATGGGTGCTATCGCATTTCGCGCTACATTAAATTATAGTGCGGAACCAATTCCTTCTCTGAGACCTAAAGCATATGGGGGATTAGCATGAAAAAGGAAAATACCCCTCAAATCAGTTTTTTTCTATATTAATTATTTAAAGAAGGATTGTTTTTGCCAAATTCTATGGAAAATGTGTTCATAGGTCTCTAAAATGTGTCCAAAATCAAGGAAAAATCATGTTTATATTGATGTCGGAGTGGTCCGCAGGCCGCGCTGCAGGTTCATTTCAGTCTAGGGCCACTGGCATAGTGCAGATTATTTTGATAGGCCCGATTTATTTTTACCTTATTCTTAACAGGGTAGGCATTTCATATCTGTGTAGTATTGGCCACTTGCAGCTAGTCTAGGTAGTACAGAGAGGGGTTATTTTTGCGCTTTGACATATCATCTGTATTAGTTAAGTTAGGCACTGACACCGCAAATGGTATATCTACCGCTTCAAGAAAACTATCCAGGGTATAATATTTTGGGACATTTCCTTGAAATCATCTAGAAATGTAGGATTGTATTACCCAGTATCCATGTTACATACTCTCATAAATCTTCCCAGGCATGGCATGTGAATATTGTGTACTTTTTGCAGTGATTTTTATGTATTTTTCTACAATTTTTCATAATTTGTCAATTATATCCACAGTAAACTGCAACAAGGACACTTACACAATATAGAGAAAAATCAAAAGAATATCCATGCCAAATTTGATAATCCTAGAGGCACGGCTTGTCATGAAAATGACTCAAAGATGAAGAGGGCGGTGTCCTCGGACAGAGACATAGAAATCAGGCTGATTTTGGGTATTACTTGGCCTGAAAGGCACCCTATATCATGAGATAGAGCGGTCCAAGGAGCATAAAACCTAGGGGCCTGTGTAAAAACATCTATTGGATTATAAAAATCTCAATTATAGACAAGACATGCACACAGCCCATTAATAGTAGGTCTCAGTGAAGGAAATCCCGCAGAAAACCGGAAGTCATATACGATTGTGGTCAGAAGTGAATACTGCAGGCACACTGAATGGTCAATAACCATGTTGAAAATAATGCCAATAAATATAAAACCACTACACATGTTGTTGAACATTTGCTGCTTTGAATAAAATACCAGGAGGGCATTTCTCAAAGTGCTTACCTATTTTTTCAAAGGTTAAATTGGAAAAAGTGAATCTACATTTTATTCAGTGCAGATTTAGGCAGAATCAGGGTGTTTTTACGCTATAGTCCAGTGCTCAAAATTTTCGTGGTCAATTCATATTTTAAGTCAGCCTATATTATGAAGGAAGGATGTATCTATTAATTCTGGGGTGATTTTTAGAAAATGAACATGTTCCAATGGGTGCTATCGCATTTCGCGCTACATTAAATTATAGTGCGGAACCAATTCCTTCTCTGAGACCTTGTGTTATGGGATTCCCGGACGGTTCATGCAGGGGCGCCACCTCTCATGTACCGGCAGAACCCCAGTAGATGGCGCTATGTCGTATTTGTGTGTATGGTGCCTGCAATTTGGGCGAGTCTTGATGACATGCTCAAAAAGAAGAACGCCTTTTCCAAACTGTTGTGTTCACGCCACTGGCCCGCTGGTGGATTTGATACCTTTAGAGACCGACCTGTCAGAGCCGAACTAAATGCTGTGAATGAACTTCCAGCTATAGCCAGGACAGAAAAGGCCAGATTGCTGGCAGGCGACTTAGATTATAACTTCAGTGATGGCAAACCTAGAGGCCCTAGAAAACCAAGAACAAAATGATGATCCTGGGTCTTTGATTTTTAAAACATATGCCAGCATCTACACAAAGACATGACTGAGAGTAAAAGTTTCTGAAGCCATATACTTTTTATATTCATTCAATGACATTCCCTGACACTAATATTAAAGAATATATATAGCATGTACAGATGTATTATCAGTTGTAATTGGTATACATGGAATATTAAGTTAAATAGGTCATATAATATATTCGTTGTCATAATCATCAGTTGTCAGAGCATTTAAGAAGCTGATATTCGGGTGAATCTGCGTTGAAATGAAACTCTGACCTCAGGACTATTAAACCATTTAAGCAGCACTGTATAACGGGGCTATGTTAGGCTTTAGGTCATTGGACTCAGCTTTTAACAGATAACTGTAATATGTTTTCATTGTCGTTCCTTACAAAAATCCAATGTTGTCATATGATTTGGGCCATATCTATGTTTAGATTGCTAACTACAGAATATAGTGGTCGCTAAAACATGATCGCGATTCTCTTACATGAAATAAGCCACAATTCTAGTTGGCAAAAAACTGGTCATAAGTATTACAGCCCTCTGAACACAAATCATGTGCCTCTGGCGTCGGGATCAGTGCCATAGCGATAACATGGCAAATGAGATCAGTGCCTCATGCTAGAAGCACCTGATCTCAGCGAGCCTTATTTTCAGATAATGAGGTCATGACGTCACAGGCAGCAATGGCTGGTGGCTGGAGTTGGCCGCCAGAGTGCAGTGAAAATGGAATTAAAACCATTAGGGATGAATAGTGAACTAAATAATCATACTCCAAGTTCTAATAGAACTAGAAACAACTAAAGGGCTAATGATTCTGTCCCTAAGCCGTCCGTCAGTGACTGATGGCCGTCAGTTGGCCGTGAATGGGTGGTTTTGTTTGTGTTTACATCTCTGAGATCAGGTGCTTCTAGCACGAGGCACTGATATTATTTGCAATTCTATCGCTATGGCACTGATACCGACACCAAAGGCGGGTGACAAAGTGTTCAGAGGGGACCAGCATTAGCATCCTATACTAAGATAGTGCCAGGTATACAATGTTACAGGTTTTCCTGTCACCCTTGTCACTTAGTATAGAGATTAATGGGAAACACATTTTATCATAGGTAATGCCCCTCTATTGATGTCCTACAAGTCTCCCTGGATGTCTATAAGAATTAAAAGAATTTAAGGAAAATAGAAGGTCACGATTGGAATGAAAAAAAAATGCAAATTTTCAAAAGCTTTATTTTTCCATTAACTACAGGTATCTTGATATGTAGTAAGGGCCACCTAGTCAAATTGCGGTGTAAATCATTGTTAAAATAGTAGAATTGATATACATGTTCTGATTGTTGCCACCATGTGGCTTCTGTCTATGGGCCTGTAAAAATGGCCGACCATACCAAATTGGTGAGGGTATACATCAAAATCGGTTGCAGAATCGGCCTTTTATAAGGGCAATTAAGATGTTTTGCATTAAAATCATGTTGGTAAATGCACCACATGATATGAATCGGGTGGGAATCAAGGCTACTACAAAAAGTTTCCTCAAAGACCCTCAATGATAATGGTATAATCCGATACATAATCGTACAATCCAGTACATAACCTAGAAGAAATTTCTAATGTGTTTTTGATATGTTACAATCAGGAATAAAGACAAAATATTCAAAAGATATTTACAAGTCTACGATTCTACCTTATATGGAGTATGCGGACATTTGTTTTATGACAAGCTATGAAAAATATCTGGACCCTCTTCAATATGCTCAAAATAGGTGCTTGAAAATTTGTTTAAGAGTTCATCATTTAACTAATACATATTTATGTAAACATGTTGGAGGACAGAAGATATGCTCACTTAATAAACTATATGTACAATAGATCAAGATGTGACATGTATAGAGATAAGAGAAATATTATTACTCGATTACATGATGCTCCTACTGTTAAATGTATTACCCCAAACTGTCTATATTATGCTAGGAGTATAGAATTTCATGGTGCTATTGCTTGGAACTCCTTATCTAGGGACCGAAGAAACACCCCTGAAATTACCAAATTTAAAAATGATACAATTATTTTCATGAAAAGGTTACTACCCTATGACGAGGACTGACAAACCACTATTAGCCTTTGTGTGTATGATAACTTCCCTGTATTAACAAAGCTCACTGTTACCGTTTTAGTCTACTCAGATTCACCCCCCCCTATGTTTTTTCTCCAATCGTATTTATATATCAATGTGTCATAAGTTTCAACTAATCTATATAAGTCAGGTAGGACCAGAAGTACCAACCCGTACACTCTTGTGGGGATGAGGTCCTCTGCCTTCTTTTTTGTCTCAATGTAATCCTTTATTATAATATTATTATCTATCATTTGCTCTTTGTCAAACTAAATATAGATTAACATCTGTATCTGTCTTTTTATCTTGAACTATTTGTGATTGTGAATAATATTGTTTCTACCTTCATGAATGTATCTACTCAAGTATTAAGACAAATAAAGTGAATTCAAACAAAAAAAAAGAATCAGCAGTGTGTCGCCCAATCGACCACAGAATCTGGGGATTATTCCTAGATTTCAACACCCTATCAGCTCAAACTGTGAAATATTTATGGGTTTTATCTAATTTTGAGTTAGTTAATGTACCAATTGGTGCTGAAAAGGGTAATGAGTCTTGAGCCCTAGTGGTAGCATTTGTCTTAATGGCAATTTGTTGCAGCCTTTACATCGCCAGCAGCATCCAGGGAATTGATTATCCCTGTCCACATCCTGAAAGCATGAAAGTAAAAGTACAGCCAATACTTGATGTAAATTTCGTCGCCTCAGTGCAACAAGGTTGTATCGGTATTTTTCAAGTTTTGCAGGGTGGGCAAAAGAAGTGTCAAGGAACTAGAAGAGCAAGGAATTAGGACTACTAAAGCACACAGTTGACACAACTTTGTTACCTTTGGGCCTGTATGCACAAATATGATAGAGCCTCAACACTTTCATAGTAGGTAGATACGCCCCTATAGATGTCAAAACAGAAGAAGACTGAATTTTGCCAAAATGTCAGTGACAACCTTGGTACTGTCTTTATATTTTATCCATACACCCACAAATTGTGTTTTCCCACTAAGTCCACGAAGGGAAAACATATACTTGTTTTATTATTATATGAATCAAGATTAAATCATGCCATAATTGTTTGAAAATACATCAAAAGATACCTGGTGGATCAGTTGAGAACTTCTTATCAGAACTAAATGTTAGGCACAGTTTGCCAATCTGCGCATATCGCCAAATCTGCTTTGCGCCAGGTACAAATGGGCGAGATTTTCATAAAGTTTCTACCACATTTACAGAATTCATTTGTCTAGTATTTTTTAAAGATACCTTTTTATGTTATTCAACCACTGGTCTATGGTTTGTCAAGTTTTCCTGCTTAGAGTTTTAAAAAGGAGTTGAAATGCAAGACCTACTCGCCGAATGGCCAATATTACTGCTTTGTGCAAGATTGGAGCTTTACGCGGCGCCGATCTTGCGCAATTTACAAACAGCGCTGCCCAATTTGAGAATTGCGCAGATTGGTGATCCCTGGCTACACTAAAGATAGATTCCTGAGACTCTCAAGACTTTTTCAAGAATTGAACATGTGTTGTAATGTCACTGAAAAACACAGGGTACAAATCTTGGGTGATTCTTGTGAGCCTCTCAGGTTTATGATGACTAGTGTACATGAGTGTGTCTATAACCATGTGATTTGTTTGTCCCCTAATATCACTCATTGATCATTCTATTTCTGCTCTCGGCTAACAATCTATAGTGTTTTATCACAGAGTGTTTTGCTTTTGATTCTCTGCCTGTTACATTTAGTACATTTCATATCTTCTAGACCTACAGTTGTTCAGGTATAATATAAATTGTGCATATTCCCAAAACAGTGTTAATCTCCATAGATAATAGAAATCTTGGGTTATTAGTTAGATTGTAATTCAAAATGCAAAACTAATAGGTCTGTGTGATGCCTATGACATAGATGTTTATATATGACAAGAGGATTCACTCACAAGTGGAGGAGCAGAATTTCTTCATTGGGAGTCCATTAAGGAGGAATTCTCCTTCCATTCTACCAGTGGCCAAGGGCTTAGGAAAAGGGGGGGGGGCAGGGGAATACTGAAATGGGGGCCTGAGCCTAAAATCACATCCAAAATTTACCAAAAATTACTTTTCTATAGAAATTCTATATACAGATGTGTAGGTGTCATCATGCTTGTAATGACCACTGTAAGGGAGTGGTCATTTTTTAACAACAGGGGTGGTGGTGAAATTTCATGTGTGCGCGGCAAAAAATTTTCCACCCCTTATATTCTTTAGTTGCATGCAGGTTTTTTCGCTCAAAAGGGGTGAAAATTTGTTTGTCCCCCCAGAGGGGTCTTACATTTTTATGTCCCCCCAAACCCACCAACCCCCTCCCCTGTTGTTAAAAAAATGCCACTCCCTAATGTCACTAAATTAAGGGTCCTTTTCTAAGACTTGAACTTGAGTAGTTAGAGTGTGTTGAGAAATGGCCTCCATACTCTCATGGTTTGAATTCTTAGCCCAAGCAATAGCAGCAGCCTGGGTAATTAAGCACAGGAGCACTAGGATCTGAAACAAAAGATAATGGTAGATTTATATAAAAGTGAGGAACAGCTAAATTGAAATTAAAATATGTATTGAACAGTTGGTATGAAATCACGGTAAGAATGACAAAGCATCAGATTTTGTGAAAATAAGCGAGTTGAAAATCTTTTGAGCCTATCAATGACATTAATAATGGATAGAGTAACTCTGTATATATTTTTTGTTTAATTTCTTGTTGACTGATTGATTAATGAAGACGTCATCGTTCCACTTATTGAAACTCAGATCACGTCTTTTCAAGACAGGCCAGACCTTTTTAACTTAACATAGAAATTATAAACTTTAAAAAAGGTCCCTCTAAAAAGGATATATGATTATGTCCTCTAGCGTATTGATTATTCAACTGAAATGTAGAGCTATGGATATACTGAGCATGTTAGTCAAACAGGCCAGTTCCACCGAGGCTTTTCACTGACCTAGATAACAATAAATTATGTGACCCATCAAGGGAGAACACCCCTCCGTATGGGGTTTTTAATTCCCCAATTGGCCACCAGGGGGCATTGGAAGGGCAAAATCAAACTAAAATCATTATAAAAATACGTTAACCTAATTTTTTATGCAAAATTCAATGGTCTCATTTAAAATGCACCATTTTCGTTAGAAATGGCCCATATTTGGAAGGTAAAATGAACATTTTTCATGAGAACTCAACTCATATGCCTGTTCCTGGTTGCCATGGCAACCATTCCAATAATCAAAATTTGCAGATTTTTATCTCAATTGTTGGGGATACTCACCAAAAACCTAAAACTGAAAACAGAAATGGAAAAATCCATCTAGATCAAAATCTATGATAAAAATCACCATTATTGTTATGTATTTTTATGAAAAAGGCTGAATTATTGTGTTTTTAGACATCATTATGTTTAATAATGTATTTAGAGCTTAATCATTGATTTCAAATTTGAATAACGACCTATGTTCAAGGAGGGGTTCTGACATAACTACTAGGAATACTAAAGCCATTGATGTCTTATTTCAAAGATATTGAGATGAACTTTGATAATGAAGTTCCCTGCAGAGGGGTGGTTTTGCTTGCCTGGTCACTTTTATTATTTACTCATACAGTTATCAATCAAGGAAAATTCATGCTCCCACTAAATACAGCTTGAATCATAATGGTAACTAGTCTAGCCGCATTGATATTTCCTAACTACATGTGTAGGCTCAAAATTGATAAAAACAGACCATTGTTAATCACCCTAACCTCCTCTATCATGATGTCATCCATTAATACCGCTATTCCAGGTCGTCCTGTGGGCACTAGTACCCTACACTGGAGCCACCAGCTCAGGTCTACACTGTAAAAAAGTAACTGTCGAATCTATGAGGGATCCTTGTAGAACTGAACAGTGAACCGACATAATTAGATAACAGGGGGCCAGTGTAGTTTTAACAAGAAACTCCAGGTGGCAGTGCAGTAGTACAAGGACTCTCTACAAAAATAACAACATCTCTGTGAAAAATAACAAAGGCAACTTTGGGACGAAAGGTTATTCGTTATTTCAACGACATTTCTTTTACAGTGTACTCAACGTGCATTCTCGTGAGACTTGCAGTTTTTAGGGTGCGGAAAACACTCTATACATCAGTTAGTGTCCACACCTGTAGGTGTGAAGACTCCATACCCGGAGGTGTGATACACGCTACATTAATCCTACATTTGAAGTTGTAATTATATGTTTTTAAGCCACTATGTGTTACTTGATGAGTAAAATTAGTACTCCTATGTGTAGGATGGGACGCCCTGGACTCCTATCTGGTATGACGTCACTGTACCCTAAAACCAGCAGTAGGGCACCAGCTTCAGTCTCCCTCTAGATCTCCCGCAGTCCCCAACACGGGACTGGTATTCTGACAAGGTGAGTATAATATCTAGATACAGTCAATACAAAAACTTGTCAGACATCGGCATTTGCCGGCACAATCACTGCTGGGCTAGGGGAAACTGCCAGACGGAATGTTTGGCTGTAATTTTGGGACCTGGGGATGCATTTTACTGCTTGCAAATCTGACCATTATCGAGGTTTTTACAGCCTAAAACAAAAAGCATTACTGTTTGCTAAGGTTTAAAGAGATAAATGATTTAAACAATGAGTCAATAGTTGTTTTTCATTATGTCTTTCCTGACAATGATAATCTTGAGGTATTCGGTCCTGCTAATATCAATCCACGCATCCAGTGATTTTGCTGGCAAAAACCGATGTTTTTGTACTAGCTGAATCTGCAGGTTGGCCGCTTACAACTTATGCAGAATCATTGCCTACGGTTATGTCTTCGAATCTTTAATACTCGGGATATATCTATATACGATCTCCATGTTAGAACTTACATGAAAATGCTAAAGGTTAGACGTGATAAGAACTTATTATCTATGATGTATGATGTTTCTTGTGATCCAAACTGTGTCAAACTCCCTGCCAGGAACTTGCACGGCAATGTTAAAAATCCAGATCCAGGTGTTTGACGTATGATAAGTCACCACTGTACAGGGGGTGTGTCCTTTGGGACAAATTGGATGCAAATACTCAGGAGATAGGCAGTAAGAAAGAATTCATGAACAAAATCTGAATGTATTTGGTGTATAACCGTCACTTGATAGACTACGCAATTATTTTTGAAAGATGTAATATACATGCTGCCTGCGGATAATCGACTTGTGCAAATCATGGTGATACATACAGCCCCTAAGAGGCTTTAGTTATGTCTTTAATAATATCGTAATGATCTACACCCAAAATGATGCCTGCCTGATGTAACTTTGTACAACCTGATTGAGTGCTACACTATTTCTTTCCTGTTGCCATGTTTTGGCCGATCTGAAAAACGTACATGTATGATTTCTGCCAATAAACTTGTTAAAACTCAAACTCAACTCAGGACCGAATGGCCTGTGAGAAAAAAAACCACATTTTCATATACTCTGTAGATACTTGGTGATTTGATGATCAGATAAAATAAATGTATATTTGAGATAGCTGTCCATTCAAAATATGGTAGAAGACTTACTTTGACTGAGTGGATAGCAGAAGCAGAGGCCCTCGTCAGGACAATGAGTGGCTATCGGAAAAACGATCATTTTAATTAGCTAGGCTAAAATGAGTGAAGATCCCTCGAAGGAAAACAAGATTATGATTATATGTTCAATCATTAACAGCCTATGGTTCCTAATCGTAGGGCCACCCCAAAAAAGTCGTGTTTCCAGTAACCCGACCGACCCTAGCAAAACAGGGCCAATTTTTTTTTTTGAACTTGAAGAATTTTGTCATATTTTTAAAAGAATTTTACTTAATTCTTAGAAAGTTTTCATACTTTTTTGAGGATTTTTATATTTCTGTCCATTTTCCTTTTCATATTCTTACCTTATTTCACAGTTGTCACTAACTGTTTTCATCATTATTTTGTAATGAAATCAAAGAATTTGACACATCCACTAATACGTGCCCTAATATTTCTTATTTATCTACATATATGTTAAGAAGAAAACAAAAAATCCGACCTACCGACCCTATACCTTTTTGAGTCATTTTACCTAAAACAAACAATTTTTTTTGCCTAGACAACCACATCTACCTGCATAGCGCACATTCCAAATTAGATAGTTGACCGCGGACTGATAACTTAAAGGAATCACGTAATGCTAGAGACCAACAGGAATTTAGGATTATCAAATGTCGTGATTTTTAGGGGAAGATTGTGAAAAACTAGGGGGATGTTACTCTTTTTTCTTTTTTTATTGATCCTAGCGAGGGAGAAACAGGGACAAGGTAGCCACTTGGGCCTGCGCGAATACGCCGGCCTATTTATTAACAACTTTTAACAACTTAAAACAAACAAGAAAAGAAAAGAAAAAACAAACAGACAGAGCTGAACTGAAACTGGAATGTCTGTGCCTGCCTGTGCAGGTGAGTGGAGTGACTGGACTGAACTGTCTGGGCCTGCCTGTGCAGGTGAGTGGAGTGCAGGTGAGAGGTGTGTGACAGGTAGGGCACTGGGTCACACAGGTGGGAGGCCCCCTAGTTACCAATACCCCGAACAGGGTATGACCGCTTGTTCGAAATTAATAAAGCAATTTTAAAGTGTTCTCCTGACCACATGATAATTGGATATTGTTCCAATTAACAGGAACTCTGGGATATGACTTCAGGATATGTGTTTCAAAAAATAGGGGTAAATAAACCTTACTCCATCTTGAAATAGACTCATAAATGAGTATTTCCATTTCAAATAGCCTAAAATATATGAAAAAAAAGGCTCTAAAAACACTTCCGCATTGCGAGGCTCCCCCATACATAGGTTACCTCAAGTAGTCCATTATAATGGAGGGCATATTTATATAATAGGGTCTAATTCGTTATCTATCCTTATTTATTATTTACTCAAATCTTTGTGAGCCTCACCCTACTATATTTAATTTCCATTCTATAAAGATGGCTAGCATGCATTCCTGAAGTAATTCTCATTTATTTGTCTGCCTCCAACTTTACACTACCACTAGATGTCGTTGACAAGGGACATGTCTGTTGTGGGTACCATGGTTACCCCTGGCACTGGCCAATCAGAGCACAGGGGTGATGTCATGGGCCATACACACCTACCATATATGGAGTCATTCTTACTGCAGATATTGAGTGTTTTTGGGAAAATATTCATCTAGCAGAAGTTTGGTGTTGTATGGTCCATTTAGAGCCAAATAAAGTGCTTATGTGCATCACATAATAGATTATTCGTGGATTGGACATAAGGCCAAAAAAAAAGGAGAGTTGTGTATCCAGTTATATGCCTCAAATATCTAGGGTCGGTAGGTCGGATTTTTTTTCTTTTTTGTATAGAAATGTTTGGGCAGACATGTTAGATTTTATGATTTTACAGTAGAATTATGAAAAACACAAGAAATGTGAAGCACATGTAAAAGATATGAATGCCTGTTATGAACTCTATACCAATAGATGAGGACCTAGATAAGCTCCACGAAAAATTGATGAAAAAATATGAAAATTACGGGAATAATGCCTAAAAACTGCCAAAAAAATGACAAAAATTCACAAAATAAAAAAAAAATTATTCCAGGATCAGCAAAAAGGGTACGGAGTGGTTTTAAGCTGAATGTCTCATCAGTTTTTTTTTGTTTTTTTTTTGGGGGGGGCAAATGAGTGTGACTAAAAGTCCTTATCAGTCCCCAATTGGTTTTGCCTATTATAATGTTTAAGTTAACATAAAATCCCAAAGTCATAAACTATTTTTGTTGTTTTAGACAGAGTAGAAGGGGATTAGTGCCTCTGTAAGTGATTCGGAAAGAATTATAGAAGTGTAGTCTTATGGGATGTTGAAAATATTATGTAGTAATAAATTAATTTTATTTTTGGTGGCTCATTATTATTTGATTTTCAAAAAATAATAAATACTGTGTTACTTGGATCATAGATCTAAAATAGTTTATATCTTTGGTTGGATTCAATGGGAACGCTCTTCTGGGCGATATCTTTAGAGTATCCCGAAATTTAACCCTAAGCCCATGGTAGTGGAATTTACAGGGGATATGAAACCAGTAGATGGAGTCATACAAGAAAATGTTTATTGAAACAGATAGTCAATGTGGTAGGACTACATTCGCGGAAAGAAAGTTTTACGTAATTCCCAGAGCTACCCGAGGGGACCACTGTGTTTATTGTGCCGATTATGGTGGGTGTGGGGGAAGCATAGGTTAATCTAGCAGATTTAAGCTACCGTAATCTCCCGCGTAGAAGACGCGTTGCCCGTATAGGACGCACCCCAAACTCAGCACATGCATTTTCGCGTATAAGACGCACATTTTAATGCATAAATTTGTAAGATTAGTACATTTCTATAGTAAAATTACCCCTCATATAAGACGCACCCCCAACTTGAAGAGATCTTATAAGATGCACAAGGCATTTGTTTGGCGTAGAGGACGCGTCTTATACGCGGGAGTTCACGGTATTAGGCGTGATGCGTTTAAGTCGGTGCATCCACCTTGTCTCCTGCAGGTTGAGTTCCAGGATACCTTTTGCTGTTCTTGGTGGATTCTAAATGAACCTTAGGACAGTTACCGTGAAGCTGTCCCATTTTGCTGCTGCATCAAAAAACTCAGGACTCCATGGAGGCATTTTATTGCATCACCACTTTTAACCCATTTAATCCCCCAATCAGGAACATAATAACCAAAAACTGGGACCTCATGCTCAAATCCAAAACAACTAGGACCCTTCATGATGCCAAACTTATTTTTTGGCAAATGGAAAAACAAAAGTTTCGCTGATGAACTGGTACGTGCATCTACCAACACAACAGAAGAGGTGGATGCACCGACTTTCATAAGACTCATTTAAAGGAGATGTTTGTGAAAATAAAGCACTAAAATAGATTCAGGCATATAACTTAAAATTTTAAAGAGAAATTAAGAATCAATATGATTTATTTAACTTACGGACAGCTTGAGCCGTCTGGTGTAGAACCGCGACTACCACCAGAAGCAACATCACCAAAATGTCAGTGGTTGTCTGCATCTGCAGGATTGATAAATCACACTGTAAATTCCTTGTAAACCTAAAGAGTGGACCACCGCAATTGTATTGCAGTAAACCAATGTAGTTTTTACAAGAGATCCCAGGAGGGTCTTGCCAAAAAGGAAACAAGAAGTGATCCTCCAGATGTTAGTACAGTGATACAAGGAATCTCTGTGAAAATATTGACGGGTCTCTCCCAACTTTGGGGTAATGATTCCGCCATTATCTAGACGTATTCTATAATTTCATCAATTTTTAGTGAACAACAAATAATGTCAGATTAAGCTAGCAACCTACTTTGACCAATCGTATGATGATTCATATCACAAGCACACAACAACGTAGACAGGACTCGGAGAGAAAGTGTTCTGGAGGTTAATTCAAAAGGCCCTGGGATTTCTACCCCTGCGATCTTAGCGTAGGCACATATCATAAGACCTAGCCAGTCTACCCTATCTAACGCAGTGGTTGCAGGCCAGTCAGGCACAGCAAGTCCTGAGATCACTTCACTATTCCTTTTCCAGCGCTAAGATCACTGCAATCTTAGTGAAATAATTGCATAGTGGTTTCACCTGAGTACAAGAGCACTCACAGAGAACACTCCTGCTGCCAAGAGTGAATGCCCCTGCTGTATACATATAAAGAGGGGAGGGAGGACGTTTGCTGAGAGTCCTTGAGGGCTCTTCAGGATACTCAGGCATGAAGTGTACTTGAATACTGTACGAGGTCAACTGCACCCTATACTCTATAAGTGGCTCATATAGTGGGGGGGGGGGGCGCTTGTGTAATCACCCTTGTGATAAGGAGTGTTTCCACTGTTATTCTTTCAGTATGGGCCTCTTGCCCCTGTGCACAGTGTGTTCTACTTGGAATGGTGTAGGAGGGCTGAGGCTAAGATCACTGCGATCTTAGTGCTGGCTGTGAAAAGGCAAGACAGTCTGATCTTAAGATCGCTTAATTGGATAAGGCAGAATAATTCCTAAGATCGCTCAGGTAGCGATCCCAGGACCTTTTGAATTAACCTCCTGGAGGACCAACCCGCTCCTCTGCCTACTATATATCCGCTTGTCATCGCCAGAAACCCTGTGAGAAATGTGTCTATCATTGAATGTGACATGTACTGGGAATAGGAACCTTAATGCGCCCTGCACTAAGGGCCCTTTTCGCAAAACCGGTCACAAATATTGAGGGTCAGTAATTTTTATCATGAACACGTGACTACAGGACATTACGTATTCTAAATCCACACCAGAGAAGAAACAATGATTGTAAGTGTTTTGAAATAGCTTTGGATATTAAAAGTATATATCTTACAACAGATGTATTTGGCACTATTGTTTTAAAACAAGTGTGGAGGCAGCCACCAAGGGTTTATCGTAAATATTACCTAGCACAATTTTGGCAATACAAAGACAAGACTAGAAAAGAAGCAAGCACATGTACGTGTAAACAAATTCTCATGCCAACGAACATATGATTCATCAAGTTTTAAAATCTGTGTAGATGAGACGTTAACAATGGAAAAGGAATGCTGATGATAAGGCCCTCTGGGCATAACACTTAAAACCACTTGTAGTGATATATAGGCAAAAGAAGAGGGCATGCAGGTGTGTACAACTTAGCCTGTAACCTGGCCATTTTATGTGACATTTCTTATGGGTGAGACAAACCAGGGTTTGATGGTGCGCAGACGTCTAGGAAATAAACAGGCCTATCTATTTCATTCAAAGCATTGAACAAAAAAGAAAATCAGATAATGCTTCTTTCTTCTTTCAATGGTATGTAATTCATGAGATAACCAATTTTTTGGTGCTAATATTAGTAAAGAAACATAATTTTTGAATGGCCGAATGATATGGTTAGGTAAAATATTTTCAAATGTTTGAAAAGTAAATGTACAGAATGCAATATGCACTTCCAGCTCATCATCATGAAAGGTTACCACCTGACAGGCCAGGAGTCCTTTACGAAAAGATTGGGAATTCGATTCTCACTGTAGCTAATGCATCCTCCAGTTCTCCCCAATCCTCCACCCAGAGACAAAGATTCCCACCTTACACTGTAATGGAATTGACTTCCTCTGAATAAGACTGTCACGGTTTCACCAAGGATTGAAGAGTGTGAGAGACTGTCGCCAAGCAGAGGCAATCCTAGGCATAGTAGTAGTAAGAGGGAGTGAAGGCTCTAGTCCCAAGTCTCTTTTGCCACCCGTGAAGGGCCTAGGATCAAAGACGGGTACCTCAGTAACCAGCTCTTGTCCCAAGTCTCCTTTGTCCACCTGGGGTGCCAATGCACAGGTAGAAAATTGGGGGAACCAGCAAACGCAGGTTCACCCTCTGACCTTACATATAGAAGTAAACAGGAAGCCTCACCGGAAGTGGGACTGACCTCGTGAAGACTGTGTTGCAAAAGGTCAGGAGGGTATCTCAAAAAGATTTGGAATTGATCCTGTCGGAGGTGATAATTCCAAAATTGAACTCACTGACCTTCTGGAGTGGATTCCCTCTTGTATTGTAAAGAGGGAGTCAGTTATAGGAGTGGTATAGGAGGGGTCCAGTCTCTTATTTTGCAACTCGACCTATTTCCGTGCAGTTCACTTGTAGCAGAGGTCAAGCAGGGAAGTCTGTTCTTAGGGTGAGAAATGTAGGAGAACTGCAGGATCAAATAGTTACGGTGAGAACTGGTTTCCCAATCTTTTTGAGATACCCTCCAGGTGAGCTGGTTCCATGACTGGTTCCACCTGAGAGATTCCCCCAGTGGGTAGGACAGCTCAGGTGGTGAGAGGGGTTGGGAGGAGGTGATACACAAGTGTTTAAAACGGTGCTTGACACCAACCCGCCTTGACACATGCCCTTACAATGCATTCGATCATCCTTTTTGTTTTAACACTCTGCAGTGTTGGCATAAACACATTAGATTCATTGTAAAAAAGACGAAAAGAAAGAAAAAAGAGAAAAAAAGAAAAGAAATACTGTCAAAATAACTTGTGACAAACCTTTTCACCAACAAAGAAAAGCATACTTTGTTACGACTATTTATAGCCAATAAAATATATTAACAACAACTAATATTTTCAATATTTTCTGTGGGGCTCCTGGTAACATAGCACTTTGCTCTAGTGACAACAACAAGATGGCGGCAATGGGTTAAAGCGGTAGAGGGCAAGCAATTTCTGGCAAAATTTTGACATGACTGGACGAGGTTGGCCAGGAAAGGACGATTTACTTCATGGACACTTGTCGCTACTTGAAATAATAGCAGCGTTGAACAGAATCGTAGACAATGAGAAAAGTATCTGAGGCATTCTAGATACCTTGGAGGGAGTTGAAACTACTATTGAGCCAGTTAAAACCAGCTAAGAAACCACAACCAACAACACTATGGAGGCGTTAAGGACATCTCTTGTCATCATGATCGTATTAGTAAAAGAATCTTCTTTTGATGTTATGAATTAACCCCACTCATGGTTTGTGCCAACCCACATGTCATCACATCACCTTATCAGCCTCATAGGATTGGCATGATGTTCTATTGCAGCCCTTATCGGTAGAATTATGCTAGTAACATTTATATGCGACAAAATGGGAATATTGCATTATACTACGTAGGTATCCAGTTAATTGATCAATGATGTGGACTTCCATCAAATATATGCACCTGCATGGAATTAGGCGCGTACAATAACTATGTTCTTAATGAATGATTGAATTGAATTTTCATCGATGATGAAACGTCTGCTTATCGTATGCAAACCGGGGTGCAGGCAGAAGGGAGGTGTGGGTGGAAGGCCAAAATACTCTTTAACTGATTAATAGGGCCATAGGGGTGAGCATTTAAAGCTCTGTGAAAGAAGCCTGTCTTATCTAAACTATTGAGAGTAGTTAGTTCTGACACACAAAACCTTCCATTTTGATGGGATATTTCTTCATTGGAACGTAAAATTATGTAGTTGGATATGGAAACCGTCATCTTTTTTTTACAAGTATTGGATTTCTTTTGTTATTTAGGTGATAGTCTTGGTGAAATGGCCTTTCAAAAGGTTATTTGTTTTAAATAGCCCCACCTATTCCTACCTACTGAATTTACCTCAGCGTATTACCTTATAATTCTCAAATTAAGTACATGGAATTAAAACTTCATTTTCCCTTTTTTAGTGGCCTCTCCCCTACGCTATACACCCAAAGATCGAAGATGCAATATTTTTTGACATACATAATTTTTTATTGAAAACTTTGATGTCATGTAGTAGATCATTTTCATATAACATTTGTATTTGGACATAAGCATATAAAAGTATACTTTGAACTACTGTGAGTCTGAAATACAGACTCCTTTACTCCTGAACACAATATCATCACAGAGTCTATCACATGCAGTAATCCTCTTCAATATTGATCGATTATTTCAGCTGAATATGTACAAAAACAAAATGGTATGAATAGTAATCAGAGGCGTAGGAAGCAAATCTTCATTGGGGGGGCCCGGCGAGGGCACTGTCGCGACCACCTTGAATTGTCGGCTGATGCGTGATGACGTCTATATAATGCGTATATAGAATTCATATGGAAAAGTAACTTTTTCGAAATTTTGGATCTGACTCTAGGCTCAGAACCCCATTTTCCCTATGACATTACCATAATAATCTAATCTTCTTTTCCATTGTGTTTATGAGTACTTGGAAAATATTGGGGGGGCCCAGACATACTCAGGCCCCATCTCCTTCATGATTGGGGGGGCCCAGGCCCCCCTGGCCCCCCCTTTTCCTACGCCCCTGGTAATGTTCATGGATAGATGAAAGTATGAAGTAACCTGTGATTAAAAGTGTTGTTTTCTAAATAACGCCCCTCACGTGCATTTATAATGCTTTAGCTCATACACGCTGACAAAGCCAACTAGCCAACAATGGCTCACAAGTGTACTGCTGTACTTTCCTAGACAGCTGTAATATGTAAATGTACAGTGATTATGGGATTCAATATATACAAATATATACAGTATAGGCATGTTCTTATATCCAAGAATATGAATACAAATTCGTCAAAGCCTCAGTTACATGTAGCCTATAATAGCTGAGGAAATATACCATATGATACATCATATTTGAATTGCAAAATTGTCTTTGCTTTTGATCAGCGAAATTCTCAAGTTGGGATGTTTGCTTGTTCTCTCTAGATTAATTTATCAGAATCTCATGATCTCAATTCTAATTCTAATTGTCACAGGAAACAACCGAATTTAAATAGATGGCAGAGTAAATTTCGATTTAGCGTCCTTGGGAAATCTATGCAAGACACAGTGGCATAGCACTACAATCTTTTAATCTTACTCATTGCATCCAAATTGGGCTTTTGATAAGTGGCAGTTGACTGTAATTACATTAAACAGACCTCATATTACATTTGCTAACTTTTAGGACGATCCTAACAAGAATCAATTTAGATATTAACTTACTTATTCCTTATACTAACCCTGCATCGATGACAGGATACACTAATGCTGTCATTCTAATATGTGCCCATAATACAACTTTAGGGAGTGGTCATTTTTTAACAACGGGGGGAGGTGGGGTGGTGGTGAAATTCTGTGTGTGCATGGCAAAAATTTATGCGTCCACCCCTCTGAGGGGTCTGAAATTTTTCCATCCCCCTCCCCTTTTATTCTTAGTAGTGTGAAGGCTTTTTCACTCGAAAGGGGCACCCCGCCCCCTGTTGTTAAAACATAAGCACTCCCTTAACTAGGGCAAACTACAGTGCCTGCACGTTAATTTGCCACAATAGATAATTATCTTGCTGATTATAACAGCTTCTTCATATGCAATTCTAGAATAAATTCACTCTATCAACCATAAATCAAAAATAGCAAAATAAATCAGAAAGATATTTACAAAGTATAAGAAATATAGGCATTTAGAAACATTTCCTGTGTACAATGGATGGGCCACACTCATCATACTCCTGCTTGGAGATCCACATGTTTTGGAAGGTGGAAAGTGAGGCGAGAATAGACCCACCAATCCACACGGAATACTTCCGCTCAGGGGCAGCAATGACCTTCACCTTCATTGTAGAGGGCGCTAGCGCACATAGCTCCTTCTGCATCCTGTCAGCGAGACCTGTTAACAGGAACAGAATTGATAAATATTAAGGGATATTATGAAATATATGTGAGTGAGTGAGTAATAGATGTTTAACGCCATTTCGACGGGTAAGGTCATATTCATGGTGAGAACTACATTACACAATTCACAGAGGAATATGTCGGTGCCCACGCATATGTACACCACACACACCCTGAAGGGATAGGAAAGAAGTAGAAATAGACCCTTTTAAGTGGGTTAGGGAAGCCCATGAAATATATGTGGTGTTCATAGGTAAGCAAGGATATGAACCAGAGCCAACCATTTCTGCCATGCTAAAGCTCTATAATACTTAGCTCATTAATTTCACTATTATATCTAAGAAACTCAGAACAACTATAATATTTTAGGTGCACCATGAAGTAGGTGCTTCTAAAGTCTATCCCTTGTAAATCTTCATAATACCAAATTATTATCTTTTCCAATCTTATTTCACTCTTATCCGATCCAGAGTAAATCTCATTAAATTATATAGTGAGAGAGACCCAAAGGGAGTTTGACTACTACAAACAGTTGAGGGACTCTGGATGGGGGGGGGGGGGTCCCCCATATCACATGTCGATTTTCAGAAATGGTCATGTTACATGTCACTTAAATCCCCATGTCATATGTCACCTCTCAGAATTGATCATGTCGCATGTCGCATTTAAGAAAGAACCTATGTAATGTCACTAATATTTTGCCTCATGTCACTAAGGCTCATGTCACATGTTGATTTTCAGAAATAGCCATGTCACCATGTCGAATTTAGTGGTCCAGACCCATGGTTGTTGTTTAGTTCCTTACCTGGATACATGGTGGAGCCACCAGACAGCACCACATTGTTGTAGAGTTCCTTACGGATGTCCATGTCACACTTCATGATGGAGTTATATGTCTGTTCATGTATACCGGTAGCCTCCATACCTGTAATACACAAAGATATAAGATCATAAGTATCCATATGAATAGTCATGCCACCTAGTGAAACACAGCTAAACCAGTTTAATGTAAGTAAAATACATTTGATGATGAAGGAGTGAGGTACCTATGGCAAAAAGTCAAATTTTAATTTTGTGAAACAAGCAGGTCCTCAGTTCCATACTTTGTAATATTAACGTACCTATAAATGAGGGCTGGAAAAGTGTCTCTGGTCCCCTGAACCTCTCGTTGCCTATGGTGATCACCTGTCCGTCTGGCAGCTCATAACTCTTCTCCAGACTGGAGCTCTTGGCTGATGTTACCATCTCTTGCTCAAAGTCCAGGGCCACATAACACAACTTCTCCTTAATGTCCCTGACTATCTCCATCTCAGCTGTAGAAAGGAATCCATAAATTAGAGATCACTCAGTGAATAATTGGCAAAAATCCGATTTATGAGAACAATAGGGCCGCAAGCCTTTGGAGTTACTCTAGGATCTTAGACATGGACAATAAAACAAGTCTTGCATATTTATTCACAGATAAATATGAGACTTTGAAAAAATAAGTTTCCATAGAGTTAGGAATTTTCATGAGGGACACTTAGAATGATATAAATGTTGGATTGTGGTTGATAAATGACCTATAACCTTTTACAGCCATTTTACATCCTTCTACGGTCATCATAGATTCCAAGAAAGGAATTGAATTATTTTAACTATAGACCTTTTCCCCTAGAGATACCATCTATAGCAAAGTTCTCTTTTTTTTCAGAGTCTCATTGTAAAGAGCAGTACTTACCAGAGTTAGAGAAGTTGTAGCCCCTCTCTGTGAGGATCCTTCCCATGTATCCAGTCAGGTCTCTGCCTGCCAGGTCCACACGGCCCACAGCATGGGGGAGGGCATAACCTGCAACAGTCAGGAACACATAGTCAGAATTGTACTCTTTTTATGCCAATTACTTTGTTAGTTAATAGCAGGAAAGAAATTAGAAGCTTGATGCCAATTGAGATTACATTTGAAAAGGGCTGTGGACTAACTATAAGCTTCTAAAAGTCTACTTATGTATACTTGATTTGGTTTGGAATAGATGTCAACTTAAAATCAGTTGATCCTCGTCTTGATTTGAATCATTATAAGAAAATAATGAGGATCAGGAAAAGGCTTATTCTTAAAGCTTGATGCCGATTGAGATCACATTTGAAAAGGGTTATGGTCATCTAATTGATCCATGTAGACATAATAACAATCCATGAAATAAACCCCTAAAAGACAAAGTAAAATATGCCTACCTTCATAAATTGGCACCACATGTGAAACTCCATCACCAGAGTCCAACACGATTCCCGTTGTTCTCCCAGCACCATACAGACTCAGCACAGCCTGTATATTCACATAGAATGCTGGCACGTTGAACGTCTCGAACATGATCTGTGTCATCTTCTCGCGGTTAGCTTTGGGGTTGAGTGGAGCCTCGGTGAGAAGGACGGGTTGCTCCTCTGGAGCGACTCGGAGCTCGTTGTAGAAGGTGTGATGCCAGATCTTTTCCATGTCATCCCAGTTGGTGACGATGCCGTGTTGTAGTGGGTATCTGAGGGTGAGGACACCACGCCTCGCCTGCGCCTCATCACCAATGTATGAGTCCTTGGCACCCAGTCCTGCCATTACAGTCTGAAAGGGGGAGGTTGTGCATTTAGTACACAATCAACTCTTGGTGTATAGTGAAAATGAAACTTCATGATTTCTGCAATTACTATATACATGGATATGCATACATACCCATGGGGGGCCAGCAGGGCATTACAAAATTTTATCTATAGCTATGGTTTTGAAATGCCCTCCTGGATTTGATATCAAATGCCTACTGCAAAAGGAGTCTTGGATATTTGATATGACCACAGCTTTAAAGGCCTACCATATTATAGCCACATATTTTTATGTATACATTATATCTACGGTCCTGTGTTTACAATACCCTATATTTCAAATTTTTGCAATGATCATAGACTATCCGAAACTATTTAGAAGTTGAGAGGAAAATGTGAATTGTACTTAACTTGCTGGGTTCGCATTCACTTAAAAAAACAAAAAAACAATTCTAACTGAACATCCCCTCAGATAACCTAAATAGCTCCTTGCTCACCTGGTACCTGGGACGTCCCACTATGGCAGGGAATACAGCCCTAGGGGCGTCATCTCCAGCAAAGCCTGCTTTACACATTCCAGATCCATTGTCAATGACTACAGCGGCCATATCCTCCTGGTAAAACTGCTCCATGGTAGTAGTGGGTGGTGTGTGTGTAGAGGGTGTCTAGCGTAAGGTAGATTATGAGGATGTCTAGTAGTGAATGTTCTGCACTGAGGTGTGTCTGTGGAATGAAAAGAGAAATATATTTATTTTAACCTTTAGTGGTGGCATGATGAACTACCGCAATAAGTGTATTATGCCTGTTGGTGGCCCCTCCAGGAATGCATCCTTATATATCAGTAGCATTAATGCACCCTTTATTATACAGACTTAGCAGGACTAATTATTAGCCAATGAGGTAATCCCAACTATTTCACTGTGGTCCTCTCGGGGGCCAACTGGTACCCATCTGATAAGTATTATCAGTAGAACTCGCTGGTAACAAGCTCCAGCAATGGCCACGCCCATGGGACAACCTGCTACCTCGGAATAGCCAAGTCTGCATTCATGCATCTTTACAAGTGTGCAAAATGCACAACTGTATTATTTACTTAGTCCAATGCATTACAGCGATGGATACATTGTCACTGCCTAGATCATAGAACTTCTTTTAAATTCTATTAAATATCTTGGAACAGAATTGGCATTTGTATAATAAAGCAACAGAGCCCTATCCGACCAGAAAGAATAAAGCGTCTAAAACTGCCTCCCATGTAGTTTTCCTCCTTAAACCCTGCTTTAAAGTACAGGAGGCCCATATACTATGGTTGTATAATAGTGGATGTCAAAGAACCCTTGCTTCAGTGAGCGGTTAGGTATGGGTCTGAACCCTTAACATCGACAGGCTGACTCCAAATGCACAGCAGGGGCAGTGATATTCTACAATTTATCAAGTAAACGAAGAGAGTGATACAACGTTTTTAGAATGTTTCTCTATGGTCCCGTACCCTACATGACCATGCGGTATAAAACGTTATTTCAAGGTACGACAACGTATTCCTGTCGACTATAACTAAGCTTATAACTTGCAGTTGCTACGTTATTACAAATAAAAAAAAATAGTAAATGCTAACTTACCTTGCTTGGAATCAGTGGAAGAAGTATCGGTGTAGAGTTCTTTGAAGTTGGGTGGTTGGTTGTCTATATAGCTCTCTATACACCAATGCACTTTGCAGGTATGAATGATTCCTATGGCCAGGGTCTGGCTCTTATATACTACATTCACTATGTAATGTCTTAGTCATTGTTAATCTAATGTTAGTGTTTAGATGGGGTGGGGTGGGAGGAGATGATCGAGGTTGCACCACTGGAGCCTATGCCCAGAATGACTGTACCATATATGGGCAAGGCGGTAAAACCAGATAGAGTACCATATCAGTGTTACCCATACATGTGCATGTAGATCCCACAGCTCCACACACCATACCTGGATGCTATTTTAAGACATGAGGAATCCCCACCTGGGATTCCCTGACCTGAGTCGATCCGCTGTGCCTGTGACTGAGTCTTCCCCAAGCAGAACTTTGCATGTGTACATATAGTAATAGTGAGGCTTCATACATATGGTTGGAGAGTGAGGGTAGTTACACCTGCTTATGTCAACCATGGTTATAGCAAGGACAAGGAGCATTAAGTCTTCCTGATAGTACTGGAGTGAAATTTGGTAACCCTTTGGTGAGTAATATGAATAACCCTTAAAGGACCGCTAATGCAATTAATGCATCATGCCCATTGGTCGTCATGATGCACCAATGAAGTGCTGATGAGTCTGTTTCAAATGTCAGCACTTCATTGGAGCATCATGACAAACCGCATGCATTCATGCAGTATGGCGATCAATCGGCATGGTGCACTGACATATAATTAGCTTCAAATATCTTTTACCGGTATCTGTGATCTGTGCCAGTTATTAACTTTGGATGGTTGTTTTTCGTAACCAGATAAGTGGTTAGCAATATCTGCATTTTGGAGCACCAAACTCCTAGCTAACCACGAACAAGACAGCTACATACATGTTACGTATACATTGATAGTGTGCTAAAGTACTATGCACCCCGTAAATGTTTAAGGGATTCCCACCGTTACTCACATGTGTAATCCTCCATGTATATCTATGTTACCCCACTCAGAATTAATAGGGGTGCTCTCATCTATTCTAAGGTGACAAATATGAACACTTTGAATAGTCTTAGTCATGGACAGATTAAGTTTGTTGTAAGAGGGTGGTATTAAGCCTAAAGGACTGTAGTCTAATACAACCGTTAATTGAGCTATAATTCACAGAATCACAGTGTGGAATGAAACGCCGGGTGAGACTTGAATAGTCAATATATATGAACATGATATCTAATGAGATCTCCTTAATAATCTGTTTTACTCAAAAATTATTTTGTCGAAGATCATAGCATAAAGTGAGTTAAGAAATACCCTTGTTTGATAACGTCATTTATTCATACTGGCTCAAGACACTTTATTATCAATAATCAATACATAATGTATATGATTCTATATATGGCAATCAATGGACTTGTTTGGGTGTCCCAATTGGGACAAGTGATAAGCCCCGCCCACCATACCAAATATGGACATGGCTTTACAATGTGTGCCAAACACTAGTTTACAGTTACATATATATGAGGCAGTTTCTTCACATCTGTTATGTTCTCCATATATGGGCATGGCTCAACCCAGCGTCCCAATACTACTCTCCCAGAATGCAGAGCAAAGGGTCCAGTGCCATAATATGGAGTGGTCAATTTATTCAACCGGAGGGGGTAGGGGGTAGGGGCAGGAGGCCAATTCCTAACACTGCTGCCACTCAAATCGTGGTAAGAAGCTTTACAATACTGTCATTGCAGTACTATACACTGGTGGTTGCTAATGCCTGCACCAGAACGACTGTTCTACCAAATTCTTTGTGATTGCTATAATTATAATTGTTAATCATACGGAGTATAGTGTGTAAAAAAAGGCTTCCAAAGTCTGGGTGCGCCTTATATGCGTGATGCACCTTATACTTATTTCGATAATCGTTTGAATCACGACCCTAAATGCACTAGTCTATGTTCTATTCTTTACCATTATAATTTTTGATATTGCAATCCTATGCTATTAATGATCTGTGATCGAGAAATGAAGTGATTAGACTAAAGGAATTGTCGTTTTATTATATTTCCCCAGAGGTTTCTTGTTGCGATAATGTGGTTATGAAGATAATATCATAGCCAAAAAAAATGTCATGAATTAAGAGTCTGAGTGAATGAAACTTGCGCTCTTATTTATTGAATTATCTATTGCTGATACATTATATGTTACTGTTTTTTCCCCATACTGCTAAATAACAATAATGATTTATTTTGTCTATATAGATACAAACCGATGATATCATACACATTGACACAATCAATCAGTGGACTCATCGATTCTGATTTAGAGAAATAAAATCTATTTCATGTTAACCCCACACATATCATAAACAAACACTTGTCACTTATAAGTAATGCTGGAATATTGCGATTGATTGTACACTAGATAGACATAGATCTATACATTACACATTGAGACTGACAATTGTGATTAGATATTGGAAAAAAACAACATCCAATTCATGCTAACCCCACATAATATATAAGCAAATGCTAGAATTCTAGTAGTAAATATACACTATTACTAGACAAAATGATTTACTAAAAGCATGTGCAGTACCAGAGGCATTTAGCTCAAATATCAGTTCTACCATAAGGGAGTGGTAATTATTCTTTAAAGGAAGGGGTTGGCATTAGAACTTTTGAGCCCTCTTTAGGCAGTGGCGTAAAAAATTAAGGCCAAAGAAGTGGGGAAATTCTCCGCACCTCTGGTGCAGGGGGCAGAAAAATTTGTGTCCACTGTCGAGGGGAGAGCATAAGATCTTTTTTGCATGTCCTAACGAAAACTTGACCACCCCCCACCTCCCCTGTTGACAAATAATTACCACTCCCTAAAGGCAGGCACTACAGAGGGCCAAGAAAACATTGTAAATTTTGCTGAGGACATTATGAATCTACTAAGAAAAGTACAAAACTTTTGATCCAGTCAGTGGACCTCAAAATTTTAACATTCTCAGGAACCTGTTACTTAATCATTGCTCTTTCCAAAGATGGGGATGGGTTTTGAATCGGGCAAGCGAGTATTCTATCATTTGAAATACGAGTTATACTTCTTAGAACAATATTGCGAGGTCAGCTAAGGCATTAACATTAAGACATCATCACAGCCGTCGGTTAAACATCTTGGAGACGCCAAGATTTTGGGCAGTGTTGAACTGGGAAGGGAGCTCCGGGGTATAAATCTGTTGGGTAAAGGAATTTTCAGCAAAATCAAACCACTTAAGTGAGGTAAGTGTTACATGGCGCTTGAGTGAAGAATACATCTAGTTGAGTCTTGGAGGAGCTAGAGGTGAAGAGGCGCAAAGATTTCTTGATTGGAAACACCAATTTTAGCACAAGGCCCCATGGCCCCTCTCGGACAACACCACCCAAAAACCCCTATAGTCCATTGTGTTATTTCATTGGCTGATAATCAAACCAGCTAAGTCCGTATAGACAGATGTTTAAGATGGTCCCAGCTATACAGATTGTGTCATCATTGTTCAGTCAAGGTGAGCCCTATATGTGCTTCTCTCAGCTGCTATACCTGAGCTCGTTCTGGCTGGCACTGAAGAGTACCTTGTTTGAATGGCATTTGTTACACTGAGCCATATCCTACCCACCAAACCAAGAGCTTGCCATACATTACAGTAGCCGGCAGACTGAAGATCATTACATCCAACGTGCAATATACAAGTTACAACTGAATATATATATATATATATATATATATATATATATATATATATATATATATATATATATATATATATATATAGACATCTTTAACTCAGCCCAATTGAGTGTTCTCCCGCCCTCTTCATTCCCCTGAAATTGACACCAAAATTTGTTCACCCTTCTCAAGAGCACAATAACACAAATGCATAAAATCATTTTAACCAACCAAGGGAGGATTTGTGCAATTACACTCCATATAAATAAAGGGATTGCCATGTCTCTAGTGAGCTCTTCTCATTTGGAACTATCACACAAAAGTCTTTACCTATTATTATCGGTACTAGGTAAGAACATGTGTACAGAATCAGTGCCAAGGAGAGTACTGCTGACAAAACAAATAGCATTGCTATGATCTAAAATAAAAGAAGATAAGTAAGACAAATTTATGAAAGTTGTAAGTCTATAATTCCCATTGACAAAAAAGAGAGAAAGGGTTTAACCATTCAAGTCCAATGAAATAAGGGAATCAAAAGGACAAGAGTATCTATGTGTTGTTCAAAATATTGCTTTAACATAAGTTCCCCTCAGTGTCTGGCTCATATTTGCACACTCATCTATAATAGTTTATGTCTTTTCTCACAATGAATATGAACTTATCGGTTGTCATTATATTAAACAATTATCAATTACTCTACCTATCCCTCTCAAAAATATGTCTGGCTAAAAGGATCAATTTCAAATGTTAACAACCTGCTATTTACCTTGGTGATCTTCCATTTGGCCAGGTTCATCCTCTTGAATTTAAAGGGATTAGATATTACAAGATAACTCTCCAAAATGTTTTTTTTTCTCACCTGGCCAATTATATTTTCTTAATTGTACCTGGTATCTATGCATATGGATGTTTTGGAACATTTTGCACAAAATTGCCAGTTTGTCATCTTATCTGCCATTCCTTCTTTGCTGCGTGACGCGTCTGGGCGATGAACCCGCCACTGCCCTTGTACTGTTTCTCCTTTGCCTCGTCATAGTCTTCAAACTCTTTGTCTCATCTTCTTTTGCACTGTTGCCTAACTCTGGGAGATTTCTGCCTTAATTTCTCTGACCTTGCTGTTTCATCTTTCTTTTTTAGTTGACCAACCACCCTTGATTTGCAGGAGATCGGAGTTCTGGCTTTATCGAGGAGTTTGGTGAGGGAGCAACCATGCAGATTGTTCATTCCATGGGCTGATGTATGAGCCCGTGCAGGTGCATTACGAGTGTACTCTCTGTGTTTGGGTAAGGATCTTGATAAGCCTCTATTGCCAGCTTCACACTTTAGGGTCGTAGTATTCCTATAGCTCTTGGTAAGTTGATCTGGGCTGAAGCGTTCTTGTATCATTGTCTGTGGGCGTGATAAATGTGCCTGTTGGTAATTTGTGTCCATCGGTAGCTTGGATGTAGTTTCGCTTCCATGGGTTTTCAATAGTGCACACAAAAGAATGTTGATGGCAAAGACTGTGGTTTCCTGTGTAGCATTCAAGGACAGCATCAACAACTGGCTTGGTTTGTTCCATGATAGCTTCAAGGTCCCCTGGGTAAAGGTCACACACACCTTGTAGTTCAGCTTGGCACCGTTGAGCTAAATCTAGTCCAAATCGATCTTGAAACTTCTTCTTGTCTGCTTTTGTCCATGAAGGGAACATATCATCATAGAATTTTGCTGCTCTGATGTGCTTACCGTTGTTTCTTGTCAAGTGTTTGGTGCAGTAAAAGACAGTCACTCCTTTATTCTTTGCGGTTTGGATGGCATTGCTGTCTCCGTCAAGTGTTATTGAAGCAATAGCAGGGCCCCCATCAGCAGATATTTCATCCATGCCCTGTGCAATGTACTCTCCCTCATTTCCAATCACTGCAGTCTTAGGCAGATTAGCTTTACAACCTGGTCCGTGATGAGTGCCCCGACAACTACAGATTTTACAATGAATGCCGACGTGGATGATCTGTTTGTCTCGAGTTACATTCTCGCACATGAGGCTTATTGCCCGTGTTGCTGGTTGGTGGGGTGTCTTGCCCACACCACTGCTCAGACTGTTGTTCTACTTAACATCGGCTTCAACGGGTATTCCATCCTCAGAAGTTATTTCAAATTTTTTGTTGAGTTTCAGCAGATTTGCCACTCATTCTCTCATGTCGTCTTTGTTGGTCTTTTCTATAATCTCGCTGACAGCATTTGCCCTTTGCTGCATTCCCCAAACTGAAGGCGCTGGCACATTCATGGAATGTGGAATATCAGCAAATCCTGAAGGCCCGATCTCATGCCGGAAAAGTCCAATCTGGGCTCCTTCATTTGCTGTTGCTGCCCTCCTGCCTGGTCCTTCTGTTGCCACCTCCTCGTACAGCTTGTGAGAACTTGATCGATAACTGCAAATACTACATGTTAGTGCCATCGACCAGCAGATGGTTGAGATTTTTGCTCATCCCACTCCAAATTATCTGAACACCCTGAAGATTCATTCAGATGAGCTTTGAATGCATTGTTGAATAGTTCAAGGATCTTTCCTCAGTGCACTAGCATGTAAGTTGTGTTGTCTCCTGATGGAATGGACTCGTTCCGATCATAGTCCTCGTAATAGTTGTCCACTGTCTTGTTTGACCGTAGAAGCATCAAATGTACAATGTTCCTTTGTGAATCATAGGTCACTAGCTCTTTCTTTGGTGTAGTGTGAACAATGTTTCTAAACTCTGCCTCATCCAGTCTGACCACAGGCTTTGGTTGGACCTCAGTAAAGGGCATGGTTGCTGGTTTGATTCCATGACCCTTCCTGAAGAACGATTTCTTTTTCTTCCGTACTCCGACCCCCATGGTAGATTTAGACACAGTGCAGTAATAGTTGTAATATCAAATCAGTAGATGTGGTAACAGAAAGTGGGAAATATTGAGATTCAGATATCCTGTAGGGCTGGACACATGTGAATGGTACTACAAGTTTCATCTAACTAACTGCCCCAGTTAGATTCCGACCAAGGTTAAAGTGATAAATTAACATGCTGAGATGCAGGTGTAACCTTATACCTAGTGGCATTGTTTTATCACTTGTTGAGGACCATATGGTGTTTGTAGTAATTACTGTGTCAGTTAACTTATTAAAAGCCTAGATATATTCAGTGTTTGATCAAAATTATGATTAATTTGAGAAATTCCCATAAATACACCAAATTACCAGCTTTTCATGTATTTCTAACATGAAAATTAAGGAAGTCATGATTATTTTCTATATTTTCAGCATCAGCTGTTGATTACACCCTACTTAGACCTACCTGCCTCTTCCCAAAGCCTGGTAAATCAGCTTTTATCATCTTTTTAGCTTGGCCCAGGTTGCAGGTGAAAATAAAAAAAATTCTAGCTAATTTAAAACATTTATAAAAATCCTTCAAAAGTCTCAACTTGAACAGTTTCCTCCATGTAATGAGATATATTAAGAATGATTTGAGTCTCCTGGATGACTTAAAGAAAGATGTTCACTTTGTATCATCAAAATTTTTATTCTATCCATGGTTATTAAAAAATATTGAAAATCAAGCTTAAAGTTACCAATAAATAATCATTAAATACCAAAATATTCCTAAACTTAGGCATTTTTAATTCAGAATGTGCTGCCCCAGTGCTTTCCTATCAATTCAAGCTGATTTTGACCCATAGTCATCTAATCCAATCAACCCTAAGCTCCTTATGTGAGTTGACTGCTCAGTTCCCTGTTCGCGCGCTATGGAACGAGGCTTGTAAATATAGATGGGACCATACGAGAACAAGAAATAATGCTCGGATTAGCTTCCAAAAATTCCAGGGTAATCTTCAGACACATAGAAACTAGAATATCAATATGTTTACTGGTCTTTTATGGCCTTTAATGCTCTAAAAATTCAAAACAATTGACTTTTGAGGTTTGCCCGCTTCGACTTTTGGCATTTTTCTACTACTTTATCATATTCATACCAAATTATTCTTACAGAATGGCAATGATTCATCATGTTTCTTATTCAGTCATATCCTCCAAGCTTGTATGAGAAAGTTGGAGCCAGTAAATGCTATATTTCTGTTGAAAAGGACCATTGGAGCTTGTTAACCCATCGTCACACGACCAGCCTGCTAAGCGAGGACTACAGCTCTGCAGACAGGTGTTTGAAAAAGCTACCATAGATCAGGCAAACCAAGTCGGATTCACACACAAATGCAAAGCTTATTAAAGGTAATGTGTAGGTACATGGGGATGGCATATTTGTCATGGTTTGAGTTTCGCCTGGTTAATTAAGGTCATGTGGAAGTAAATATGGTGGCGACATCTGGAGAGTCATATGGTTTTCAGGCCTGGTCCAGACTAGGGTGGCGGTGATTGGCCCATAATGCATATGAAATTAAATTGGAAAT
Organism: Acholoe squamosa; assembly: GCA_949317995.1. NCBI lineage: Eukaryota > Metazoa > Annelida > Polychaeta > Phyllodocida > Polynoidae > Acholoe > Acholoe squamosa. The sequence goes on along the minus strand of OX439048.1, from coordinate 58,356,377 downwards.
TTTCTGAAAAAAATCACAGATGTTCCTCAGGCATTTGTGAGTTGACTGGCATGTAAAAACAGACATTGTGTAGGAGTTTCAGAATTTTAGGTGTCATTCTAAGGGAGATGGGTCTGGTAGCTGTATTCACTGCACAGAACCAGCCAGGATGACAGTAAGTAAACAAAATGACTGGCATTTGAGATTTTCAGGGTTTTGCCTATATCAAATACAGATATTTTTATGTATGAAGGATTGTATGATTGGATCATGGTAGATTTTTATGTCAACGAAGGTTGTGAACACCAGATATGGCTTGTCATGCTACATTAAAACATAGAGCCATAATATTTAGTTCTCCGTGACCTCAAGTCAGATATTCTTTATGGTTTATACAATAATTTCCTTCTGAACATTGAAGTACCTGTGCAGTCTGTACTTAAGAGTTTATTCTCTTATTCGGAACCCAAATTTTTAGAAATAGTGCACATACCCCCCCTTTTTGGGCCATGCCCTCTCCTTTTTCAAGTCCTCAACCCAGTGTCACTGTTCCATCATCCATATATTATTCATTCCAACCAAATGACCAACTATCTTGGGAAAAGAAAAATATAAAATAAACTTAAAATGGTTGAAGCAACAACAAAAACCCTGAGAGTAATATTCTTTTTAAAATTGTTTTGCTTTGTTTTAGAATAAAAGGTATTTCCAAGCTCTGAAGCTTAGGGCATTTTACAGAGAAAATGAACCTTCACAAAACAATGAAATAGTTGGAAGGTTTTGGTGTTACTGAATGCCATATCGGTCAGTCATTCAAAACTGGTCTTGATATACGCCCTTCCCTGGCACTTGATATACGCCCTTTCCTGGCACCAGTAGTGCTTTGAGGTCTTCTGCATTATATCCACAGTTGTGCCTTGGAAATAAGAGAGAGAGTAAAGATAGGATTAGATACATTGTAAACAGAGAGAGAGAGAGAGAGAGAGAGAGACAGACAGACAGACAGACAGAGAGAGAGAGAGAGACAGACAGACAGAGACAGAGACAAACAGACAGAGACAGAGACAGACAGAGAGAGAGAGTTATGGACAGGCACATTAAGAGAGGAAGGTGTGTCATATTGGCACAGAAATCAGAACTACAATAGAATCCTTTCTCCGGTCTGTAAGACAGAGACAAACAGACAGAGACAGAGACAGACAGAGAGAGAGAGTTATGGACAGGCACATTAAGAGAGGAAGGTGTGTCATATTGGCACAGAAATCAGAACTACAATAGAATCCTTTCTCCGGTCTGTAATTTTCCTAGCATACCTACCTGAAGTATTCCGCCAATTGCTGCTGAGTATTGATTTTCTGATGTTTTACTCCATTTAATAATGTTATTGGGCCTAAGACAATGTGTTCAGCTAATGCTACCTACCCTATGTCTTTTGCCCTACCCTTTATTACTTATGGGCATTTGGGAAAAAGAAAGGCACATTGATCAGCTTCAGTCTGCTCGCCAATGCTTTATTGGACCTTCATGTGAACCTCAGGTTGTGTATCAGCCCTGTAGGTTTGGCACAATACACAGATCTCACGAGGGTCACATTCGTTTATCATGACGATCGATGGTCATGATTATCCTACAAGGGAGTTTTAAGTGATGGATCATATCATGAGCCCCGTAGAAATTATACCTACCTTATATTGGATATACTTCATTGGATCATCTGTAATAGATGGTGCTTTTGCTCCACAGTTTTCAGGAGGGTCGATTTTGAAGATACTTAGAACTAAGCTGTCATCCATGGGAATTCCATGCTCCAGGAGGCATTCTCCCCCCCCCCCCAAAAAAAAAAAAAAGGCCATGACACTATTCCAGTGAATGCTGCCATAGAGTCAGCATAGCAAGTCATCAAACATATTCAAAAGATGCCTTATTGAGGTTTATCAATAGACATGGTGCAGTCAACCATTTGCCTTCTATTTCCAATGTTTTGTCTGAAAAATTAGATGTCACTGGTGCTATTGATTTCAATCGAAATCCACAGAAAATATCATGAATACCAGTAATGAGTAATGTTTAAAACCATTAAGGTCCAAGTAGGAAGAGAACACTTTAAACCCTGTCATGTGTGATAATTACCTCTGGGAAACTCATAGAGGCTGGAGAGGCCGTAGTCCCCATCATCCAGCTTAGCATCCCATTCAACAGTGTCTGTATCTCCTAATAAACAGGTAAAAATATTAATATATATTTATACTCCATTATCAAAATTTCATTTCTTGACATACACAGACAGAGGTGCACGACAGTTCAATTACATTTTTATCAATCCATTCAAGGATGCTAGTCTTGAGGCAGTCTCGTCCGGTCGGGATTCAGGGAACTCCCTCTCTCGTGTTTGGGGATTGTGGGTCCCCATATTCTGGGGAATATTTCTACGCAGTGTACCTGCCTACATTTAACCACTACAGCAACCAGCGCCCAGAACTACTTTTACCCAGAAACGCTGCTCGCCAGAGACAAGTCACGTTAGTGGTCGAGCTTGGGCCAGATTGGTCTTGAGGGTGAAGCCCAAAGGGGAAACCAGTGTCCCAAGGGCTGATTGAAGTCAATGTATAGTACTGAGTGCATCTCTGTATTTAGTTAATCAGTTAATTTAGTTTGACTTTTTCTTTTAATTGGCTCCGGTAACTCTGGCTCTAGGCTTTGCCCATGTTTTCCAGAAAGGTTTTACATTAATCAGGTTATATTGAGTTTTAACCTGTCTTCATTCCCTACCTTCAACAGGGTAAGCAATGAAACCATAATCCCTCTAAAGGTTACATACTTACCTAATGTTGTCAGAAAGCTAGTATTGAACTCCTGTCTTCCTGATAGTGTCTCGAGACTGGTAGCTTCAATGGAGGGACACTCATCACACCAGTGCTGAAACAGTAAAGCTATCAATATTCCGTCACAAAGAGGATTATCACCCAGCAAATTCTGGTCAAGCTGGGTCAGACTGGGACGTCCCCTGATGCAGAGCACTAGTTGGAATAAAAATATGTTATGCTGGGTCATTTACTCAGCTTGACCAACCATGCAACACTGGCAGCCATGAAAGGCTTTTAAATCCACACTGGCTTTTGCATTGAGCCCCCTTACAAAAGAAATCCTTGGTTCTATTTGTTTTTGTTTACCTTTTCTCTAAAGCATTTATAAGCATGTCCTACTATCATAAAAAGGAAGTCATAAAATAGCCGTGGAAAGCATAATTATTTAACCCATTAGCCTCACTGTATGCTGATGCCACCTGCCCTGTAAAAAAGTGTCGGCGAGATAATGGCGCAGTCCTTGTCCTAGGGTGGCCAGACATCTCTGTTTTCATAGAGAATTTTTGTACAATGTGCTGCTGTCTGGGAATTCATTATGTCATGAGTCTTGACTGCATTTACATGTATTTATCCACATTTCAAATATACTATTGTTTATTTTTTGTGCTACCCTTGGCTTGCATGAATAGCATCCTTTATTGAACGAATGTTGAGCCAATAAAATTACTTACTTACTGCTTCATTGCAATAAAAAGTTGGTGGGTCTCTATTCAGTTTTATGAATATCCGGCCAAAAGTGTAGAATTGCGCCCAGTTACTTATTACATATGAAAACAGATATGCTATTTCAGGAAAGCTGCATCCAATGTGTGATAGGGTTATGCTGGTTCATTAACTCAGCTGGACCAGCTATGCAATATTTTGGTGGGTCTCTGTTCAGTTTTACGAGGATCCCTGGTAGATTCAACAGTTACCTTTTAGAGTGTGGAGAAGGTTATCTGAACTACCACCAATCCTAAGCATATAAAACCTATGATATTACTGATGCTTATGTGCATGGTGCCATGCTCGCACGAGCTTCCAACTTCTACGAACTCCATGCTCGTGTACTGGGATCATGGTATTGCTGTCATATGCATGTGTTGATATGATATTAATCCAAACTAGATCCTGGGTTCTTCATGTTTTATTAGGACAATAGATTCAGTGTGTGTGATCAAGTCAACTGCCAACTCCTTTGTGTGGAGGTATCTGAGCGGGAAATACCGACCGGAAGTCCGCGACCGGAAGTTACGATAGTATATGAAATACAATACGACAATTGCTATGGGACTACATAACTGTCAAAATTGTTTGAATTCAAAGTAAGGGAAATCAGAATATCATACCCCTTTCACCTTGGAGTAAACTAAATATTAGAATGTCCATGTCAAGTTAGAGGAAAGTGTCATATTCAAAACTTTTCAAACGTAAACAAAAGGAACTACACTATGACGCATATGCACACGACCTAATCTCTATGTTATTAAGATCCACCTAGATCGGCACACAAGGTGGCGTCCAATATAGGAGCGAGATATTCCCGTATTAGAATCTCGAAGCTCAGGAGCTTGGCAAGGTGCAGGATTCTGAGTTGAGCAGGGTGTTGCGAAAGGACAGGAATTCAATTCTGGGAACTGACTACCCCCAAGCAATGACTTCTCCCCTGTTTTGCAGCAAGGTAATAGGTTATAGAATTGATTCTTAAGTTTTCATGAATTGGGGAATGCTTCCCAGTATGACTCACATTAAAAGGATTAATTCTGAGTGTAAAGTAAGAAGTTTGGTCTGAGCAGCAGAACAGCCAGGAACTGGAAGGTGAGTTGCGTCAGTGAGAATCCAATTCCGATTCTTTTCGCAATAGCCTCCTGGCAGATCACCTGTCCAGTGGTAGTAATGCTCTCAAACCAGAGTGCTTTACTCAATACTGCCAAAAGAAATAGAGCTTAATTTCCAATTTCATAACTTAATAGGGGATAGGAAACTACCCAGCAAATTGTCGTGATTCCTCGTCAACCTTTGTGAAGTGGCTCACACATGTCGCTAGATGGAACACGATGTTGTTATAGCACAAGATCACCAGGAGTAGCAATTGCTATGCCACGTGAGTCTAACACACAGTGGCGAAAGATGACGGAATGAGTTATCACTCAAAAAGGAGTCACCATTGATGACCAATCATGGCGACAGATGACAACAATTTGCTGGGTATGGTAGAACACCAATGGGCATGATGTACTCCTGCATCAGCGGCCTTTAAAGGGGTAAAATAATTGGATTAGCCGAATTCTTGCTAATCTGTCCAATCTTTTCTTTACTTTGCAATACAAACATTAATCTGATAAGCAAAATATGCCCAACCCCGGCAGTGGAATACCCGCTTAATATAATGAGGTGAACATATCGGTGTGCTTGTAGAAACCATCGGTTCATCATCTGTGCCAACAACTTGGAGACAGCTTATGGTGATGGTCATCACAGTGATGGATAGAGGCAAGCCTAAACCCATTCTGTCAACAAACCCTGCAATTCATGTACCTTTTTAAAGTTATAGAAAGAAATATTCATTGCAGTGAACTTCAAATTGCACGGATATTAAAGTAAGGGTGCATACTTATAATAAACCCAAATAAATATTAATGATTTCATTGCAAGAAAAAGACTTAAAGGAGGAGAAATACTTATGAGACGCTGAACTGTTAGAGTTGACGTGTTCTCTGGGATTAAGATGTTGGACTGGAGCTCTTGCTTCGTAGACCTCAGGTTATAGCGACCAAGCGGGATTCTTTATCAGCCAACTGTTCACTGTGGGCCTCTTTGGTCAAACTGGTACCCATCTAATAGACTTTATCAGTGATTCCTCACTGGTGACAGGCTCCAGCAATAGCAGTGCCCATTGGACAATCCGCTACCTCGGTATAAGAGGTTGACCATCTCATGAATTCTTAGCCACACCCATGCTATTAACTATTTAGATTACTCCAAACATGATATGTCATCCTTAGTACTTATCTAACAATTGATGGTTAAATTACACGGATATAATATAAGGGTGCATGTATACTTATGATTATTCCAAATCTATCATTTCCTTCACCAGGACTTCATTGGTGCATTATGACAACGAATGATTCACTTCCTCCGGGCCCTAAAATGTTAATACTGTAGGCTAGTAGCATGTGCTAAACTTGTCAGGATTGCATTTGTCATCAACAAGAAAAATGTCGCAAGGACCACGGATAGGAGTTGCCACTCCATCGCTAGCCACTGCGGGTGATGTGAGGCAGCATGACGTCACCGATGACGTCATAGGTGACAGGGATAAAACCGAAAACATTATGGAGTTGCTACGGTTGCTACGCTTCCGGCCGCTGACGCGGCTTGCAACTCCAAAAAATTGCTACCCTCACTTACTCGGAAACATTTACACTGAATTACGGGGAAAGGTTAAACTCAATCTTAATATATCGCCTTTCATGATGTCAGGTGACTTTGGGAATTCGATTCATATTTGGCAGCTATTATAGATTTATTGGGGTTTAGACAAAAATTTGTATTGACTCTACCTCCAGGTTATAAGAGGTTCACATCTATGCCTTCATTCAGAGGTATCGCATCAGTAGTTGTGATGATGAAGATTTTAGAGTAAAGGGATACCCAATTGACAGAAGGTTTGGATTAAGATTCATTTTGGGTCTACATTTAAAGAAGTCAATATGGTCATCATTTTAACATATTGCATGACCAATTCTATTGGTTGATAAGGATTTTAGAGAATCATATTGGAAATATATGCCCAATTAGTGGCCATCTTAAATTGGGGGGGGGTGGATGGGAATTTGTGTTAGTTCCCCATATAGATTTAAAGAGGGGGTAAAAATGAGCTGTATGCCAAATTTCAGAGTATTGTCCAGTAGGTTCACTTGGAATTTGTTTTGTTGGATTTTCCAGAAGGTGGTCATAAGGAAGAAAAAGTCATCAATTAAGACTGAAAAGACTGAAACTTACATTCTTCTTTATTAATTAATTAATTGAATACAGATATATCAATCATGTCACTGTCCATTTTATCTTGATCACGCACCTGATGATGTAATACACATAGAACTCTTAAATTCTGATTAATATTGAAAAAAACATAAACATATCTTTCATATATCAATTCTCATACATAAACAGACACCATGTTAATTATGTTTGAATATCAAGGGTAGATCTATAGACAGTACGATTTACTCACAATAAGAACCAGAGGCTGTGAACTCAAATATGGGAAAATTACCATCGCATTACACAAACAAAGAAAACTACTGTTTAAAGTACATCCTCAGTTCATGCCTGATCTATAAGATGTATCTCAGACTTTGATTTTGAGCAATTCAGGTTTTGAGCAACTCGAGCATATGCAGACAGATTGACACAGGTATTTTGTGTAGCACATTACAAAGAATTTCAGTATCGCCAGGTCGAATACCTTCAAAGTACTTGTCAAGTAGAGTAGATGTCTCAAGGTTTAGGGTTATTACCAGCTGATTGGCCTTAGCTGGTTCCACCTGGCACGGAGGAGGATTTTGTTTGAATGGTATTTGATATCTTGCCCACCAAGAGCTTGCCATACATTACAGTAGCCGGCAGACTGAAGATCATCACAAATATTGGAGAACACAGGGAAATATAATAACACACCTGCCCAAAAGTGTAGAATTGTGCCCAGTTACTTATTACATATGACAACAGATATGATATTTCAGGAAAGCTGCATGCCATGTGTGATATGCAGGTCACAACTGAATATATAGACATCTTCAACTCAGCCCGATTCGGCATTCTCGCACTCTGTTCATTCCCCTGAAAGCGACGACGAAAATTGTGCGCCTTTCTCAACAGAACAATAATACAAACACATAAAGTCATTTCAACCAACCAAGGGATGATTTGTACAATCACACTCCATATGATTAAAGGGATAGCCATGCCTCTAGTAAGCTCTGCTGCATCATTTGGAACTATTGCACAAAAGTCCTGACCCACAATTGTCGGCAATAGGTTAGAACGTGTGTACAGAATCAGTGCAATGGAAAGTACTGCTGATAGAACAAATAGAGTTACCATGATCTGAAATAAAATGATAAAAAAAGAAGTAAATCAATGATATTAATAATTGACTCTATACCTCTGATTGAACACGATTTAAAACATCTACACCCAACATGATGTGTTCATCAAAAGATACAAAATCTATGGAATCTTACCTAATGTATCATTGTGAGTGGTCATTCAATCAAATTGATGAGGGTCAACTACTGAGTAAACCCCTAAAAGATGCTTAGGCATGAAAGGGTTAATTTAAAAATCATCAATTTTTCACTTACCTTGGCAATCTTCCATTTGGTCAAGTTCATTGTCTTGAATCTGAAGGGGTGTGATATCGCAAGATATCTTTCCAAAATGCACATAGCAAAAGAAAGGTTTGTGTAAAGGCGCAAAGTAATGTAAAACACCACCAGTGTCTCACATACTGCTCCTTGAAAATTGAACACATTGTCATTTCTGGAATTCATCAAATATAACAATGTGAATGGACTTAAATAGTTTAAAACAGCCTCATGTTTTTGTAAACTATTATTCTTAATTAGCCAATTAAACTATAATATGATCTTGGGGGGAGAGGTGCATTCATTGAAAAGCCAATCTTTACATTGGGGCTTTTGACTGATGATGAAAGTCTCCAATCAGCTCTTGAGAGATGTTTAAACAATAGATTATAAGGAAAACAGAGCAATATGACCTCCAAAATTGGCTTATAGTCTATCCTTGGCTCATGATCAATGTCTGTCTAAGGGTGTTAAATGTATTAAAAGTATTGACATGGCAGAACTTACAGCATTTGGGTGTGAAGTATCTGTGTTTTTCCTGGGGTTTCTAGCATGAAGATACTCAGTATAAGGCAAACACTAGCCATGTTACATAGAGCAGTATTACAGGTTCCTACATCCACGAGGGACAACGTCTTGCCTAAGGTCACAGCTCCAGCTAGCTGAATCACAGAGCTTATACCTGAAATGAATTTCAGAGTAATGCATCATACTATACAAGTCACCCGACATAGGGAAGTCCTTTCTCAACATGCTCTGACTAGAGGCAACCACTTTAACCTGAAACCTTCAGTTGAAACCCAACTGTTCAATTATTTCTGAAGATCATATTATAACTTACATGATACTGCAGACACGGCATACATGATGGGGTAAAACAGGTCAATAGAATCAATGTTGGTAACCATGTTGGTGCTTTTGAATGCATTGTCGGTCAGGCATTCAAAACTAGTAACAGCAACTTGATATACGACCTTTCCTGGGGACAGTAGTGCTTTCAAGTCTTCTGCATTATAACCACAGTTCTGCCTTGGAAAAATAGGAAGAAAGAGCAAATTCAGAATGATTATCACATGCATACACACACACCCACTTATCTCGAGAAAACGGATTTTGTAATATTTGGGATTACTTAGAAAAAGGTTTGGCTAATGAAGTGTATCAACCCTATGATACATGGTTGTAACCCTGGAGAGTAGCTCGCAAGAGCTACGTTCTCGCATCATGATGTCTAATAGGTATGATTATAAAGCATTAGCGGACCTTAAAGGATGAAATTCATCACAGCATACATACCTGAAGTATTCCTGCAACTCCTGCTGACTAGTGTTTTTTTGAAGTTTGATTTCTCCTTTTGGATGACAGTAGTGGATCTTGTGATCCATGCCCACAAACCGGTGTAGGCAGATAACCTGTAAGGAACCATTTTTTTAGAACAGTAGTTTACCTTTTTAAGGCTGCTAATACAAGAGTGCATCATGCCCATTGTTCGGCATGATGCACCAATGAAGTGCTCGTGAGTCTGCTCGCCAGTACTTCATCGAAGCATCATGCCACCACTTTGGGCTTGTATCAATGCTGTAAGGTCCTCATGATACATGGATGTAGCCATGTCAAGTTACTTGTTAGGGCTGTATGCATGTATTATGAAAACCAATAGGCATGACGCATTAATGTATTAACGGCATTCAAGGGTTAACTAATTAACTCTTCATTGCCCACTGCTGTAGGAGTGCATCATGCCAATTTGGTTGGCATGATGCACCAATGAAGTTTTGGGTTTCTGCTTAAAAGTTTCTGCATTTTCTCACTCACCAAATCTATGCTCAAACAGGAGGGCATTTCTCAACATGGTACGACTGCCAAATCCTAAACGGTAGTGGGATCCAGCTCTCTAATGCCATAACAGCTCAATTGGCTACTAATGATTGCCCTGGTGCAAGTGCCCTATGAAACCCCATGTAATTACTACATTAAGTAGTGGCTATACAGAGCCGTTATTGGGCATTGCCTATGTTTACACACTCTAATTTTGAAGGTTCCAAATTGTGGTTGTCATTTCAACCCTGAAGGCTGCTAATATCTTAATGCATCATGCCCATTGGTCGTCATGATGCATGAATACAGCCGTCACCAGGGCTACATGAATCATGCCGACCCTACAGGGTTGATACAGCCTGTAGAGGTCGGCATGATATATCAATAAAGTACTGCCGAGCAGTCTCGCCAGCAATTCAAAGTGCTGACAAGACTGCTCGCCAGCACTTCATTGGTGCAAATTTAAGACCGATAGTCATGGTGCTCTCCTGCAACAGTAGACTTTAAAGGCTTGAGAAATCCCCTCCTGGCCCCATGGTAGCTGCAAGGGCTTTGGAAAGTTATTGCATTACAACCTACTTGGTATTTGATATACTTCATTGGATCATCTGTGATAGATGGGGTTTCTGCTCCGCAGTTCTCAGGAGGGACGATTTTGAAGATACTTAAAACTAAGCTGTCATCCAGAGGAATGCCTTGCTCCAAGAGGCATTGCCCAAACTTAGGCCATGATACTATTCCTGTGAAGGCTGCCATAGAGTCAGCATAGCATGTCATCACACGCAGCATTTTCGTTTCATCCTCAAAAGTGTTGTCGAAGCCTATCATCAGACATGGTGCAGTCAACTGTTTGCTTTCCATTCCCAATGTTCTTTCTGGAAAAAGCAATATTTATGATATAGTATCCATGATGGTGTTTATTTCAATGAAGATTCACAGGGAACACTATGAATAATGCCCTCTGACTTGGTAGGGAGAAAAATGTAATTGTAATTAGCGAACTTAACTTAGCGTTTGCCTGCTAAAGGACACTGATTTGACTAAGAACAAACAATTTAATTCATATCCTAAGTCATGTTTGATATTTACCTCTCAGAAACTCATAGAAGCTGGACAGGCTGGAGTTTTCATGGCTATGTTTAGTACTCCATCCATTGGTGTATGTATCTGCTAGGAAGACATGAGGAATTTTATTTCATTTTGGAAGCAGTGGAATATTGATGCTCCATAGGGTTAACCTAGGAGTTCCGTATCTCACGCCCCCATGAAAAAAAAACCGTATCTCAGGGCCAGTAATAGCATGCCTAATGATAACAAAACATGTAAAAAGACATCTCTTTATGACATTTAAAAATTGTTACCATGTCTCACTAAGATAACATGAAATAGATACAAAGGTTCACTCAGTTTGAGTCTGACTGATGGTTATCTCACTCGGCTCTGCCCCGTTAGATAACCCTCGGTTAAACCCAATCCTTGTGAACCTTTGTCTAGTAAAATACTTCATATAAGCTGCACCATGAGTTCCGGATGGACCTATAAGCCACACCAGGAGTCGAGAATGGTCTATAAGCCATGGCTTTGTAACGCAGGTTTTTACGGTACATTCTTACCGAAAGTTGTCATGGGACTGGTCGCTTCGATGGAGGGGCAATCATCACACCTTTGCTGCAACAGTAATGGTATGCTGTTTTCACCAAAATAAGGATCAGCATTAGGTTTTCCTGCAAGGTGTTTCTAAACATTGGTATTGAGTTCTGTCAGAGGTGCTATTCTCAAAACGAACTCGCCTTAGGGAATTGGTTCTCTGTTGTGTTGCAAAAAAGGTAATTGGTGAGAGAAATATTAGTGGTTCAGAAGTGGTCCCGAAACAGTGTTTACTTCCCAGTTGAAAATCCTTTCCTGAGTAGATCCTTCCTCCAATTCCCTGGCCTAAGTAATATATGATTTGAACCCTGAAGCGTTTATAGGTCTGACTAATCAAGAAATCACTTCCCCCACTACAGTAGAAGGTGGAAAGTTGCTAGTCAGGAGGGTATCTCAAAAAGATTGTGAAACCAGTTCTCACCGGACCTATTTGATCCTGCAGTTCTCCTACATTTCTCACCCTAAGAACGTCCCTATTGACCTCTGCTACAAGTGAACTGCACGGAAATAGGTTGAGTTGCAAAATAAGAGACTGGACCCTCCTATACCACTCCTATCACTGACTCCCTTTTTACAATACAAGAGGGAATCCACTCCAGAAGGTCAGTGAGTTCAATTTTGAAATTAGCACCTCCGACAGGATCAATTCCATATCTTTTTGAGATACCCTCCTGGGTTGAGAAGAGTGGGGAACTGGAAGGTGAGTAAGCTACAGTGAGAACTCAATTCCCAATCTTTTTGAAACACATTCCAGTGACTTTTGTGATACAATATTTATAAGCACTCGACCAGTTTAACCTTTCATTGTATGTACTCATAGTTTTTCATTATCCCTCATATGGCTCACTAACTATAATATATATATCCACCAAGCCACACCAGTGTGTTGAACCATCTAGATAATAACTGGATTGTATATGAAATGTTTTTGTTGGGGCTCACAGTTAATCATGTGTTACTCTAGTAGAAAGTAATCATTTGTTTGAAATAGTTACCCGACATATCTATATATAAAGCCCTACCTCCAAATGTCAACCCACTTGACATAAGATGGTTTTTATTAACGTTACGAAACATTTTTATAAGGTTCCTAATTTTGTCAAACGTTTTTTTCAATCTGAAAGAGTCAAATTATGTACCCAAAAACCTTTTTTAACGTTCTACAAAGGTTTTAGCTTAAGTTTAAAAACGTTATTTATCATAAAAACATAATGTAACTTAAAAACGTTTTAACTAACATTGAAAACCGCATGTTTAAAAACATTTTACATTCAAACAAACAAAACATTTTATCAGCATAAGACATTTCATAATGTCTTATGCTGATAAGACATTATATCATAAGATGCATAAGATGTTTCTCACAAACATGCTTATACCCGAACCTAATAAAAACGTTTGCGAACGTTAAAAATACGTATTTCACTATATTAAGGTTTATCAAATGATCCCCCAATCATCTGAGGGAAAAGAGGAAAGAAACCGAGAGCAACTCTCGATGTACCGTTTGTGCAGCATAACTACCCATAGACTTAGCCTCGTGGACAAATCCCCAGCCCATAACAAGATCCCTGAAAAAAAAATCAGGAAAAAAAGGGCGCTTGCTATTTTAATACAGTATATGAAGTAATGGATTGAACATACCCGTGTGGTTGTAGAAATTACAGGTTTGTCATCTGTTCCGACAACTTGGGGGCAGTTTAAGCTGACAGTCATCATGATGATGGCTAAATGGAAGCCTAAACCCATGCTGGCAACAAAAAAACTGCAATTAAAGTATTCTTTAAGTTATGAGAAAAAGAAATGATACCTTCATTCCATAATCAGGTTCAAATTGCTAGGTTGTATACCACCATATGCTCTACGTCCTTAACTATTTAAGGGACACTAATAGGGCCCTAGACAGGGGGGTCACTTGTGGATTTTAAGAAATGGCTCTTGTCCCCTTCTTGATTTTAAATGCGGTGGCCTTGTCCCCTTGTCGATTTTACGAAGTGGTATTGTCCCCTTGTAGATTTTAAGAAGTGGTCTTGCCCCTTGTCACCCAGCTCTACACTGCAAAAATGGTGTTTAGATTTTAAACATGTTTAGGTCTAAACACGTTTAAAACCTAAACATATATGTCAGTTAGGTGTCTCATCGACTACACATTTAGAAAATGAACACTTTTATTCTAACTACATTAACATTTATGCTAAACATGTTTAGATGTTAAGAGTTGAGACAGTTGAATAATAGGTGTTTAGATTTAAACATCAATATGTTTAAATACTTGGATGTTGAATCCACACCAGGTAGCAGCACTACCTTTGACTGGACTATCTGCACACAGTTACAATCAATTGTTGTGACAAATGTCCCCAAATCCCATGTTTATAATGGTTTCATTTCATAGAATGTCATGTGAATAGAAAGGGCAATAGAAAATTGACTAGATTCACCTCATGCCACCATCATTACCATAAAATAATCAATAAACTCCATGACTGACACCTATTTGATGTTATTCTGGAATAGATAAGGCAATGTCCTTCCTGGCAAGCTGTTGTACTTTCTCAAGTCTCTTATTCTGATGCAGTGTGTAATATATGTACACATATAGGTGTGGCTGACATCTTTGGAGACTTTGACAAGTAAATACCTGCTGATGCCCCCCCCCCAAGTAAATGAGAAAAAAAAATATATCTCTGTTTTTTAATGCATACATGTCTGCAAACCTTAACTCTCCATCAAATCATTTAAACACCTAAACACAAAAGTTCATATATCTAAACACAAAAGTTTTAACCTAAACACCTACATTTCTAAACACTTGAGCTAAGCACATTGTTTGGCTAAACATGTTTAGGAAATTAATGTGATTACAAAAACGTTGCAAGAATATGTTTAGAATTGTGTTTAGGATCTAAACACCATTTTTGCAGTGTATGTCCCTTGTCGATTTTAATAAATGGACTTGTCCCCTTGTTGATTTTACCTGTCTGATGCCCTACTAATGCATTAATGCATCATGGTCTTTGGTCGTCATGATGCACGGATGCAGCTACAATCACGCTTCCAGGTCGCCATCATGGGTGGGCATTGGAGGGTGGTGATGATGCTCCCTCCAATGAAGTGCTGGTGAGCAGTCTTGCCAGCACCTCATTGGGGCATCATGACGACCACGATGCTCTCTTCTCACCAGCCTCATATAAGCTGCCCACGTAAATAAGCCATACCTAATACACACACACACACACACACACACACACACACACACACACCAACACACACACCAACACACACACACACACACACACACACATACAAAGTTTATTTCAAGCTGGATGTTGAAAGATCTCAGTTTGAAAGCTTTCCCAGTTAAAAGTATTTGGATGAATGAAATGCTCAAAACGACTTTTTCTTAAGTCTAGACAGTGGCGGATTTAGACTGGGGGCGCGGGGGTGCACACACCCCCCTTTTCCCCAGTACTTAAGATTTTAATTAGATATTTGGACCCCAAAATTTGCTCAAAAGTAGGGGGTGCGCCCCCTCCTTTTCCAGATCTTGGATCCGCCACTGCTAGAAATGGCTTGTAAATGTTGCTGGACCACTGAAAAGTGACATTAGGTAAGTTAACCCTTAAAATGCAGGAGTACATCATGCTGGTTGGTCGTCATGATGCACCAATGAAGTGCTGGCGAGTCTGCTTGCCAGCACTTCATTGGTGCATCATGCCGGTCCTCTGGTAGTCTGGGGTTGTTTTAATCCCGTGGGGCCAGCATAATGGATGAATGCAGCCTTGGCGAGTAACTCACCAGGGCTGCATTCACACATTATGACGACAAAAGTTCATGATCCATTAATGCATCAGCAGCTTTTAAAGTTGAATGAAGAAAAATACTTACATGTGGGCTGTTCTGTCCGATTCAAAAGTAGAAAGTAAAACGTGAAGAGAAACGTTTTGCAGGTGAGGAGGTCACGCAAAGTGTAACAGTCCAGTCACAAAATGCTCCCGTTTTAAGGGATTGGCCATTCCGTGGTTATGAAATAACACCAGGAGGGTATTTCATGGGGGCCTACGAAAAGAAAAACCAGGAATCTGGAGGTAAGGCCCATGAGGATTGTATTTGGTTTATGGTATGGTTTGATGTATATTGTACAGGGGTAGACACTAACGCTGGCCCGGGAGCCAATGGCCCGTAGCTTTGGCTGTGGGCCTGTAGCTTTCTCAAGAATTGTCTTCCTATGAGCCCGGGGTGGCCAGCAGGGTTTAACAGAGATCTCTATCAAAGTTGACTTATCTGAATATAGGCATGTCATATATCATTTGAAAGATAAGATCGTGATAATCTGGCCATTCTGACTTATTTCTGGTGTGGATTGATGAGGTTGATACCTATAATTTCTCTTAAAAAATACATTGTAGTTGCTCTGGGCCAGTATTTATAGCTCTGGGCCCATAGAAATCTAAAGCTATGGGCCCGGGTGGCCAGTGGCTGAAAAGGTTAGCGTCTACCCCTGATACTAAAGTAGTACCGGCTTATATGTGAGGATGCTGTAGTGGGCCGTTTAAGCACCAAAGCGCTTACTTATTTCAATACCTCTCTACCTCCGGCTCTCATATGAGACAGGTGCTTATTTGAATACTGTTTTCAGTGTTTCAGATTGATATTCAAAATGCTGTTAACCCGAAACTTTTTCAAAACCGGTGCTTATTTGAGACCCGCATAAATGGGCCTTTACGGTAACCGCTCACTGAACCTTACAGAATTCACCATGGTGTCCCTTACAGGCAGGTATTCTCATGTTGGAGCGTAACTCACTTGCTGAATCAAGCAATGTCCAGTTTCAATCTCAGAACCAACTCTTTCCTGGCATGCCCAGCAAAACTCTTGAAGCAGGTACCTGCATGAGTCTCGCAAGAACAGTGACAGATGGGCACATAGAGTCAGTGCTTTGTGTGAGGTACTACAGTTGCAGGTTTTTCAGAAATAGTCCCCCGAATATTAGCCACACCCAATGTCATTGACCAATTAAGTGTCCTCATTTAATTTCATCAAATTATGATGATTCAACATAGTTTTGATTACACATAACATCAAGTCAGAACTAATAGTGTTACGCGATCCTGAGTACTGATTTAGTAATAATTGATCTAATTAAAACGTACGAAGTGAATGTGACTGTAACTCAACACATACCTATGGTGCTTTCACTTTTTGTTTGTTTTACTTTTTACCAAATCTAACACCTAAATCAACAAAATGATGATGTGCCCTACACTGTTAAAAATTTTCCATAGAAAAAACGAAGAATCATTGGCAACAGTGGATGCCAATCTTTCAGCGTTTTTTTAACGGTCTGAATATCTGAAATCTATGAAAATACAATGTAGACATGCATTTTGATAACATGGTGCATAAACCAAAGTGTATACTTTTTGAATTTTGCAACAATTTGATCAGTTTAGGGTCTAGGACATTGAAGAAAGTCTCAAAGTGAGCCCCGAGGCCACCTAGTGGGAAGATATGAACCTTCCAAAAAGACAAAGATTCACCGTTTACGAAATAACGGTACTTTTCTGTAGTGTTTTACACAGATTCACAGTAAAATCACTTAATCTAAGGGTGTTTCATTGTAATAGAAATCACGGTGAAACCCCGTAAAATTTAACAATGATTCTCTGTAAAATCAAATTCTAATTCTAAAAGCAAAAGAAATTGATGACAACGTTCTTAGCATTTTATATCAACATTTAATATGCCACTAATAGTAACTAACAAATTTTCTTCAGAGTTCGCAAAAATTCCTGTTCGGCTAGGGTAGGTCGGGTAATTGGAAAAACAACTTATTTGTTTGCCCTATCAAAAGTGAAAGTTTAATTGATGGCAATCTTCTATAACAGGGCGTTGTCAAATTTGTCGTAAAAACTTGATACCATAATTTACTCTGAAACATTTACACTCATTGATTCGGAAACTCAATTAAACTCAATTCCAATATTTGATAATGGATTTTATTGCATCAGATGACTTCAAAATTTGCATGACAAAGTAAATTGTGATAAAAGCAAGGAGTTACTTGATTTACATAAATGTATCTACCTCGTTATACAGTCCTTCAGTAACAAATATCAGACATTCTCAGTTTTGATAATGAGATATCTTTATCATATAGATCTAACATTAAGGCCTAGATTTCATTTCCATGTACCAGGAATATCAACAAGATTTTCAACATTAGAAAACTACCAGCTTTTACCCCATGTTAATAACATTTGAAATATAAAATATGTTACTATGCTGACGCGGCTTGCAACTCTAAAAAAAATTAAGAATGCCTTCAGCTTTAATTTAAGCCTTTATTTATAAACGCCATCAAATTAGAACCTGATCGACGCCAGTTTTATGATCGATAATCTTTCTGATATTGACCCCAGCACACACTATTGGTGTAGAATTACATACAACCACTGATCATCACCCAGTACCCAGCAAATTGTCGTGATTCCTCGTCAACCTGTGTGAAGTGGCTCACACATGTTGCTAGATGGAACACGACGTCGCTATAGCACAAGATCACCAGGAATAGCAATGGTGGTGATCACATGGCCTCACCTCAGATGTCGAGGATGGTGATCACTCAGACTCACCAGGGATGGCGACGCAGGTGATCACTCACCTCACTAGATGAAACACGCACCTCGTCATAGTGCATGTTCACCAGGGATGGCGAGGATTGTGATCACTCATCCTCATCAGGGATGGCAACATGAGTGATCACTCATCCTCACCAGGGATGACGACATGAGTGATCACTCACTTCGCTAGATGAGATGCACACCACGTCATAATGCATGTTCACCACGGATGGCAAGGATCGTGATCACTCACACTCACGGGGGATGGTCACTCAGGTGATCACTCACCTCGCTAGATGAAACGCGTACCTCGTGATAGCACAGGTTCACCACAGATGGTGAGGATCCACCAGGGATGGCGAGAGTGGTAATCACTCAGACTCACCAGTGATGGCGATGCTGGTGATCACTCATCTTGTTAGATGAAAAGCTCATGATCATCGACATTGGTAATCATGTAGCCTCACATCTGCCAGATCAATGTATGTTTTGCCAGAGAAGGTACTGCCATATGTATCTTCCCTCTAACCACAGACAAGGTGTTCATGTAGTTATTTCGCAATGTATTTTTCCTGTAACCAGAGAAAAGGTGTTTATGGATAGTTGCTTTCATTTTAGAGATACCTCTATCTAAATTCAATTGATATTTTCTCTATATAATCTTGTTTGATTCAACTCTGAAGTATTACATGGAAATCAGTGTGAAACAAAGCACATTTGATACGTATGGGACTTATACTTCATGCCCACACTTCCTAGATTGGCTACATGTTGAACAGTGGTGCTGTCTCAACAACTTTGGCAATGGTGGTTATAAGTTGCCATTCTGAGTGAGAGTGAGTGACAGATGATGCAATCCTCAGCGAGCATTGACTTGGAGTGACACAAATTCACGAATTGAGTGACACCAATGTTGGCAATGGTAGTGATAAGTCGCCATTTTGTGTGAGAGTTGATGACAGTGGTACACACTCACACAGGGAGTGACACCCATGTCAGCGACGGTGGTGATAAGTCGCCATTTTGTGAGAAGATTAACTAGGAGTGACACAAACTCACGCAGTGAGTGAGAGCCATGTGGCAATGCAGGTAAAAAGTCGCCATTCTGAGTGAGAGTTGACAGACAGTGGCACATATTGACGGAGTGAGTGAGATCCATGTTGGCGATGGTGGTGATAAGCTGCCATTCTGAGTGAGAGTTGACCGGGAGTGGTACATAATCACACAGTGAGTCAGATCCATGTTGGCGATGCTTGTGATAAGCCGCCATTCTGAGTGAGAGTTAACAGGCAGTGGCACATACTCACGCAGTGAGTTAGATCCATGTTGGCGATGGTGGTGATAAGTCACCATGCTTTGTGAGGGATGACAAGGGGTGGCACATACTCACGCAGTTTGTGAGATCATGTTGGTGACTGTTGTGATAAATCGCCATGCCATGTGAGACTGACACAGTGGCGAAAGATGACGCAGTGAGTTATCACTCAAAAAGGAGTCACCATTGATGACCAATCATGGCGACAGATAACGACAATTTGCTGGGTAGCTTACTATCACCAGCGGAATGTTACATTACAATGACGTGTGTTTTGGCACCCTCTTCTACTGCAGAAAGATGATTATCCCACAGTTTAAAGTGAAATGGTACTCTATGTTCATGATGGCATATTTTGATAGCCTTGAAATAAAGATATTGTGACATAGTTATTGAAATAGTGCTAATTATAGAGAAGTGCAGCAGGCTCATCTGATGCATCTGATGACGTCTCGATGCTGTCTGTATTTTATTTCCGTGTATGATTTTTGAAAAATAGCACTGAATGACCCTACAGAAGTTTCTTGTGCAATATCATGACGGTTGGCACTTCATTATTCTTATTAAACCACAGTGTTTAAAACATTCTATGCATGAACAATGCAGCACCAGAAGTATGACGTCATCAGGTGCATCAAGATAGACCTGCCGCATAACTCTATGGTGATTACTACTTCAATAACTATGGCAGAATGTTTTTTGTTTTTTTTATTTTTTTTATTGAGTGAACAAGATAGCAGCTAGCCACAGGCTGACAGACACAATCCATGGCTTGCTGGGGTGCAGTTCAGTACTCTGCCTTTTGTGACCAGGAGGGTCTTGCCAAAAGATGACGAGGAAGAACCTGTTAAATTCTGTCGAGACAGCACTGATAGAAACGTGCATGGCCTAAGTTGTTTTCATAGTCTTGACAAATGATTTAACATGAGAATATATGGAAAAATCACTCTTTCAGTTGTAAGAAACGTGTATTGGCAAAACGAGTTTAGGAAAATTAATTTGGCAATACAAAAACGTGCACGTTTCAATTTTTGGTTCGGGGGGGGGGTGCGATGGGTTTGGGGGTGGGCAATTTTTTTCAACCCCTTTAATGAGGGTGGGCAAAATGATTTTACTTGTTTTCAGCCAAATAACCTGTGCGTTACTGTAGGTTAAAAGGCGTGTTCGCACATGATTCCCTGGCCCTCGGGGAGGTGAGGGAGAATTTGTCCCTTTAGAGTGGGGGTGGGCAAAACCCAGCACCCCCACCCCTGCTGTTAATTAATGATCACTCCCTGCCATTTGAGGCCAGGCATATACTGGAGGAAATAATTATAAGGTGCATGTATGTGCTTTATCACCCCCACAGAGAAGACCAATTCACATTGATCTAATTCAACAAAAGCATCTAGTTCATTGTGCGAGGTTTATAAATCATGTATTACTTTGTGTGTTTTAATCTATAGTTTATCAAAAACACAGGCCTTTGTGTAGGTCTCTGTCCCTGGCTGCTACAACAAGGAGGGTGGAGTGGTATGCAACACGGGCTTAAACTGTGAAAACCCACTTGTGGAGAGAATCTGTGTGATGTAATTCTCTGTTAAGGGAATGCTAATTTCTTCTTCAGTGACAAGGCTGGGTAATTAATTGCCTCCACACAAAGTGTGCATCACCTTTAAATCAATCTTTCAACATACCCTATGAGAGGGATTACCAGTTTAAACCCGTCCCTCTAGTGGGTGGGTGTACCCAGTTTAAGCCCGTGCCTCTAGTGGGTGGGTGTACCCAGTTTAAGTCCGTTGCTGTAGTGAGGAAGGGGGGTGTACAGTACTGCATCAGTTTAAGCCCTTGACTGTAGTGGGTGTGGCCTGTGGGAGCATGTGTATTACAAGTTTAAGCCCGTGCCTGTAGTGGGTGTGGGTGAGTGTGTAGTAGTGGAGCTTATTGATCTTTTATTGATCACCCTCCTTCTCCTACCTACACACATGCCTGACTCTGTCAGCCTCCCTCACCCCCTCACTAGCAGCACAGATTAGACACAAACACAGCTTTATACCTGAACACACAGCCTCAGCTTCTATTGTACAAACTCAGCTTGGTGAGGGCTCTTATGATGGAGATTCAGCTCAAATCCAGATCCTTTCAGAGAGTGCTGGCTCACACGATACAACTTTGATTCTCATGACAGTTACACTCACATGGCTCTTATTTTACAACCTTGGCTCATATAAGGCAGTTTTGGGTCATGTCGTAGGGCCTCGACTCTTATGAGAGGATTAAGCTCTCGTTATACAGCTTAGCTCTTCTTTTTTCAACCTTGGCTCTTATAATGGCATTGGCCCTCATCCTAGAGCCTTGACTCTCATCGCTCCAGATTGGCTTTTATGCTTCAACCATGGCTCTTACATGAGAGACTTGGCTAACATTCCACAGCCTTAGCTCTTCTCACAGAGCCTGAGCTCTCATCATACTACATTGGCTCTCATTAACAACTATAGCTCTTATGTTTGACACTGTCTCCTTAGATGACAAGAGCCTAAGCTCCCATCATACTGGCTTGGCTCTTATTTGAAAACTGAGGCTCTAATGTGCCTATACATGGGTAAAAAGTGACGCTCGTGACGCTGTGACACAGGGGTTTTAAAAAGTGACGCTTGTGACACAGGGGTTTTAAAAAGTGACGGATGGCAACACTAGCAAAAGTTCCCAGTACATTGGCATATATACGTAAAAAGTGATAGAGTGACGTGCAATCCCTCCTAAAAAGTGACGATGTGACGTCCTTAAAATTTTGAGCACCCATGTATAGGCACTCTAATAAGACAGTCTCATCTCATGTTTTAAAAAGATCCTTGACTCTTGGAACAAAAAGTCCTAGCTCCTATTAGATCTAGGCAAATTTAAATCATATTGTACAAACTTGGCTCTTATTCTAAAGCCTCAACTTTCCCCAATATGCAGACTTACATCATGTATTAAGGACTCAGCGCGACACACAAACACAGCTTATAATATTGACACAACAGTAGGTAAACCTACCCGGTCCCCACCCATGGACTGCTAACCTACTGTTTGGTTACGCAATGCACCTTATTTGTAGGGTTTCAGGTATTGGAAGCATTGGGTGTATTAAAACCAACACCACAGGACTCTACTAGTGAGGAGAGCTGAATGGAAAACCAGTGGGCGATAATACAAGGAATTTAAGGCTCTGGGGTTCCTTATCTTTCTATATCAGGAGCAGTATGGCATTATTGTTATCAGTGATTTGGAGGTCATCGGTTACACTGATATGGAGGCTGTAGGGTAGGAGGAGCTATCGGTGACAAACTGGAGATCTAACTACCTGTGAGCCATATCAATATCACTCATATCACCACCTCTACTCATTGACACAACCCTGCATTAAGCACTGCAGGATTCTTACAATTTGACACTCTATATTAGAATGCTGCCTTAATAACATTGGTTTTCCCCTGGAGGAGCTGTGCTGGAGGAGCATCTGCCTGCTGTGTACTATAGGCTTGAGTGTATGAGTGGTGTGCTATAGGTTCACATTGATTCACTGGATCCCTAAAAGGTGTGTGACTCTCTGTGTAGTATAGGCATGCTGAGGAGATAACAGACAGTGTATTCTAGTGTACAAAGGGAGCAGATTGAGTCAAAGTCATCTTTAGGTCATCATGTTGTCAAGGAAACCTTCAGAGAAGTGTGACAAAAAAGAACAGGAGCGGATCTGTAGACTACCAGCTTCTGACAGGGTAGGTGTCAATAATATGAGGGCCCTAAAGTTCCCCATGTCACATGTTTGTTTTTTATAACTGCTCATGTTACATGTCACTTAAATCCCCATTTTACCTTGTCATCTATAAGAACGTGTCTTGCCCCATGCAAAATTTACCATCATGTCACCAGTTTTTGTTGGTTTTGATGTTGTTGTTTGCTTCTTTTTTTCTTTCTTTTTTTTTTTTGGCTCATGTCACATGTTGATTTCAAGAAATGGCCATGTCAGTGTGCCGAATTTAGTGGTCCTTACCCATGATATGTATATAGACTGAGGAGTATCATGGATGCCCACTGATACAATCTGAAAAAGCCTTTATACATCATGGTGACCAATGGCCATAATCCATTATTTGTCATTATTGCAGCTCTGGCGATTAAATCACTACTGTTGTGGACCTGGATGAAGAGTTCGGTGTCGTGCTGGTAGGGGGGGGCGGGGTTAGGGGATCCCCCTGTTCCAATAAAGGTTCTAAGAAATGGTTCATGCCCCATGTCATCCTGTTACCTACAGGGTATAGAGGCATACTACACTGCAAAAAAGGTGTTTAAAGATATACACCAAATTTTCTCAACACCCGCATTTAAACACATAAACACTTGAAGTGTTTAGGTGTTTAGCTTTTGCACACTTGTACTTAAACATCTAAACACTGAAGTGTTTAGCTTTTAAACACTTGGTTAAACACTTTGTATCCATGCATCATGTCTATCTTTGTGTTTGACAACAGCTTGTAGGGATGGTATGATGCACCAACCTGGTGCTGGTGAGTTACTCGCCAGCTGATATTGCTTTAAGACAGCGTGCGCCCCTTAACGGGATGATACCATAACTCTGTACTGCATTATCAGTTACAATTTGATCCAGTTATGTGTATGAGTAGTATATACATGCAAACTGAGCGCAATGGATTAGCTACTAACTAGGTCATGACCTACTGGTAGACCGGAAGTGACCTAGTTTCAACCAATCAGAGGGCTGGATTTGACAGGAAGTGACGTCATAAGGTCATGACCTAGTTTTTTCGACCAATCAGAGAGCTGGATTCCATTTGACCTAGTGACCTGACCTAGTTACATAAATTAAAAGAATTGCGCAATACCTAGAGCTGACCTACTTGCAAACCGGAAGTGACCTACTAACCTACTTGCAAAAACGTATGACCTACGTATGAGGGTGCATTGCGCAATGCTTGTAAGAATTTACACAATGTTCTGATGCAATACTTTTATGGATTTACGCAATACTTATGACTCATGCATTAAAATAAAACACAACTCATTTATTTCACATAACAGATTATATTTTTTTTATTAGACACAATATTTACAGATGAAGACAGATTTTCCATTTCCGGGGCGTGCACATATACTACAAAAACATTTGTTGTGTGTGAATTTACTTGCTTGATACCAGCTTTGGCCAGTAAGACTTGTTTTCCATGTGTTGTGGAAACAATAACTGTTAAGTTTGGCTATGTTAGATATAGCATGCTCGAACAAAGCCTGGGCCAGGAAGTAAGTTTGACTGTTTTTGGGTCCAGGTAAAAGACCAGATAAAAAACCATCCTTAAAGTTTACCTCAAAGGAGAAATGATTTTTCACTCCAGGTATACTTAAGGCATGAAGTTCCAGAGAGACCTGCAGACATGTGAAACAAATAGTTTTAGCAATAGCAGATACTTCCAGTTTACAATTACACTGACAAAACACTCCTACTATGGGATTACATTCTAACTCTTGGAGAGTAAGAGCAAACTTTCTTACACTTCCTAAAGTGTACCTTGTGTAGTGTCTTGGGCAGCCAGGTTCAGTGTGCAATTGATATACTCCTATACACCAATCATGCATTATCAAGTTAACTTTTTTCACTCGACAATAGTACATGCAGTTTCTGTAGGCGTCCCAAAAAGCTGAAGAGAAATATTTGTACATTTTAACACTAGTTATACAGTGGTCAACAGTGTCTGGTTCAGCTCCTCTAAAATAACCAATGTTTTCTGCAGGTATTATTTCCCAAAAGAAATTCTCTGAACATCCACATGCTACAGAACTTATATCATTGTCAGGTGTTATAGAAGAAGCTTGATTATATGAAGCAACACTTTGTAAAACTGGACGCATGTAATAGTCATAAGGTGGAGTTTCTGTGGTTTGCTCCACAAGCATAGCTTCTAAACTTTCCATGTTAAAATGGTTGCTTAAATCTAACCAGATACTAATAGTCTGGTGAACGTGACGCTATGAGTTAAGAAATCTGGTACCACTTTTTTTTCTGTTCCAACTTAATTTCTTCAGCGCCGGATTTTTTATTTTTTGTCGTGAACATGTACAGCGTTCACTTTTGTGAAAAGTTTTTTTTATTTTTGGGTGATACAGTTCACTTTTCTTACTTTTTTATTAGTTTTTTTTCATGATACAGTACACATTTTTTTATTTGAAAAATGTTCATTTGAACAAAAAATATTTTCCAGTTTAACACTGTTTTCTATGGAAAAAAATGTTCATTTGAACAAATGTTCGTTTGAACAATTGTTCAAATGAACATTTTCCAGTTTAACACTGTTTTCTATGGGAAAAAATGTTCATTTGAACAAATGTTTGTTTGAACAATTGTTCAAATGAACATTTTCCATTTTAACACTGTTTTCTATGGGGAAAAATGTTCATTTGAACAAATGTTCGTTTGAACAATTGTTCAAATGAACATTTTCCATTTTAACACTGTTTTCTATGGGGAAAAATGTTCATTTGAACAAATGTTCGTTTGAACAATTGTTCAAATGAACATTTTCCATTTTAACACTGTTTTCTATGGGGAAAAATGTTCATTTGAACAAATGTTCGTTTGAACAATTTTTCAAATGAACATTTTCCATTTTAACACTGTTTTCTATGAAGGAAATTTGTTCATTTGAACAATTTGTTTAAAACTTTTTTTTTCTTTCAACAAAATGTACAACTGGAAGTGAAACTAGAAAAAGAAACCATTTTTTTATATAGAAAGGGGTAGGGTGCTTACACCGTCTTCACATACTTGTCTCTTTATGTACTGATAGGTTAGACCTTGTTTCCTTTGAGAGTAAGTCGTAACGCTGTGGTTTACTACTTTAAATCCTTTGTTGACTACCGTGACAACATTTTCACTGTCCAGTACTTCTTTGTACTTGTCAGTGGTCAGGGGGTTTTGTTTTTGAATTACACCTTTGCAACTCATTTTAACGGGCACATTTACTCCTGTGCCTATGTAACATTTGGAGTTCAAGGCAGTCATTTCGTCACCTTCCCACTCCACTTTGAATAGCCCGGGGGTTCTCTTGTCAAACGCCAGACGGCTCTTACAACATGGTTGAGGCAGCCACAGCTCACCCAATACTTTGGTCTGAACATAGGTCTCTCTGTGGTGACTGTTGTCACATGATTCAGAGGGCAACCATTTGTGACGTTCTCTGAAGAAAGCTTCACGTTTTTCAGGAATAATTACGTCTTCTATTTTCTCTGCACTTAAAGCAAAGTAAAAACTGTCAGTGTCCATTTCACACATTTCAAAATCTTTCTCGTCTATGTATTCAAGGAGAAAGTCGTAATAGAAAGCCAACATTTTAAGTTTGGCATATTGGTATACCATGAACCCTATTTGAACTGGGAGATCGTAGGTGATGGAGGTGGGCAAACAGGACAGTTCTACCGTGTTGTCACTTATGTCTTGCACATCTTGCACTGACCAGTGCATGGCCAAACGTCTTGCCTTAGAGGGGTGAAGATACTTTGTTTGAACAAAGTTTTGTTTGTTGCATATGGTTTTTCCGTATGAACCATTTCCCAAAAGTTTGTACAGATCTGACAAAATCTTACAGTCTATATTTTCGTCGCCCTTTCTCCTAGCTTTGGTTACTTCGTCCATGAAGGGTAAAAAAGTCTGTTCTGGAGTGTATTCTACGAGAAGGTGTACTGTCGTAACTACCAAACCTTTTTCCAGGTACCACTTCAAGAGAGGAGTTCCCAACAAAATTCCCTCTGCGTGGTAGCTGCCTATAAGTTGGCGTTGCGGTTGTTTTAGCTTACCTGCTGCTTCCAGGTAACGTTTCATATGTTCACCTACGTCTTTTTTTCCTACTAAACAGTTTTTGAAAATAGGTGTCATTTCACTGAATTTTTCTTTCAAGTGTTCAGGTGTTTCTATGTCTACCTGGATAAGTCCAAAAGTTGTTCCTTTAGAAATCCCTCTCAGTATTTCATCCTGACTTTTTCTGCCTTGGCACAACGGTCTTTTAATTTCCCATTCACTTTTTGTTTCTCTGCACAAGTTTTCAGTTTTTTCTTTCAACCACATACACTCATACTTTTCCTCTACTTGGTAACCTAACGATTGAAGATATAGGGTAGTCAAAATGGTATTTTGGTTTTTTTCTTCTAACCATGCCTTTCCATTGGGGTCTCTCAAAACTGATTTAGTAAGGTGACATATGTGACCATGCCAGTAGCACCCGTGAAACTGGTATACTTTTTTTGAAGCTGGATCATATCCGTCCACTTTTATTTTCCTTGAACCCAATACTACTTCCCCGTAGTTGTATTGGTGTAATATCTTGACTTTGTCTGTCACAGTTTTGTATCGCAACCATTCTGTGGCTGAGTAGCTAATCTGTTGACTGCAAACAGCTTGAAAATCGTTTTCTTTCCTGCGCACCACATAATAACCTGTGCAGTGCTCTTCACCCATGCACTTGAGGTACAAGCTGTTAGCATCTACCCCTACTATGTGTCTGCATACTTTGCTTTGTGACCCGTATTTTTTTTGTCTTATTCTTGTTTCTCCACTTTTGTGATGTCTGTGAAAAATAATAGAGGGACCCCCTACTAAGTTGCGTCTGAGCAAGGAGTGAACATCCTTTTCTTTCTCACCAAAAAGAATGTAAGGAGTGGCATTAGGTGCAGTGTTGTTGAAAAGAAACTTCAAGGTTAAACCTGGCAAAGTTAAACCGTCTTTGAACATGTCTACCCCACGATCTATAAAAAATTTTGTGTGCTCGTTTATGGCTAAAACAAAGGGTTTAACATCCAGGTTGTTGTAATATATCAAGTAGTCCTTCATAGTTTTCATTTTGTTTTCTTTCCAGACCTTCTTACATTCAAGATAATCTTCTTTGCTTATTCCACCACCCGACAAAGAACTGTAGAAGCAGTGGCGTGGAGGAAGAGCTTTGTTGTTCAGTTTTCTTATGTTGTCCATCCACTCGTAGGGAAAAAAACCTTTTTCAGCTTTCCCTTTTAGAAAGGCTTTCAGGTAGTTTGCGTAGGAATAACCTGGTGCCAAATAGTTAAACATGTCAAGGAAAAGAAGATGGTCTGTGTACACTGCTATGTACTTGTTGCATTTTTTTATGGTTTTCATTTCTGTTATGTCTGTGTCTATAAAAAAAGAATGAAATTCCTTTTTTATCAAATTAATGTCATACTTTCCAGAGTTGAAACCTAGAACAGGGACTCTTTCTATGTAGGTAAGAAGTTTTTCCTTCACTTCAAGAACATGGGAGATTTTTTTTTTGGGGATTTTTTTTGTTCTTTGCTGGAAAAACTTTGCTAGCTTTATGTTCTAGTTCCTTTTGTTTTTCTTCTAGAGAGTCTAGTTCGTCTAAAACATCTCTAAAATTCTCTTTCACCTGTTCTCCTATCAACTGCCCCAAGTTGTTTATGTGTTCCAACACATTTTTAACCAAAGGATCGTCGTCCCTGTTGGAATTTCTGACGAAACACACTGGTTCTGTATGCCCAGGAAAATCAGAAGCTACACTGGCAGAAAGGGGTATGTGAGTTTTTTCTATCACAGTGTTAGCATTTTCTGGGGACGAATTTTCAGGTTGGACGAAATAGCTTTCAAAGTCAAAAACAATTTTATAGGGGTATATTTTTTTCTCAGGTGAACAAACTATTCCCAGTTCCTCTAAAACTTGAAAAACTGTTTTGGATGGATTGTATGCTCCACCTTTGTACCTGAAGCTGACTTTGGTGCAATCTTTTTTCACCCCATTGTGTTGTTTCAAAAGGAAGCTACGAGTGAAAACTTTATGACACTTTTCACAGGGGTACATTTTACCATACAGTCCCATGTTAGTTATTAAACTTACATGGTTTCTGTGTAAGTTCAAGTTCATGATTTTCTTGGATGAACACATGTTTGACCTTATAATTTTAGGTCGACCCTTTCTTTTACCAAAAGAGGGAAGGTAAAAGATTCTTATGTTAACTTCAAACATTTTTTCTAACCTGTCTAAATCTCTTATGTTAACGCCCTCAAAAGTCTCCTTGTTCACCCCTGGATAGGCTTCAAGGAAAAGCTCTTGAGTTTTTTCTAAAGATTCATACAGGAAGAAAGACAGACATCTAAAGAAACACAAGTTGTCCTTGTAAGCCCTTTTGGTTTTAGGGTCTCTGTGAAAGTGTTGCATTCCTCTTTGTCTTAAACCTGGTGGAACAGTTTTCATTTTACCTAAAAGATATTCTCCTCCCGTAGCCCTTATCAGTGTGATGTTGGCGTTCACGTTGCCTATTACACTCCATTTAGTAGAGGGTCTTTGAGTGTCTTCTTTAATGTTGTTTTCTATTAAATCTAAACACTCTGCAAAGTCTTTGTCGTCCCTTATAAAAATGTAAGGGTCTCTATGACTTTCACTGTCATAGAACAAAGACGAGTTGTTGGCAGAAGCATGAAAGTACATGACTTTCTCTTCTTCTTCTTCCTCCTTAGAGGAAGACAACAACCTTCCAAAAGAGACAGCCACTTTGTAAGCCATAACTTGATTTCTATGAATAGAGGTAAGCGCCTCTATTACCTGTTTGGCTCCCAAGTCTTTGTTGAAACTTGTCATTCTGACGTTGAAAATGGACTGAAGCTTACCAAGCACAGCCAAACCTGAAGCTATGGACTTGAAGTTGTCACGGTAACTGCTTTTATGCAAAGAATTTTTTTCTATTTCTTTTGGAAGTTCTAAGCTGTCGGAAAAAGTTTCTCTTCTACAAGAATCTGAGTTACATAAAGTTTTTCCACTGTTTTCTACAGTTACCAAACGTGGAGGTCTAGGGGTGTTACACATTGGACAGTTGACGGTGTAAAGTTGTTTTACCTTTTTGGGCGGCATTTTTTTTTTAAGGTTTCTTTTTCTTGTTTCACTTTATGTTCTATATACAAACTTATAACTAAAAACCTAACCTAAGTATACATGGAGTACATATGGAACTTAAACCTACGCTGGGCTATGTTGACTAATAACGGAGTACATCTAAATCTAACTACAAATTAGCTGATATACATCATAATGTAAAAGCACTTAACAAGGAGCTGTTGACCAGACACTATACAAAGTTGACCACTTACCCAGAGTAGAAATCGGTCGTTTCGTCTAGGAAGGGACCAACTCGTGATTTTATGTCCTCCAGAATGAAGGGGGACACAGTGTGTCCGCAGTGTGTGGCTGAGGGGGGCATTCTGAAGCTGGAAGACACCGAGGCATTCATTTCCTCCACGTAGCTGGTTGTTCCTATGTGAACTTTAGGAGTTCCCTTGTACAAGTTTACCAGGACCATAGCCCGGCCTCCACTGGGGTCGGTGCAGTCTTGGTTCAAGGACAACAAAAGATTATCCACCTTCCTCTCTCCAAGGGCAGCTAGGCGGTGTAACTCCTTGTACTTTCCTAGGATGCACTCTATCTGATCCACTAAGTTCCTGAATTCACGCGCCTCTAGGTTCAAGCACCGCTCGTAAGGTTTGTCCAGGTAGGTTCTCAAGCATACTCCCCTGATGCTAGGTTCCCTGTATATTTCTATGCAGGCGTTGTTATCCCCTTCCGGATAAAAAACTTGGTTGGGGGCAGGTGACTTTTCTTGGAAACCAAATCGAGCAGGCCACTTTTTTACCACCAAAGGCACTGACCTAAAGCCCACAAGCTTGCTGGAAGAACTGGGGGCAGTTCCCTCCCCAAACTTTTGCCTGTGTGACTTGTCTTTAGGAGAAGGAACACCTGGGACAGAACCAATTGGCTCGGCACCATAGGATGAAGTCGCTGAGGAATCTGAAGCAGGGGTAGAGACAGGGGTTTTCTTGTGGTAGGCGCGCTTCTGTCTTTTTTTCTTAGGCTCCCCTTCTTTCTCACTGGAACAGTTTCTTTTTTCCGGCGGGCTTTTAAGAAGCAGCTCCTCTACTGGAACCGGGAGAGAGAACAGAGGAGAAGGGTCGGTTAAATCTATAACCTCTACCTGCGAATACCCCCCGCGGTGAGCAGGTGAAGGTGTCCCTTGTGTTAAGTCCACCACTTCTATGGGTTTAACTGCCGGTGATGAGGTTGTAAGGTCTATAACCTTAATTGGACTGACCTGGGGAGAAGGTTC
This sequence comes from Acholoe squamosa, assembly GCA_949317995.1. Lineage (NCBI taxonomy): Eukaryota > Metazoa > Annelida > Polychaeta > Phyllodocida > Polynoidae > Acholoe > Acholoe squamosa. The sequence goes on along the minus strand of OX439048.1, from coordinate 58,324,630 downwards.
CTCCGGAGTCACGGGTGAGTAAGAGGCGGACGTAGGTGTTTCAGTGGGGGGTTGGTAGTTCAAAGGTGCCGGGGGATTGATGTATTCCCTGATGTCAAAATCGCCGTCGCCAGCTTCCTGAGGAGAGCGATCCCGGACGCGATCCAGGAAATCAGTGATTTCGCCATGAAGAGCTGCAAGAGCGGCTTCCTGTTCTCCTGCATCAGGCACTTCAGTTGGAAGCCGAGCAGGAGTTGCAGGTGGTTTATCAGGTGAGGCTGGAGAGGTAGGAGGAGGGGCGATGCCCGACGCCTTTTCCACTGTCTGTTTAGAAGTAGTAAAAGTTAGTGGAGCCAGTTTTTTAGCTCCTCCTCTCCTGACACTAAGTCCCGTCTTCATGCGACCAGGCATTGTTCTCCTTGAAGATGAAAGGGTGGCAGGGCTGGAAGGTGCAGGAGCAGGACGGCGAACAGCAGACAAACGTCAGAAAAGGTTTGATGAAGATCGAGCAGCTCAAGTCTACTTTATAGTAACTATCCTGATACGATGCTGGGACGTTCCCTTGTCGTTCAGATAACGTACAACCACATCCATGAGTCGTAGATAACCGTGCTTTTCCATTCATAGTATGTTTTACACTTAGTCAGTGTTGTTTTGGAAAAAAGTAAAAAAGCTTAACTCAAATAAAAAACGTGATAACGTTCAGTCAACGTTCAGGGTGAGGCTTGTAAAACGAGTCTTGTTGTTACCGTTCTGTAATTAACGCAGACCATTCGTCATTCATCAGAACTAGCTTCTCTCAAGCAGACATGGCTAACTTTTGTCCTTTGCCTTTGTCTTTGACCGTAGGTCACAAAAGGCGTCAGGAGGTGTTTATTTCAGACATCAGGAGGGGTGTAGAAGAAGGTAAGGTGTGGGCTGTGTGGAAATTCTGTCCTGAAAATTTGAACAGGGATCTTTACATCCCTCCTAACTGTAACTTCAAACAATGCTTTTTGCACAACCAAACCACTGCATTGGTTCCTGGTGGACCCTCTGTGAAAAAACTTATCTCAGAAAATGGGGAAAGTTTTTTTTCAGGTGTTCTTTTGGGACATGGTGCCATGGTACACTTAATGTCTAGACATTCCATTTCCTCTGGAAGTTCAAAGAAATTCATTTCAGACAGACAAAAACCCTTTTTTCTAAGGGATCAACCTTTGGGGGGAGGTCCTGGTAATTCAGTTTTCATCGATTCTACTATGGTGAAGGCTTTAATTAAAGCCACTTTACTTCACCCAGACAAAATTACACACTCTTTAGGTTCAAAAATTTTCTATGAAAGAGGATTCAGGACAGAGATTGGCCACAATTACCATGGATGCTGTCATGTTGTGAGAGTTATTACTGAAATAACTGCCTCCCATGAAAAAGGTCAGCTGAAGGTGGTAACAGCCTACCCCGTATCTAATTTTTGGTCCTCCTAATAAAACTGAACAAAAAATAAACGATGATCCTCCGGGTAAGGCCCCTGGGCCAAACCCACCCTTCCACATGTTTTCCCCTCTTTTCAGAACGCTCAGGCACTGACCCTGACGTTTGTTTCGTCCTTGAGCAATAAATCATTTCAGGAAATTGCGATAAGGAAAGACTGACAGGTTTCCTATAAAGGTTAAACGGGGACTAAACCATCGTTATTTGACACAACAACCTTCGACCTACTATGTCGCGTTACTCCCTGCAGCGTGTATTAGAACAACGTCACCCCGACGACACTCAAGTTCTGACATATGTGAGGGAAAGAAATGAAATTATATGTTGCTCTTCTATTTGTTTCAGGTACGTGTGCAAATACTTGAAAGAATGTGTTCTTCACCGGAAAAAATTATACTTAGTTTTTTCTTCAGTGCAATCAAGTTTTACATCCAAAGACAGAAAAACCTTGAGGAAAATGGTTTTGAGTCATAACTTGTCGAAATTTTCAGCGGTGGAAACCTTGGGTTATGCCCTGAAGCATGGAAGAAAGGGAAAAGGCCCACTGAAAAACCCCTTCCATGTGGAAGCATTGAAAGCGGCAGAAGAGCATCACGCCAAAGAAAATCCCCGCCTACTTAACCAGCGTCTTCATTTCTTCATGTCTATTTTGGAACTTCTAGCTGAGTGCTTAGAAACCAAAACTTTGTTTTCCTCCTGCCCCATATTTCACATCCCATCATCGTCCCTGGATCGTTTCAGTGTAGAGGAGAAAGAAAAAGTTTGGTTTTATCTGGCTATGTGGTGCACCCAGCTTATCTCCCTTACTCACTGTTTTCACCACAATCAGCTCGCTTTACACTCAACGTCATAACAAATTTAAACGAACGAAGAACGATGTAACATGCTTACCTAAACAGGGGGAAGGGAACGGGAGAGATATATAGAATAGGATAGAATAGGGTAGGATAAAATAGGGTAGGGTAGGGTAGGGTAGGGTAAAAAAGGGTGGGGTTGGGTTTAAAAAACTATGGGGTGGGGGGGTGGGGGCACCCCTCAAGTATGGGGGGTTTGGGGCTTGTTGGCCCGGGCTGGCCGCCCAAAATAACCCACCTAACCCACCCACCCACCTACCCACCCACCTAAACCACCTACCCACCTACTCTACCCTACCCTACCCTACCCTACCCTACCCTACCCTACCCTATATAAGTCAACTGTATGCTTTCTAGCCTGTCATAACCTGCCTGCCTTCCTACCTGCCTGCCTTACTTGCTTAACACTTTTTATTTGGACGCTATGGAGTTTCACCTTTCGGACGAGTTGTTATTCAAGGTCAGTGAAAAAATATCTGAAAAAGACTACCCTCGATTAGGAGTTTACTTAGGACTTAGACTAAGTTTAATGGATTACATGGAAAAAATACCGTCTCTTCGTTCTATGGGGAGAGAAATGCTTATTTCATGGAGTAGAAAGAACGTGCGTTGCAAGTGGATGGTATTGAGACATGCATTAAGTGACATAGGTCGTTACGATCTAACTGATTATTGTAGATGGTACATGGGATATTACAACGTAGTGGACCATTGTGAAATTCCTCCAGAACAGTGGAAAGTTGATACTTTGTTCGTCAACCTGGCAGACAAGTTCGAAAAGCTTGACTGGAGGAAACTGGGAACTCAACTTGGAATGAGCGACCACGAGCTTAACCTGATATCCACCCCTGTTCCAGGGAAAAAAGGTGTCACAAATCCTGTGTTCGAAGTTCTGATGGTTTGGAAATATAGAGAAATATCTCATCCAAGCTGCCTAATAGCCAGTCTATACAACATGGGACTTTCTGATGTAGCTCTTTACGTGGAAGGTTTGAACAAGGGTTCTACTGGTTTAAAAGAGGACGAGGTTGCTCCTTTGGTCACTTTGGTCTAAGATATCGTCCAACATGGATCACAAGGAAAAGGAGATCATTTTTGACCCACGTCTACAAAGCCCCTTCACAATGATAATAGCTGGACCTACTTCTTGTGGGAAAAGTCAACTTGTTTTCAAGTTGATTAAAGGTGTAGACGAGCTTGTTACTCCAAAAATACACGACATATACTACTGCTACAGTCAATGGCAAGATGGATTCGACGAAATGGTGAAGTTGGGGGTTAAGTTTAACAAAGGTCTTCTTTCAGAAGACTTTTTGTTCGAGGATGAAAGAGACGTGACTAAACATGGACTGGTCGTAATAGACGATCTCATGGATCCCGAGTACGTTCCCACCATAATGAAACTTTTCACTGTGGGCTCTCACCATCGCAGTTTAAGTGTAATTTTTCTTACTCAAAACTTGTTTTTCAACAATCCTGCCTTCAGAACCTTGAGCTTAAATGCACACTACCTAGTTGTTTTTAAAAACCCTAGAGACATGAGTCAGATAGGGCACATCAGCAAACAGGCCTTTCCAGGACAGAAATCCTTTTTGACGGAGGTATATAACTCAGAAACCAAAGAGAAGCATTCATACATCCTATTGGACTTTAAGCAGAGCACACCTAACGAGCTTAGGGTAAGAAACAGCATAACAACTCCTTGGAACACCTTGGTTTTCATTCCTCGAGCTTCAGCTTCGAAAAGAAAAAGATAGAATGGTGACCAAAAGATCTCCTTCTGGAGGAAAATTTAAAACAATTAGGAAACATTACCACTTGTTGAAACACATATCCAAGTGTTCCTCGGCAGAGTGTTCCCACATTATCAAAGGTCTCAGCGATGAGGTCATTAGGTTGATGAGTCAAATTTGCGTCAACGTAATGAACAAAAACCTGTTGCGTAACGAGTCCGACGCAGTCAAACGTTTATCACCCTACAAGAAAGAACTCAAGTCAGTCACAAGGCACAAGGCTACCGTTAAGCAGAAGAGGAAAACCTTTGAGCAAAAGGGAGGATTTTTGGGAACCATTTTGGGCCTCGCCTTACCCCTGATAACAGGTCTCATAGGAGCACGTCGATAAAAAAATCATGTCTTATTCAAGGATGGCCCTCGTAAGGGCGGATCTTGTTCCCCGAGAAAAAAAATCTTCTTTTGTTAGTCCTTCCTCTCCTCCCCAGCCTGGACCTAGTGTTCAAGACCAGTACTACAGCACTCAACTTTTAAGAGAAGGTTTAACTCCTGATTCCAGCCTGGTTCAAGTCCTGAACCACCTTCAGAGTAAAGCACATGAGGTGCTTAACTCTCCTAACCTCAAACTGAAGGAAAAGTTAAGGCAGTACAATCAACTTATGATAAAGTCGGGAATTTTAACTAAAAAAGCCAAGGCCTTAGGACAACGTAGGGAAGGTCCCTATTTTGGTCGAGCAGTAGGACAAGGTCCTGCAGGAGCAGCAGCAGCAGCAGCTGGGGGTGTAAACAATTCTTTAGAAGACACCGACGACGGCGACGATGATGCTGACCACACTTTCACAGAGACTAGAGACGATCCACCACTTCCTGACGATTCAGACGGAGACAGTGTAGACGAGTTCAAAGGGGAGGAAGGTTTTAAACCTCGTGCAAGAGACAACACAGAGGGTATGGACGCCGACATAAAAGAAAGAATACCTGCAAGTTACAGAACGACTGCTAAAAATCTATACAGAGAATTATCTCGTCACGGAAGTCAAATTTTGAATTGGAACAGAGACGGAGAAATATATGTTAACGGGGAACGTGTGCCTGGAACTGACATAACAGATTTGTTAGCTTTTGCTGCCCGACCAAAGTCTTTGAAAAAGGACCAACCTAAAGGAAGCCAGGTTTTCATGAGAGCAGTTAAAAGGCTGAACCCCACCTTAAAATTTGTCAAAAACAAGTCGGCTTTTGCAGGGCACAGTCCTTCCTTTGCTGCCAGTCCCTTGAAAAGAGCTTCCCCTATAAAGAAGAGGAAAGTAAGTCAAAAAGGAACTGGACGTAAGTTTATATGGCGCACAAGGCTTTGAAAAAAGATGTGCTCAGGTTTTACACAGATCCTAAACAACCTGGAAGTTTCACCAGCGTTTCTAAACTTCAACGTCATCACTTCAAGAAAACAAAGAAAAAAAACATAGAACAAGCTTTGGAAGATGTAGACGCTTACACCAGACACAAACCTTACAAGAGAAGATTTCCAAGAAGAAAAACACAAACATGGGGCATAGACAAACAGTGGCAACTTGACCTCATAGACATGCGAGAATTTTCAAAGGAAAACAAAGGATACCAGTACATTCTAGCGGGAATAGATGTTTTTTCAAGGTATGGTTTTGGACAACCTGTGAAAAGTAAGAGAGCTGATGACGTGACAGAGGCTTTCAAAAAAATGAGCAAAGAAAGAAAACCTCAACAAATTCAAACTGACAAGGGCAAAGAGTTTGTCAACAAAATTTTCAAAAAACACTGTGAAGATCAAAAAATCAATTTTTTCACAGGAGAGAACGACGACGTGAAGTGTGCCTTAGCCGAAAGATTCAACTCTACCTTACAAGGAAAAATGTGGAGATGTTTTTCTCATTTCAATAACTACAAATGGGTTGACTTGCTGCCCGACTTGGTTAAGTCCTACAATTTGACTTACCACAAAGCCTTAGGAGCTGCCCCTTCAGACATAAATAAAGACAACTCTGAAGTCTTGTTCTACAGGTTGTACGATCAACCTCAAAAGAAAAAAGTTCCTGTTCTTCAGTTGAAGAGAAAAAATCAAGTGCGAATGTTGAAAACAAAGAAAACATTTAACAGAGGGTACGAACCTAACTGGACTGAGGAAATATACACAGTCGACAACATTTCTCCCAAAGGGTACCACCTGAAAGATCTCCTTGGAGAAGAGATAAAAGGAAGCTTCTACGAACCTGAGGTCCAGAAGGTGCAAGTCCGTCACGGAAGACGCTACAACATAGAAAAAATAGTAAAATACAGAGGAAAAGGCAAGAAAAGAGAAGCCTTGATCAAGTGGAAGGGTTATGGAGACAAGTTTAACTCTTGGGAACCTGTCAAAAACATAAACAAATGGCGTTTACCTTAACTTTACCTAGTAACTCATCTATGAACGTTTTTCCTGACAACACTTTAACTAGTTACAATACAATTTTGGCAGAATACATTAACTCTCCTACTCAGTTAGAGTGTGCTCTTCAAGAAATAACCTGTCCTACCACGTGGTACAACGTCAAAGAAGAACCCATCCTCTTGGTACAGGGAGAAAACGACCTGACAAACAACCTCCGCTCTGTAGTAGCTTTATTGAACAAACGCAGAAGAGAATTTTTTCCTCTGGAAAAACCAGGAGCCCATAGTGTCTTCAGTAGAGCTTCAAGCTCTACATCAAATTTATCAGCCCAATCTGCTTTGAAGAGAGGAGTAAAAATAACAAAAAACCTACGTCATGTCAACCCTGTGGGATCGACTGAAACCATTCCTCCTGCTGGTCCTGCAAGTGAAAGTCCACCAACTCCTGCTGCTGCGACTGAGACGCCATCTGGAGGATTCACTTCTAACCAACCCACGCCAGAGAAGGAGGAAAAGGAAGAGGAGGAGGCTGAGGGGGAGCGTGACACGGCAGGCAGAGAGAAAAGGGAAATATCGTCGGCTGTGGCTGAAGTGATGTCTATGGATGACAGGGAAAAAAGGTCTCTTTCTTTTTTTGAAGAAAAGGCCGTCTTCACAGACTCTGCTAATGTTTCTCCGCTCTCTCCCAGTCAGTTACAGGCTGTGAAAATATGTACACGCTTCAAGGAAATTAGCAGATACCTGACTAAGTATTACTTCAAGGAAGGTAGTATCTACAATATGTTTGCCTTAGAAGGTGTGAACCTGGAAAGCAACTCAGAGTTGATAGGATACTTGAACAGGACCATAAATAAACTACAGAGCATGTTGGTGAGAAAACTAAGAAACTACAGGAAAAACAACAAAGCCACCGTGTTTCACTACAACAAATACACAATGAAAAGTGTAGTTTCCTTGCCTCCTGGTGTGGTCATGCAACTCCCAGAAAACTTAGGGAAACAATTAGGTTTTGACGGAAGTGTTTTCCTAAGTGGAAAGACACAAAGCCCCTACGTGGTAGACCTTCAGTTCAAAAGTCGATGTGCTTTCGTGTACTCTGACATAGTCAAGCACAGTCTTGTGGGTGATTCTAAAGCACCCCTTCTGAGGCAAATCAACATAAATCGCTACAACGGTGACATGCAGACCATAAGTTTCCAGAACTTGATATATCTGCCAGTCACTAAAACCACCTTCAGACAGATAGGGATATACTTAAGAGACAAGACTGGGGAACCTATACCATTTGAAAGCGGATCAGTGTCGGTGGTACTTGCCTTCAGACCTCTTCAAGGATAGGAGTATATTACCATGCTTCACTACTATGGAACACCTCCATACCTGGCCCCTAGGGGTCAGTACGCTGAATACTACAGAAAATCACAGTTTGGGAACGGTGCTTTACCAGCGTACGGTGGCAGGGGCAGACAAAGAGGGCACGGACTTGGTTCGTTAATAGGTGGTTTACTGAGAGGAGCTGTTCCCCTCTTAAGTAAAATAGGACGCTCGGCTGCCAAATCTGCAGGCAAAGCCTTGCTTACTACAGGAGCTGGAGTCTTGTCCGACGTGGTAACAGGAAAAGGCTTCAAGAAAAGTGTAGTTAGGAGAAGTAAAGCTACAGGGAAGAACTTACTCAAAAGGGCTGCTTCTTCTGCTCAAGGATACATAAAAGGTACATCTGAACCTCCTCCAGTCAAACGACGAGCAACTGGCAAGCGCGGAGGACGTAAGGGGCAACGCGGCAGAGGCAGAGGACAAGCTAGAGGAAGGACCTTGTTCTAGTCATGAGTCTCCTTCATCCCAAGGGTCAGGTATGTGCAGTAGGTGAACTAGACCTACACGCCTTGCCTGTCACTCAAAAGGACATATTAAAATGTCAAAAAATAACCAAAACTACCAACAATGCCCTGACTCCACACACTGAATCATTTGACTTCACCTTCGAACCAAGCAACCTGTACACAGACCTCTCAGAAACTGAGCTGTACATGGAACTGGAAGCCGTGGCGGCAGACGGAACAACTCACCTTGCCGTAGGCATAGAAGCTGCTCCAGTCAACAACTTGGCACACGCTCTCTTTGCTTCCTGCCAGTTGCTGATAAATGGGGAGAAAGTCACCGGCAACAATGAAGACTATGGTCTCAAGGCCTACATTTTGGACACAATTTGTTGCAACAAAGAAGACAAAGAGACTCGGTTGAAAGGGTGTCAAAAGTACATGAAAGACACCTGTGGTCACATGGAAGCCAGAGCGGGCGAAAATGCTGGATGGACGGCACGGAGAGCAGAGTTCAGTGCCCGCAACAAGCATGCCTTAGTAATGAAACCGCACCTGGATTTAATTAAACAGTGCAAGGTGCTGCCTCCGAACTGTGAAATCAAGTTCATATTCGAAAAAAATCAGCCCAATTACTACATGATGCAAGCAGCCGATCAAAACTACTGGGTCAAAATCACCAAAGCTGAAATGACACTTCTCCAAAAATGTGTCGACGACGAGGTGGTGAAAACTCACGTCAGCAGTGTCAGGAATCCACATTGGGGCCCTTTCAACTATCACATAGCCAGGTGTAAAGTAACTAAACACACTTTGGACGGCGGCTCACAAGACTACAGTTGGACTCAACCTGACACTACTCAGATCCCCACCAGGATAGTCTTGTGTATGATAAAGGAAACAGCAGCTGCTGGGACTAAGACAGAAAATCCTTTCAACTGCAGGCATTTCAACGTGAAGGAAATATGTGTGAGATATGACGATCAAAAGTTTGAGTTGAAGACCGACTTCGAAACAGGCAACTGCATCAGAGCCTACAGTCAAATGTTCATAGACAGTGGGCTGTCGGCTTTGGGGCAAGACTGTGGCATAACTTTGGAAGATTTCAAAGATGGATATTCCTTCTTTGTTTTCGACCTCACCCCAGACAGAGCACCTGAAGACAGTCGTATAAATCTCATCAAGCAAGGAAAGCTGGGCATTTCCCTTAGGTTTGCCGCCCCGACTACTCACGCCATATCTGCCGTCTTGTGTTCCTTCTACGACAACAACATCCAACTAACGGCTGACTGTCTTCCTGTCACAGACTACCACATGAACTGAGAAAAAAATGAGAACTTCAGACATAACAGGTGCACTGGGAAACCATCCACACACAAGGCGGTTCTACCTGGGAACTTTTGCCAGTAATCAATGTCCTAAAAAACCAATTCCCTCTACATGTTTCGTCAGTAACACAGATCCAAGCTCTAAACCTGGTCAGCACTGGGTGGCATTTTACGTTTCTCATAACGGGAATGTATTCTACTTTGATCCCTATGGCCTACCTCCGTTTACTATATATCACCAGAGGTTCATGCAAAAGTCGTCAGATGGTCACGGGTCGTTCAGCAGAAAACAAGTGCAAAACTTTTACGCTAAAACGTGTGGAGCCCACTGCATTAACTTCCTCATAGAAACATGTCGGACCAAGGATCCACACCACACTGTGAAAAGGTTTTCTCAGGTCCCCTTCAACTTAATGGACAAAATAGTCAGGCCCTTCCTGAGAAAGAGAGAGAAGAAGAGGCAATGAATTTCGAGATGAGTCCAGAAGAAGTAGCAGTCAAAGCAGACGTGAGCAATCTTTTGGTGAAAGGAAAAGTTAAACGTGAACTGGACGTGATAGACGGGCTTCAGAGCACGGCGGAAGTAATAGACAAGATTCTCATCATCATGGCCGAGTTAATGGACAAAGTGGTAGCCCTGGAGGAGAACGACATAGGAAGAAAGGCCTTGAAGGATTTAATGGAGAGAATGCGGGCCTTAGAGGACCGTAGTCAAAGTCCTACTCCAGCCAAGACCGGGTGCAGTTGGTACTGCAACAAGAATTCATTTTCCATATAATATCCATGTACTCTGCTTGCAAAGCATATCTGATTATAATGATTCATACCTAGCATGTACTCTGATAGGAAGAAAAAAATAAAAAAGATTGAATTAAAAAAAAAAACCGAGTTGTGTCTTTGTTGCATTTAATCTCATATCAAAATAGTGAGTCATAAGTATTGCGTAAATTCATAGGAACATTGCATCAGAAAATGAGTCATGGTTATTGTGTAATTTGTTTCAAGGATTGCACAATACACCCTCATACGTAGGTCATACGTTTTTGCAAGTAGGTTAGTAGGTCACTTCCTGTTTGTAAGTAGGTCAGCTCTAGGTATTGCACAATTCTTTTAATTTATGCAACTAGGTCAGGTCACTAGGTCAAATGGAATCCAGCTCTCTGATTGGTCGAAAAAACTAGGTCATGACCTTATGACGTCACTTCCTGTCAAATCCAGCCCTCTGATTGGCTGAAACTAGGTCACTTCCGGTCTACCAGTAGGTCATGACCTAGTTAGTAGCTAATCCATTGCGCTCAGTTTGCATGTATATACTACTTGTATGGACCTATATATTGCACCTACGTCTTATCTCTTCTGCAATCCTGGCCTTATCACCTCTGAGATTAAAGGGTTATGGGTTATAGATGTGTTACAGTTATCGTATCCTATCCACTTCTCATCTGTGTTGAAAGAATTGAGTATTTGACTCTTATGGCGGAACCTTCTCTGTTTCTGTCTCTCTCTCTGTCTACGACTCTGTCTGTCTTTCCCTCCTTCCTCTGTCTGTCTGCGTCTGTCATCCTACCCGTCTGTCTGTCTGTCTCTCTCTGTATTTCTGCCTCTGTATATCTTTGTTTGTCTCTGACTCTCTCTGTAGAGTCCAGATTGGGTTTGAGATAAGTGAATAAAATCGTTATCAATATGTCAAATCATTATCAGATTAGTGCAACCTCTTGCACTTTCTCTCTAACAATCTGATAAATATCTCCTTATCTATACCCATGTCTATTAAAATCCATAACATGCTGATTATCTCTACCTAACCTAACCCTATATTAAGATACCCAGCGGCAGAGTTTTCCGCCGCTCGGTCAACGTACCGGGCGCGCGCTGGTCTCCGTCTTAACCGAGAGACACGCCGAACCCAGCGGCAAAGTTTTCCGCCGCTCGGTCAACGTACCGGGCGCGCGCTGGTCTCCGTCTTAACCGAGAGACACGCCGAACCCAGCGGCAAAGTTTTCCGCCGCTCGGTCAACGTACCGATCGGGAAAACTCGCATTTATTGGCGAAAACCAAACAAAATGCTCGCCAAATGCCCGCAATGACCACCTGGGGGTGGGCAAAGCTGTGATTTGCCCTTAAACGGGCAAAATTCCACTCTGTTGACACCGGGGGGTGTAAATTGAATGAAATGTTGACGACCGTGAAAACCAAGATGGCCGCCTCGGAGGAGGATCGGCCCGGTCGTTGAAAACTGCTCCAACACAAAAAATTTGAGCAGCAAGGGCAAAGAAAGAATTGCCCAAACAATCTATACAATAAAATTAGTCTGCGTGCTGAAAAGCAGCCCGCAGACCGTTCAAATTTTATACTTACAGATCGAAATAGCTGATGGCTCTGACAGACGAGACAGACGCTGTCTTGACCGAATCCAAAAAACTGACTGCGCATGCGCGGATCCACCTCTCGTGGATTCTCGGAAACGCTGAAGGTTCCCGAGGGATAATCATATATAAGGATGATATAGATATAAATCTAATGATATTTGCACCGATAAACATGGAACTTTTTAATTGAGTCACGAGTAAAAACTTGACACTTTGGGCGCCAATTTCTGAAAATTTAATCCCTGTTTTTAAAATGAATGATAAAAAAAAAAGTCAGCCATTTTTAGACAAAATGCATCCTGAAGGAACCTTTTTCTTTAAAGTTCTTATCAATATGTATGTGGTTAGAATACATGCAATACTGATAAACCTGACCAAACATATAGATGTATGCCTTAGCACCATATAGCAGAAAGCTTACAGGTGTATACAGCTGTGCTGTAAATTTAAAGGCGCTCTGAATCAAGGAACTACGTCCGCCGACGTTAGCACTGTGGCGGACGTAGCCGATTCAGAGCTCCTTTAAGATTGTCATCAATAGTATGCTAACCTAGCTAATGAGGTACCTAAATATTAAATATACTATCCTGAATGTTACAGATAATGCCTTATGTCATAAATGCTGCAATCACTTGTTTAACCGCAGGGGTATTAAATGAGCGCAGGCTTCAATTGAGAGTAGTAGGATTCCTTTGAGACCCAAAATAAAAAACAAATGAGCAGAGATAGTGCCAACAAGCGATCAAGATAAGGCCCGTTTGTCAGCCTGATCTACAATGCAGTTTTGGCCAATGCAGCCATGCATCATGCTGTCCCTACAACTTACAAGTAGACTCACCATCGCTGCATCGGTGCATCATACAAGGAAGGAACTTGACTTTTCTCGGCATTTTGTGGTCCTTAAAGGGTTAAACACTGCAGTGAAGTTTATAGAACAACTTATCTAATTCATGTACTTATAGCATATGGAAAATAAATGTATAAAAGGCTTTATTTTATACAGTGTATCGTTCAAAGCACCAAAGTTGCTCAGCTTCAAATGATTCGGGCCCGTTCCGCTAGAACATATAGGGCCTGTCGGTCTTGTACCGGCTTCAAAGGTTGATCATCATCTTCAAATGACAAAAATCAATACCAAATACATCAGGTTGACCTTTATTAACATGCATTGACCTTATTTGTCTTTGTCATGTCACATTCCCAACACGCACATTAATATAATAAATCGATACCCCCCTGTTGATAAATAATGACCACTCCCTTATAGCTTGAGGTTAACCCTTTAAAGGGCCACTGATACAGGAGTGCATCATGCCCATTGGTCGTCATGATGCACCAATGAAGTGCTGGCGCGTTTGCTCACTGGCACTTCATTGGAGCATCATGCGGACCCTCCGAGAGTGTATCAACCCAATAAGATTGAACTGACGTTTGAATGTAGCCCTAGTGCATTAATCACAGGGCGGCATTCATGCATCATGACAACCAATGGGCATGATGTATTAATGAAAGAGTGGCGATGCATCATGTTCATTTGTCCTGATGCATCAATGCTACAGCTGGGAGCAATTCACCAGCCCTGCTTTGGTGAATCATGGTGACTCTTTGAGGCCCGGCTTTGGCTCTAAGGGAGTGGTCATTATTTATCAACAGGGGGGTGGTGGGTTTTCGCACGGACGCGCGAAATTTTTTTACGCCCCCCCTTGACGGCAGTAAAAAACTTTTGCGCCCCCCCGCACTGGAGGTGCAGAGAGTTTTCGCGCCCCCTCTTTGATCTATAGTAGCGCGCGGGCTTTTTTGCTAAAAAGAGGGTAAATTTTTTTAGCCCCCCCCCAGCAAGAGGGGTCAAAATCTTTTACGCCCCCCACTCAAACCCACCACCCCCCCTGCTGATAATAAATGACCACTCCCTAAGTTTAAGGGTCAGTGTTCATCCAACGTAGTGTCATCATGATGCATGGATGCAAGTTACCTGCCATGTCTGCATTTAGCCTTTTACTTCCAGAATACCTCATACAACAAAATCACTTTGTATGCCGGAAGGGGGGCACTTCATAGGCCTATGTTGGAAGTAGGCCTACACATGTGTGCGGCGGACAAGGGTACTTTTTGAGCAAAATCCCTCTGAGCAAGGGTCACTTTTTAAGAAGATCCCTCTTAAATCAAGGGTACGGTAAGGGATATCAGAGGAACAATCTGAGTACCCCCCCCCCCTCTCCACCCCCTTGGGTTTGTATGTCCCTCTGACAATCTTTTCTCGTGGCCATCTAAAAAATCTTAGACCTTAGATTGAAATCCACTAAATCCTCTGATCATCTTAATTTCGCTGATTTTCCCTAACTTGTGCAAACCAATGCATATTTAGATGAATCCAAGGACACACGTGTAGACCCACGTGTGGAGAGAAAGTCAATATGAACTGTGTGTGTGAGTGTGTCTTATCTAGTACATGTACAACAATAGGGATGCACATTGGTTTTCTGTATATCCCTAATCTGCAGCTTTACATAATTGTTTGTTTGTTTGTTTGTTTAGTTTTACGTCCGGGGGCCATCATAATGGATCGTAACTGAAATGTGTAGTGGCTGAACTATGGCCTGTGTTCTAGCCTTTAGATAGATATAGTTTGGGGGTCTAGATGGGGGGTCCCTATGTCACTTGTCGATTTTAAGAAAGCCCATGTCACATGTCACTAAATTAGTAATTTCACCTGTCCTTGTCACTTAGCTCCATGTCACATGTCGATTTTAAGAAAGGACCATGTCCCCTGTCCTTGTCACTAGAGCTCTGTCCCTTGTCGATTTTAAGAAAAGGCCATGTCACACTGTCGATTTTAGGGGTCTAGACCCCCTAGTTTACTCTTCAACTAATGGAACTTCATATGGATGAGCCATTTATTCAGTGGGGGAGGGGCAGGTGGATTTTCTGAGGTCGATTCTTTTTGACCCTACTGTAATCTCCCAGCCTGGGACCCAGGTATAAGGCATGCCCCATGTAGGCCTACAGCAACTGATCCTGTGTGTACGCAGATATGATCCACCCATCTTGGCTTTTCCTGTGAGAAAGTGGCCAGCCTTACATTACGTAATCGGGACGTAATCCTTGGTACATTTTGGGAAGCAGCAGCACATATACGAGACTTTGGCACCCCTTTGGCTGGGAACGGTGATTGCATGTGCATTTTAGCCGACAGACGGGCACTGACTTTGGTGTGCGACATATATCCCGGTAGAACACTATAGCGAGGGATCTGGAGGCCGTGTGTACATATATAGACATGAGCCACCCATCTCATACTTTCCCGTGCGAATGTTACTGTCCTGACACTGTGAGCTTGTTGACAATGCTGGAACTAGCAGAGTCTGTGATCTGGGCGAGAGTTTGGCACCACATTGGCTGGGAAAGGTGAGTGGCATATTCATTTCAACCTGAGGACAGGCACTGACTTTCACCGCCCTTCGCGCACTACGTGTCCTGGAGGGTGTTGCTCCTATTGTAAAAAGAGATGTGAGTATGTGCCCTCTTTTCTAAACAAGTCGTGCACTGCTTCACCAAAGTACTTGCACTCACCACATTAGTCTGAAAAGTGGCCCGCCTTGTTTAAAACAGAGAGAGCTGCACTATCAGGTACCTACTCACGTCACACACTCTATAGTATATTATACTGACTGACTTCTCCCAACTAGGTACCTACTCAAATCCCTCTTTTTTAGCACCATACTTGAATGACCACTTGTGAGCAACAAAAGGAACAAATTATAGCCACATGAAAAGAAAGGACTGGAAATGAGGGCATTTCTAGCCAGCTCTTCCTTTTACTATAGGAGCAACACCCTCCTGGTTCCTCGCTATAGCGAGGACTCTTGTCAATTAGCCAATCAACGCGGCCCACTACAGGAGGGCTGCTCTCTGCACCTAGACCTAAATCTGGGGGTTCAAAAAAGTATTGGTCTGTCTCTAAGTTTCCTGAGTTTGAACGAGAACTCACACAAATGAAACAATATTTAATCAATACCTTATAGTCTAATGTACCTTTCTATGCCATTGATGTTGTGGATAGTTGTTTGAATAAGGTAAAATCAAGTATTTTGTGTGGGTGGTCAAGTCCTAAATTGTGTCAAAGTTGGCTCCACTTTCAGTTCTCGTCTGAGATCTTGCGCTCCCTGTGAAGTCACGTTAGGTCTCACAACCATAATAATTTTCTTCTAAATGTTTGTAAAATTGTTTTTAGTCATGTTCTTGAGTCAAACCCATAAGTCAAAATCGTTTTCATAGTGGTCAGCGGAAAATGTCATGGAGAAACCGGGTCTCGAACCCGGGACCCTCCAACTTCGAAGCGGAAGCTACCCCTGAGCTACTTCCCCTTGCCTGACATTCTCTACCTTCCAACTACCCTGGATTGGTATGGTATACATAGTGGAGTGACACAATCAAGTGAACAGTCCCTCTGAAGGTTCTGCGCACCCGACGGGGGAACAAACCCCTACACTCCTCCCAACCAGCTTCAACCGTATCCCGCCAGAACCGGTCCTCCAGTCCAGTCTGAACGGTACCAGTACTGAGTCACACACAGCAACTTGAAGCTCCTGTTCCAAGGACCTACTGTGGGTGCCACCTGTTTCCAAGTCTCCCTAGCACTAGCAAGTTGAAGCGCTTGTCTATACCATACCGGCCCAGGTACCGAGCTCTCTAAAGGTCCCCCTTGTGAGGCAGGAGTCCCGGTTTCTCCACCACTGTAGTGGTCAGCGGAAAATGTCATGGAGAAACCGGGACTCAAACCCGGGACCCTCCAACTTCGAAGCGGAAGCTCTACCCCTGAGCTACTTCCCCTGGCCTTACATTCTCTACCTTCCAACTACCCTGGATTGGTATGGTATACATAGGGGGAGTGACACAATCAAGTGAACAGTCCCTCTGAAGGCTCTGTGCACCTGACGGGGAACGAACCCCTACACACATGAAGGGTTATTTTTTGTAACACAAGTGCTGAGTTAGATACTAATGTTAATTTTTCATTATTATGGTATGAGAGATTATGATTGTGGCTCCTTACAACCAAAATCCAAAATGGCGTCCGCGAGGTGAAACAAGAGAGTTTGCAATCAGAGAAATGATCATCCTACGAAATTCCAAGCAGGAAACATGACTTCAATTCTAAGGTACATTGGGGTAGAACTATGTGTCTTTGTTCATCAGAGGGAAAATAGGGACATGACAAGGCCAGTTTTTATCAAAATCAGCGATATAAAGGGAAACTGTGCTGACTGAAAAAAGACCAAGTAGCGCAAAGCCCAACGTCAACGACCACATCATTGACGGCAGGTGGACCGACTACTTGTCAATCTGTGTGCGCGGCCATGATAGTTCTGATTTCAGATTCTCTCGCAAGATTAAATATGTACCTGACACCAACACAACAACATCTGCCTGAAACCAGCAAAAGGGTGAGATCATGCCCGGAAGTCGCTGATGTCAGCCAAGAAATTAAATATGTACCTGACACCAACACAACAACATCTGCCTGAAACCAGCAAAAGGGCGAGATCATGTCCGTAAGTCGCTGATGTCAGCCAAGAAATGTTTTCTTCATAGAGACACCACATAAACATAGGTTTGCAAGTTCTGTAGGAAATGCTTAAACTGAGATGTAACATATGATTGAAAACCTAATTACCAACCCCTCCATTCTGCCATAAATAAGGACTTTCTTCACTGTGCCCCCATATTACATCCATGGACTGGGGGGGGGGGGGGTGGCAAGCCCTGGGTATTCTGACTTAGCGGGATACATTATTGAAAATTCCTTTCATTCAGTGCCGACTTTTCAGGGTGCATTACGTAATACCTGGTACCCATCAGCTGCTGTTATCAGTCCTTATCTTGCAAGGTATCAGCTTCTTCAGCAGGGGTCAGCCAACTAAGGAACACGCTAAGGCCATATAGGTGCCCTGCCCCCCTGTCACCCTGGCTTCCAACCCGCCCTCCCCCCACCCCAGACCCTGGCTCACATTATATGGTTCATAAGATAAATACCGGTACTGTTTTACAGATATTCTTTGAAGAATTTTGCTTAGGCAATCGATTTGCCTATCTATGGATAATATGATATTGTAATTGGGAATTGGCTTATGAATGCATTTAGGTTGAGGACCCTATATCATTCATGCCTTCTGAAGGGGATCAATGCACCTCCGTCTACAGGGACAGCTATATTGCCCAAGTATTTCATCTATATTGTATGAAGCCCATATCACATTAGTGTCAGGGCCCCATTGTCCAATACAACAGAGACACAGAAAGGATTTCCCCTTACATATTTTCTCAATTCACAAAATGGGTGTCCAAGCACTACTTGCTTACCCCTGATGCACTAATGGCAATGCCATATGGTTTAATTGCATAACCATTTATTGTTGACATACTCTACATGCCAAGCAGTAACAAGTGACTGCATGCAGAAGGTCAATTATAGAATACAGCTTCTACCTGGTGTATACCGGTATTTTATGTCTAAACACCTAGAAATATTAGTGTTTAAAAGCTAAACGCCTAGTTTTCTGTCTGTTTACAGTCTAAACATGTAAGCATTTGTAATGTAACTGTTTAGGTGTTTAGAATTTAAATGTTTAAATCCTAAACACATGGTTAACTTAACACCTATTGAACCAAAATGTTTAGACTTTGAACATGTTTAGACCTAAACATGTTTAAAGTCTAAACATCATTTTTGCAGTGTACCTGGGTACTGTAATAATTTGGGTTCGTTCTATGATTCAACATGCTCTACCTAACAAGCACCCTTCTCCATCTAAGAGTCTCCCATCATTTGCAAAGTTTATTGCCTAGATAAAAGCACAAATATTCACTGGTTTGGAGATAGTTAATAAAGTCTAACGTACTAAAATACCATTCAGATTATATTTTTGAGGTGACAGGGACCTTATTAGGTCAAATACAGTGCGAGACTATGGCAAACAAATGAATTGAGTCAAAGTCACATCGTGAGCCAAAGTCAGTCACCCCATTTTTTACTAAAACATCCTCTAAAAATAAAAAAATTGTAATTTTGTCAACTAAGTCTAAAACTATATTTTTTCATTATTTTTCTCATGGATCTTTAATACCAGTATGACAATTCCTCACTTTGGGGTAGAAAAGATATGCCATGTATGGTAGACTAAGATGCCAATAAGAAAGTTGCCCTATAATAGGCTACCGGTATATGCAAAATTTTTGTTAAAAGATCATAATTTTTGTTTCAAAATTTTTTCATGCAAATTCTCACGAAAGATCATCCAATTTAGCATAGAATATTCATTTTGGGTTATGGGAAATGTTTGATGCTATATTCCTTGGTCCAAGGGCCTAGATATTATTTGTAGGCATCAAAACAACACTTTTTCGGGGGGTGAGCCAAGTCAGTAGTCACCCCGGTTTAGTACATTTGTTGTACTACATTGTACACGATAAGCTAGGGATCCACTGCCGCGAGTTTGTTGCGAATCGTACTCGTGCATGTCTCCTCGCAGAGCATTCTCAAAAATCAAATTATTTTGATTTTTGCGAATGTTGTCGCACGCCGCTCCGACGTCGCATGAAGTTTCTCGCAGCAGCAGATCCACTGCTGGAACGTCTTCTGTGAGAAAATACGCACGAGTGCAAGTCGCAAGAAACTCGCGCCAGTGGATCCCTAGCTATAGGCTGAGTATCGTCTGTGTCACGGGTTTGCCATTATATTACTTTGGTAGGGCTACGAGAGTGGCTAAACTACACGACTACCATGATGGGGTTACTTTGTAGGGTTTTTCACTGTCAGGGTTGCCAACTCCTGAGAATGGAAATGAGCAGAGATACCACTCACTGGCCGACAAAAACTAGGGAAACTAGATCTAGACTTTGGACACATTTTCCTAGAAATTTAACATAATTTGATAGAGATAAAAACCAGGAATTCCTTGTAAACCAGAAAAAGTGGCATCTCTGAATGAGCGAGACATTGGTGAATAGAGTGACTCTATGCCTACCCAATATCATGACAAAAAAAAAAGATAGGCCTACGGCCCTACCCAAGAGAAATATTAGAACACCATAGCATAAGAACAACGACCCACCGTGTAGCCAATCTCATAGAACAGCCCACCCGTGACTCAGACACCGGTACTCAAGTCTACCCACCGTGACACTCTAGACACTCCCTCAGAAACACAACAGAGACAAGAGGTTTCTGAGAATAAAATCATTGTCATTGACAACAAACGTACAAAACTAACAGACCGTAGACCAGGCCGAGATCTAGCCCCATTATTAATATGAGCCTATAGGTATGCTTGGAGACATGAAAACTTCCGTGTCGATTTAAGAGATAGCCCAGAAGAGATGAAGTCCCTCTAGGACTAGGTGAGACCCACGCTAGCCCACAACGAAGTCGAGACTCAATATAACGATTGTTTGTTGCATTGTAGTCAAGGAAACGGTATCTACGACTGAAGCAGTAGTCAAGGCAACAATGTCCCGTGACACGGTAGTCATGGAAATGATAACCACGTGACTGTAGTTAAGGAAACAATGGCCATTGTCGCGGTCGCCATGGAGACGGCGATTGTTGTATTGGTATCCAAGGACACCGCGTCGTCACGGAAAACAATCTCAGACAAAATGGCGGATCGTTTATGACACGCTCCGGGGCGGAGCTATTAAGATCTCAACATTTAAACATCTAGACATGGGTTTTTATGGGACAAATTAGAACAAAAGGCCAAGACCACCAAGTCTCAGCCTACCTCTTCACGTTGGATTTTTTGTTTGTTCTGATTGGATAGAAACAACAAGTTCCAACTCCAAGATCGATGACCATGTTTCAGAAACTGAAGTCCGCCCTCGGCCACTCCAGTTCCATTTCCAAAGAGGAACACGGCAAAATAAAAGGACCTATCACAGAAGCAATGGTTTGTATAGGCTAATGTAGATGCACATTTTTGCGGACGCTGTCGCCAAAAATCGTAAAATCGGCACTGTGAACATTCACGACGACAGGAGGGTGGTGAAGCCTCGGGGGATGGGGGAGGGGGGCGTGGCAACGCATCGATGTGAAACTGAAAGAAGCACTCGGGAGAAGCCTTCTCAAGAGAACTTTTTTTTAATGCTCAAAATGACAATTGTCGACATGTCTGCCAATAATGCAATACCTTAAAGTTAAGATTCAGGGTCAATGATTGAAATGAGCGGTCATTTTTCAACAACAGGGGCGAGATGGGGTGTTCCCTACAGGCTACACTACCGGGGGTACAGAAAAAAGAAAAACCATCTCCTCTTGGACTTTGGGGGAGGGGTGAAAATGTTGAGCTCCTCATAGTTGGGGGGGGGGGGGAGAATCCACCACCCCTATGGCATAGCCTATGGGTCTAGATCTACACCCCTAAATTCGACATGGTGACATGGCCATATCTTAAAAATCGACATGTGACATGGCATCATGGCGACATGGGTAGATTGTGCTTTATCGGTCGGTACTTATGCCAATGGCTAGGTTGTGAGTTAATAATTTTTTGGTGACTAAGTTTTGCGATTAAATAAAAAAAAAGGGGGGGTTTTGGGGACACAGCCCCCGAAATTTGGCAGTGCTGACATTTTACCGACCGATAAACAGCAGTAGTTCCAAGCTTAGTGATAAGGACATGGAAAAATAGGGTTAGCATTAGGGTAGAGTGAAGGGTTCGCTACTGCCCCGCTTCTTCACTAGTTCCTAGAAATTTAATGACATGTATGGGTCTAGACCCCTAAATTCGACAGGGTGACATGGCCATTTCTTAAAATCGACATGTGACATGGAGCTTAATGTCAAGGACATAGAAAGGAAAAAGTTAGTGACATGAGACAAGGCCTTTCCTTAAAATCGACATGTGACATGAAGCCTAGTGACAAGGACATGGGAAAATAGAAATTTAGTGACAAGTGACATGGCCTTTTCTTAAAATCGACATGTGACATGGGGACCCCCCATCTACACCCCCACATGTGACATGGCTATGTGATATGGGAACCCCTCCACATGTTCTTAAAACAATATGACTATAGTTCCCTCTCCCGGCTTCCCTCTAGGCTCTTGTCCTAGCTGTAATGTTCTATGTGATATGGCCTGAATAGTCCATGATGAATCTAACTCCTGGAGATGCACACACAACACTGAACCAAAATGGCTGCTGGACTCAAACTAACTATTTATTCACAATGTACCACATGACCTGGATACTGGTCTGTGATTGGACAATGGCTCAACACCACACTAGCCTAGGTAGAAACACACTTTTCTTCATTGGCCAGAATGTTTTCTATCAAATGTTTTTTAATGCAATTTTAATTATTTAACATATTGTCTACTTTATATTTGCAGAAACTGGAGTACCAGGCCAAGGGGCGGGAGTCGTGGGACCGTGCATGGGAGATCCTTCACACCACTACGGGCTGGAAGGATGGGGGAGGCACAGACATGAATACCACAGGAAAAGTCTACTACCAAAACTTCCCTGACATAGGCAGGGTATTCAAACTAGAGGTAAGGGACATTTGTGTAGAAAAGGAGGTGCTCATTAACAACATGGCCATGGGGTTGGTAGCAGGGTTGGTGGATTGTCACACTAAGCGAGCAAATCTTTTGCTATTCCCCCTCCTGCAAAGTGCCCAAAACTTTTGTGGTTGGTCCTTGTTTTATTGTAATTCATGGACTATTTCACAGAACAGGGATGATTTTTTTCCTATATATTTTTTGCCCCCAAACCCACTCCCAATTTTTAGCCGGCTGAAAATTGACTCATTCAATTGTGGGATATGATGGGATTTCTTTCAATTAAACAGATGAAATTATAATGAATTGTTTTGTAAGTACCGGTGCATCGGTTTTCTAAGTACCAATGCATCGAGAGGTAGAAAAAAACAGACAGATAATTCAGCGGAAAAAGTATTCAGAATACCAACAGTGTGATTGACTGCCACTTTTTCTTGTTGCAGGGAATTATCCCTCTGCCAAAAGAACAACTTTTTCACGAGGTAGTAGCTAAAGTTGAACTAAATCCAAAATGGAATCCTACAGTATTAGAATCAAAGGTAAGCAGAATAAGAACAATCCTTTTCTTTTTTCCATGCAGGCTATTTCCTTAGTACCTCTCAACCCATGTCTAGTAAAGACTGTGTTATGCCTTCATAGTAACTTATCAGTACTACATCAGTGCATCATATCTATCCTTCATGTACTATGCCAAGTCTAGAGCATGTATTAAAGCACTTAGAAGAGATTCAAAAGTAAAGAGAAAAGAAAGTATATATACCACCACTACTTTTATGGTCTTTCCTTTTCATATGCAGAGTATATAGTACATAATTCTGACTTAACCAAGTGAAAACCCAAGAGAAGGAAACCTACTTCTCACCTCACCTTTGCTTCCTACCTTTGTGATAGCACAGATTTGTTGATGGTTTCAGATTGTGGAGCATGTGGATGAGAACACTGACATTTGTCACAACATTACAGCAGTAGCCGCTGGCGGCCTTGTATCTAGCAGGTAGGTCTATAGTGTTATCATAGCATAACTGGGGGGACATGTATTTAACTTGGAAAGTTTATGGATGTAACATCCTTTGTGCACTCAATGCTTTCCTATGGGGGTGTCAGCTTAGGGTGTCAGCTCTGGGTGGATCGGGCATCATACACATGATGAACGTTTTGGATATGTTTGGGTAACACTGCACCGCTTGACCTCATGAACAAACATTAAAGAAGACACATCAAGAGAGTGGCGCAGTGTCATGGAGGATGATAGTTTAATTTTCAAACATTATAAGATGATTATAGCCAATAGAATAAATCAATCACAGCTCATGTTCATCACCTTCCGCATAAGATTAGCACTACTCTGCTTTAGATGTTCAGAGCGATCATACACGCAGCACCAGAGTTCTGAAAGGGTCTATAAGCCATGGCTTATATGTAGGGTTTTATGGTAATGCCAACACTTAAGTGCCATAAAACCCTGAATATAAGTCACTTCTGATAGACCAACTCAGGGCTAGTGGGATTGTCTACCAGATTAGACTGAATCCAGGGTGCAGCTCATAATTAGGGTTTTGCATAATATACCGTAATCTCTCGCATATAAGGCGCAGCTCGCCTATAAGGCGCACCGCCAACTCAGGGAGGTCTGTTTCAAGTATAAGGCGCACCTCTGAGGGCAGACTATTGTTAGTTTAGTACTGTTCTATAGTAGAAATACCCCCCTATAAGGCGCACCCCAAACTCAAGGCAATGTCCCTCCCACGTATAAGACTCAGCATAATTTTGTTTGGCGTATAAGACGCGCCATATACGCGAGAGATTACGGTAGACTATATTTAGGAATGACACCATATTTAGGCCTCAGGTGTGGCTTATAGCTTTCTCCCAACGTCAGGGTGTGGTTTTTAAGTGGGTATGGATTATACTCAAGGGTTTTAAGGTTATTCTTTTTTTGTCATTTATGAATAATTAGCTTTGTACTTTAACAGAGACTTTGTATCAGTTCGTCACTGGAAGACACAAGATGGCACCATCCTGTCTGCCGGTATGGCAGTACATCACCCAGACTGTCCACCCAGCAAAAAATATGTCAGGTAAGTCATCGAAGGGATGGAGATTATTTCTAGAAAATGTAAATTTTCCTTGACCCTACACATTTTTTTTTTCTGTCTAGTTAGACAGAAGCATTAGGTCCTTAACTAAAATGATCTACCAGAGCCATGAGTAGATTTAGAAGTCAAGTAAGCAGTGTATTTCAGCATGAGTAGGCCAGAAGCTCAGACAACTTAGGGAATGGTCATTTTTTAACAACAGGGGAGAGGTGTTGGATTTTTAGATGGGGAGGGGAAGGGTCAGAAAAATGTTGACCCTCCCCCTAGGAGGGGTCAGAAACTTTCTGACCCTCCCCCTTTGCGCTATAGCAATGCGTGGCCTATTTCAATAAGAAAGGGTGAAATATTACCCCCTCCCCACAAGAGGGGTCTGAATTTGTTTGCCCCTCCCCCAAAACCACCACCCCTCCCCTGTTGTTAAAAATGACCACTCCCTTAAAGGGCTACTGACACGTCCTCAACCACTTTGTATCATTGTTTTCAGCGGTGATAGTTAAATACTTTGGTACCATTTAAAGTATAGCCTGGTGCAAGGTCAAACAGTAATATGCGCCAGAAGTCCACCAACGCCATAACCAAGCAGTGTAAGCCACGTAGAAGTAAGAAGACCCGTATTTTACATCACTAGAGTACATGAAAATTATCAACTCCCAAACTCCCAAAGCAATACAATTATAATCGTTATCATATCTAATTAATTATATGCACATGTACAACTTTATAGATGGGAAACCACCCTGTCTTGCCACATGTCAGTTGGAAATGGGCTGTCTTTTTTGGACACAACAGAAGTTATTTACACACAAAAAGAAACAAACTTTTTTTGCTCAACCCAAGTACTCCGTTACACTTGCACACTTGTTTTAGCAGAGTATATATATGACACTTAAAGAACAGTACTAAACGGCTAAAATTTTTGAGCCTTTGGTTAAGTATGGTACATAGCTTATCATGTACATGCATCTGTATCTGTCAAATAAGGCCCGAAAAACTTTTTGTTTCAGATAACGTGACCCTACCTAGCAAAACATGGCCAACCCTAACAAGTTTTCTAGGATTTTGATTAAATTGCTTGTTGTCAGGGAATATTTTGGGTAATCTTTTTATGCCTGCTGCTAGATGTGCACATACCCACATGTCTCCTGTATGTATATAAGACCGGCTTACACAACACTAAGTGGTTAATTTACCTGGCTTATACACAGGATAGGCCTATTCTAGGGGCAGGCTTATATTTCTGTACATTATTTTTTCTGTGTTTTCAATAGCTTGCTTCCTATCCAATGCATTATTTCTCTTTTAAATTTTTTTTTCATGCAAATGATAAATGGATTAGGGTTCCCACAGGTTTTAGTTATTATAACATGTAGACGTGGAGACATACTCTCAAATGCCATTCATACCTCTAGGCTTATGCTTGAGTAAGCTTTTACATGTACAATAGTAAGTTCAATTTTGCTCAAGCTTATAAATACATGGAGTCTGGCTTATACACAAGGATATTTACTACATGGTATGGACTCTCCCGTGCCTCCCATTGCCTCTGGTGACGCCACAACATGGCTAGATAAGGGAGATAGCTGGATGGTGTCTGCTGAGGTAGGTGTGAGAGATGGCAGCTCATTATGTGGTAATGGTGGGGCTATGTCTAGTCTTTAGTACAGCAAGTGGACACACTCATAGTGATTTATACACTGAATGAGACTAGGGGAAACGTAAAAATCGTGTCGGTAGCCCTTTAAGTAAAATCTCTGAGGAAGGAAATTTCCTTACATATTTACCATTACTTGACCATCAAACATTTTTTGTTCCAATATCTTCTGATACATATTAAGGAAGGATTGATATCAAGGTGCTGTATGCTAAATCATATGAATAATCATGGTAGTGATGCAATTCAAGACAGTGTGCATCTAAATGAAAAAACATACAAATTGTGCATAGGCCTCCCATCTTGGTTTTATTATAAGTATATCCTGGAAATGCTTGAGTGTGCTGAAAAGCTAAATATTAACAAATTGTATTTTTGATGAAGAGAATCACATTGTCATTTCTCATATGAAGTGAAATTAAAATGTCAAGCAATAAATCTTCTTGCAGAGGCAGCAACAAACCAGGTGGTTGGTTTTTTGGTCCACATGGTTCTGACCCAAGCCTATGTCTGTTTGGCTGGATAATGGCTGTGGACCTCAAGGGGTGGCTCCCCCAATATGCTATAGACCAGGCAGTGCCCAGCACATTACTTGACTTCAATAAATACCTTAAAATATATGTGAAGGACATGAACAAGGCTGCATCATAGCCTGCCACATAGCAACATCATAGGATAAATTGAAGCAGTCAATGTGAAGATCATCTGAAGGTTAACAAAAAAAAAATTTACGATGAGTGTTGTTGGCTTAATATTTACTAATCTAGTTTGTGATGATAGATATCATTTATAGTTGCTACCGTTTTGCCATAATACTGTAGTACCTTGCATGTAAAGTGTGGCCTGTAGACAAATCTGAGACCTGCTGCACCTTACAGACCTTCCCAAAAGAGGGGAATGCACCTTACAGGTGGGGTAGACTTGCCATAAAGCCTCAACTACAAGCTGAATTCTTTTAGTCATTTATTTTTCATACAAGCCAAATTAATCCCTGGAACACTAATTCAGCTTGTAGGTGAGGTTTTAGTATAATAGATTAAAGAGAATCAATGTTACACCTTTTTCCTATAAGCCACATCTTCTCTCTGAAACTCGCATTCAGCTTGGAGGTGAGGTTGGCCTATAGATGAGGGTTTACGGTTGATTAGTACTAAACCTTTCAGAAACAACCTTGTGGCATTTCTCTTAACACAGGGTGCATCTTATACTCAGAGCCACCTTACATGTGGGGTACTAAAAGTTTCTATTGTCAATACCATTATTTCAAGTTTTACTAACTTTCTAACCTTAGTTTATTCCCAAGGATAAGCTTTGGTTATAGGCTTTGCTGTGATTTAAGAAGGCTCTTGGTTTTAGTTTGATGTTACCATTACAGCCTATTGGCTACTTGCTTGTGTTCTTTTCTTGCTCAGTCATCTTTTATTATTACTTTAATCCTATTTGCATGCCTTTGGTGTGTGTGTACCATTGCATTAGCTACATTTGACCTAATTTGCAGACATACCCCATTGCAGTACCACCTTTGCCATTGACTAATGTTATAATGTATTACACAGAAATGAGTAATTCTACTATTCAAAAATATTAGAGTACATTCTGACTGAAATGAATTGAAAGTCAATGCCATGTGCACATCAGGTCAGATGCAGTATTATCTTTGTCAGTAGCAGTTGCCTTTCCGTTGGTGGTGTTGCTGTGACATTATATACATTGATATTTTTGTTGTGAAGGCCAGTTGACAAATCAAAGTCCCCATTTCTTGCTACAGACTATTGACTGGGTGATAAACAAAGAATAATTATCATTAACGTTTTCAACTGATTACAGTATTTTGGAAAAAAAAAACACGTTTTAAAAGGCTTAATCATTGACAAACAATGTATGATGACTGGATATACTTAAAACGGGCCTGCGTCCACTGTAATACTCCAGTATAAATAAAGGAATACTTACTTTCTTATGTATTCAGAATAAGTGTTATAAAATCTCTTATGATGGTCTTCTATAACATCCAAAGCTATTCAAAAATTCGATCTTTTTTAAAAACACTGAGTGATAGTAGATTTTTACAATTGTTTAATAATTCCTGTACTAATCTTAATCTTTCATCTACTATTTTCAGAGGAGAACAAAAACCTGGAGGATGGGCATTCTTTGATGCAAAAAGTGATCCCGGTAGTTGCCAGTTTGTGTGGGTAGTGGCGTCCGACCTAAAGGGCTGGCTACCACAAAATGTAATTGAGGCTGTTGTCCCGTCCATCCTCACTGACTTTATGGACAAGCTGAGAGCATATGCAATGTCTACTATAAATAACAGCTCTTGATCACATATTTTCCAGGACTAAAAAAGGGGACTATTTTTATTGACAGCGCAAGTTAAAATTTCAATTTGGTAGTTTATTCCACAAATAGCGAAATGTTTTGTTATAGCTATCTGTAATGGCATTCATTGCACATTTGTACACTCTGTTTGAAAATGTCAAGTATTTAACTCTGTGAGCCAAACATTTGAATGATCCAAAACATTTAAGGCCATCGCTATGTATCTAATTCTAAAGACAGTGATGCCTTAGCATCGGAAACCACTTTATTCACTAATAAATATTCACAATTTTTTGTCCCTTTGAAATAAACAATCACTTATACTGCAATGTTTCCTCTTTAAATTTATATTTCCTAATATTTGCAAGAAGACCTTCCTTATTAGGAACATCATTATAATGTTCCTAAAAAGGTATAATATAACAGTGATACAATACTTATATTACCTGCAAGCTGTTTCACCACATTTATTCAATAAAAACAAAGGTCCGTCTTGGCAAATATTGACGTCCATATTGGGTTTTAAGGTCTGTATTTGAACTGAACATCACCTGCCCCCTACCCCTCCATATTTAAAATACAGACCATAAAACCCAAATACAGACGTCCAAATTTGCAAATACGGATATCCATGTTGCAAACATGGACATCCATGTTTGTTGAATAAATGCAGTAAAACGGGTCACTGGTACCATGATGTCATCTACTGGTATAAAAGATAATGATATATACATCAGCAATTTCAAAGGGCACTATAAAAAGAAAATCCTTTATTTCTTAACATATTTTCAAGGACAAAACACAAGTACAATAAGCAACATCAATTGAGGAAAATAACTCATATATAGTTTATTTGATTGCTTTATATTCTGTCAAATATTAACCCTAAAAGGGCTGCATATGGTTTTAATACATAAGCAAATGTCTGCGACCATTGAATATTGTTAGCATCGTATTCACCGAGGTGAGGCTGTCCGTATTCAATGCCGCCTGTTCAATGAAACTGAGGTGAATGCGATACTAAAATGTTCCATGGGAGTGGACATTTGCATTTATGTCATGGCCTATGGGGTTAATATGCTTTTAAATAAAGAAAATCAGCTCAGCTCCATTCAAAATCCAAGATGGCGGACCCCATTGAATACAAGCATATTGTATTCCATGCCCCACATGGAATACGGCTGTTCTAGTACTTATCTATAGTAACGATCGTCTGAATGCAGCGCTGGGAAGTCATCAATGAAATGCCATGAATAAAGATGGCAAAAGCTGTATTAAGGCATCATGATGGCAAATGAGTCTGAATCCTTGAGGTATTATGTCATGATTAAAGGGCCTTTTGTCATGATCAAAGGCTTAACACTGAGCTTGGATAGACCAAGCCTAGCACCTAGAAGAAAATAAGTTAACAGCAGCATATCAAAGGAATGAGCATCACCTCAATAATTATCATTTATTTTGGAGCATTGGAATGCAATTACATTTTTATTGCAAGCAATAGGATCATAAAAAAAATCTAATATAGGCCTGTACAATCAATATTGTAAACTTCGAATCCAGTATATCATTTCTTTTGCAATATAGGACACTAATATTTGAAAATAATCAGGGTGATAAATGCCAAAGTGCCTGCATGATTAACTTGGCAAACATGAAGGCATGACTATGAGGACTTAAATAAATTGTCATTATACATCTATCTTGACACAAAGACATGTAGCATACATATAGCCAGAATGATATTGCCCTATAAGAGGTCAACAGGAAGTCTATAAAAATACAAATTTCAAGTATTGCTCATTCTCACACTGGCAAGTAGTTATATCGTGTAGGTACAACGGAACAATATTTATTTACATGAGTATAGTCCTACATCTAATGAAACAGTTTGAAGACCACAAATTATGTCTTTGAAATTTGAAGCACTTTACAAAGTCTTGCAATAAAAAGTATTTATGTCCAACACAACCAGTATTATATACAAATATATTTCCTATCAGGGAACTATAGACACATATTGGTGCAGGCTGTGGCTGATTAGTATCAAGAACGTACATCCAGTTCTTTCTGTGTCAGAAATTCCAGCTTCCTGCCACAAAAAGAAGGGGAAGCAGCATTCTCAACAGTATTGATTAGAATCCGTAAAAGAGGACAAGGCAACAGCCTAGCAAACTTGTGATTGTGAGGGCCTTGTCCACTTGAAGGAGTGCATCTTCTGTTATACCTCAAACCCCTCCCCAGCACCTAAATTGTCTATGTCATATGTTGGAGTCCCTTGCAGGGATGGACGACGACTGCGATCTGACATCCTTGCAGAGGATCCAGGTGATTTCTTTGGCGTTCCAACCACACTTCCAGTTACACTCCCATTTTCATCATCAGTGAAATCTGATCCATCAGAATCCTCAGTCTCTGCCTCTTGAGGCTTTCCAGATACTTGGATCCGGTTAGGCTCTACTTGTTTCCCTTGTAACTCTCGCTCTCTACGCCGCCTTTCTTTCTCCTTCTTTCTTTTGTGGCGTCTCCGCCTCTCCTCAAGCTCTTCTGGAGTCATATCTTTCCTGTGCTTCCTATGTTTTTCTTTATGCCGTTTCTTCTTTTCCTCTGGATTGATAGGAGCTAATGGTCCTAAAGGAGGAAGTTTACCTAGTGGTGGAGGAGAGCCAACACGTGTCAGACCATCCTTGTCCTCTGGTAGCTCCGCCTTTTTATCTCTCTCCTGAGTAGCCTTCTTTTCTTGTTCTCTCTCCTTTCTCCGCCTGCGCTTTTCCTCCAATTCCTCTTCAGTGTACTTATGTCTGTGGTGCTTGTGTCTGTGCCTTTTCTCATCATCCAGTTCACTGTCGGTCCCACCCATTGCCCCTTCCTTCGCATGACTTCGGTGCTTGTGTTTTCTCCTCCTGCTCTCTTCATCTGCGTCACTTTCACCTCCTGTGAAACCCCCGTTCACCTTCCCTTGGTCAGGTTTCTCCTTTTTTCTCCTACTTCCAGCCCTCTCCTTCTCCCCATACAACCTCCTTTGTGCCTTTGCCATATCATAGGTCATCCCCTCACTTTCATTCCCACTTACATAGTCTCCACTTTTCATGCTGTCCCTCCTGGCTCTCTTCTTGAGAAGGTTTTCTCCTTCTTTAATTGCCTTTACAGGAGGTGTAGGATCAGGGGGAGGAGGATTAGCAATTGCTAGATCATCAGAAGGACTCCCATCCCCAGTAACCAGGAAGTCAAATGCCTTAGCAACATCCTCAATGTACTTACTCCTGTCTGTTTCAGCCTCTAGGTCCTCCTCCTGCTGGTTTCGGTTTCGATCTTTAGCTTTATTTTCATCCTGGTCATCAGCTTGGATAGACTCCATGACCAGGCTATCTCCGGCTTGTGTTTTCGGGAGTGGAATCCTCATCGAGCTACGAACGGAGAATAGTTCTCCGCTCTTGTACATTGGATTAGATCTCTTTAATGAGGGAGTGCTACTTCCAGCAGTTAAGGTGTGATGATATCTACTCTCATCTTCTTCCGCAATATGTGTAGAAAGTGGTGGATCAAAGTTTGAAATGTCTTTGAACACATCGCTATCTGAAACCTTTCCTTCTCGCATTTTAGAATCTTCAGCATCAAAGTCATAATCACCTTCAACTGGCTCATGGTATTTGCTGGCATTCTTTGTCATCCTCTTTTTAGCCTTAAATGATGAATTCAGATTTGTTTTTGGTCTGTTGTTATTCTGGATAAGGGCATCTTTGTCGCCCGTGTGGCCATTATGCCTCAGCGAGTCAGGAGTCGAGGCTTTATCGATATCATTGTGAAGACGCACATGGCCATTGGTCTGTGGTAACTGACCATTGGTTTCATTACTTGTTGTAAATATGGAGTAATTGGGTCTATATTCAACATCAGTATTATTGTTCTGTGAATTTAGACCTCGCTCTTTAGCTCTTTCTCGCGCTTCCCTCCGGAGGGCCCTGCAATTAATCATAATGTTCATTTTTAAGCTGTTGCACACCGAAAGACTATAAAGCAGTAATCTGTGAATATTTCTTTTTAATCTCAGGAACAGGGTATATACATAAACAAATTACATCTGTCACAAGTTTATATCTGTTAGCCTTTTACACATCCTCCAGGTCCTCCCATTTTAATCCAGTTAAATGTACCCTATCCAAAATCCAAAATCAAGTATTGAAATGAAGTCCATTACTCCTATTTCTTTGAGAGAAATCTTACAAGGAGGTAATTTATATACTACATTCTGGCCTTGGTATAGAAATGGCCTTTAGAGAGAATAAAAGTATTTACCTTCCTCTACGATAGTAACAGATGAGAAAGATGACGATAACAGCCAGGACGACCAGCAGCAGCAACAGCAGCAACAATAGCCCACCTGGAGAACAATACATGGCATATTTCAAATATAATATATAGCTCTGTGGGCTATTACAATTCTCCAAAAAGGTTAAAATGTGTAAGATCCTGATGGCTAGTTCTCTACAATAGGCTGTGCTCATAATTATTTTGGCCCATTCTTGATTCAACCATATTGAATGTATAAAACTGGTGTCATTCTCAGTCACTGTGACTAAGTACACTGAAAGCCCCAAGGTCGTTAGACTGACGATACCCAAATCTACAACCTAAGGTCATCAGATTGAGCACCCAGGGTAGTCAACCTGATGGGTTTAGGTCAACACACTCATCCAAGGTAGTCAAACTGATTACATAATGTTGTTAGAGTGACAACCTTGGTGCTGACTACCTTGGGTCCTCAATCTGACTACCCAAAGCTGTAGATTTGGGTATCGTCAACTTGAGCACCTAAAGTCTTCAGCAGTGAAGACATTCAGTTGAAGACTGAAGGCCTTATCATCAAACATGAATGGCAAATACCTGCCACCTTGTGTATTTGTTACATATTGTCAACAGAATGCCATAGACTCATACTGGGGAGATGTAGACTGAGGGATTTCACTCTCTGTAAGGTGCTGCCCTCTCTCTGTACCTCTTCTGATGACCATAGGTCCTCAATCTGACGAGTTTAAAGATCTGGAGGGTTTTCAGTGTACTTTACACTTTATATGTGTCACCATTGTGAATAATGCCTCAAATTTGCTCAAGAACGGGTTGCTCCCCCCTCCTTCTCTCACCCACGTTGCCTCCTTTTCCAAATCCTGGATCCTCCACTGTACACTACTGTAAATTCTCTCGTATAAGCCATGGCTTATACTAGAACCCAAATCAAAGTGCAGCTTGTAAGTGTGGCCCAAAGTTGGGGTGTGGCTTATGCGAGAGTTTTTAGCACAGTACAGTACTAAGCCACCAATCTTGAGGCCTCAGATGCAGCTTATAGCATTCTTCTAAGTTTATTATGCGGCTTATACAAGGGGATTTATGGCACAAATTCTTACTAAGAGGTAAGTGACTTACTCTGGATGCCTGCACCCTGGTCCTGTGGGACTGATGGTGTTGTACTGTCCAAGGCTATACTCTGCACCACATCTGGAACCACAGAAACTTTATTTGTTTTAATTTTGATTAATGTGTTACTATATTTGTTTATTTGCTTGAGCATAGAATCAAAATGTTAGTGTTCACAGGTAGATCTTCACGTTTAGATAATATTGGCTAATACCCTCTTTTATCTACCGGTACCTTCCTTCTCTTTCTTCTCTCTTCCTCTGTCTGTCTGTCTGTCTGTCTGTCTGTCTGTCTCTCATTCTCACTCTCTCTCTCTAATTCTCTCTCCCTCCCTCTCTCTCTCTCATTCTCTCTCTCTCTCTCTCTCTCTCTCTCTCTCTCTCTCTCTCTCTCTCTCCTTATTGTCATGCTTCAAACTCATGAAATAAGTGTAGAATAATCCATTATAATACATGATTCCTATTTATTGAGCAGTTGTGAGAATTATATATTTGAAAAAGGTAAAGTTATGAGAACAACCCACCTTTCTGACATAGAAAGTTGAGTGCTGTGGAACAGGGGGCAGTCCTCCATAGAACGGCATTAGCACTGTACTTATGTGCGGACAGACAGGTGGCAGCACTGTTTGGTTCACTCCTCTCCCATGATGTCCACACGACCTCCTCTCCTGGGTAAAGTTTTGACAGAAAGAATTTTAGATTCTCTTTTATGAGCCTCTTTCGTAAGGAGTTGTCATTTGTTAAAAAACGGACAGTTGAAAAAAGTGTTGACCCCTCCTCAGGGAGTTGAAAATAAGTGTTGCCCTCAGTGGAAACATAAAAAAAGGATCCATACCAGCTAGAACATCTTATGCAGTTTACATCAATATTACTTGAAAATCAACCTAGTTAAACTGAACGGAAATTGAAAATTCCTTCTAGCTAAAAGTCTATGATAGAAATCACCATACTTTAGGTATTTTTTTATGAAAAAGGCTGATTTATTGTGATTTAAGTGGTTAATTGTCATTTTCCTATATGAATAGCTGCAAGCAACCAACATGCAATTAGGGGTTCCTGCGTAACAGATATGAGTATTTTAGCCACTCACATCCCATTTTAAAGATCTTGAGATGAACTTCTATGATACATTTCCCTGCATAGGGTTGTTTTTTGCTTGCCTGGTCACAACTGTTACGTTTTCTCAACACAACTTCTTTACATCAACACTATGTATGAATACAGTCCTGACAGGACTACATTCATACATCAAGGTCAAGGATTAGTATCTAAGCTTCTTGTCAAGGTTGCAAATTACCACAGCGTTTTAATGCATAGAGCAGATCTTAAAGAGCTATTTAAATGTCTAGGAGTAACTCACCAGTGACCCATACCCATCGTGCCCGGCGCAGTCCTGTCCACAGTTCCTGCCCCCTGTACAGTGCTGCCACCTGGATCTGCACCAGCAGACGCTGATACTGTGTCTGGTTACCAAGTCTCGTCACGTGACCTCCCACAGACTCACAGTGCGTACGCGCATTGAACCACGACATGGCCCCATAGTGTAACATGTAACAAATGCGCCCTAACGTTATGATGTCACTTCCGGAACTGGAACTGCAATTTCTGTTTACCCCATCTATAAATGGAATATAATTGATAATTTTAGCATGTTACCTTTTCATGCATTATTTTCATTAGTGTAGAATAGTGACAGGGGGCCATCCATAAATGATGTCATGCAAAATTTGACCATCCCCCCTCCCCTCGTCAATTTTTTTTTTTTTTTTTTTTTTTTTTTTTGCCAATTTTGGAATGCTGAAGGTATATGGAAAATTTATTTCATCATGCCGGGCTTGATCCCCCCCCTCCCCCCTTTAGCATGACGTCATTTGTGGATGGCCCCCAGTATTAAGATAGGTATATCACTATATCAATCAATTTCAATCATGTATCTTCCAGGTTGGTTCTAGTGTTGATAAATATGTGAGCAGATATCAGTTTTGGGACTCTTTTTCCTTTGAAAGGTATTTGGGGTGGGATTAGATTAACATTCATCTTTAATTATTGCAAACCAAGCCCGATATTATGGGGACCATTTTCTCCTTTTCGAGAATATCTCAACTTTATTCCGACCTATTCCCATTAAAGGATAGCCTTGCTTAGTTTTTTTTTTTTAATTTCCAGAGAAACAAAATGATGTGATAGTCTATCAAGTATGGGACATCTAATGTATCACCGGCCTGGAGGGGTACTGGAGGATTGCAGTTTTAACTGGTCTATTATAAACCTTTGACTTACCAAACTGACAGATGAATGCCTTGTAGGCTGAGCATGGCCCCAGTCTCCATCCTCCCTGGGCGTCCACGTAGACACAGTTATCTGTTGTAGCTGCTGTATCTACAGGCACAGACCAGGGGTAGTCCCCTACTGAACCTGGGGGAAAATGATAAGAAAGGCTTTAGCTATAGGCGTTTCTATTCATTAACAAACTTTCTCCATTTCTTTTCTATACACTTTTTTCCCATGTTATTTTCCCCTTAGTATATTTTGGGACAAATGGGGGTGTGAGTGAGTGAGTGAGTAATAGATGTTTAACGCCATTTCGACAGCTAAGGTCATATTCATGGCGAGAACTACATTACACAATTTCACAGGGGAATGTGTCAGTGCCCACGCATATGTGCACCACACACATCCCGAGGGGATAGGAAAGAGGAGAAACAGACCCGTTTAAGTGGGCGAGGGAAGCCCGAAATGGGGTGTAGCCCTACACATATTACCATAGTCACATAATACACATATATCACTAAAGTGATACATTTCCACCCTCATATTGGTCTCAAAGTAGGTAGGCCCCTATACCCTTCTTTGAAATCTAGAAATAGTATCTTGTCTGATAATCTTCTCTTATAAACTGACCCTGGGTGTAAGCTGTGAGTGTTTCCAAAATCTGTGGAAATTTTCAATCAAGAAAGTAAAAACAAGCCTCAAAAAGGTCCCCTTTAACTTGTCTATCCACAATATTTTTCAGGCAACAGCAGGCCTATTATGTAGAAATTCCTTTCTCTTCCTCTTTCTTCCAATGAATTATTCATTTCATTTGAGAAAAAAAAAATATTATCAATGTTTCATATTTGCTCACCTGTAAGTGTACTTCCATCGTCCCACTTAAACCCAGAATCCTGTAGAACAGCCCCCACCCACAGATCAGTGGTTTGTGTCAATGCCCTGACTATCCTCACAGCGTCCATAGCAGCAGTTCTGTTGACCACAGCCAGGTGGCCCTCATGCGCCATGCACTCTCGTCGTGCTCTCGTCCACGTGAGACTCTGCGTGGGCATGAAGAAACATGAGTTTCCGGCTGACGTCTTGGTGGTGGCGTTCACGTCATTGCATGGGTTGGCTGACACTGGTGGAGAAAGAAAATAAGATATTCAAGCTTTTGAAAATGAGATTTTGTGGAGAGAATTGACAAAAATGGTTGTGCCCTAGAATATGTCCACAAGATGAAAACCCCTTCCCTACTTAATCATCTCTAGATTAAATTCAAACCATCGGAACTATCAGTTTTAATGATATTCCATCCTACATGGCCGTTGGAAAAAAGTAACACGAAAAAGAACTTTTTCATTCCTTTGGCATTCCGTCCCTAGCAACTGGCCCTCTAATGCCAGGAAATTGAAAGAAACAAACTGTGTGGTCAAAATGAGGTATAATATGTGAATCTCTGATGCAAATTTGCATAATCATATGCAATTGAATATTCAGAAAATGTAAAGAAGGGGGGGGGGTGTGCACTATATATCTTGCATGCTTAATTGTTTTAATACCTCTGTGTCCCGGCCCTTATTCGAGACCGGCACTTATTTGAGATCCCACAACTTAAACGAGCCATTACGGTAGGCTACTGCTCTACTCAGTTGGTTATAGGGCTGATGTCTTAGAGAGAATAAAAATCACTATGCTTTTTATTAAATGGAGTACAAAAATTGGTATGTGACTCCTATTGAACCATAACATACCCAACTATCTCTCAAATAAGCCTCTAAAGAACCTCAGTGTTTTGTTAACTCCATCTGGTTTGTTGTTTTGGTCCTTTTCTTCGTCTGCCCTTTGGTTGGCTTTGATACTTTCTTTCCTCTTGTTACTACATTTTACTGGTGAAATCAAAGTTGCCTCCCTTCAAATCAGTCACCAGTACTATTAAGGTCTACTTGTCTATAGATCTATAGTTAGGATTGATCCGGCCCTGCATTGACATTCCCATCAAGAACCACCTGTATAAAAAGGTCGGTGTAGATTTACCAATAATCGGACACATACTCTGATTTGGATGTTGAATGTAGGCTGCAGTGTCCCGAGTATAAAGCATGGTTTATACACAAAGATTTGGGTATCCCTGGATCCACAAGGGAACAATAGTCCTGTCATTAGATTATATATTACACCATTCCAAAACCGTGCATGGCGGAAGGGGGAGGTGGAATGCCTGGAATCCAGGGGGTCTGGGGGAGGAGATGGGGGGGTTAGCGAATTACACTCACATAACTCACAGAAGACTCAATATTCAGTGAGTAGAGCAAGTTATGTCACCTTCAATCTTCTGGGGGCAAAGCCACAAATTTTAGGTGAAAACGTCTTCTGGAGACACCACTACAGTGGTGGAGACACCAGGATTCGAACCCGGGTCTCTCGCTTGCAAGTCGAGCGCTCTACCGCTGAGCTACATCCCCTGGCCTGACATACTCTGTCACCAACACGGCCCCACTGACATTTCCACCTTCCAACTCCCCTGGATCGGTATGGTATACATAGGGGGAGTGACACAACCAAGTGAACAGTCCGTCTGAAGGCTCTGCGCACCGGACGGGGGAACAAACCCCTACACTAGTAAGTGGGGTGTATCCCCCGCGGTGTATCCCTTATTTGATGGGCATTATCTGTGTTCCGATGCACTCTGAGCTCTCTGTCAAAAAGTCTTAATTGATCACAGGAGAATTTAACTGTTGCAAACAACAAGCAAGCAGGCTCAGCACACAGAAAAAAACCAAGTTAGTCAGTCTAACTTAACTTAGTCAAAACAGCTAATTAATCTTAGTTAGTGCATCTGACTAACATGTGACTAACAATGACTAACTTATGTTAGACTCATTGACTACCCCAAGGTTAGCCACTTTGACTAGGGGATGTTGCAAACCTTTCACACCAGGTGGCAGGCTGGTTTGCAACAGGACTTTTGTGGTAGGTGTGTACCACAAAAAGTTCTATGAATGTCAAAATTATGGTGATTTTTGATTGACCTATATGCTCAGGGCTTTCATAATTCAACCTAACATCATGCTTAACAAAAAGTACCAAATTAATTGATGAGTTACCAAAGGAACCAGGTAGTGAGATAGATAACACCTACACTGTGGTAATTTAGATATATACATGTATGCACACTATTGCATCTTACTTTATGTGGCAAACCCAGGGCTCTGGCTCAGGGTCTGCAAAAGAAAGAAATAGGAAGCACTTATCATGATTCTTAAATGATGATACTCTGCTTTATAGGTGTCTAAATTCTTTATAGGCTTTGGACCTACCTATTAAATAGAAGTGTGTGTGTGTCAAAATATTAGCATACTTGGTCAAAACCAAATCCTACCGTTAAACATAGCATATGAGGTATGCCTGTGTAATGCCCTGCCTGTAAGCCTCATCCTAGGTTTAGGAAAATGCTATAAGCCAAAGTAGGCCAATAAGATGGTCTATAAGCCAGCAGTCAAAATGAGGCAAACCAAGAGAAGTTGGTCACTTTGACTAACAGTTAGTCGTATTTGAATAAGAAAATCTTGGACACTTAGGCACATGCTTTTGACTAACTATTGTTAGAAAGTTATCCTTTTTGACTAAGATCTGACTAAGATTTTGAAGATTATTTTTTTCAGTGCAAGTATGAATAGCGACACATTCAAGTGCCTGACAAAACATGTTCAGGAAGGTGTGTGTGTCCGACTCATGGTGAGTCTACCTATGCCTTGTATGGGCCGACTGAGTGCAGATCACATTGAGCAATAGCAGGGATTTTTTTCCTCACATCCAATGACTCATACAGACAATTTACTAAGTCCTAAACTACCATACATCTTTAACCCTATAATCTGCTATGTTAACAATGTTAACCCTTTAAGGACCGCTGATGAGGAGTGCATCATGACCATTGGTCGACATGATGCACCAATGAAGTCCTGAAGAGTCTGCTCGCCAGACCTTCATTGGAGCATCATGCTGATTCTCTAGGACTGCATCAATCATGTATGGTTGGTACAATACATGACGCATTTAAAGTATTAACGGCCCTTAAAGAATTAAATGTTGTTATAGTTTGTTGTCATGTGTTGTTATGTTGGTGTGGGTCCCTCACACAGTGGTGGATTTC
This sequence comes from Acholoe squamosa, assembly GCA_949317995.1. Classification (NCBI taxonomy): domain Eukaryota; kingdom Metazoa; phylum Annelida; class Polychaeta; order Phyllodocida; family Polynoidae; genus Acholoe; species Acholoe squamosa. Next base: position 58,284,233 of record OX439048.1, on the reverse strand, counting down.
CCCCTGGTGGTGTTTACCAACATACCCTGTAGGTGGCGTCCTATGTTACCATAGTTACATGTATGTTGTAAGGCTGGTTGGCAGTAGTTTATCATGAATATGGAGGTGAATAATTTATGTACAGACCAAAGGTAAATTTGGCTGGGTAGCTTGGCATTGGTGGCTATAGTAAAGCTAGGGGACCCCACCTTGGATGTGGTCTCACGTCCCCAGGAGGTGATTTTAAAACAACCTAAGATCGCACCCTGTGCAATGGGTGCTGTGCAATGATATTTGCTGTTTCTATTTTCATGACATTCAATGACATGACACTATGATACACAAGGGATTCGGGGATATTTGTAACAACAATTGATTATAACTTTGTGCAGATAGTCCATTCAGAGGTAGTGCTGCTACCTGGTGTGGATTTGACATCCAAGTATCTAAACATATTGATTTTTAAATCTAAACACCTAGTATTCAAGTGTGTAAACTCTTAACATCTAAACATGTTTAGCAAAAATGTTTATGTATTTAGAATAAAAGTGTTTTTTTTCCTAAATGTGTAGTCGATGAGACACCTAACTGACGTATATGTTTAGGTTTTAAACATGTTTAGACCTAAACATGTTTAAAATCTAAACACCATTTTTGCAGTGTATAGTATAGAGTACATGTAGTACACCGTCAGTGTGACTCACAGTACCTATAATATAAACCGGCAATGTCAGTGAGCTATGGTAGGTGGGACCTGCAGATCTGCTACGAATAAGGGAACACACAGCTGAGACAGTTGCACTCCCTATATAAAAGAGGTCAATGCTACACAGAAAACTTTCTGCCACTAGAAAATCGACAAAAATAGATGAGTTTAGGGCGGTCAAAGCCTTATGACGACCTAAACTCGTCATACTGACAGGCCAAAGTTGCCGTAAAGTTGTCATACTGGAAATACAGAGTCATCATCCTGATGACTTAGGTCATCAGGATGACGGCCTACATTAGTCAGTTTGACCACCTAAAGCTGTAGATTTATATATTGTCAATCGGGGGACCTAAAGTCGTCACCACTGACGAGTTTTGGACCTTCCAGGTTTTCAGTGTAGTCAATGCTGGCATGAACTCCTGCTCTAGCTGAACGATAACACCACCGATAAAAAGGTGGAATCACTGCTGAACACATTATCAATTTCAATTTATTTTATTTCACAACCTCTATTAAAGTATGGGTAAAGGAAAGTAAAATGTCACATGCTGTACAATACAATAGTTGAAGGGATGATCACAAAATACAGTACTGGTACATGAGATTCTTTTTATCACCACATATCATATATTACAACGGGTAAGGAATGAGAAAAAAAGAAAGAAGAGATTCCTTTGATACCGGTAATGAGACAATCTTTTTCTTGCATTTTGTTCTTCTCTTGACCCTCCTCTGAGACCGAAAGGTTCCAGAGCACTTACACATACCAATATCACAAAAAGTAGCTAGGTTTGTTAGGCAACCAAATCTTGTGCACTTTATCATCAGACAATTCATTATCAAAAACCTATCCATAGCTGTTACAATCAACCCGAAATAAAATGACATTTCCACATACTACTACCGGCACCTAAAGGAGGGAGTTTGCCATGACAATGTAAACAAGTTAATACTTTAGAGGAATTTAGCCTCGAAAGGATTCCCACTATGGGATAGTATATATCGTGCCAATATTTCAGTTGTATTTCAACGATCTGAAGCATTAGAATCCCTTGTGAGAGACAACTCTCTATTGAATTAGACACTTTAAAAAGATCAATAAATTCAATGGACTGTCAATTCTATGTAAATAACGTGTCCCATAGATCCCCTGTACATGAACACTGTGAATCTACCCTCTGTCCTGATAATTGTGAGCAGACAAGCAGAAGGGAAAATCCGTACACCCCTAGACAGATGTCTCTTTCTGATTACCTGGTCAATATTATAATATACGTGCCTCTAAAGAACGCAGTAGGAGCCTACCGACATGCCCCCTGACACCAGCCTTCAAATGTGCAACTGAATGTTCATAACGTCAACCCTTATATCTGCCTGATACTTTAATGCACAATGTTTGCCCTCTATCTGCCATGATACATAAATGTTTGTGGCTGAGCATTATGCCGACTCATGCTAAATCAATTCAATCCCCAAATCTCAGCATGATGCACCGATAGAGCATTGGCGAGTTACTCACTGAGAATGCACTGCACATATTAATGACATAGTCATGAAAATAACCTGTGATGCATCAAGGTCTGTTGGTGGTTTAACTCATTATAGGTAGATGATGTATAAATGTATCATGTCTATTGGCAATCAAGATACAAGAATGTAACCATATATGGCCTTAGCGTGTTCCTTAGTGGGCTGACCCCTGCTGAAGCTGATACCTTGCGAGATAAGGACTGATGACAGTGAGCTGATGGGTACCAGGTGTTACATAATGCACCCTGAAAAGTCGGCGCTGAATGAAAGGAATTTTCTCATTGGTCAATAGTGTATCCCGCTTGGTCGGAATAGTGAGCAATTTAGGCTACATTTCTTTTCCAACAAATTGACTCTATCAGGTCAATAAGCTCCCAAAGGGTCGGCATGATGCACCAACAAAGAGCTGGTGAGTCTACTCGCCAGCACTTCATTGGGGCATCATGCCGACCTATAGTCATGATGCACTCCTGCATTAGCAGCCTTTAAAGGGTTATTAAGCGCCCAGAGCAGGGTCTGATATATGGGACTAGCACATTTCTAGTGATAAGAAAATCAGCCAGGTGGCTCATGTAGTCGGGGGCTAATCCTAAAGTTAGCCTCTTTGTATAGTTTACTTTGATGGTCTAATCCTCATGTACTATCTGTAGATATTCTGTAAAATTCATATCTATGTATAGCAAAAACCTTCAACTTTTACCAGATGAGCATAGTATAAATCTAATAATTTGAATATAAGAGAAATAACACTTTAGGATTTCACTAAGAGACCACATGTCACCCACATTGAGCATACCCAAGCCATTATCTCATTATCAAGCTAATCCTCTCCCCTCACAACTGAAACAATGGGGAGGTACTGAGGGTGATTAAGATAAATAGCAGGGTGCAGCTTATCTCCCCTATCAGTCTTATCAGTGACCATTGTTCTGAGATGGATGAGAGTGAAGATAAGAGATTACTCAGAATTCCCTGACAGAATCCAAGATGGCGTCGGGGGCTAAAAACAAAATGGCTACCTCCATACAGGGATAGCTATGTGCCCTATAGATCAGGCTGTGTGAGGGTGGTGCCATAAGTGGTTTGCTATGGTAACAGGGGATTCTGCACCATGTAAACCTATTGATCCCTATGTCCCGTTATAGGACGGGGTTATGAACCTGGGCAGGGAAAGGGAATTACATGTATAGGACTATCAATAGCAATTCAATAGCTGTTCAGTTAATATAGGCGTGGGAACTAGAAGGGAGCTAGGGGTGTCACACATAAACTCCAACTTCCAACCCATTGGTCAGTCTTTCCAAAGCCAAGAAAAAAAATGTCAGACTAAAAGGTCCACACCGAAGAAAAGTGCCAAAAGTCCCTCAGGTCTTCTAATTTGAAAATGCTTAGGTGATTGAGATGAGGGGGTGAGTTAGCAGGGGAAGGGGAATAGGTATGGGACTATCATCAGCACTACATAGCTACCCAGGTAGCAAGGATACATTGGGCCAATGCCGGCTTATATTGGGACAATGTCGGCTTATATTGGGCCAAGCATGGACAAGCATGGCCCAATGCTCCATTGCTGATTGGGTAGCTGCTGGTGTTAATTTAGGCCTGGGAACCAGCCGGAAGCTAAGGGTGGCACGCATGTCCCCCATGTCCCACCCAACAGTCTCTATAAAGCCACATTAATGTCAGACCTAAGGGCCAAGCCGAATAAAATAACACAATAATGTCCTCTAAGGTCCCCGAATATGAAATATTAGTTCACTGGTACCATTGGCAAGTTTATGTGGGATGTTTTGATAGTCTATGTACTTTCAAATTCCAAGAAAAGACATAGGTTATCAAGGTAATTGTGAAAAGAGACTCCTAAAGAATTATTCAAATAATTATATTTTCAATTATCGAACAGTAAAGTTTTCAATGAAAATCAGAGAATCAATTTTACCCAGGAAAGATGATACTCTCAGGGTACCTCACCCTTCCTATCACGGGGAGATAAAGAATAAAAAAGATAAGGAAGAGGTAATCTATCTTTGTGAAATGATGTTATCTCAGTTTAGCTTTGATGGGACAAATGATGTATTACCCTGGTGTGCTTAACTGTGAATTTATAATATGCCCATGTCTCCTTCATATTGCATATTAATATGTTGAGTCCTAAAATAGAACTGTTCAACCTAATTCATTATGGGCATATGGTAGGCATACTCAATATATCCAATCAATGCCAGTGTTTGATCAACTCTTTAGCACCCCTAACCTACACTCTACAAATCCAATATGGCTGCTTGGTTACTGACCTAGTTGCCGCTGGTTCCAGGTGAGCAGCAGTAGTAATGAGTTGCTCTGTGATATATAACAGCTATTTCCACCTTTATGAAGACTGCTGGGTACCTGCCCTATGGCCATTACTCACACCTATACCTGTCACTACACTTTGTGTTAGCTCATAAATCACACTCCATACATTGATCAACTGGTGTAAAGATTAAAAATGGGCAGAGTGTTCAGTCTTGATTGACCATACGGCATTCTCCTACTATAACCCCCTGTGTTACACGAGGCAGTGCGCACGCATGCGTATTTGCTTGTTTACCAATTACAATTTACGGTAAAAACTGGAATGTATACATCACAAACGGAAATGTCATAACAAGCCACAATGGCCAGAGCTGCATCTACATTCTATTTTAATCGTACTTATAAAGGAAGGAACCATTTTTAATTAATAGAATGAAATGAATGCATATATTATTTCCCTTATTCCATGACTTTACCCCCTTCTTTTTGATAATTGTCACGAAATAAGGTACATGTATATCATAGCCCTTATTCCATGACTTTAACCCCTCTTTTTGATAATTGTCACTAAATAAGGTACATGTATATCATAGCTCTTATTCCGTGACATTAGCCCCCTCATTTTGTTAATTGTCACTAAATAAGGTACATGTATATATCATAGCCCTTATTCCTTGACTTTACCCCCCTCTTTTGATAATTGTCACTGAATAAGGTACATGTATATTATTTCCCTTATTCTGTGACATTAGCCCCCTCTTTTTGATAATTGTCACTGAATAAGGTACATGTATATTATAGCCCTTATTCCGTGACATTAGCCCCCTCTTTTTGTCAATTGTCACTAAATAAGGGAGTGGTCATTATTTATCAACAGGGGGGGTGGTGGGTTTGAGGGGGGGCGTAAAATTTTCAAACCCCTCCCGAGGGGGGGGCTAAAAATATTTTGACCCCTCTTGAGGAGGGGGCTAAAAAAATTCACCCTCTTTTTAGCAAAAAAGCCCACGCGCTACTATAGATCAAAGAGGGGCGCGAAAACTCTTCGCGCCTCCGGCGCGAAAAATTTTGACTGCTGTCAAGTGGGGGGCGTAAAATTTTTTTCGCGCGTCCGCGTGAAAACCCACCACCCCCCCCTGTTGATAAATAATGACCACTCCCTAAGGTACATGTATATCATAGCCCTTATTCCATGACTTAACCCCTCTCTTTTTGATAATTGTCACCAAATAAGGTACCAGGTACATGTATATTATAGCCCTTATTCCGTGACATTAGCGGCCACATTAGCCCCCTCTTTTTGTTAATTGTCACTAAATAAGGTACATGTATATCATAGCCCTTATTCCATGACTTAACCCCTCTCTTTTTAATAATTGTCACTGGATAAGGTACATGTATATTATAGCCCTTGTAGGGGCCGGTATCGTCGTATATATATTAGTGCCGTTCATCCGAGAGACGTGTTCGTGTGGTGCCTGTTCCTTCTATGCCAGCTAGGTGTCGCTTTGTGATACCCCGTTGGTACAAGAGGGGGCGGCACCATGCCTCGCGTCCAGCTCCTACTAAGGAGCCGGACGAGCGGCAGAAGGTGACTGGACCTAGTCCAGTCCAGACGCGCAGTTTAACCTGTAGACTAGAGTGCAATAAAGTCCTACCCGAGAGGTAGGGGTTTCCGGGGCTTTGCCCAACCCGAACTACTCGTGTTGTGTTGGTATTTCTAGTGGTAAGCGAGCCAAAGAGCCACCCAACATATAAGTCAATACGAACCATTACACTGGTGCCGTGACCAGTTGGTTCGGGGGTGGTGCGCGGCCACATTGGCCGAAAGCCTCGGGAAACCCGAAGCGGATCCCCCCAGCCCCGGGCTAGAGGGATTCGAAGAGGATGACTTCACATCCCAGCATCTGTTGTTAGACTGGAAACCCAGTCAACAACAAATGTATAATCCAGCGGGTGTCCGAACTGTTTCCTCGACACCTGGTCTGATGGACGGTGCCACGGGTGATGGTATCGTAAACTTGTATCCGGGTACACCCCAAATGGGAGTACCGGATACGGGATTGTTCAAGGGAATAATAAAACCCTCAACTTTAGACCTGAGTGATTGGTCCCAAGCTATGACTAGCAGACGCCAGCTGTGTCCTATTGTACCAGCAGGCTCGGCTAGTAACTTGGGTATGCCAGTGGCACCGAGCCCTGGAATACGTACTGCGACCCCCCCAGAAGCAGTACCAGATGGTCCAAACGAAGTACCCCCATTAATGACATCGTCGGACCATGACAGCGACGATGGCAAAGCCATAATGGACGCAATAGTCCCAAGCGTGAATGCGAAGGATAAGCCTAGGGGTACTGAACCGAAAAGCTCGGAAAGGCATCACCTAGGCCGATCGCTAGACGAAGGCTTGTCTGACTCCATGTTTAATCCTGGAGGCAGTCGCAGGTCTATATACGGACGTCGGATGGGCCCCGGGTATAAAACTACCCCTGCCTATTTGAAAGCCAAAGAACAGGTAGAGTTACAAGCTAGGCGGCAACATGAACAATTCATGGCGGCCCAATTAAAAATAGAAGAGGAAACTAAGTCTTGGATCGGAAAATTACGTTCCGATGAGCAGGAGGCGATTCTAAAAGAATCTGACCTAAAGTATCGTCTAACTTCGGCGACCCATCGTTTGGAAAGGAAGGAGAGAGACGAACGCGAGAAAGAGAAAAGATTGGCCGAGCTGGAACTCGAAGAAGCCAATAGACTTAGAGCAATCGAAAAGGCTAGAGCCGAAGAAGTTGCTAAAGCCCGGGATGTAAACAGATTACAATCCGAGTTGCATGCTATGGAGGAGAAGCTAAAGAAACTTCAACTCCGAAAGGCGGAGACAGAGGCCAAAATGGTCTCGGAACAAGCCGAGATAAGGAAGGAGACCAACGAGTACCAAAGGTCTCAGAAAGAAAAAGGTGAAAAGTACCGCTTATTAAAGGATACTTTTAAGCGAGAGGCTTTAGCCGCTCAGGAAGAACGAAACCGAGCTGTGTCGGAAAATGAAAAGATTCGATCCGAAACCTTAGCAGAAAACGCACAGCTGAGGGAGGAACAGCGAAACCTGACCACAGATCTAGCTACCCTCACAATAAATAAGTCTGCCATGGAGAGTTATTTACAAGAGCAGGAGCAAGCGAATGCCCCTCCGGCGAGTAAGGACACAAACCCGAACTCGACTTTCGTTAAACAGGGCGACCCTGTCTCCTGTTCTACGCCGAAGCATCCGCCGTATAATCCTTTTGTCAATGATAATGCGACGCGGAATGTAGATCAAGGGGGAGTTTATATTAGAACCCAAGATAAACATGGCCGAACTAGTAGAGTCCGGATAAGTGAAGTCCCCATAGTCCACAATTTGGACCCGGACCCTCACATGGGTCAGGACCACTCGGTTTCTCCACCAGTGTAGAGGTCGGCGGAAAACGTCTTTGGAGAAACCGGGACTCGAACCCGGGACCCTCCAACTTCGAAGCGGAAGCTCTTCCTCTGAGCTACTTCCCCAGACCTGACGTTCTCTACCTTCCACCTACACCTGGATCGGTATGACACACATAGGGGCAGCTACCACCAGGTGCCAGGTGGCTAGGCTGGTACACCTGGAACGGGGCAGATGGCCTACCGCCATGGACTTACAGCCAGAGCTGGCCCCCACACTCCTTATTCCGTGACATTAGCCCCCTCCTTTTGTTAATTGTCACGAAATAAGGTGTATGTATATCATAGCCCTTATTCTGTGACTTTACCCCCCTCTTTTTGATAATTGTCACTAAATAAGGTACATGTATATCTTAGCCCTAATTCCTTGACTTTACCCCACTCTTTTTGATAATTGTCACTAAATAAGGTACATGAATATCATAGCCCTTATCACGGGACATTAGCCTCCTCTTTTTGATAATTGTCACTAAATAAGGTACATGTATATCATAGCCCTTATTCCGTGACATTAGCCCCCTCATTTTGTTAATTGTCACTGAATAAGGTGCAAGTATATTATAGCCCTGGTACTGATTTAAGTTTGTATTATGGAATGGAGGCATTGGTATATAATACTCTGACTTTAGCCCCCTCTCTAGCTAGAATACTCCGACTTAAGCCCCCTCTCTGACAAGAATACTCAGATTTTAGCCCCCTCTATGACGAAAATACACTGTTATGAACACAAATGAACTACCCCAAAATGACCAAGCCCCGTTTTCCTATAATTCCCCCCTTATAGAGCCCTTTTACCTTGAGGAGGGTTCCTCCCCCCTGGTACTGATTTAAGTTTGTATTATGGAATGGAGGCATTGGTATATAATACTCCGACTTTAGCCCCCTCCCTGACTAGATTACTCCGACTTTAGCCCCCTCTCTAGCTAGAATACTCCGATTTTAGCCCCCTCTCTAGCTAGAATACTCCGACTTTAGCCCCCTCTCTAGCTAGAATACTCCGACTTTAGCCCCCTCTCTGACAAGAATACTCAGATTTTAGCCCCCTCTATGACGAAAATACACTGTTATGAACACATATGAACTACCCCAAAAAGACCAAGCCCCGTTTTCCTATAATTCCCCCCTTATAGAGCCCTTTTATCTTGAGGGGGGTTCCTCCCCCCTGGTACTAATTTAAGTTACTCCGACTTTAGCCCCCTCCCTGACTAGATTACTCCGACTTTAGCCCCCTCTCTAGCTAGAATACTCCGATTTTAGCCCCCTCTCTAGCTAGAATACTCCGACTTTAGCCCCCTCTCTAGCTAGAATCTCTCGTTAGTTGTCACGGAGTAAGGTGTATTCCGTTTATTCAGTACAGGATCCCTGCTTTAACAGGGGGCTAAGGTATGATTTTGCCGACCATACCCTCTTTATATATATATATATATATATGGGTCATTCCAGGTTTTACTGGTCAGGGGGGGCCTGGATCAAGAATCTACAAACTCAGTATTTCTTAATAACATTATATTTTATTGATAGCCCTATATCTTGGCTTATTAAAAAGTTTCATTCAAGGATCCAACTCCTAGGGGGTCAGTTTTTATCGCAGATGCCGTAAAACCTTCTAAAAAGGGGGTACGTTAATGATCGTAATCAAACAAACATGAATAACACCACTAATAAGAGGCCTGGAAACACCAAATATTGTGGCCAGACTGGTACAATACATGACTTTATGTATACCAAAAAGCTAAAGTGAGGCCCGAAAACTCTTGAAGTTACGCATAGGTGGATAAATTGGAAAATGTGAAAATTTGTGAATTTATTTTACCATTTTTTAACTTTAGCCTAGCTCATTCAAAATCCTTCATACAATGACTATATTAACTGTCCATTGTCTCTAGTAGACCTACTGTACATAATAATAAGAATTGGCCTGATATATCATACCTATACTTCATACTTGGTGCTTGCGTAGAGGCCATTATATTACACATATTATCATTAACGTACCCTATTTGTTAACCTCTCACAGAATGGCCACAGCTCATCTATACATCATCATATGTCATTTTTATCACATACACCATCACAAGAGAGGTTGTACTACCTATCTAGAGTCATTTAACCCTGCATAAGGCTCATCTTGGGTGTTTAATATCACTTTGAAAATTAAAAATCACAAAATTTCTACACTTCTCGCAAAGCATGCATGCCATGGGGTACTAAAATGCATCTTTATATACACCAAATAGTATTTTCTCATAAGCCAAACATGTCTATGATTGAATACAAATAATAGAAACACCATACAAGATGATAGGCTGCCACTATAACAATAGAACTTTAACCATCTCAAAATCCTCCTACCGGTCATTAACGTACCCCATTTGCTAATCTATCAAAGAATGGCCACAGCTCACCTATACACTATCATATACCATTGGCATCACACACATAATGAGTAAAGAGGTTGTACTACCTATCTAGAGTCATTTAAACATACATAAGGCCCATCTTGGGTGTTCAATATCATTTTGAAAATTAAAATCACAACTTTTTCAACACTTCTCGCGGCCTTCGCTTGCAGCAAAGTACAAAAATATACTCTTATATACCTTAAATACTCTTTCCTGAGGGTAAATGAGATCATAATACATATATACAGTCATTTAACCATTGATAAGGGCCATCTTGGGTGTTTAATATCACTTTGGAAATTAAAAATCACAAAATTTCTACACTTCTCGCAACATTTGCATGTCATGGAGTGCTAAAATGTATCTTTATATACACCAAATAGTATTTTTTGATAAGTCACACACCTCTACTATTGAATAGAAATGTTAGAAACACCATACCATGTCATAGGTTGACAATATCCAATTTTTACTTTGTTCATCTCTCAATCCTCGTACCGTCATTAACGTACCCCGGTCTTTAACCTATCAAAGAATGGCCACAGCTCAACTCTACACCATCATATACCATTGGCATTGCACACACATTGACAAAAGAGATTGTAATACCTATCTAGAGTCATTTAAACATGCATAAGGCCCATCTTGGGTGTCCAATATCACTTTTAGAATTAAAAATCACAAAATTTCTACACTTCTCGCAACATCGGCATGTCATGGAGTGCTAAAATGTATCTTTATATACACCAAATAGTATTTTTTGACAAACCACACACCTCTACTATTGAATAGAAATGTTAGAAACACCATACCATGTCATAGGTTGACAATATCGAATTTTAACTTTGTTCATGTCAAAATTGCTCGTACCGATCATTAACGTACCCCAGTCGTTAACCTATCAAAGAATGGCCACAGCTCAACTCTACACCATCATATGCCATTGTTATCACATACACCATCACAAGAGAGGTTGTACTACCTATCTAGAGTAATTTAAACATGCATAAGGCCCATCTTGGGTGTTCAATATCACTTTGAAAATTAAATATCACAAAATTTCTACACTTCTCGCAACATTTGCATGTCATGGAGTGCTAAAATGTATCTTTATATACACCAAATAGTATTTTTTGACAAACCACACACCTCTACTATTGAATAGAAATGTTAGAAACACCATACCATGTCATATGTTGACAATATCGAATTTTAACTTTGTTAATGTCAAAATTGCTCGTACCGATCATTAACGTACCCCAGTCGTTAACCTATCAAAGAATGGCCACAGCTCAACTCTACACCATCATATACCATTGGCATTGCACACACATTGACAAAAGAGATTGTACTACCTATCTAGAGTCATTTAAACCAGCATAAGGCCCATCTTGGGTGTCCAATATCACTTTTAGAATTAAATATCACAAAATTTCTACACTTCTCGCAACATCGGCATGTCATGGAGTGCTAAAATGTATCTTTATATACACCAAATAGTATTTTTTGACAAACCACACACCTCTACTATTGAATAGAAATGTTAGAAACACCATACCATGTCATAGGTTGACAATATCGAATTTTAACTTTGTTAATGTCAAAATTGCTCATACCGATCATTAACGTACCCCAGTCGTTAACCTATCAAAGAATGGCCACAGCTCAACTCTACACCATCATATGCCATTGTTATCACATACACCATCACAAGAGAGGTTGTACTACCTATCTAGAGTCATTTAAACATACATAAGGCCCATCTTGGGTGTTCAATATCACTTTGAAAATTAAATATCACAACTTTTTCAACACTTCTCGCGGCCTTCGCTTGCAGCACAGTACAAAAATATACACTTATATACCTTAAATACTCTTTCCTGAGGGTAAATGAGATCATAATACATATATACAGTCATTTAACCATTGACCCTAAAAACTCGCTTAAACTCCAGCAACTGAGATGTAACACTTGTGTGAAACAAACAGAACCATTTAGCAACTATTGGCAAGTCTGTTGTCTTCCTCCTTACGGTGCTTTATTAGTTTCATGTTGGCCATTTTGACTGTGTTATCATGGAGGATGTGGCCCCAGACGGTGGAGTTCCCATACCGCTTCTTGTTCACATAGCCAAGGATGGTATTATGGTATATAAACTGGACATTGGGCTTGGTTGGGAACTTGTGGCAAGTGAGGTTTTTCGCCGGATGAATGAGGAACATGACCTCATACATGTCACTCTCACTGTCCACAGCTAAGACCTTGCCCATGTGCCATGCGTCCTTGGTGGAGTCTGACTCATGCTGGAATGCGCAGGCGACAAACTGTCCCTCTTGGTACTCATCCTGCACGAATACAGCTGTATCCTCAATGTCCATTGTCGATCCGCCCTCAAAAACGGGCCACAGAGTGGTGTCTGATCTCCCCAGTTGGTCCGTGCCGGTAGTGAAGGACTGCTGGGTGGAGCGTAACCGGGTCTTTGGCGTAATAGACACTCTGTGGCCCATCAGGATACGAGACAAGCCAATTCTCGGCGAAGTCCATCTGGATGACTGTCTCGTACACTGACAAGGAACTCCTCAGTTCACGCACGATCCGGTGTTGGCTACGGGCCCGATCGACGTGGTCGGCCATGGACATGAACTCGTCCTTGACCAACGTGATGAACTCCTTTTTGGATTTATCAGTTACCCAAGTGGGCCGGAGCTTCATCACCATCTTCTTCTCCTCGGGCTTGCCGTAGATAACCGGAACGTACTTCCACGTCAGGTAGTCTACATGGTCCGTCTTCACCGACTGGGTCAGCTGTTGCTCGAACACGTCCGCAGTGGTGTTCTGGACCAGGGTGTCCACTGAAGTCTTCATGTTAGCTGCCTTCAGGGCATGGAGCATCTCGCGCCGCCGCTGCTCCTCAGCAGGGTCTCCCGCCAGTCTCTCCCTGTCTTTTTCTCGCTGGCGACGCGAGATCTCCGCCCGGTGGGCATCATAGGCGGCCGCCCCCATCTCCTGCCGCAGCCTGGTCTCGTACCGGGCCGAAGCTGCGGCATGGAGACGGGCCGCCTTCTCCCGGTCCTCCCGGTCCTCCTGCTCATCCAGGTCCGGAGCATCAGCGGGAGTGCGCTCCCGCACACACCTCTTAGGGCGACGGGGGGGGGTCGCCCCCACCGCCACTCGGGGCTACGTCAGCCATCTGCAAAAATGAGAAGAAATACATTAAATAAAAAGGTAAATAGTGATTAAACAAGTTCCTATATGCTGACAAAGGATGTACAACAAAGCCAAAGATTTTATCAGAGGTTTTTATGCTGATATGGTAATTCATAGTGAGGAAATCAGTAGATTTTAAGATAATAAGGAATTTGTTAGTGTTTGAATACTGATAAGATATACATAAATAAATAGGAAAAAAATATTCATCATGTTCCTATATGCTTACAAATGATGTACAGTAACCCCGGAAGTTCAATCAGCTGATTAATTACTAATATGGAAATTTATACTGACAAAATATAAGGAAAATGCTGAAATATACCCACCACAAAAATTCTTTGGAAAAAAAGTATTCAGTATCTAACTAATGACACTTGTGTGAGTTAGAGGTACCATAGGGGCATGTCATGGTGAAATATGATGGAGCTATGTGCACTGGAAGTGCCACTTGTGTGGAAAATACAGAATAAGAAGGGGGGGTACGTTAATGATCGCAAAGGTTTATAACCACTCAGCAGTGGTGGCTTTGTGCAAGGGTGAGCTTACCTGGTCAACACAACAGAGGGGGGACATGTCTAACATACCCACCATAAAACATCCCCCTGAATCCAAGATGGCGACCAGTAGGCAGGCATCTTGCCACCGGGGTACGTTAATGACCGACGAACACTATCTTCCTAAATTTGGCCACTATGGCTATGCTTTCGATCCCACAGGAGGATTAACACACCAAAATGCCCGAATAGAGGTAGGAGAAGGAATATAACCCTAAAAAACCATGGGATAAGCACAATTTTGGCTGTGAGGGGGCCTAAAAGTTCACGACGAGGCAGAAATTTGGCCATTCAAGCCCAAATTGGGGTGGGGGGTCATCTCAAAACACCCAAACATGGCCCAAAATGAATCTTACACACGTAGGGGGTCCTATTCTAAAGGATTATCAACAATTTAGACCCAAGGGTACATCATCTCGGCCAGGAGAGGCCAAATTCTGCTTGCCGAGCGAAAAATCATTAACGTACCCCAATTTTGAAAATACAGCCCGGGGTGGCCAAAGCTTCACCCTGGGGCCCCGGGCTGCATCGCAGGCCTCCCCCGGCAACACATTTTACCCCCTAGCATCCAAAATACATCGTTTCGGTACACAAAAAGCGATCTACGGCCCCCCACAGACATCTCCAACAATATTTCATCGGAATTTCATGGAATTTCGTGGAATTTCCTTACCTTTTTCGTGAATTTCGGGTTCCTTTTGCAGTAGAACTCTGCCTAGGGGTAGCTATAAACAAGCTGTGACCTCCTCTGAGCTGAAACACGGTACCCGGATGCAGGCCACTTCCGCCGGGCAACAGGAAGTCGTTTTTCTCTTCCCGTGCTGTTTTTCCCGCCGCCGATCATTAACGTACCCCGCTTACGAAGAGACCCCCCATACAGCCAAACCAGACTGTATTTGGCCACAATTCTTGTTCAGGCATGATGTATTTACTCTAAAAGTGGCCATAGACTGTGGGAATTGTATGTATTTGGTTTATTTTATTCTATTTAGAGGCAAAAGCCCGGGGTACGTTAATGATCGCGGTGTGCATTGAAAATCACTTATATGTGCCTGGCAAGGGTAATTCCCGGAGTACATGAAAAATTTTTTTATGGAAGACTCCCCCCTAGGGTACCTCTTAATTGCATATAATAAGAACACTGATTATATTCCCTAACCAGGTTAGATAGGCTCTATCATTAACGTACCCCACGTGAAAATTTATAATTAAATGCATATAGAAGATAAATTATGCCCCAAGACCCACCCAAACCATATGGAAATCTTAGCTGTGAACCCCCACTAAGGAATAAAAATATTATTGGTGGTGTAGAAGTGTTTCCCTTGCTATTATATGCCCAAGAAGCCACCTGACCAGTAAAACCTGGAATGACCCATATATATATATATATATATATATATATATATATGGGTCATTCCAGGTTTTACTGGTCAGGGGGGCCTGGATCAAGAATCTACAAACTCAGTATTTCTTAATAACATTATATTTTATTGATAGCCCTATATCTTGGCTTATTAAAAAGTTTCATTCAAGGATCCAACTCCTAGGGGGTCAGTTTTTATCGCAGATGCCGTAAAACCTTCTAAAAAGGGGGTACGTTAATGATCGTAATCAAACAAACATGAATAACACCACTAATAAGAGGCCTGGAAACACCAAATATTGTGGCCAGACTGGTACAATACATGACTTTATGTATACCAAAAAGCTAAAGTGAGGCCCGAAAACTCTTGAAGTTACGCATAGGTGGATAAATTGGAAAATGTGAAAATTTGTGAATTTATTTTACCATTTTTTAACTTTAGCCTAGCTCATTCAAAATCCTTCATACAATGACTATATTAACTGTCCATTGTCTCTAGTAGACCTACTGTAAATAATAATAAGAATTGGCCTGATATATCATACCTATACTTCATACTTGGTGCTTGCGTAGAGGCCATTATATTACACATATTATCATTAACGTACCCTATTTGTTAACCTCTCACAGAATGGCCACAGCTCATCTATACATCATCATATGCCATTTTTATCACATACACCATCACAAGAGAGGTTGTACTACCTATCTAGAGTCATTTAACCCTGCATAAGGCCCATCTTGGGTGTTTAATATCACTTTGAAAATTAAAAATCACAAAATTTCTACACTTCTCGCAAAGCATGCATGCCATGGGGTGCTAAAATGCATCTTTATATACACCAAATAGTATTTCCTCATAAGCCAAACATGTCTATGATTGAATACAAATAATAGAAACACCATACAAGATGATAGGCTGGCACTATAACAATAGAACTTTAACCATCTCAAAATCCTCCTACCGGTCATTAACGTACCCCATTTGCTAACCTATCAAAGAATGGCCACAGCTCACCTATACACTATCATATACCATTGGCATTGCACACACATTGACAAAAGAGATTGTACTACCTATCTAGAGTCATTTAAACATGCATAAGGCCCATCTTGGGTGTCCAATATCACTTTTAGAATTAAATATCACAAAGTTTCTACACTTCTCGCAACATCTGCATGTCATGGAGTGCTAAAATGTATCTTTTTATACACCAAATAGTATTTTTGACAAACCACACACCTCTACTATTGAATAGAAATGTTAGAAATACCAGACCAAGTGATAGGTTGAAAATATAGAATTTTAACTTTGTTAATGTCAAAATTGCTCGTACCGATCATTAACGTACCCCAGTCGTTAACCTATCAAAGAATGGCCACAGCTCAACTCTACACCATCATATGCCATTGTTATCACATACACCATCACAAGAGAGGTTGTACTACCTATCTAGAGTCATTTAAACATACATAAGGCCCATCTTGGGTGTTCAATATCACTTTGAAAATTAAATATCACAACTTTTTCAACACTTCTCGCGGCCTTCGCTTGCAGCACAGTACAAAAATATACACTAATATACCTTAAATACTCTTTCCTGAGGGTAAATGAGATCATAATACATATATACAGTCATTTAACCATTGATCCTAAAAACTCGCTAAAACTCCAGCAACTGAGATGTAACACTTGTGTGAAACAAACAGAACCATTTAGCAACTATTGGCAAGTCTGTTGTCTTCCTCCTTATGGTGCTTTATTAGTTTCATGTTGGCCATTTTGACTGTGTTATCATGGAGGATGTGGCCCCAGACGGTGGAGTTCCCATACCGCTTCTTGTTCACATAGCCAAGGATGGTATTATGGTATATAAACTGGACATTGGGCTTGGTTGGGAACTTGTGGCAAGTGAGGTTTTTCGCCGGATAAATGAGGAACATGACCTCATACATGTCACTCTCACTGTCCACAGCTAAGACCTTGCCCATGTGCCATGCGTCCTTGGTGGAGTCTGACTCATGCAGGAATGCGCAGGCGACAAACTGTCCCTCTTGGTACTCATCCTGCACGAATACAGCCGTATCCTCAATGTCCATTGTCGATCCGCCCTCAAAAACGGGAGGTGAGGTTGGTCCGTCCTGTCGCATGTGCTTTGTGACGGGGGCCTCAACTGCACACTCCGCAGCACGCTTTCGTGCGGCACACGGAGGCACATTTTCTTTGTTAGCCGTGGCTGGGGCAGGAACCATGTTCTTGCGGGTGCGCTTGCCAGCCACGACGGGTGAGGGACCCCCTTGGCGCTTGCAGGCAGAGGTGCTAGCGACAGGAGCGGGGAGAGTGTTCCGTACCGAAGTACCTCGAGTCTGCTTTGGCGGGGGTACATCATCGTACCGAAGCTGCGGCATGGAGACGGGCCGCCTTCTCCCGGTCCTCCCGGTCCTCCTGCTCCTCCAGGTCCGGAGCATCAGCGGGAGCGTGCTCCCGCACACACCTCTTAGGGCGACGGGGGGGGTCGCCACCACCGCCACTGGGGGCTACGTCAGCCATCTGCAAAAATGAGAAGAAATACATTAAATAAAAAGGTAAATAGTGATTAAACAAGTTCCTATATGCTGACAAAGGATGTACAACAAAGCCAAAGATTTTATCAGAGGTTTTTATGCTGATATGGTAATTCATAGTGAGGAAATCAGTAGATTTTAAGATAATAAGGAATTTGTTAGTGTTTGAATACTGATAAGATATACATAAATAAATAGGAAAAAAATATTCATCATGTTCCTATATGCTTACAAATGATGTACAGTAACCCCGGAAGTTCAATCAGCTGATTAATTGCTAATATGGAAATTTATACTGACAAAATATAAGGAAAATGCTGAAATATACCCACCACAAAAATTTTTTTGGAAAAAAAGTATTCAGTATCTAACTAATGACACTTGTGTGAGTTAGAGGTACCATAGGGGCATGTCATGGTGAAATATGATGGAGCTATGTGCACTGGAAGTGCCACTTGTGTGGAAAATACAGAATAAGAAGGGGGGGTACGTTAATGATCGCAAAGGTTTATAACCACTCAGCAGTGGTGGCTTTGTGCAAGGGTGAGCTTACCTGGTCAACACAACAGAGGGGGGACATGTCTAACATACCCACCATAAAACATCCCCCTGAATCCAAGATGGCGACCAGTAGGCAGGCATCTTGCCACCGGGGTACGTTAATGACCGACGAACACTATCTTCCTAAATTTGGCCACTATGGCTATGCTTTCGATCCCACAGGAGGATTAACACACCAAAATGCCCAAATAGAGGTAGGAGAAGGAATATAACCCCAAAAAACCATGGGATAAGCACAATTTTGGCTGTGAGGGGGCCTAAAAGTTCACGACGAGGCAGAAATTTGGCCATTCAAGCCCAAATTGGGGTGGGGGGTCATCTCAAAACACCCAAACATGGCCCAAAATGCATCTTACACACGTAGGGGGTCCTATTCTAAAGGATTATCAACAATTTAGACCCAAGGGTACATCATCCCGGCCAGGAGAGGCCAAATTCTGCTTGCCGAGCGAAAAATCATTAACGTACCCCAATTTTGAAAATACAGCCCAGGGTGGCCAAAGCTTCACCCTGGGGCCCCGGGCTGCATCGCAGGCCTCCCCCGGCAACACATTTTACCCCCTAGCATCCAAAATACATCGTTCCGGTACACAAAAATTGATCTACGGCCCCCCACAGACATCTCCAACAATATTTCATCGCAATTTCATGGAATTTCGGGGAATTTCCTTACCTTTTTCACAAATTTGGCGTTCCTTTTGCAGGGGAACTCTGCTTAGGGGTAGCTATAAACAAGCTGTGACCTCCTCTGAGCTGAAACACGGTACCCGGATGCAGGCCACTTCCGCTGGGCAACAGGAAGTCGTTTTTCTCTTCCCGCGCTGTTTTTCCCGCCGCCGATCATTAACGTACCCCGCTTACGAAGAGACCCCCCATACAGCCAAACCAGACTGTATTTGGCCACAATTCTTATTCAGGCATGATGTATTTACTCTAAAAGTGAGCATAGACTGTGGGAATTGTATGTATTTGGTTTATTTTATTCTATTTAGAGGCAAAAGCCCGGGGTACGTTAATGATTGCGGTGTGCATTGAAAATCACTTATATGTGCCTGGCAAGGGTAATTCCCGGAGTACATGAAAAATTTTTTTATGGAAGACTCCCCCCTAGGGTACCTCTTAATTGCATATAATAAGAACACTGATAATATTCCCTAACCAGGTTAGATAGCCTCTATCATTAACGTACCCCACGTGAACATTTATAATTAAATGCATATAGAAGATAAATTATGCCCCAAGACCCACCCAAACCATATGGAAATCTTAGCTGTGACCCCCCACTAAGGAATAAAAATATTATTGGTGGTGTAGAAGTGTTTCCCTTGCTATTATATGCCCAAGAAGCCACCTGACCAGTAAAGCCTGGAATGACCCATATATATATACAAAGTGACAGTTTTGGCGATGGCAAAACATAGGAGAAATGTTTGCACATTGCTTATGGGGAGAGAAAGATCGCATCACATCCCCAGCAGCCTGGATAAGGGATTGGACCCTCCTGGTGCAGGGGACACTACTGGAGAGGGCTGGGCCATCCATCCCTCCCAATGGTGGTTGTCCCACCCCTTACCTCCCCATGGATTGTCTGGCGGGCGCTGACTCTTACCTAACGGGAGAGTCAGGCTTCCTGCATAGGGCTAATTTGTCAGGTGGCTGGAATTGTAGGACATAATTTTTTTATGTCAATTTCCTCTTAAAGATGGCTTCCTAAGACATGTTTGTTGCCATTTTGTGAGAAACTTTCATACGGGGGCCCAGATTATTTGGTTCTTGCAAATCTGTTAGCCTTCACATCAAGTTTAGCTGCCACGGTCGGCCATGATGGAAGTGGTTTCAGGTCTCACAACAGAGGTGTTATTCATGAAATAATGTTATCCATGAGAATCTGCTTGGTAAGTGGAGATTGACTTCCTGTCTGGCAGAAAATGCATCTGCTGATAGCTACCTGTTGTAGCCCACACAGCATGTGCCAAACCTTGGAAAAAGGTGTGATCTAAAGGTTTCCAACAAAAGACGCTCTTCCCACTCACAGACAGCAAAACTAAGGTGGTACTCTTGTCAATATTATAAGCTGATTGTTGGGGATTTGTTTCTGTCAAATGTTACTCTTAGAAACTTGCTGTTTCTAGAGCACCTGAAAGTTTTAGCTAGGGCAGTCCCAGCGACTCAGTCCTTAACTGAGTCACGCACAGTGACTACCCATGGAGGACTTCCCTAGCCCACTTAAAAGGGCCTAAATCCCGAGAGGAGATATAGACCCTTGTAAGTGGGCTAGGGAAGCCCCAACACGATAGAGGGGTAATTATCTTGATTAAGCATTTGTGACAACTGACATACTCGAGGACCTATCAAAGGGTTTGGACACTCTAAAGCAGGGGAATGGTGCCCTCAGGATGGATAGGTGACTCGAGGAAATGGTAGGCCGAGAGATCTGCCTGCTTACAGGCAGAGAGCAACATGTATTCCTGGCTTTAGTGGCTCAAACACTTGGCTGTTCTGAACAAAGTACTCACTGTCAGTTTCTAGAAATTGTCCCTCATACTCACAAACATGTAAGTTTTCATGTACAGCAACATGTAATGAGCAAAGCACAAGGTATATGCAATAAATCTGACATGTTTATGATTAGCCTACACTATCACTCCTTCAATGGCTTCCATTTCAGCATGATGGAGTAAGGGAGGGGGATTTGAAAATCACCTGGATTATCAATTATTACATGCATTTCAAGTGCTTTGTGTATTTTGAATCTTTGGATATACATTAAGGGAAGTGTTGATGGAAACATTGGACCTGACAGTAAGTACTTCTATGAGAATTGGTCACTCTGCCAGATTGGCTCAGCAAACTACCAACCGACACCTTTGGTCTCTGAGGGTCAGGACCCTCGGAGGTCTACGGAGTAGGAAATGGCTGTCATTGAATTTCAGAATGTAGATCTTCAAATAGAGACATCATACATTCTTTTTCGAGGATCTTCACGTAACCCTTTGTTTTTGCCTTATTTTATTCATTTTTTGTTTGTTTGTTTTTGGACAGGGGAGTTTATCAATCTTAGGCAAATTCCTAATCGACTAAGTAGGCCCCCTATGAGAAATAACAACAGGCAAAAAAAAATGAAAATTGTTAAGAGAATAAACATACATGTATAAAACACATTTCCTATTGTGAATACTAACCGCCTTTCAAAATCAACACCACAGCAACAAGCACGAGTAACCCTGGTATATCCATGTTACTTCTGTTATCTCTATAATAGCTGATCCATTAGTCCGTTATAGGTCCTATCCTATAGGTCTTTATGCCTTTCCTCACCTGGAGGTCGACATTCCAATACGTTTACTAGGCCGGGTCTACCTCAGCTCAGCAATAACAACTCCTCACGGCTAGTTTCTTTCACAACCCATTGCTCCTTTAGTTTTTTATCATTCATACGACTGATAATAATCCAAAATGCCTGTAGACATCCATTATGATATGATCTCTGCTACATATCTTTATGCCCCAGCACAGTGGTTATAATCCAGAGTTTTTTCTATTGTTTTCCTGGAAGTTATGAAGGGTATAATAGAGATCCAAGTCATAGCCTACTGAGTCAGTCCCAGGTGGGTATAGAATACCTCCAGTAGGCAGGTAGCCCCACTCAGGTGTGCTGATTATAGGTGGGTGCAGGACGGGCCCAGGCCTGTAGACTGCCAGCAAGGCAAGGTACCACTATAGAACATGTAGAATAGCTAAATAGGTATAGGTGGTCTTACCTTATGTGGACCAATGCATGTTGACAATTATATAATGACTACACCCTGCCAACACCCTCCACTTCCAGTCCACAGCCAAGTCTCATGGTCCTGGGTAAACAGTCTGAACAGACTTGGCCAACTCACTTTCACTTGGCCTGGCGCACAGAGGCATTGCATGCTGTCACTTGTGCGTGTTAGGCCTAACGTGTAGGCCTATTCCTGGGGGTATTCCTGGGAGGTGATATTCCCCTAGTGGGTCAATCCCAGGCCTGGACATAGTCTTCTATGTGACACAAATGTAGTCTCAATTTATAGCCTAAATCTTTAAATATGGGCTGAATGTGTATTAGACCTTTGTCTAGTCTAAGCTCCATTGAGGTAACTCCTGTAGGTATCCTCTCCTCCAGGGTGGAGCACGCGTGGCTGCAGACTCAGTCAGTTGTGTCAGGGTGTGGGAATCAGTCAGGCGTGACCAACAGATCAGTGTAAAAAACCTGCTCACCCAAGGCTCATAATAGAGTCATTCAGCCGTACCCACTCATAGACCTACATATCAATACTAACTTAATATAGATTATAGCCTCCCACTAGTAACTTCTAAATAAAGCTGGTTGAAATCATGGTACATGTTTATAAAATTTACAATACTAGTGACTCTGGAAAACTAGGATCATAAACTCAAACTGACTTGCTTAGGGAGTGGTCATTATTCATCAACACTGGGGGTGTTGGGTTTGAAGAGGCAGTTGTAAAAACTTTTGATCCCTGCTGAAAAACTGTTGACCCCAAGAGGGGGAGGACATAAAGACTTAGCCTCTTTTTTAGTAAAAGAAAGCCCGAGCACTATTATAGATCACAGAGGGGCATGAAAATTGTCCACGCCTCCAAATTTTGAATGCCTTCATCTTCACACCTCCGGATGGGAACTCTACGACCCCCCCCCCATCCCTGTTGATAGATAAATATAATGACCACTCCCTTAACTCAATGCCTAGGCTGTCATTACTTTATCATTAGATCCATGTGCCAACATTTTATAACATGTTTGTCAAAGTTGCTAAGGAACACACACACACATACAATAGCACAACCATACAGGGGAAGGGGTGGGGAGTATACAACAAGTCGATCTGTTACCATGGCAATGATACACAAACAATCAATATTTAGTTGAACTCTGTAGAAAAACTGGGGAGGGTTCAATAGGCAGGTTGGCACACGCTTAGACTATTCTAAAGCAGGGAGATACAGCACATGCCAGCACCTCTGGCCTGAAATATAGCTATTGACCCATTCAACTGCTGCCAGGTAAACAACCATCGCCACCTGTACACAACAGCCAGAACTAATCAATCTAGTGAAGCCACCTAGTGGTGAATTATTGCAAATATTATACCTTAACCATCCCAATCATCGCTCACAGAAGGTGTAGGTGTGGCATATGGTAAGAGAGGTGAGTGGATCTTAATGGATTTGCGGGTAGAAATAAGGAGTTTATTCATAAATAGAGTTGTAGCATGGTTGTGGGAATGCCCATATGTATGGGAGCTTTGATATCTGAACATGACATTGTCATTTCTGTTATAGATTTGTAGGTATGTGTTTGCAGCATCCTCAATGGTTAAATCCCGGGGGGGGGGGCACTTGAATTTCTTCTGACAGGGGTGTGCGGCTGGGCCTCTGACAACCCTTACCCTTGGTGAGAGGGATTTTGGGCAAAAGGTGACCCTTGGTGAGAGGGATTTTTGTAAAAAATGTGCATGGTTAAGTTTTTTATCTTGATATTTACCCTTGATGTGAGGAATCTTTATCAAAACTGACCATATTTAGCAGAATTTTTTTATGAAAATTCTGAAAACTGGCACTTATTTTGATGTGCGAGGTCAAAATATGGGAAAAGTGACCCTTGGTGAGAGGGGTTTGACCAAAACTAGACCCTTGGTGAGAGGGATTTTGGCAAAAAAGTGGCCTTGCCAGCCGCACACCCGTGTCAGTGATATATAGTGAGTGCCCCCCCCGGGGGGTTAAACGCCTTACCTGTATATCTATAATGTAGACCTACATGCACTCTGTATAGCTAGGCCAAAATACCTGCCTGCTTACAGGCAGGATCCAAAGGTGTCTGTTGGTAGTCTATCTACTCTGCAGATTGGCAGAGTGCCCAGTTCTTACAGAAGTACTTACTGTCACGTCCAATGCTTCCACCAACACTTCCCTCAATGTAAATTACATTATATATATCCAAAGATTCACAATACACAAAGCACTTGAAATACTTGTGATAATTAATAATCCAGGTGATTTTCAAATCTCCCTCCCCTCCCTCCCTTACTCCAAAACATTGTCGGCCATCTTGAAGCCAGGTGTAGCCACCTAGTGCCAAAGAGACTACACTATTCTTGGTTGATTAGCCCTATGTTTCAAAAGGAATCTAACACCAGGTAGCACCCCTAGCATGTTGACAATGGCGGCCATTAAGGTAGTGATATCTAAGCTCAAGATAAACATGTCAGATTTATTGGATATATCTCATGCTTCAGTCATTATAAGCTAATGTACATGAAAACTGCATGTTTGTGAATAGGAGGGACAATTTCCAGGAACTGACAGTGAGTACTTAGTTCAGACTAGCCATGTGTTTGTGCCACTATAGACTTGTATACATCTTGGATCCAGCCTGTAAGCAGGCAGGTATTTCGGCCTATGTATAGCCTAATGGGGATATGTGCTTTAACTATAAGTTCAGACGATTGGCATGGGAAGGAGGAACCTATAGTCAATGTCCCATGCCTGACCAATAGCTACAACATGCTATAATCACAATATACATGTACTCATGTAACTCATGATAGATCCTGAGCGTTGAGATGATCCCATAGCACCCTGGGGGGCACTCAATTTTTTTCTGCCACGGGTGTGCAGCTGGAGGTTTTGCAACCCTTACCCTTGCCTAGGGAGATTTTGAAAAAAAAATAGACCCTTGCCTAGGGTAATTTGAAGAAAATTTTCTATTTTCCATACCATTTCTGGAAAAACAGACCCTTGCTTAGGGAAAATTTGGAGGGAATGGTACAATGTTGTGGAAAAATTGAAAATTTTAAGCATTTTCATGAAAAGAAATCCACGTTCATGGCATTTTTTACTCAAAATGTACCCTTGCCTAGGAACATTTCTTAAAGGTAGCCCCTTGCCTAGGGACATTTCCCAAAAGTAGACCCTTGGCTAGGGAAATTTAGGATTGAAAAAGCACCCTTGCCAGCCGCACACTTGTGTATGTCAAACATATGAAGTCCCCCCCCCCCCGGCATAGCACTGCACTAACACTGGGATCCTGGTTTCAACTCAGAGATTCCAGTAGAATCGGTTACCAGATGCGATGCATGTATACTATACTAGATACACGTTTGTTTAGATACACGTGGATGGGCTTTAAGTACTAGCTACCCCAGTGACACTAGTATATAACTTATCTGCATGCGAAGCTGACCTGACCTCTCAATGACTTTCTATTGCTATCCCTAGGGTAACTTAACCTTCTAATGTACATATGATAAAGTGTGTTCTTCCATCATACATGAATGCAGCCCTGGCCCATAAAACACCAATGCCATATATGCATGTATCATGCCCAAAATACAGGGTTGCTTCAGAGTTGATTCACTTAAGGATCTCTAACATGTATCAAACCTGATACTTGCACATACATACACAACTATGACCTACTCCTCAGTAGCATATACCCTTATTTATGTACTTGTATATGCACCATTTTAGGGCTACTGATAGCATGCACTTGCATATATATATATATATATATATATATATATATATATATATATATATATATACATATATATACATATATATATATATATATATACACATATATATATATATATATATATATATATATATATATATATATATGTGTGTGTGTGTGTGTGTGTGACCCCTGTAGCCCTATATAGGTTACACTATAGCCGCCATTGAAGCTCATGCTTAAAGACGATGGTTTGATATGCTGATAGATTGTGTGGGATATGCATCCCTTCTCCTACATACATCACAAGCTTTAAATAGCTTTTCATATTGATTGTTGGGGTTTATGGTTCATTGCAGTAAGGGGCCATCCACAAATGACGTCATACTCGAGGGGGGAGGGGGGTCAGTCTGCAGAGTATTGAAGTGCGAGCATAATAAGCATTTTCTGAGTTCATGTTGGAACCTTTAACCTAAGGGGCCTGCATGTATGACCATGATAAAACCAGGTCCATATGGTCACAAATCATAGAAAGTGTGCATATGGGGCCTTACATGTCATTCGCCCATACATGTGCCCAGAAAAAGAATTCTTATAAGTATGCGTCTTTTAGAATAGCAAGGACACATCTGACATAAATGATAATGTGATTTCCTTTATCTACAGGTCAAAATAGTCCGGACCTGAGATTTTCATGGAGGTATGAAGATTATTTATGTAGGAAATTAAGCCCTCAACATGGCTTGTAACTCAAATGTCATTCTCCCAGACACAATTTCGCCCAGACAATTTTTGTCATTTTCAGCACATTTTACCCCCCTGGAGCTCAAAATATGCATATGGGACCATCAAAACCCATATGTAACACAAAGATCTAATCCAGCCTGACACTTTGAGCCAAAGAAATAGAGGGGGAAACTAAAATTCGAAGAGTAGGGGCTGGAATACCTCCAAATTCGTCATATGCAAACCTTCTATGATTTTCGACCATATACGGTAATACCTTTTGTTATAGTTGACTTGTCTGTAAGTCACCAGCACTGCTACCCAGCTAACTGTGCCCTAGATATGTTCATTCTCGCTCCTTAAGCGATGGTTCTGTCTACAGCACTGCCATGCCAATCATCTCCTGGGCTTCCCTAGCCCACTTAAAAGGGTCTATTTCTCCTCTTTCCTATCTCCTTGGGATGTGTGTGGTGCACATATGCGTGGGCACTGACACATTCCCCTGTGAAATTGTGTAATGTAGTTCTCGCCATGAATATGACCTTAGCTGTCGAAATGGCGTTAAACATTTATTACTCACTCCAATCATCTCCAAGTGTATCAGACCGGTTTGAATCGCATTGAGTGTAAAGTATTACTAGGATACACAGTGTGTTGGCTTTTCAGTACATTACCCAATAACGTTATACACTTATAGACTGAATGTAATAACACTGGTAAGCTGGTGCATTCTTATTACCTTTCCACATTGGGTGTTTAATACTAGAAAGCAAAATAACCAAACATAACAAAAAATCACCTAGATATAAATTCATGACCTGATATGTACTGTCATACCATTCATAGAATGCACAGGTTAAACTCACATGTTGCATTAATTTGTTGGCTGTGAGTACATCAATTTATATGAATTGGAGATGAGAGGTTCTTAGGGCGATATGGATCATAGGTTTGATAGACAAGTAAACTGTCCATTTCTTTAAATCAAAATCCCACCTGAGAAACCCTCCCTGGTTTGTAGTATCCAGGAGGATGTTTCACCACATAGCTATAGATATATACACATACGGCCAAAAGATATACTGCCCTTATGTGGAAAAAGAAAATACTATTTAAAAAAGTGTTTCAGATAGGTGGCCGTGTCCTGTCTGTATGTTATAATGGAATGTCTGTATCTTGACTTCCACATACGGATTTTTTTGTTGTCTTAAAGGTAAACATGGGCAAATTTAAATCAAATTCCAGGAAACCCCCTGGGAATTCCCTATTATGATGTCACATATGCGGGGTCATGTGATCTATGTGGAAATAATCTTAAAAAAGTGCCGTATGTTGGTAGAAAGATGCATGGAGTGAAGGGGGGGTCTGTTGGGGGGGGGGGGTAAATGTACATAGGCACAAGGGGAGCAGGTGCAAAGACACTCAGGGCTGTATAGTGGAAATGGTAGTGGGTGGGATTATGTGAAAGGCAAGCCCCAAAGAAAGGGCCAATTATAGTCTTGAGGCATGGCAATGCAATAAAGGAGGATTATACCAACAGTAATGACCAAATAAAATAGAGATGATAAGACACTTCTGCAGCATACTACAAATTTATTGCCCCCCCCCCTCAAGAAAAAATACTAGGGGGGGTTGAGATTTCTAGTAGCAAATCCTGTCTCTGTCCTTTTACCCTCCAGGTATTTGTCTATTTTACCCCCCCCCCCCTCGACCATCCCCCTCTCACCTTCTCATATACCAACATATAATACCCTTTTCCTGACATACGGACAAGAAAATACCCCAATATCCACACATTTCCACATATAGGGTACCCCCTTACCCCTCTGCATTTAGAAGGTTATATACGGCCTCTATGTGGGATTTTTGATTTCCGCATCTTGAACTGAAACAGGTAAATTTCCGCAACCACATGTGGAGGTCCACATCCATGATTTTAGGAGACGGAAATTTGAACAGAAACAGAAAAAGGGCTGCATCTAACATATGGGGGCCGTATGTGACATATGGGGGCCGTATGTTATGTGGTGAAACACCCGCCCAATGATGCTGATACATGTAGTAGATTGGGAAGCTAAGCAGCTGTCTCTTGACTGATATAGATATACTGTTATCGTGTATGTAATGTATTATAAGTACTCTTGTCCTCAGTCAGAAAGGCTGACCATCAGGTAAAGGTGACATCTTGTATATTTAATATAGCCCAATCATCCATGGGTCTATTTCTCCTCTATCCTCTAGGTGTGCTTGGTTCACTTATGCGTAGGGACCGACACATTCATCTGTGAAATTATGTAATGTAGTTTTCTCATCATGAACATCACAGGCTGGAACAACATAGAATACTAGGCTGCTTATTGAATATGTTGGGTGTAAAGATGACAGTAGATATCCACCCTGATTTTTGCAGTACAGGCAGCACCACTGTCTATGGGGGAAAGGGGGGAAACCATAGACAGTGGTGCCGCCTACTGTGATACAAAATGACCAAGACCAGAGTGTCTTGCCTTTATATATAATATACGAATGTAATATATAATGAATAGACTTGAACTAGTTGGCTTCAGGGGGTGATAGAATCATGAGCCGGAGGCTATCGCTATGGCACTGATCCCGACACCAGTGGCAGGTGACAATGTGTTCAGAGGGGACGGTACCTCATGGAATATTTTCTTATGTCACCATGGTGCAGGAATATATTGTCATGCAGCAATAACTCATTAGCAATATATTGGCGCATTATGAATTTATGTCAACATTTCAGCAGTGCATCAGCCATAGTGGGTCAGCTTGATGCACTAATGAAACACTCAATTATAGTACTGCATCCACGCATCCCTCTGACAGCTGGGGAGAGTTCATCAAAACATCATGCCACTCTTACAGGCTAAGGGAGTGGTCATTATTTACCAATGGGGGGGGGGGGGTAAAATTTTTAGACCCCTCCCGAGGGGGAAGCTAAATAAATTTTGACCCTCTTGAGTGGGGGCTAAGAAAATTCACCCTCTTTTTAGCAAAAAAGCCTGCGCGCTACTATAGATCAAGGAGGGGCACAAAAGATTTTGACTGTCGCCGAGGGGGGTGCGTAAAAATTTTTCCCATCACCCACCACCCCTGCCCTGTTGATAAATAATGACCACTCGCTAATACTATCATCTTTTTTTAATCATATTTGTTGTGAATCACTCAGGTAAGGTTTTTTTTTTATTAAACTGTCAGTCACCCAGTGCTCAAAACTGTTTCAGGTCTAACAATTAACCATGGCGTTGCAGTATACAGTACGCACGTTACAATGTATATGTCACAAAGCTGGATGGATACATCAGGCCACCAGGACGTTATCTACAACAACAGCCAGAAATGTAGATGGTAGGTTCATTCTATAATATGCATAGATAAGTCTAATAGTACACTCAATCATTTATAGCATCCCTTCCCAATGTCTCCCCCCCCTCTCTCTCTCCCTTTCTCTCTCTCACTCCCTTTCTCTCTCTCACTCCCTTTCTCTCTCTCACTCCCTATCTCTCTCTCTCCCTCTCTCTCTCTCACTCCCTTTCTCTCTCTCTCTCTCTCTCTCTCTCACTCACTCCCTCTCTCTCTCTCACTCCCTTTCTCTCTGTTTCTTTCACTCTCTCTTGATCTTTGTCTGTCAGACTCTGCTGTCTGTCCACCTACCCATCAATCTACCTATCCCTATCTGTCTCTTCCTCTCTCTGTCTATGTCTGTCTATCTGTCTCTGTCTGCATCTGCTGTCTATTTCTGTGTCTCTCTGTCTGTATCTTATTTGCCTTCATTCTTCCCCTATTCCCCTCTTTTCTGCCATTGATTGATTATTTTTTAAAGTAATGTTCAACACTCAAAGAACTGCAATACAATATAATAATCAGGATATCATATATAACATAGGGTTATTTCTTTTCCATATTGCCCACACAGAATATGATCCACACAGAATATAATCCAAGTTAGTAAATACTAATCTAACTTAGACAAAACCACCCATTAGGCAAAATACCCAACATGTTAGTAACATCTTACTAATGTGTTAGTAGTATTAACTAACCTATTAAGGCAAGCTGACTTGACTTAGCCATGTCTAAGGGGTAGTAGTTTTGTCTAAGGGGTAGTAGATTTTTTTTCACACCAGGTGACATTGTGGTTTCCATGAGGATTTTTATGGTAAGTGCATATCATGGAAAAGCCTATGAATGTCAGAATAATGGTGCTTTCAATGACTATCGACATAATAACGTCTCTACAATTCAACCTGACATATATATTTTTGTTATTGAAGGAGCAATGAAGAATAATGGAAACACCTTTTCTGTGGAAAATGTAATGTACTCATATATCCACATCTTTGACATTATGATAAACCCAGAGCAACTAAGTTCACGGGTTGCAAAGAAAATGATGTGAGGTATTGAACTTGCTTCTCAAATGGAGAGGCTCTGTTCTGAATGTCTTAACCTATGTGGAGTTTACACTTACCATTTCAGAATTAAGAGAATTGCTATGTTGCTTGAAAGTCTATGTAGTTAGTGGAAAAGTCTAAGGCAAGTTAGGAGTAATCAGGCAAGTCGGGCATTTTTCCTAAGGGTTAGGTGTAAACCCCAAGAAAACTTCGATGGTTTAGGGACGTGCAAACTCCCAACTTGGGTTAGCATGTCCAACAAATGTTAGGCAAAAGGCCTAAGGTATTCAGAATATTTTTTTTTGTGTGCAGGTAAGAAGTTGTTTACACCTGGCCCCCTCTGTGTGTCACGTACAACCAAGGAGGCCATGTTACGTGATGTTGGGTCAAGGGAGACTGATTTTATACAACTTATACATGACCTGCGACATGGGCTTGTCAAACTAGCAGGTAGGTGGTTGTTGGATCAGCTTTCCTCTATGTATTTATAATTTTCTTTCCATAGGCCTATATGACTAGATTTGGAAACACAATTCCATAAGTCAAATGATTTCATCCGTTATAGTCTCCAATGTATGAGGCGCATCCCGCATATAAGACGCAACTATAGTTTTAGAATATGGTGAAATTGTTTTTAAAATAATTCATAACTTTTGCTGTACTGAATGGATTTTCAAAATTAAGAAAAAAAGCTATGTGTAGCTAGGCTCCCCGGGCCCCCTTATATCCTATTATGACAAAACAGGATCTGCGAAAAAGGCCCTTAGCGCAGGGTACATTAATTATTCCTAGTACATGTTACACATATCAAAAGAAATGTCTTGGTGTCCCCCTTGCGGATCCAGGGAGAACTAAAACCCTGCGCATAATCCAGCTCATTTGCAGGAGATTACTTGACCTAATGTCAATGTGTTGGTAGTTTATTTATAGGATGCTAATAAATAACATGGATCTGAACCATGTCAATGGCAATTTCTAGTTTAATTTATTTTTGAAAAATTCACATAATATGTCTTCCTAAATACAAAAAAAAAATGGTTAAATCTTAAAGGAGTGTCGCCCACTGAGTATGCATGTGTGCCCATGCAGGGAAGTGGTACATTTGCATTAGAGGCAGTTCTAAGTACAACTGTTCCCAGGGAAGGAGGCAAGGTAAGAAACAGAGTCCTATCAATTGGCCATAAGGATATAATATACATGTATTCACCTACCAATAGTTTTTTAGATCGTATGGATTTGATAAGAGAAAGTTTTCAGTGGTAACACTAGAAATAGATATTATTCCTGTAACAGGCTTCAAATTCTGACAGATTCAAAAAGAAAGTTTTAGAAATTCTCCTCATGCATCTGATGCTAATCATATGAAACAAAAAATGAAAATGCTTGTCATCAAAAGATTACAGGATATCATCTTTTTGTAATTCCTCTGAAAAATAACTAATTGTTGTGTGCATAATTTACACACTTAGGTACTTATCCTGGAGAATGGTGCATATGGAAAGCGACAAGTCGACATGTGTAAAACACTCAGTATCCCCTACCACCACGAGTGCTTTGGTGAGCAGGCAGATGTGGACCCGGAGCGGGTGGCTGATATCTTACAGAATGATGGCTCTTTCACTCATGTCTCTATTGTACACTGTGAAACCAGCACAGGTATCTTCAACAACGTCCACATGGTAGGAGAGGTCATCAAGAAGCATGCACCAGGTAGGTTTTATATCTACTCGCAGAAATAAATATCTATTGAATCCACCAGGAATTCTTGCAATATTGAACAGTGAACCACAGTAACAATTGTAATGCAGTGAAGCAGTGTAGTTTTGATAATGGAACCCTAGGGGGCAGTACAGTATAAAGTCTGTGTTATGAGGAATCTCTGTGAAGATAACAGTGAAATCTTTGTCCCAAAGTTGCCAGAGAACTTTTATAGTTTTTCTTTTAAAAACAGTAGTGTTCACAAGAAAGAAGATTTTCTGAATCAATTTTGATCTAGAGAACTATCATTTTTGTATTGCATTTATTTCACCTCATTTCATTGGCAACATGACACATTCTATACTTAGAAATTGGTCACTAAAGGTGTGATTTTTTAAAAAAGTAAATACACCCAAATATCAATACCATTGCTCTTAATCCCCATCATCCCATTCCTAAAATTGAGATAAAAAAGAAATTTCATCCATGTAATTTGTGGTTCCTTTATTTTAGGATAACTTGCATCTATAGATTATACATGTTTCTTCATATATTGCAGGTGCAGTGTATTTTGTGGATGCTATGAGTACATTTGGAGCAGTGCCACTTAACATGAAGGACTCCCATATTGACTACATGGTCAGCTCTGCCAACAAATGTATCCAGGGGGTTCCCGGATTCTCCTTTGCTGTATGTCGCCTTGACCATCTCCTCAAATGCAAAGGTATACCAAATGGGTACAATGAATTAATTTTTTGACATGTTTTGCAGTTAAGGAGGACTGTGATGGTAATAAGGCCAATAGGAGAGTGGGGGGGGGGAACCTAGTCAATGTATTTTGAATAATAAGATTGTTTTGCTTTATGTGTACTGAGAAATGATGTGCTGTATTGGAATCATAGCAAGTAAATCTGTATAGATGTGCTCCTTTATTCAAATGCTTTGTTGTGCCTTTCTGAGATTATGGACACAAACAACAACAATCATGATTAATTTCCAATCAATTGATATAGCGTATGGCATTACAACTTTGCTATGCCTTTCTAAGAGTATAGCATATAGCTTTTCACTCGTTCAATTTTGAATGATCATTAGATCATATTAATCATCAAATCCTTAATCCTGATCTTAATATTCTACCTATTTGTCCCCTTGTCATTGGATTGATGTAAAATGTAAATCTGTCTATTGCTAGGTAACAGTCGAAGTCTTAGTTTGGACCTGGTCGGCCAGCATGAGGGTCTTGAGGCGAGCGGTCAGTTCCGTTTTACACCACCCACGCATGCCATGCTGGCATTCAGACAGGCCATGACTGAACTGAAACAGGAGGGAGGGGTACAGGGCCGCAGTGCAAGGTGAACTTTGATTGCACCCTCTTCATCTCTTGATCTCTCTCTAAACAGATTCCATAGGCAGAATTGAATGAACGATATTGTGCCCTAGGTTCATAGCAAACACATGAAGTATGTTGTAATAGCTCTCATATTATGTGTAAGGGTTCACCTATAGATAGTATGCCTTGTAGAATTAACCAAAATTAGTAGTGTGCCTTAACTATAAGAATTGCAGACAAAACAAATACAAATATCAACAAAATTGGACATGAGATGCATCTTACAGGATTAGTATGAGATTGTGGTATATCTTAAAGACAAATTAAGAGACATTATGGTATAAATGTGGATAAACAGGGTAAAAGGTACGCTTGCACACTCCCTCGCGGGCGTACCTTTTACTGTGTTGATCCACAAATATCTTAAAGCTTTTCCCCCACTAGTAGGCAAAATAAAAAAAAAAAACAAGTTAAATGAGCATGACAAGGATGGAAAAGGTTCCAACAAGAGTGATGCACTATATTTATCAACATGTTGTACATATTCCAATTGATATTGCATTACATCTTTTCAAGGTACCAAGCAAACAGGGAGTGTTTACGTGAGGGGATGCGTAAGATGGGATTTGTAGAGTTTCTCCCAGAATCCATTGCTGGTTACATCATCACAACCTACCTCTTCCCTAATGACCCCAACTTTGACTTCAAAACATTCTACACTTCACTCTATGCTAAAGGTGAGTTTAATAAATCCTTTCCCAATCAGTTTTAAAATGCATAATCTCCTACTTGATTAAATGGTTCTACATCCTAACTAGAGTAAAGAATTTTTAATCATTACAGTATTAACTCTGTGCTCTGCCATGTGTTAACTTGCTTCATTTGACATATGGATACACAGTCTTTTATTCAATATCCTAACAGGTAAAAATGTGTACAATGTATATATATTATTACTTTGGACTGCCATACAAATTTAACATTTTATTTCAGGTCAAGTAATTTACCCTGGGAAGTTGTCGAAGATTGACTGCTTCCGTCTCGGTAACATTGGTGACCTTCACCCTGCTGATATGGAGGAACTTTTAACCTGTATCCAACAGACGTGTGAAGAAATGGGCATCAAACTACCCTTATCATAGGTTATAAAGAGAATGGTTACTCAATAATGAGCATTTGTGTTTTTATCATATTCCTGAAAAATGCTGATTGTAGATTTTTTACAAGGGAAAGGGTTTATAACTATAGGGATGTTCATTCATACATCGGATGAGATTGATACCACAGCATAGTTGAGAAAAAGTTTGATCATATCAAAGCATGAAAAATGGTGCTGGAAACATATTTTGTCAGGATTCATAAGATTGCAGAAACATGGTGTTTGTTGATACAGATATACTGATCTGTAACTCTGTGCACTGTGATAGCTGAAAAGGCATAATACCCTCATATTATATCAGCTTTACTACAGTAGTGAAAACTCCTGCCAAGTTCATCTAAGTGTTCAGTTCACCAAACATCATTATTTGTTATCTATCTTGATATACTTATTGAATGTAGGGGAAGGGTAGCCTTGTTCCAAGACTTCATGTGCAGGTCTGTGATGAAGTACTAATCTTTATTCTATTTAAGAGATTTATATGAGCACACTCTTAGCCTACATTTAATGATACACTTTATCAGTGCAATCTTGCCATCTGTGCAATCTTGCCACTTGGATTCCATACTGTTTATTGTTCATTACAAACCAAGTTGGTCTGTATTACATTATCAAAGTAGTCTGCTTACTGTTGGTATAATTATGGAAACCAGAAGCCATATTAATTGGAATCATTTTGGTTGCACTGTTTGTTAATGCACCACAGGATCATCTTGGTGCAAACTTCATCATACATTTGTATTAATGGTGAGTAGTGTGGTTGGGTAATGGGTGTGGATAGGAGTGTGTCTAAAACGCATAAGGTTTTAGTAAAGCGCATATGCCATTATGATAAACAATATCAAGTTGAATGTATGGGCACTGGTTGAATTGGGCAATTATGATTACACTAAAGTGATTATATATATTATTAAACTTACATTTTACATGATGTATTTCTGTATGTTGTCTATGTAAGAAATCATGTACTAAATGTAAGAAATCCTGAATTGAACCTTCTAAATTTGATTTCTTAATCATCTAATTGATGCATTAAGTGTCTTCCTATCACAGTTTATATCATATCCATTAAACTGACTGAATTCCACCAAGAGCACAAAATTTCTAAATCCTATGCAGCATTGTTAGACATTATTGAACAGGGAAGTATCAATTATATTACTATGATTAAAATGACATTGTTTCATATATCTGTACTATTTTATTTCTTATTCCAACCACCAATTACTCTCAGACAAAAGAAAACTGATCATTTTAAGGTTCAGCATTCCCCAAATTAAACACTGTTTGGGGTGGACAGCACCTCTGATAGACATGACCACATACCTTTGGGTCAAATTTCCTATGACATTATTTACTAATGTAATATTGGACAGAATTGGGCTTGACTCCATGGCAAAATTTGCCATTCAGGTGGAAAAACAGTGTGTTTAATGGATTTTGCAATAAGTATTCACTTTTCCCACTTTCCCTGACTCCTGATGAAATTTTCAGAAATTCCATGTCTTTCCCTGAAACCTTTTATTCCATGACCCTTGGGAACTCTAACAGTGTACAACTCGATAGTAATAAGTAAAGCAGCAACAAAAGATTGTATGAGTTCTTGTTTTTATTTGATTTTTTTTTTCGACAGCAACTTTACAATGTGAAATCACTGCTGTATTTTCCGGCTGCATCTCTATACTATTTCCCATTAATATATCAATAAGAGGAACTTTGAACACACTATTCATAGCAGTATGAAAGCACACTTGTGTTCCCTAGGTCTATTACACATCACAATGAGCTAAATCTTAGTAGCAGATTAACTCTCAGCAAAGTTCTGATTAATTGGTGGGAGAAAGTTTTAACAATAGCATGATACAGAAATATTTGCAATATGCTATATTTTCACTGGGGTGTGGTTTTCTACTCTCCTTTACCTAGGTAATATTCATGGTTAATTTTCACAACATCTTTGGTATTTGCTCTGACATCTTTTCTTTATATACTCTGTCAAATAGCCCTGCTAGTGGGCCACTATTCGTACAGGAACTTTTCCCATTCAGTGAAATTATTTGCCATAGATGTCACTCCCTGGTTGGCAGGAAATGCTATGATTGGTCAGCATTTTCCAAAAATCTAACATATCTCAGTCAATAAATTCCAAAAAATGTGAGCATTCCTGCAAAATCAGGAATAATGGCATCTATGAGTTCCTTTCATTTTACTTCTCTTAATAATTTTTTGTAGTGTTCATTCCCTTGGGATCTTTGTACAGTTTCTTTTTACCTGCAAGTGCATAATGTGTTACATATACATATATCTTTGAGGGTTTAATAAGCAATATATAGAAGCAACAATATTTACATGTACACAAAAACTATACACAATATTGATTATGTGAGATAAAGAGTCCAAACATTTTTCATTTTGTTCAAGGCTGTACACATTGACTACTTTAATCTATCATGTGTGACAATATGTTGAGGAAGTCCGCTATATCAAACCCGAAGTCAATTTTTGGGGGTTAGACAAGATTAGGTCTATTCCATTAAAGGCCTACAGTCTACGACTCTTTCCGCTAATACCATACAGCTCTGGGTATAAGCCTCAAGTACATGTACAAGCTATGGCTTAGATGCGGATCCTTATGGAATAGGCAAATCCCCCTATCCTATCCTTCTAATTCAATCCAATCTTAATGCATTCTTACTGGCTTAACACACAAATAATGAATCAAGCCACTGAACATGATTATTTTATAATATAGAAAAGTCTGCAGTTTTGTTACCTTAAAAATATGTTTTCCTTTGAAATAACATATCTCTCCCATACACCGGGATACCCATCAATCACAGTTTAACAACATTATAGATATGTGCTAATAAAGTGCTTTGGAAAGAAAAGCACATCTCTGATGGCATTGTGCTGTAATGCATTTAAAGTGCTAATATTATGATCAAACTTTGAATGGCAAATAGTGCAGCAATAAAAATAAATGCTGTAACTCTTTTATGGCAGATACATGCTTGTGCGTGGGAAATGCTACTATTATAGTAGAACATTAGAAAATATTAATTCATCTTTAAAAAAATTACAATGATTATACAGAGTGCACATTTTAACGCCATCTTTTAGCTTAGTGTTACACTCTCAGAGATCCATCACTCCTGCTCTATACAATGAATGAAATGCAGGGATTTTGTTCTACATTCAAGAAAGAAAGAAACATAATTTATTGCAGAAATTCCTGCAAGAGCAGGAGAAATGGCATAACTGCAACCTACTAAAAAATGCTCAATCTCTTCAAAGTCACCTTTCCGTATCAATTTTTAGAGATAACTTTCAAGCGATCATATCCATATACAAATCGATAAACCTTCAATCAAAAAGCAATTCTCTACAGTACACACACATTGAGAGTATGGTCTCCCTATTTCAAAAGGACAATGCAGTTTCAAGAAACACTAAATAGAAGGAGTCATATTCCTCAGCTGAATACTTCTAACTAGTACAATAAGGAGACCCTAATTTGACTAACAGCGACATCAGTTCGTGTTCGAGTTTCGGCCCATCGTCATCGAGATAATTCAGAAAGTCAAGTTAATGGAGTCATTAGAATGACATTTTACACTCATCTGAATAGCTTCTTAAGATATGTCAGATACAACTCATGTTGTACACAAACATGATATTTAAGATATATGGCTTATCATCTCAAGTAGATATTAAAATTTGAATGATTGTACAACAGTATGTAACTGCTGTTTAACCAATACATGTTAAGTTGTATCTGCACACATACAATATATATATAGCTCTTAGCTTTTTCCTCTATAAAGTACAAGAGTTAACTTTTCAAAGACAGCATGATGCTTTAAGTCTTTGTCTTCATCTTTCAACACTTTGCACCAAGGCAGCACTGGCCACTTAACTCAAAAGTCCTGCTTTGCTGCACCATGTTGATTTGGTGGGATAATATCAATACAATCAAAATCACAAAAAGGACACCAATGCTGTTCTTATAGAGTTAACACAAAGGTATGCATAATTTGCCAATGTCAATCACTGATCAATTGGAAAATAATCCATATCCATATTTCACTGGGATTTAACTGTGGCCTGTTTTAGTGAATGCATGCCTTTTGTGTGAATGGCACTGTGATGCTTTAATCCAATGTCTTACCAAAAATATTCAGGGCATCCATGTCTCTGCAGAGCCTAATTTGATCACTCTTGATTTGAAAACAGATGGGATTGATCCCTTTTACATTTGAAAGTGTAATGACATTTTAGACGGACTCATTTTCAAGACTCATGTCAATGTGATGATATTTTGAGTTGACATAAGCATAGATTACATTGTCAAATCTCATCAATTAGTTTTAACACTTCTTGTGGTCCCACTTTCAATCTCATGTTAAGGATGTCTTACACATAAAATGTAGCATGGGCTTTTTATCAAGAGAAATACACAGATAATGATAACAATATTAGCCATAGATTGCATCCTGCTTTAGTACAATGTAAACAAAGACTACTGGTTTATATCTGTTTTCAACTTTAACCCCTCAGTTAGTATCTCTAACAATTGGAATTGTATCTGGGATTTATCTTTAACAGACATATACAGTGATGTTTCTCAGTTAACCACATTAATTGTTACCTTGTTATAAGTGGACCCACAATAGTCTATGTTAATGTAATGCCATTTAATATAGGCAGAGATGTAAGAGGAAAACAATAACATTATATTTTATGTTTCATACAACAGGCAATATGCTTGCTTACATACACATATATAGGGAATTTTGAAGATGGAACCTAGAAGACTCACCATACACTTTTGAAATAGTTGAAAGTAATGTGTGTTCATTTTCATTAAATTTCATCTATAGGTACAGGCAGTAAACATCCTCTCTAAACATCAAAGGTGCAAAATTTACACTTAAAAGACATCTCTGAAATATTACCCTCCCTTGAACTTATTTGGTTTATAAAAACATTTGAGGGACAAATATAGAATATCATAGTGCTGAAATGTTACCATTAACCCTTCATTCATGCCCTTATCTCCCACATATCTTTATACTATTAACTTATGAATGTAAATCAAGAGAACAATCAATGACGAAGGCGATCACAATACCAAACAGAAAACCTTTGAGATCTAAAGATATGGCAAGACTATCACACCTACTAGTATGATGGTACAATCTGGCACTAAACATCTTATACCGTAAACTCCCGAGTATAAGACGCGTCCTCTACGCCAAACAAAATGCTGGGGAGTCTTATAGGATTTTTTCAAGTTGGGGGGCATCTTATACGAGGGGTAATTTTTCTATAGAAATGTACTAATCTTACAAATTTTAGAACTAAAATGTGCGTCTTATACGCGAAAATGCATGTGCTAAGTTTGGGGTGCGTCTTATACGCGCAGCGCGTCTTCTACGCGGGAGATTAGGGTAATATAATAACCTTTCAGCCTCTAAAGCAGATTTTATTAAACCATCATATCACTAACATCAGATCTTACAATCAGCTGATATCAACTTTAGATTAAACAATTACTGTAACGCTTGTTTATAAGCTGCAGCTTATAAGCAAAGCAGAGTTTTTTTGTGGCTTTAGAATGCTCTCAAAGTCAGGGTGTGGTTTATGTGCGGGTTTTCACACCTTTAGAACAGTGCAAAACTGCAATTTCCTAGCCTCTGGTACACCTTGTAGCTCCTCCAAAGGTTGAGGGTGCAGCTTATACTTGTCACATTTGATACATGTAGAATGTGATATCTAATATGGATTAACAATATCAAATAGTTCAATTCTAAATAATAATAAATAGGTGATTGAAAATCCTCGGATATAAGACACACCCCTAACTATTGCTGCTTCTATAAGGTGCAGTAGGTGCCTACTCTCATGTGTCTTATACACAGGTTATTACAGTAATGAGAACAAGGATAATGTTTAAATAACTCTTTTGAGTAGTCACTTGATGCAAATGGCTATCAAATTATACAAAAAGCACCAAACATGTTAAAATGATAACAAGATATATACGTTTCCAAAACCTTTATAGGTCAAAAACATTGAAAAAGAATCAACACTTCAAAACATTCTAACAGTTATATATGTGTTATTCCTTTAGGAAACATATATCACTAGTATTGAACTTTCAAATTGAAAAACAAGAATCCCATTCCTATCCTGCACTTATCATGACATGTCTACAATATAGATTGTCAATAGGCTACAAGTTCTAGGGAAAGTCTACATTACCATCCTTTTAATCAAATATCATATCGGGCCATTTCCAACATGGCATCAAAGAGTGAGAGTTGGAATGGAAATCTACCGGTACTAACCATGGTGGTCATAAAAATGCAATGATGCCGATGATCTCTATATCAGACCACAAATAATTTCACAAAGTCATTACAATGCTCCTGAAAAGCCATACAAAGATATACAATGGCTCTTTCAATGAGAAAATATGACTGTAGTTGGTTATATCTTTCTAGACATATTAATTCACAAGTGGCCACTGGTTTGCAGCAGTGCTTTCACTCTTAGATTTTCTCCTCTAAAGTGAAGGTGGACTACAACTTAGACCCTGGTACAAACAGGTAATTTCATCTAAAATGTCTCCATCCTCACTTAGGACTTAACATATCTTTTAATAAATAATATAAATTGTATATACTTTTGATAGGTAGGCATAATCAGTTTCTCACTACCATCAAATCAGCAGTGGCAGAAAAGCCTTTTTATTACCAACCAAAATAGTCATGAGGTCTATGTTGACTGTTATGATGTTTTGCCGGCTTTAACAAACAAGCCATTGATACTTTGTGCAAAATGGAAAATTCTCCCAAAAATTCTAGCTACTACCCTGGTTGACTCTTTACTCATTCCTTGGCTTACCTACAGTCACAATAAAAAAGAAGACTGTCCTTCAGCCAAAAAAGACTGTTGGCAAACTGTTCAAACTGTGCACATTCCAGAAAATACCACTTTAGTGGACTGTCAAGTACAAATACAATGAAACACTGAAAGAACCCCACAATTCATACAATACATATAGACTTTAAAGGCCATTAAAAAGTTACTTGTACCTCAATTAACTGAAGTTTTACACTTGTTAAACTGTTTATAAGAGGATACACATCATGAAAAAAAGTCTTTCTCACTTATTTCTAAGAACAATTTCACAACTGTAGAAAGTAATATGACAGTATAAGTGCAAGGTACTTT
Organism: Acholoe squamosa; assembly: GCA_949317995.1. Taxonomy (NCBI): domain Eukaryota; kingdom Metazoa; phylum Annelida; class Polychaeta; order Phyllodocida; family Polynoidae; genus Acholoe; species Acholoe squamosa. Next base: position 58,241,519 of record OX439048.1, on the reverse strand, counting down.
ATCAATTCACAATTTTCAAATTACAATGGAAAACTTTAGGCAAAAACTACATACACCACAATAATGAGTAAATTCTTAGAGTTTACTGATTTTATCATGAGTACAATAGATAAATATGACATTGCTTAAACCACAAAAGCCTAGGACCTAGATAAAATGCCTTTTCAAGCCAAATGTTCTAGGTCTGTAAATTTAGCATTACAGCAAACTGTTTGCGATAGAGAATACACACCACTAATGATCACAAGAGTAAAATTACACTTAAATGTGCCACTAGATTACACTTTTAGGTAAAGCGAGCAAGATTAAGTGAGGAACAACAAAGTGTGTCGGAAAATTTGAATTAGATTTCCCTAAAGAATTGTTGAGAGAAACATGTATATATGTTGACTTCAACTATATTACAGCACATACAGTGATTTCCTGTACATACAAGAATATACAAGTTCATCATAGACAAGGGAAAAATAAAATGGTTCACAAAGACAAAAATAAAGTGATGGGTCTTCATAAAGCTCAGACATTGATTCTTTCTCAAACATTATAAGTTATATGAACATAAGTGAGAGGGTTGCGATCCTCCCAAACAAATCGCCATCTTCAGAGGTGACGAAGAGTGTCAAGAGGACAGCCAAGAATGTTATGAACACCGCGACCCCTCGAAAACTGAAAACCAAGAGGACTTGCACCTGGCGGAAATGTGGCTTTTGTCTGACCTTATGTCAGTTCCCAAGTATCCCCTCCTCTGCCTCCTTCTCCGGCATGGCCGCTGCTTCTGGTCTGGTGACTTCTTCGTCCTCGGGAATGGTTTCTACATCATCAGCTGACCGTTGCTTGGGAACATTCTCTGAGTCTTGTTCACTGTCACGTTCTGAGGACTCGAAGGTGGAGTCACAGCTGGTGACGAGGTCGGGTTTGGGTGCATCCCTGTCAAACATGGTAATGACTGTATCGTCAATATTGATAACTGCGCCTTCTGCGCTTAGATTGGAGTCATCGTTTACCTGTGGGGCCACTGCCTTGCGAGTGCCTGCCTCGGAGTCGTCTGCTTCCGAGGGGTCCTGATCTTCGTTTACATGGCCCTGGCGTATGATAGGTGAGGCGTAAGCTGAGATGGCAGAGTGCTTTCTGCGTGGGGAGGGTGCGTTACATGTAGCATCTGTCTCATCAATGAGCTGGTGACTGGCGGCACGGGGTGCATTATTAGAGGTACCAGCCTCGATGGACTGCAAAGCAGCTGCAACAGCCTGCATGGGGACTTCATTGGACATGAAGCTGGTGTGGGAGGTGAGGGAGCCAGCGAGTGGCACCATAGACTGGGTGTCATGGCGGCTGGCCATGGAGATGCTGGAAGTGGTGGACATGATGCTCTTACTGTCGGCCATCACCGGCCGGCTGGTGGGGATGGTAGGCACCAGGCTGACCACCGTCAGCTCATTGTTTGTTGTTGTTTGCTGCTTCCTGGAAGTGATTACAATTAGTTGCTCAAAATTTGAGGTGAAATTTTTTGAGACAAAAAAATTTGTCATACAGTTGTAGTGGGTACTCTCAAACTTTTCATATTTGTACTTTATACATGGTCTAATGGGTTTATCTGAGGGTCATGGATAGGTTGACAGTTTTGTCATAAAGGATAATACATAAAACAGCCTACCTCTGTTAACGGGTGTTAATGACCGTAAGGGAGGCTATATCACATAGCTCCACATCTGGGGGTGGGGGGGGGCAGACACTTGAGTAGATGGCTGAGTGGTGACCTTGTGGTACTAAAGGTGGGTAGCTGAGTGGTGTACTCGTGGTACTTAAGGTGGGTGGCTGAGTGGTGACCTTGTAGTACTAAAGGTGGGTAGCTGAGCGGTGTTCTTGTGGTACTTAAGGTGGGTGGTTAAGTGGTGTACTTATGGTACTAAAGGTGGGTGGCTGAGCGGTGTTCTTGTGGTACTTAGGTGGATGGCTGAGTGGTGACCTTGTGGTACTAAAGGTGGGTAGCTGAGTGGTGTACTCGTGGTACTTAAGGTGAGTGGTTAAGTGGTGTACTTATGGTACTAAAGGTGGGTGGCTGAGCGGTGTACTCGTGGTACTTAAGGTGGGTGGCTGAGTGGTGACCTTGTGGTACTAATGGTGGGTAGCTGAGTGGTGTACTCGTGGTACTTAAGGTGGGTGGTTAAGTGGTGTACTTATGGTACTAAAGGTGGGTAGCTGAGCGGTGTTCTTGTGGTACTTAAGGTGGATGGCTGAGTGGTGGCCTTGTGGTACTAAAGGTGGGTAGCTGAGTGGTGGCCTTGTGGTACTAAAGGTGGGTAGCTGAGTGGTGTACTCGTGGTACTTAAGGTGGATGGCTGAGTGGTGACCTTGTGGTACTAATGGTGGGTAGCTGAGTGGTGTACTCGTGGTACTTAAGGTGGGTGGTTAAGTGGTGTACTTATGGTACTAAAGGTGGGTGGCTGAGCGGTGTTCTTTTGGTACTTAAGGTGGATGGCTGAGTGGTGGCCTTGTGGTACTAAAGGTGGGTAGCTGAGTGGTGTACTTGTGGTACTTAAGGTGGATGGCTGAGTGGTGGCCTTGTGGTACTAAAGGTGGGTGGCTGAGCGGTGTTCTTGTGGTACTTAAGGTGGATGGCTGAGTGGTGGCCTTGTGGTACTAAAGGTGGGTAGCTGAGTGGTGTACTCGTGGTACTTAAGGTGGATGGCTGAGTGGTGGCCTTGTGGTACTAAAGGTGGGTGGCTGAGCGGTGTTCTTGTGGTACTTAAGATGGATGGCTGAGTGGTGACCTTGTGGTACTAATGGTGGGTGGCTGAGTGGTGTACTCGTGGTACTTAAGGTGGATGGCTGAGTGGTGGCCTTGTGGTACTAAAGGTGGGTGGCTGAGCGGTGTTCTTGTGGTACTTAAGGTGGATGGCTGAGTGGTGGCCTTGTGGTACTAAAGGTGGGTAGCTGAGTGGTGTACTCGTGGTACTTAAGGTGGATGGCTGAGTGGTGGCCTTGTGGTACTAAAGGTGGGTGGCTGAGTGGTGTTCTTGTGGTACTTAAGATGGATGGCTGAGTGGTGACCTTGTGGTACTAAAGGTGGGTAGCTGAGTGGTGTACTCGTGGTACTTAAGGTGAGTGGTTAAGTGGTGTACTTATGGTACTAGAGGTGGGTGGCTGAGCGGTGTATTTGTGGTGCAAAAGGTGGGTAGCTGAGCGGTGTTCTTGTGGTACTTAAGGTGGGTGGTTAAGTGGTGTACTTGTGATAGACTTACCTGGGTGTATTGGCGTTAATGAGGGGCAGGGATGTCATATCGCGCAGTGCGATGTCCGGGGGGCTGAAGGTGGGTGGCTGAGTGGTGTACTTGTGCAGTAACATCTGCATCTGCTGCAGCTTGAGGCGGTGCTCCTCCTTCACATGACCCCTGGATCACAAGAACGACAAATGTGATTTCACTTTGATCGACATACAGAAAACTAGATGAAGATATCCCCTTACACTGTAAAAACCTATCTATTACCATAATCTGCTGCGTACAAGACACAGCCGGCCTATAAGACGCACCTAGAGTTGGAAGGATTTGGTCAGAAAAATAAAAAAAACTCATAACTTTTGTTCTAATTAATGTATTTTCAAAATTCAAAAAGCTGTATGTAGCAAGGGTCACCCTGACATCCCTCCACCCCTTATGGACTCTTTTAAATTGAGAGGGAGTGCTACATATCAAACAAATGGTCTTGATGTCTCCCTTGGTGATCCAGGGAGAACTAAAACCTTGCGTATAAGACTACGGTAGTCTGTAGTGGCCATGTATGTCACAAAGTGATTTTCATTTATATTTCAGAAGACGCATGCTCTATCAATGTTGTTCACTCTGTGCCTTAGTAAGTCTGGCACTTTTTCTCATAATGCCTTTTCTTCTCGATGATGCCATGCCATTTGAGCAAGTCTATGGGATTTATAAACTCCCAAACAGTAAGAATGCTGCACCAATGCAGCACTAGTGCATTGATGCATCATAGTGGCAAGAGAATGTGAAATTTGAGGCATTATGCAGTCACGAAAGAACTTATAGGTGAGCTTACAGTTGTGCCTGGAGTTCAATAATTACTGCCTCTAACTGCTGCCTCTCCCGCCGACTCTCAGCCTCAAAGTGGTGCAGCGTTTCTAACAGCTTGGTGCGCTGACGGTGGTCCTCCTCCAGCTGTGCCTCCCGCAGCCGCACCAACTCCTCCAAGTAACCCTGTGGAGGAAATACAAATATTCATAAAATGCCTGTAGTACTACAAGTTTTCCAATTATTCCTTTATAGAAAATATACATCTGATATCCTGTAGGGGATACATAAGGTACATTGAGGGCATCAACTGTGCTTAGTTAACCTGAGTAGGGATATGGGGATTTGTGTGAGTAGTATAGGGACATGAGGATTAGTGAGTAGTATAAGGACATGAGGATTAGTGAATAATAAAGGGATATGAGGGTTAATGTGAGTACCGTAATCTCTCGTGTATAAGGCACGTCTTATATTGTTGAGATTAATCTTATAGAACTTTCCTCAAGTCAGGGTGCGTCTTATACACGGAGTGTACAGCAATATCAATTGGGAAATGGAGCCATATCATCAATAAACTCTCCCCCTTACCGAGTACACAGTAGTGCACTCAGTAGAGCAAACCAAAAATGTGTGGAGTGTGGCAGTAACACCCTTCCCCCCACCTAAGGCTACAGTAAGCCAAAAATGTGTGAAGTGTGGCAGTAACACCCTCCCCCCCCCACCTAAGGCTACAGCAAGCCAAAAATGTGTGAAGTGTGGCAGTAACACCCTCCCCCCACCTAAGGCTACAGCAAGCCAAAAATGTGTGAAGTGTGGCAGTAACACCCTCCCCCCCCCACCTAAGGCTAAAGCAAACCAAAAATGTGTGAAGTGTGGCAGTATCACCTTCCTCCTAACTATATGAATACTACCATACCATGGGAGTTTGGGGTGCGCCTTACACGAGGTTTTTTTAAAATATCAATTCAGAGGAATTAGGTGTGACTTATACGTGACCCAGACATCCCTTTGTTAAGGGTGCGCCTTATACGCGAGCTGCACCTTATACGCAGGAGATAACCATAGTATATGGATATGAGGATTAGTGTGAGTAGTATACAGAAATGTGCTTAGTGTGAGTAGTATAGGGACATGAGGATTAATGTGAGTAGTATAGGGATATGAGGATTAGTGTGAGTAGTATAGGGATATGAGGATTAGTGTGAGTAGTATATAGGGACATGAGGATTAGTGTGAGTGAGTGAGTAATAGATGTTTAATGCCATTTCGACAGCTTAGGTCATATCCATGGCGAGAAGTACATTACACAATTTCACAGAGGACTGTGTCGGTGCCCGTGCATATGTGCACCATACACATCCGAGTGGATAGGAAAGAGGAGAATAGACTCTTTTAAGTGGGCTAGGGAAGTGCGTACCACGCGCATATGTGCACCACACACATCCTGAGGGGATAGGAAAGAGGAGAAATAGACCCTTTTAAGTGGGCTAGGGAAGCCCGATTAGTGTGAGTAGTATAGGGATATGAGGATTAGTATTAGTAGTATAGGGATATGAGGATTAGTGTGAGTAGTATAGGGATATAAGGATTAGTGTGAGTAGTATAGGGATATGAGGATTAGTGTGAGTAGTATAGGGATATGAGGATTAGTGTGAGTAGTATAGGGATATGAGGTTTATTGTGAGTAGTATAGGGATATGAGGATTAGTGTGAGTAGTATAGGGATATGAGGATTAGTGTGAGTAGTATAGGGATATAAGGATTAGTGTGAGTAGTATAGGGATATGAGGATTAGTGTGAGTAGTATAGCGATATGAGGATTAGTGTGAGTAGTATAGGGATATGAGGATTAGTGTGAGTAGTATAGGGATATGAGGATTAGTGTGAGTAGTATAGGGATATGAGGATTAGTGTGAGTAGTATAGGGATATGAGGATTAGTGTGAGTAGTATAGCGATATGAGGATTAGTGTGAGTAGTATAGCGATATGAGGATTAGTGTGAGTAGTATAGGGATATGAGGATTAGTGTGAGTAGTATAGGGATATGAGGTTTAGTGTGAGTAGTATAGGGATATGAGGATTAGTGTGAGTAGTATAGGGACATGAGGATTAGTGTGAGTAGTATATAGGGACAGGGGGATTAGTGTGAGTGTGTGAGTGAGTAATAGATGTTTAATGCCATTTCGACAGCTTAGGTCATATCCATGGCGAGAAGTACATTACACAATTTCACAGAAGACTGTGTCGGTGCCCGTGCATATGTGCACCATACACATCCGAGTGGATAGCAAAGAGGAGAATAGACCCTTTTAAGTGGGCTAGGGAAGTGCGCACCCCGCGCATATGTGCACCACACACATCCTGAGGGGATAGGAAAGAGGAGAAATAGACCCTTTTAAGTGGGCTAGGGAAGCCCGATTAGTGTGAGTAGTATAGGGATATGAGGATTAGTATTAGTAGTATAGGGACGTGAGGATTAGTGTGAGTAGTATAGGGATATGAGTACACTGACAACCACGCCCACAAGAAAGTAGTCTGTGCAGACTACCCCAGGCTCAATCAATTTAAGTAGTCAAATTGAGGACCCAAGGTCCTCTGTACAGTCTAATGCCTCTCTCCCCACCAGGTTTTCAGTGTAGAACAGGCTTCAAGCGGAACTGGAGCTGGTTCTGTTCATATGCAGTGATATAAGAGCTGAGAAGGGGGGGGGACAGACCAGGTTCTCTCTGGAAGTAGGTGTTATTCAAGGACAATGTACCCATAATAGCATGTTTTATCTGTGGATTATACCCCAACCAGTGGAATTCTAAATGGCTGAATCATTTAGCATTGACTATATAAGGACACTATGAAAAATCGATAGGTTTTTACCTTCTGCTCGGCGACAACACGGAACTTGCCATCGACCTTAAGGTAGCGGCCTCTCCATGTGTCACTGTTCTCATCTATGAAGACATCACTGTCCAGCGACAAGGACATGAGCCGGCCAAGGTCACGGAGGTCACGGTGCTCATCGTGCAGGAAATCTCGCCTAGAGATGTGACCGAGACATTGATGTTTTGCATAATATAAGGCAATGCTACTGCTTTCTATGAGTGTCTGATGAATGTTGAAAGCAAATTTCTTAACTTTATCTTAACTTAAGGCATGCAAAGTGCTTTAATGTCATATGCCCTTTTTGTTGCTACAATGCAGCCATGATGAGTCCCTCGCCTGGGCTGTCCTCAAGTATCAGGCTAACCCTATGTGTTAAAATCCTTTAGGAGTGGTATTATGCACCAATGTAGTGTTTGTTGGAAACTGACAGTGCTGAATGCTCTCCTAAAAAACAATCTGTCACAACATTACAACATAGACGTTGAAAATCCTCATTACTCACAGTTGGTCAAACTTGAGGTACGGGGTGAAGTCGATGACTGGGATGATCGGCTGATCCAGATTCTCGCCTCTGATATCGAAGCTAAAGTCGATTGCATTGAGGCCGAGTAGGATCCCTGAGATCATGTTACAGTCTTCTGACAACAGCAGTGCACCATCACTGTAGTAGGTTCTGTGTGGGAGAAAGTGATCCAATTTTAAATGCTCTAGGTGAGCAATTCTTTTTGTTAGGGCTCATATTGAATTTTAAAGAGTGTTTAACCTGGCCTATTCTTTGTATACTTGTATATGTTCTTACAGTTTCATATAGCATTAAATTACAAGTGTTTGTATGTCATAACTTTTCTAGCTTTTACTCATTGGGACAATACATTAACTGAGAAAGTACTTTGTTTGAATTTGCTACATGGGTTCTTTATATTTCTATATAGTCCTAACTTTCAACTAATAATGACAAAATTTAATATCAAACCCTGCCAAGATACCTTTCAAGAATATATAATCTACACTTTACAAAAAGTCCATTCAGTGCCTGCTACACTTGTCCTTAATGTTCCAAAGCTAAGTCTCACAAATCATGGTTTCATTTTTCTATCTTTGGGGTGAAGATTTTCGGGTAATTGGTCAACAATTAGTCCTTCTTGTACAGAATCTGTTTTAAGAAATGATCGACTATGAAAACCAACTGACCTTGTGACACGAGTTTGTTGGAGTGCATGTGTGAAATAGTCATGGAGCTTCTTTTCCATCAAGGCTGTTCGCAACCATGCTCGACCCTGTATAACATAAAATAAGCTAAGTGATCTATATTCCTGAAACATTGAATAGATTTCTCTCTATACATTTTAACCCTTACATTTCAATTCAGTTTTTCATTTGACTTTATAAGATGACGCAATCTCCAGCAGAAGGCTAATACAAGCATGAGATTCCATATTGTCTTGTGCAATGAGGACCAGGATTTAATAACATGTTGTACTGCCAGTCTAACATACATCTAAATCACTAATCCTCATGGCACCAAATACATGTGTACATGAGTGAGGGTATATTAGTTGTTACCTTGCCTCGTGGCGTCTTGGGGTTCTCCACAGTCTCTATACTGGGTATACAGTTGTGGGGGATGGCGCGGCATGTAGCCTGGATGTAGTCCCAGAAGGCGCGTGCCTCCTCTGTCCCATACCATGTCTGGTGTGCTGGCAATACATATGGAAGAAAAATTGGGCGATATGCATTGAGCACAGAGGGCTCAGGGTATTTATTGTCAATTCCCTACACTGACCATGCTGATGTTTGGATTTCTTATAGTGCAAACTATAGCAAAGAATGTGGGTGGAGAGTGAACCGGAAGTCAGGCGTCTCACTTGAAGACGCTTGGGCTACACCATAAAGGAAAATAGAGGAAAAAGTCTCACCCGGACCTAACTCTATGGAGGACAGGATTTGAGCAAATTTGCACCTGGAACCATTTACAAAAGGTATAATGGTGCTTTTGCTTTATCTTTTTTTTCTTTTTTACATTATTTTGTGTCAGATGGATACAATGACATCTTGTTCATCCATCTGCATGTGTTTTTTAAAACTTTATTTGGAAATTTTGAATGAAAGTCAAGATTGAAAATTGGATGACTGACTTTTTGAAACTGCTACCTCCTACCCGGCGGTATAGACTCAGGGGGGCCCTGAGCCAAATACTAAATTGTAATAAACTTGAAGGTAAAAACCGTTTAAATGACGAAGTGTGTACCTCAACAGAAATTCAATCTCTTTTCTTATGGACACCACAATGGTTATATTAATGTGGTCTTCTTAATTACTTTGCTAAGTCTCGGGGGTATGAAGTTAATCGAGAGCATGATAACTTGAGGGCCATATTCGGTGAAGAGAGATTGACTCTCAGAAGCGCTTTTCTCATAGGAGTGGGTGCCAGCTTGCGCCAGGGTGTACTCTCGGGGGGCTCCCATAGAGCGCAGTGTTAAACATCACAGATTGATCGGCAATTTTGAAATAGAAATCCTTGGAATTAAGAAATAATTCCGGTATGTGTAGATGGGTATTGACATGAACCAAATCACCATCTAGGTCATTTAGATCAAGAATGAGATGTGTAGCTATCAGCCGTCCCGAAAGAAGACACACTTATAACAATTTGACCTCTCTGCGCCTAGCATCACCTCCCATGTTGCACAGAGTGATCAGATTCGGTACTTCACTTTCCACTATTGACATGGCTAAACTGGGTCAAGAAATAAATATCCAAGTACATACAGTTTATATTTAGGTCTTTCTTTGTCATATAGTGGTATGTGGAAGATGTGGAAGGAGTAGAAATAAGTATTTTGATGGGGTGAACATTGGTTGTTTCTGCCCGTTTTGCTAGAAAAACGCCAAAAATGACCAAGTTGCGTGGTCTGTCAGGTCTTCTCATTATAAACTGATGCACAGAATTCATTTCTAATCCTAAGAATAACCATTTTGGAGTCCTACCCTTTCATCCAGTGGTCGAATTATTTTATTATTCCAAGAATTAGTATTTTTAGATAGCTTTTGAAAATGTGTTGTTTAACACTGCGCTCTATGGGAGCTCGCGATTCTACACACTCATGGCACACTGGACCCCTTGGCGTGCCGAGAACTCCGTCACAACATTAAACCCATGGGAGGCAGCGGGAGTGCTCCGTCTTACTAACCCCAACCTCCATCCCTCGGTCTTTGGCTATACATTCATTGCTGTCATGGTGGGTTATTGTAATGCTAATGATTAAAAACCATCACTGTATTATATGTTATTATGCTCTAACATAACCGACAGTAAAATGAAGCATATTGTACTCCTAGTCTTTTTGACCTTTTTATATAGGCCTATTTGTGAGGCTGAAGCATCAAGAAATCTTACAAATGTCCAAGGGTTCATATCTCTGCTAATGTTTTAAAGCCGATGAGGTACCAGTACTCACGTTTCAGTCGGTGACTAAAGATGTGTTCCATGATGGCACAGAAGTTGTAAAGTTCTTCCCCGCCATCATCGATGGGCTCGAAACACGAGCGCTCTATCAAACTCTTAACTGCTAATCTGTAACCAAAAATGGCAATTGTATTTCGTAAAGTACCTGGGGTTTAAGGCACATCTCACATATATAAGGCATACATTGAATTGAAGGAAAGGCCAGATGTTATATTGTGAGGCTGCACCTGGGGTTTGATTTTGAGAAATTTGGAACCCCCCCCCCCAATGTATAACAAGGGGCACCCTGAGTGCTAAGGCTTAGCTTAGCCTAAGGTGATCACAAATGAGCTGATCCAGTCATTTGACTAGAGTTCAGCACCAGGAATATGGAATACACAATATACTTTACGGCCATGGAATACACAACTCAGTTGAAAGCTGAGGTCATGTGCCCCTACGTGGGTTTCCAGGAAAAGCTGCTTGTCGCCGTGTCTGATATTACAAATAAGCAGTGATGCCACTCATGGATCTCCAAAAATTCGGAAATCCTCCTAATTTACTTGATTTTCAATAGGAAGTACCTATAGGAATGAAAGCCAAAAATTCGGAATTCCTAAAAAGTTAGGAAAAGTGGCATCTCTGAATAAGGCCATGTTGTTGTATCACTTTTTATCCTATGCATTCTGCTGCATGTCGCATGTGTCAATAACCCATGTGTCGCGCATGATGATTTTTAACCATGTATAGGCATGATCATGGCAGGCCATCTTGGCCTGCCTCCTAAGGCCCTGCATGGGCCAATAAATAAGAGTCTATACTGACATCTAGTCAATGTTAGACTCATGTGATGGCTGTAGGTGAGGGAGGGTGCCAGTAGTGATAAACAATGGTACCTCGTACAAGCCAACTTGGGTATCATTGGCTTATTATAATATAGGCTTATATCACTTTTAACATTAAATCTTAGAGAACCTATGACTTTTTTTCTGGTAATGGAAATAGTAATGCTACAATACAATAACCCTTTAGTTTACCAGAATTCTGCTTACAGTTACCGTACTAGAATACTCTAGGCTGGACTATATAATAGTATAGGGCAGAGAGCTAGACGAGTGAGAGATGAGACCCGGGCCAATAAGTTTAGATACTATAGGAGGGGTCACTGAGAGCATAGTCTTTTTTTTTTTCTTTTCAATGAAGTCAGGCGACTTCTTTTATTCAATGTAATCTCACGTGGAAGGTGGTCATAAGGTAATTCTTACATTGAATTGAATCGAAATTGGCAATCCATTGACTTTAGTCATATGGTATTAACTACTTTTCATCAATGATAAACATGTGTATCACTTTCTGAAGGGTCCTTTACAGTTCAGTTTTGTCCAGGCATTCTATGCCGTGTCTATTGGTTTGGCACATTGTGTGCACATGAGAGTCACTTATTGATATGTATTCCATATAAATGTGAGATTCAGCTTAAAACTAGGAAAGTAGCTCATTAGCCATGTGGCAACAATCATTACAATCAATAGAGCTATAACATATAGTAATACATATGTACCATTACCAGTATCATTTTATTTTATTTAGTCTATGGGTAGAGTATGACAGCCGACCCCCCTCTACCCTCCCCCAATGAAACTAGGTGCCCTTGTGTCTTCATTGTTGATTTCTATAAAGGATTAGGTGGTTTATGGAGCTGTGGTATTCCTATATCAGGGTGATAATTAAGGGAAAGAAGGAACCACCTAGACCAGGCCTTCACTATAGGACTATTATATGGAGTAACCCATCCTATACTGTACATCCTTGCCCGGGCTGTGAGACTTGCGTGAGACTTGACTCACTGACTGATGAGTGCAGGAAGTCAGTGACTAGGCACTTTGATAACCGCTCAGTGGAGGGTGAGAAAAGCTGGCAGGCAGCTTTGACACTTTTGGCCAGGTGTCAGTGTGGCTGTCATTCGCAGCCTCGCGGGTATCACAGATTTTGGCTATTATTATTCTGTTTCTGTGGTATTTTGATTGTTGGCTCTAGAGTTTTGATATTAAGCTACCCAACAGCGAAATCTGGGAGGAAAAACTCCAATTATTAACCGTTTTACAATAAGTTGAATATGAAGGTGATGTTCAAGCTTTGAAAAACATATTAAGCAATGGAGACACCAACAAACTAACACCAGGCACAGCTTCAGGGCATAATAATCTCCCAGGATATGAAATTTCATCTTTCTATGACTTTGCCCACTGATACTTTTATGAGGACCAAAATATGATGCAGTTTACAGATTTCCTAAAAATGACGGCCGCGCATGTCAAAGCAATTTGCCAATTTTTCATGAGCATTTTAAGGCCAATTAGAATAGTCTTGGAAGATATCCAAGAATATCCCTGGACAGCTGAGATTACAAACATTTTGGAAATCTAATTTTTGTGAAGATTGGTTCAGGAGAACCTATTTTTCCAGTCACTTACAAATTGAAAAGAAATCACACTATACTATATAGTGTCTGCCAAGCAGGTGGCCACTGGCAGTGGTCACTGCATGACTGCAATCACTGTGACTCACATCACAAAACCTGACACCTGTTTCTACCATTTCTTTAGTAATAGTGTTACTTGCCTTAATATTTCGGACACTATTTTCCTTATATCTCTGGTTTTAGATAAGATAGACACTCAATTATAATTTTTTTTTTAATAGTCTCAACGAGCTTGATTGAATGGGTCTAAACAGATCTTTCCGTTTTTATTTTAAAAATTTTGTTGAAGTGCCTACAGTGACCGAGTCAGACTGAAGAAATAAATTTTGAACAAAGTGTCAGTGAAAGAAGCAGCATACGTTACCTGCATACGGCAACAAGGTTCTTCCGTTGGACAGCAATTTGTCGCACGGTGTTTCTATGTTGTTTTCGTGCCGATGACATTATGCTACTTGTACGCAAAAACTATAATTTTAAGCAAATCTATGGCATTGACGAGTGAAAAAGAAAATCTGACAACATGATCATTAGGTTGTTTTGAACTCTCCAACCCAATACACATATCGATAGGATGGCCTTGCTCATGAATCTAAAGACAAAATGTCAGTAAGAATAGTTTATAGGAGAAACTGTTGTGGTTTATATCCAAATTATCTAAACTTATTGATTCTAATACACTACAACAGGAGAGAAATTTAATATTTATAAAAGGGTACAAGACTAATAGGTCAAGGACGTTTAGCAAGGTCAGACATGCAAGGTTTAAAGGCCGATTCGGTAGAGGGATATCTCGAACTAAATTTTTATATGAGATTTATGATTTCTAAAAAAAAAGAGAAGAAAATATGATCGGGTCTTAAAAATGCAAAAAAAAAAAAACAACAAAAAAAACCCAACAAAATATAGGAGATTAACGTTTGAATATCGACCAGAAAAATTTGACTGCCCAGAAATCCCTCTGGTTCGTTAATTTACTATAAAAGTATTAAAACTTTAAAGACATGATGAAACCATGGATTGAAGGAATATAGACTAGAGAGACTCTTTTAGGTTCTTTGATGAAACTAAAAAAAAACAACTCTCTCAAATAGACTGCTGTCAGTGGCCCCATACTGTAAATCGTCTAAAGGCCAGGAGCTGTGAACTGTATAAACTCATATAATGGGTCTAGACCCCTTAAAAATCGACAGTGTGACATGGGCTTTTCTTAAAATCGACAAGGGACATGGGGACCCCCCATCTAGACCCCCCCCCCATATATAATATCTGTCTAAAACATTGTAGATGAAAACCTGGTGCTGACATAAGTGTACCTGTAGATTAGTCAATAAAGCCATCTCTTAAATCCTTGAATCCTGAAACCTTAATCCTTTCGAATATCCCGTGGAAATATTCATCCCTTTACTCTGATTAATGTATGATCCCACCACGCAGGTGCCCGGATGGAGAAACTCGGTCAGCTGCGATAAGTTCGGAGTAGGCTGTTTAGACAGGCACGGTCAGACTTTGATACAGCCAGTTCTTTGAAAAAGTAAGCGTTGCTAAAACTTGGAGTAATACTCTTCTCACCTTGCTTGAAAGACTCATAAGAAGCTCAAGTGAATCCCTTCCAGAAGAGGCTACAGGAAGCCCCTTTTGAGGTAAGGAACCATCTTTCCGCAGTTGTTTTTGTCTCGCGCTCTTACTCTTCTTACATCTACTGTGACATGATAGTCATAGTAGAGAATGTGGATTGGAAGAATTCCATACGTGAAGTTTTGTTTTCGAATTTCCCCAGGTTTCGCAATGACTGTATGTAAAACCACTTTGAAAATTGGCACTTCTCACAATATGAAGGGAAGCAAGACAAACCTATAGACTATAGTGCCAATGCTGATGTAGATTTTAATAGACAAACATTACTGATTAGGGAGTGATCATTTTTTAACGACAGGGGGGGGGGGGCTGGTGGGTTTGCGCGCGGACACGGGGAAAAAATTTCGACCCCCCCTATATTATAGGCTATAAGGGACAAAAATCGCGCGCGAACGTCCCCTTTTAGCCTATAGTAACGCGCAGGGTTTTCCACTGAAAACAGATGAAATTATTTTGACCCCCCTTATCAGAGGTGTTGAAAAAGTTTTGCCCCCCCCCCGGTCAAGGGGTTGAAAAAATTCTGACCCCCCCCTCAAACCCACCAGCCCCCCCCCCTGTTGTTAAAAAATGATCACTCCCCTTACATGTCATGAGCCTGAGGTCTAGAAGACTAGATGTGACCTGGTATGTGGACGCAGTGTCGTCACTCACTGGTCAGACTGGCCCTCCTCCCGTGGAGTAGAGGAGAGACCTTCATGATGAGGGTTACTGGAATGATGACTCCCACGGGAATGATGATCCCATTTTCTGCTCCCCAGGAACGATGATCCCATCTTAAGTTAAGGAACCATGATCCCACTTTAGAATATCTCTTATCCCTAATGTTTATTGACCCCTATGCACTAGTATTTCATGATTTGTTGGTGATTTTGTTGGAGATTCATTGAGACGAAAAGTCCGGTAACCTTGGTAACGTGCCGACGTCGGCACACCGGATGCCGGGGACAAAGTGGTGCTCTGTGTTCGGCACTCCCTGTTACGTACCATGATAAAAATGCTACACTGGAGCCCTGCACATTTTTAATGCAGATTACGGCTGTAATACTGCCCCAATCTCTTACTAACAGACATGGCATTATCTTCTCTATCTTCCCATTATACTGTGCGAATAATATTGCCATGAATGCCATATTTTGGGAGAATTTAGACATTGAATGGTGAACACAACACTGGAGCATACAAAATTGTCCCCGGCACAGTATGGCGCGGTCCGTGTGCACGTGACACGTTACGTTGGTAATTTACTACGTTACGTGGTTACCGTCCGGACGAATCAGTGGAGTTGATACTGGGAAAATTTCACAGGAGTATATTTTCTGTATTATAGGCCTACACCTATAGGAGTAATCTATTATTGGAGTGATTTTTTTCGTAAATATTTTAATTATTTTATATAGAGGTCTATTTATATTTATTTTACACATTTATTTCATTTAATTATTGGAGATACACATCATCTACATGGATTACTTATAGGATTGTCATGGATTAACAGCCAACCTGTGAGTACTGTACCTACACACACACTAGCCTACTGTCACTCTCAAATTCGTCCTAGATTTCATGGAAAAATCTTCATCTAATACCACTTTGTCAATAACGTGTTCAGGGATAGGATAGCAATACAATATGGGCATATTTGAAAAGTGGGGGCCATCATTTCTTTAGGATGGGATCATGGTTCCTCAAAAGGAGGGATCATTGTTCTGGGATCATCGTTCCTTGGGATCATCGTTCATGTATTCATGATGAGGACATGAACTTGAAGCCAATGAAGGAGCAGAATAATTTCATTAGCAGAATAACTTAACTGGGAGTCCACAAAGGAGAAATCTCCTTTCATACTGACAGTACCGTTCAGGCGTTCATACTTCATAGGCATACCAAAGATACCAGTTTCGTATAAAAAGAGAACAACCACTGACACTGTTGTCTTGTATCTTGAGGTGGGCGTGTGGGCAGCTGGTGTCCATATGCGCGGGCCTGGGCCTACATCCCTGTCTTTCGTCATGAGATCCCCCCCCCCCCCAAGGGCACCACAGCCTCAGGCAGGGCTGACTGATCCTGATTAGGTCAGTCGACAGGTAGGATTGGGGACGTCTGTGCATATGTCCAAACGAGTCTGACAATATCAAATGTTCCCGATTAAATCGGTACTACCTACCTAGTTACCGGTACTGATTGAATCAGCCCCATTTCGGGGACTGCAAATGGGTCTTACTGGGTCGGCAGTTCTAACACTCCAGTGCAGTTGGGTTGCCTTTCCTGCATTCTGATTGGTCGAGAGCTCATGTTGGGTCAGGGGACCCAGTGAAAGCACTTCCAGTCTCACTTCCTGTTTGTGGCTTTCCTTCTTATTTGTGAATTATTATGAGGAAAATTAAAGTTTTTTCTCGTGTCAGAACGTAAACAAAGCCCTCAGATGCGAGTTTGTACTCGGTCCTCGGGCTTTGCCTGATCGCCTTTGGCGATCTTGGGCAAAGACCTTGGGCCTCGGGTCAGGGTACAAACTCGCATTTTCGTGCTTTGTTATTACAACAGGAAGGATTGGGGATGTCTGCATGTATGTCTGCTGCTTTAGTCAGACAAATTCAAAAATGTTTGATGTTTCGGATTGGTACTCCCTAGTTACCTATCGAATCAGGCCATCTGCAGTCGCCTTCATTGAACCACATCTGAGTGATCAAAATCTGACTATGGGACCAGGCAAATAAAAGAACACTTGCTGTAAAATCAAACAATCCAATCCAAACCAACGAGACATGTATGTATATTTTAAAAGCTTCGGGCCTCACGTGTGGGAGCGGGGGTAATGATAAAAAAATCCCTACCTACCTACTGACTTTAAACACCCTCATCCTCTCAACCAGAAACATACTTTTTTTTGGTGTGGCCCAGTTGGGGTTATTTCGAAAACAACGTATGTTCATAAAGAACCCTCTATGAAAAAAAAGTTGGTTAGTCTCTCATTAACCTCCATCATTAGTGTGACACACTGCCCTACACCTGCATAAATGTCAAGGCCTGTCCTGTTGTGTCAAGTGTCACAGGTGGCTGTCTATATCATCATCTACTCTAGCAGTCTCCTGGCGCCTTAGAAGCAATCTGACTCCCAACTAAACTACCCCACGAGTAGATTGGCTGCAGTCCCTTAGCCGGGCCCTAAGGACAAGAAAAAAAAGTTGTGTGTTTCAGGTAACATGCTGAAAAAATTAGGTATGTTAGGTCGGATTTTTTTTTTTTTTTTGTAATTTTTTTAAAACTACAACTAAGACATGCGATGACTCGGGGTGACTCACAAGGACTTGTGGAAGACTCAATTGACTCAAAAGTAGCAAAAAAATGTATAAATTCTTCAAAAATGAAGAAAATTTTTTAGGGTCGGCCCTGTTTTACTAGGTAGAGTCGGGTGACCTGAAACAATCAATTTTTTTTTTTTTTGCCTAAGCTGTAAGTCTATTAACCCCCCCCCCCCCAGTACTCTTCCAGCGTGCCAAATTCTATAGACTAATTCAAGGCCAACCCAGGAGTGGTGTTGTCACCGTACTTTCACTTTGTAGGTGCGTATGGCGTATATAAAGCTGACCGGCAGACCCTGGTATACCTTATGTCCCATCTGATGGCGAGGCCGATAAAGGCTTTTTTTAAAAGGCCATGAGTTGTACGGAAAGATACTCAGAACCTTAGTGGTTGGATTGTTAAGACATCCTGGAGGGAGGCAGTTAAATGACATCATAGAACATCCAGGGCCATAAGGGAGTGATCATTTATTAACAACAGGGGGGGGGGAGAGCTGATGGGTTTGAGTGGGGGTTCAGAATTTTTTCAGCCCCTTGACTAGGGGGGTCAAAATAATTTCTTCTGTTTTCAGTGAAAAAGCCTGGGCGTTACTATAGGTTAAAAAGGCACGTTCGCATGCGATTTTTGCCTTCCGAGGGGGGTACCCCACATGTATGTGTCATAAATTTTTTTCACACGTCCGCACACACTCCCACCAGCCCCCCCAGTTGTTAAAAAATGATCTCTCCCTAAGATGACTGCAATTGGACTACCGGTATAGGAATGGAATGTCATGCAACCTCAAATTAGATTAATGGTACTTTCAAAATGGTATAACATTTTTTTATGAATGGGTCTTGAAAATTCAAAAAGCAACGAGGTCCTAGGGGCCCCCAGACCCCCTGTTGTGCTGGAACAGTTAGGATAAAAAGGGTACATGTCACATCTGACCCCTACCCCCAACCCTCCTGCGTTGGGTTCTGGTATTACCCGCGGCTTGTTAAAGGGAATTTACGGTACATCTCTCTAGTTAGCTGGTGTCTGCTGAATATGGATTAGAAACCTTGTATTACCTAAGACATGTTCAAGTGGAACAGATCGATCACCAACCCACCCCGACACACTACTTCATGCACTCCTGGCAGATAGATATTGGTGGTATCTTAGCACAGACTTGGACAGGCTGCATTATGCCTTAATCCTTTAATCCATGTCCTTTTACATGTGAGGTACCGTATTCAACCTTATAAGCGCCCTCCTAACCGCGAGCGCTGCCCCTCCCCATTTTTGGAGCCTTTTACGCTCTACAAAAGGGCATAATTTTCACGATTTTGGAGGCAGTGAACCCGAGAAATAATTTTCTAAGTGCCATGGGTACTTATTAGGATGGTAAGCGTTATATACAAGGCATTTCGGTAGTATGATTGTCTATAGATCGACTATAATGGTAAACAAACCTATTTGTTCATATTGAAGAGAAAGTACACATGCAGGCCAAGGTCTGAAGTTTATAACCAAACAGCCTGTTGTGGCATGCCCTGGTTCAAACTAACTACCGTACATGTATGTGTCGTAAACTTTGACTGTGTTGCCCGGGCTGCGTTGCTCCAGGGTATGACTGGACCTGTATAATACATCTGTGCACCTTATACATGAACCACATGAGGAATACATCTGTGTGCCTTATACATGAACCACATAAGGAATACATCTATGCACGTTATACATGAACCACATAAGGAATACATCTGTGCACCTCATACATGAACCACATGAGGAAGACATCTGTGTGCCTTATACATGAACCACATGACGAAGACTTCTGTGCTCCTTATACATGAACCACATGAGGAATACATCTGTGCGCCTTATACATGAACCACATGACGAAGACATCTGTGTGCCTTATACATGAACCACATGACAAAGACTTCTGTGCTCCTTATACATGAACGACATGAGGAATACATCTGTGCGCCTTATACATGAACCACATAAGGAATACATCTGTGCGCCTTATACATGAACGACATGAGGAATACATCTGTGTGCCTTATGCATGAACCACATGAGGAACTGAATAGGACATCTGTGTGCCTTATACATGAACCACATGAGGAATACATCTGTGTGCCTTATACATGAACCACATGAGGAATACATCTGTGTGCCTTATACATGAACCACATGAGGAATACATCTGTGCGCCTTATACATGAACCACATAAGGAATACATCTGTGCGCCTTATACATGAACCACATAAGGAATACATCTGTGCGCCTTATACATGAACCACATAAGGAATACATCTGTGTGCCTTATACATGAACCACATGAGGAATACATCTGTGTGCCTTATACATGAACCACATGAGGAACTGAATAGGACATCTGTGTGCCTTATACATGAACCACATGAGGAATACATCTATGTTCCTTATACATGAACCACATGAGGAATACATCTGTGTGCCTTATACATGAACCACATGAGGAATACATCTATGTGCCTTATACATGAACCACATGAGGAACTGAATAGGACATCTGTGTGCCTTATACATGAACCACATGAGGAATACATCTATGTTCCTTATACATGAACCACATGAGGAATACATCTGTGTGCCTTATACATGAACCACATGAGGAATACATCTGTGTGCCTTATACATGAACCACATAAGGAATACATCTGTGTGCCTTATACATGAACCACATGAGGAATACATCTGTGTGCCTTATACATGAACCACATGAGGAACTGAATAGGACATCTGTGTGCCTTATACATGAACCACATGAGGAATACATCTATGTTCCTTATACATGAACCACATGAGGAATACATCTGTGTGCCTTATAAATGAACCACATAAGGAATACATCTGTGCGCCTTATACATGAAGCACATGACGAAGACATCTGTGCGCCTTATTGACCACTTTCCGCTGCTAAGCGAAAGTGGTCTATTACAACTGCATCGGCCCATAGACTTTGCCCTGAGCTCTACCCTCCACTGTAAATCAATGTACCGATTGCACACTGGTTCCATACCCTCAACTGGTCTATAACCCCCTCCCCTCACCCCCTAAAGCGTAGGGCCTGCCAGACTGGACACATGAGTGGAACCTGTGTGTAAAAGTCCCCAATTTGTTTCACACACTGAGAGGTCTGTGTGTCCCCAGTTCATCCAGTGATCTGGGTGTATTCCCCGATTTCCATAATTGCCATTTTTGACCTCTTAAGGACTAATCAAATGTATTTGTAATAAAAGTGTGTCACAAATTGGAACCAGACATTGAATCTGTGTGCAGGCAAACTGAGGAATTCCTTAATCAAACCTCCCACTTGTCAATGCTTTTTCAATGAGAGTAGGCCTGTGTTCATCAATACAGATGTAAATCTAAACTTGAGTCTCTTTAAGTCTCTCCAAGTGAATTGAATGGATAAAGTCCCAGTCTATCAGGGGTTATGTTTCAACTAATTTTGTACTTTAATTACCTCACCACGTACCTTTACTAAATTTTCCCCATCCCAGGTGTCATTTTGTCATTCTCGAAAATATGTACAGAGCGATATAAAATACAGTATATGAAATGCACAGTAACCCCCCCCCCAACCTGACAGAAAAATTTGATCTTTTGTATGTTTATTCCTTAGGATATTAAGCATCTTTTTAAGTGGTAATCATGTTATCATCAGTTTTGATATGTCTATTTAACAGCTAATTACTGGGAGAAAAAATGAAAAACTGTCAAAATATTGCCAATCAAAAAATAAAGTGACCAAATAAGATTTTTCTGTTTTATATGATAGAATCCCGAATGTCTACATGCCTAGCAAATTTCATGGAAAAGGCCTGGGTCATTTTTTCATAAATCAACAAAATATGCCATGTTCTGGTGGGACCCGTGTGGAACCCAGTACTGTACTCCCCCTTTTTCCTGCAGCAGAGAAAACATTTAGATGGCTCTGATGTACTGTACAGAATTTTCTTCTGAACCTAAAACCAACATTAAGGTAATATACATTCAAAAACAAAGAAAAATAATCATGCAACTTTTGAGAAAATATGTATGAACAACTGTGGTATGTGGTCTTTTCTCTACTCTCTGACAGCTCTAATGTAGAAAGGACATATTTATGTTAGTCCTCCCCCTGGCTTATGGGGTCTTTAGTCAGTCCTCACCATGTACTGTGGGGTCCTTGCCCACTTCAAAGCTTCAGCACTGCAGGGATTAGTATACAATTTGCCTGTTTCTGTGACCCAATTAACCTAAGGTTCTGATCACATTAATTAAGGTATTGGCTCTATATGACAGGAATAGAAACATACATACATCACTTTTCATGTTACTCATAGACCCAAAGTCTGTTCTCAATCAACATTCTCATTTTTTTTAGTTTCCATTAACTGACAAATCTTTGGATGGTAATACACATATATACATTAATTCAGATGAGAAAAGGGCCAGAAATTGAATTCACTGGCACAACTTCTATTATAGCAGGGACCCTAATACATGCTTCGATATCATGTGCCCAATTATGCACACAGAACTAAATAAGACCTGTCCTATTAAGATCATGAGAATTAGAGATAAGAAACTACCATGGATATGCCCGGGTATTGTGGAGCAACTGGCTGATAAGAAAAGAGCTAGAGCCTTGGCACGTAAGACGAAATTAGATGTTGATAAAAAAGCAGCAAGCAGATTACAATAAACCAAAAATGCTGTTAGGGATGCTAAGGCATATTTCATACAGGACCAAGAAAATGAGGACAGATATAAATTTTGGGAAAAAAATGGAGTTTCTATTTCCAAGTAAATCACAGAAAAAGTCTATCAATTTGATATCTCCCAACACAGGTGAAATCGTACCCCAAGAAAAAGCTGCTGAATTATTAAATGCTTTTTTGCTACCATTGGGCCCAATCTTGCTGATAATTTTGATGAGCCTAGTGAAATCAACCATGTACAAAACCCCCTCCCACCTTCCAACATGTGGGAGATTGAGACAAATGAAGATGAGGTGCTTGAGATATGTAAGAAAATCAATACAAATAAGGCATCTTCAGTCCCAAAATCGGGTGACCTTACTAACCCTAGTAACTATAGACCAGTCACGCTACTACCGCTCCCAAGTAAAATCATTGAAAGGGTTGCTCACAACAGCATTTCAAGTTATCTAGAAAATAATAATAATTTAAATGAACACAAGGCGGATTCCAGAAAAACCACTCCACTACTAAAGCAATAGCAAAATTTACAGATGATATCTCCCTAGATATTGAAAAGGGAAAAACCACAATAGCAAGCTTTGTTGACCTAACTAAAGCATTTGATACAGTAAACCACAAAATTCTCCTTTTCAAAGTAAAAAATCTAGGACTGAACCCCAAAATAATACTCTGGCTAAATTCATACTTAGAAAATAGAAAGCAGACAACTTTTGTGAACAACCATACATCGACGCAGGCAGAAGTAAAGTGCGGGGTCCCACAGGGCTCTATTTTGGGTCCACTGATATTTTTAGCATACATAAATGATATTGACAAAAACCTAGATTGTAGGCCTACTTTCATTGAAATAGCACACAAGGTCGCATCCGCGAAGGGTTGAGCAGTAAAGGGGGATTTGGCGTAGTACCGTAAAAGAGCTCCAGGGCGTGGCTGTTATCGGTATCATACAGACTTGCCCTCCATCCCCCGGCCTCCACCCCGTACCGTACAACCCCGGGCATACAACAAAATGTTTCTTCAACGCCGACCGCTGCGCCTAGCACTTGTCCAAAATGAATAGCGCTGTGCGAAATACTGGCCTCTGCTGATTCAGAAAACATAAAGTTTGTTGATGCACTAAGTGTGGAATATGGGTGGAATAAGTGGACTATGGTGGAGTAAGTGGAATATGGATGGAATAAGGTGGAATGGTGTAGACTATGGGTCCAACAAGTGGAATAAGTGTGGAATATTCATGGAATAAGTGAACATGTGTGGAATATGGGTGGAATATGTGAAGTATGGTTGGAGTAAGTGAAATATGGATGTAATAGGTGTGGAATATGGTGTAGGCTATAAGTCCAATAAGTTAAATAAGTGGGATATGGTTGGAATAAGTGGAATATGGGTGGAATAATTGAACTATGAATGCACTAAGTGTGGAGTATGGGTGGTAAAAGTGGACTATGGGTGGAATGTGGATGGAATAAGTGTGGAATAAGGTAAAATGGTGTAGACAATGGGTCCAATTAGTGGAATATGGTTGGAATAAGTGGAATATAAGTGGAATAAGTGAACTATGTGTGCACTAAGTGTGGAATATGGGTGGAATAAGTGGAATATGGATGGAATAAGTGTGGAATAAGGTGGAAAATGGTGTAGACTGAGTCCAATAAGTTGAATAAGTGGGATATGTGTGGAATAAGTGGACTATAAGTGAACTGAATAGGACTACTTGGGTGTTTACCCCTTTACGGGCAGCTTATGTATTGGGCCACCCTTGTGACCCTACCACAAAACAGAACCAGGAAGTTCCGCCAGGAAATACCAGCAACTACAAATAATCTGAAATTAGTTGTTTAAACAAAAAGATACAATATTGAAAGTAAAAAGTTCAAATGTTTAAAAAAAGAGGAGACACATGGGTTAGAAACAAAAGCAATTTCTGTCCCATGCAAAACTAGTGTCCTTTACTGTAATGGCCTGTTTAACCGCCGCCAGGGTCTCAAATAAGCGCCAGCCTCGAATAATTACCGGGGGCACAGTGGTATCTTAGGCGCTAAAACAGCATTCAGATATGTGCCTGTCTCGAATAAGAGCCACAGGTATTGAAATCAGTGAGCACTCGGGTGCTTGGACTGGCTGCTATGGTATGACAACAGAGTGGCCATTTATATTGATATATTATCCCATTCTATGGGATTGATCGACTCCTGAATGCTTGCAGAGATGTAAGTTGTCAGGGATTTCCCTGAAAATAGGGAATCAAAAATGTTGAAATGTAGACTCCCTCTAGTCTGAATAGGGATATCTAGGGTCTTCAGGGACAGAATTTATTCACAGCCTTCTTTCCCTAGTCATTTTCTTCACACAGACCCAGTCCTCAGTTGTATTTTCAACTCCACTAAGCCCCCCTGGTGTAAGCAGAGGGACTCACTGGTCCAGGGGAGACTCTGGGCAGGGAATCTCAGGGGCAGACCCTCCCAGGGAGAAATGAAGGGAATGCTGCTCTCTGATTGGTCTAAAATCATCAGTCAGCAACATAGTACAATTCTTTCACACCAGGGGGTGCCATGATGCTGTGCTGGTCAGCGGAAGAGCTGGCAGTCGGACAGGGTAGTAAGTTTCATAGCCAAATATGCAAATGAGGAGGTAGCTGGTAGTGGGCAAGCACAGGTAATAAGCTGACACAAGCGCAAATAGCGTGTCCGACACCTATCCACTTGCACTGGTCAGAGTCTGCCCTGAACACTCTGCTTATATACCAGGGGTGCTGCCAACTCCCCAGTGTCGCGATAACAGCTTTTCAGGGATTTTCCAAGTACCTGACTTACATCTCTGTGCTTGAAAGTAAACATACAAGAGCTTCATTCGTGCATTATGACGAAAGATGGCTCAGTGCATCAGTGGCCCTTTAAAGGGTTATTGTTGTAAGTTAACATGTTTCCTTAAAGCGTTA
The DNA here is from genome assembly GCA_949317995.1 of Acholoe squamosa. Lineage (NCBI taxonomy): Eukaryota > Metazoa > Annelida > Polychaeta > Phyllodocida > Polynoidae > Acholoe > Acholoe squamosa. Next base: position 58,216,088 of record OX439048.1, on the reverse strand, counting down.
TTAACCCTTTAGGGGCCGCTGATGCATTAATGCATCATGCCCATTGGTCGTCATGATGCACCAATGAAATGCTGGCGAGACTGCTCACCAGCACTTCATTGGTGTATCATGCCGACCCTCCGGGAGTTTATGTATCGACCCTGTAAGATCAGCATGATGCACCAATGAAGTGCTGGCGAGTAGTCTTGTTAGCACTTCAGTGGTGCATCATGCTGACCAATGGGCATGATGCACTGCCGCATCGGCGGCCTTTAAAGGGTTTTAATGCTCCATGGTCAGTGATTTTCTGTCTCTGTCTGTGTGGAAGAAAAGTATGAAAATGTTTACAGAGAACCAAAAAGGACCACAGCAATCAGTGATTGAAAGAGAAAATGCGTGCTCTGAAAACCAGCTCCTAATTCCTGGCTTTAAATTGCCATGTTCTTGTGAAGGTGCCCAGGAAGTTCTGTGTTCCTGACAATGGTTTCTTACCAGACTTGTTGGCATTATCAGATTGTGTGGTTTCCTATTGAAATTTAAAATTGCTTTTGTAAAGGTCAGCAAAATTTAAGGTTGAACTCTGAAAGTGTGTAATCTGCCAAGTTTAATCTGTCAAGTCCGCAAAAGTCGTAAGACAACATGCTCGTCTTGAAGACGACATGGCATTGTATATAGGGTCATTATTACTGAGGTAGGGCCTAAATTGGGAGACCAATGCTGTTTTGAAAGTACCGTAAAACCTCACGTATAAGACGCGTCCCATACGCCAAACAAATGCCTTGTGCGTCTTATAGGATCTCTTCAAGTTGGGGGTGCGTCTTATACGAGGGGTAATTTTACTATAGAACAGTACTGGATTTACAAAATTGAGCCTTAAAATGTGCGTCTTATACACGAAAATGCATTTGCTAAGTTTGGGGTGCGTCTTATACGCGCAGCGCGTCTTCTACGCGGGAGATTACGGTACATGTGTACATGTAATAACGTACTCCTTTTTCTTCTGTAAGAACAGAAAAAGATTCTGGTTGAGTTTGACACCAGAGGTAATGAAATATAATCTTCCAGCCAGCTGGTATCGTTGTATGCTAATAAGCCAGTATATATAGGTACATTATTATACTGATTATACTCCATTGAGTAGTGACAGCTTGTAGACCTGTATATTATATGTATGATATACCGTCTCGGCTGATAACACACTGATATGTAGGACACAAGGTGTGCCAGGGACTAACACTGGGACCATATGTTTAAACAGGCCTCAACTCGGATACCGGTACCTGCACTCGTATCCAAGGATGACATCCATTAGTTCTCTGAAAAAAAAACACCCTATTTTCCATGGATTTTCAGAGAGAAAATGACCCCTTTTTGTGGAAAAACATGGACTTAACTTTTCAGAGTAAATAAACACCCCCTTTTGTTGAAAACACTGACATTCCCCATATAGTGCATTTCATATCTTAAAGAAACAACTCCTCACATGCAAATACCATGAGCATAACACGAGCCTAGGTAAAAAAAAATATACATTCCTACTTAAAACTTGTATGATGAGCAGCTGATAAATGAGTACCAAATCCAAATCTACAAGCTAAACATGCCCCTCAAAATGACCACTTTTTCTGTCTATAGTATGATATGTGTCTACATGTCCCAATATTATACAGTAAGGTTGTGTCAACATGTTGCTATGATTGAACTGTTAAAATTATTTTGCCTCTTGCAAAACTTGTCATCACATTCTAAATTTGAGGGACTGGAAAACTAGAATCTCAAATAACTTTTTTAGAACTCAGAAAAAAAATGTTTCCACCCTTTACAAAACATTCCACTAGGCCTCTGCAGATGAAACGAACAATTTTACATATTTTTAAGAGTGGTCTGAGTCTGCTCGCTAGCAGTGCACTCTATGGTTCATATTTCAGGGATACCGTAATCTCCCGCGTATAAGACGTGTCCTCTACGCCAAACAAAATGCTGGGGAGTCTTATAGGATGTACTGAAATTGGGGGTGCGTCTTATACGAGGGGTACTTTTACTATAGAAATGTACTAATCTTACAAATTTCAGTATTAAAATGTGCGTCTTATACGCGAAAATGCATGTGCTGAGTTTGGGGTGCGTCTTCTACGCGCAGCGCGTAGAAGACGCGGGAGATTACGGTAATAGGGTTAACGACTCACTGAGGGTTAACACTAAATGAGTGTACACATATACACAGGGTTATATAAGATATTCAGTTCGAAGTTATGTAAGGCTATAATTGTATGGGGTTAGATAACACTACTCTAGTATACGGTAGAACTTACTGACCCATGGCTGGGATTGTTGTCAAGGAGGTTGTATATTGAGTTACCATGGTAACTGTGGTTATCTAGAGGTCAGGTAGATCATGACTCATTAACTTGTGTACCGTTCTCGCATAAAAATCGCTCCTTTCTATAACACCCTGGGTTTGTGGAAAAGTAGACAAAAAATAATGGTATACTTTTTTTTAATGAGTGGATCTTCAAAATTTAAAAAGCCCCTACCCCCCGGGACCAATAAAGTGGTGTAAAGTAAATCCTAGCATGTAAGCCGCACCTTAATTCTGGCATTATATAGAGCAGTCCCGGATAGCAGTATTACATGTACCGTAAACTCCCGCGTATAAGACGCGCTGCGCGTATAGGACGCACCCCCTTCTTGGGAGGAGCATTTTTGCGTATAAGACGCACCTCTTAGGGGTGATTTTTGTCAATCCAGTACTGTTCTATAGTAAAATTACCCCTCGTATAAGACGCACCCCAAACTTGAAAAAATCCTATAAGACCCCCCAGACATTTGTTTGGCGTAGAGGACGCGTCTTATACGCGGGAGTTTACGGTAATATTAAAACCATTTCCAGCCCTTAATGTGTGTGTGTGTGTGTGTGTGTGTGTGTGTGGGGGGGGGGGGGTCATATGAAAACGATAGTGTACTCCTAGACTGGCTGCAGTCCCTGAGCTCTCCTCCCAATGTCACTATACCCCCCCCCCCCGCCTCTCCTCCTCTGGCTGCTGAGCTCAATTCACTAAAGGTCTTCTTAATTTTTCTGTTTAAAACTTTAATTCATTTCAATTTTTATTTCAATTCTCTTGCATTAAAATTGAGAGACTTGAGCAAGTCTAGTGTACTCCTTGCTTGAAATCCCCCTGAACTTCCCCCTGATCCTCTACGATGTATCGTTGAGGCCATGGAATGACCTTAGTACCGCACTTTAGATCAACAAGCCTGTAGCCTCAGTGGTTAGATATATTTATGTGTATAGCCGAGGCACGAGATAAGATAAGGGCTGAGTATAATAATACTACTATATATCTATGTCGTGCTCATACTAGTGACCTCCCAGACAGACAGAAAAAATAATAACATGAGATGACTACCATAGTATACTCAAGGCCTGTACAGTGTACTAGGAGGACGAAAGTTGGCACCTCCACACTACCTTGATGCTACTGGCATGGTTGCCATGCTCGCCTCACCATATCAACTTCAGTTTTTAAGGCTGGTCTCCATAGTGCAAGATGTTTCTATAAACAAAAATGCATTGTCACCAAGGCACCAGTGCTGGTTACTGGTGTCCCTACCGTAATCTCCCGCGTATAAGGCGCAGCCCGCGTATAAGGCGCACCTAGAGTTTTGGAAAATTCTCAAAAAAATGAAAAATTCATAACTTTGGTTCTACTGAATGAATTTTCAAAATTCAAAAACCAATGGGTAGCTTGGGCCACCTTGGGCCCTCCTGGGTCCCATTTTGTCCCATTTTGACCAAGGGGGCATGTAAGATATCAAAAGAAAGGTCTTGGTGTCCCCCTTGTGGATCCAATGAGAACTAAAACCCCCCTTATAAGACGCGCCTTATACGCGGGAGATTACGGTAGGTCTCAGTGAAGGAAATCCCGCAGAAAACCGGAAGTCATATACGATTGTGGTCAGAAGTGAATACTGCAGGCACACTGAATGGTCAATAACCATGTTGAAAATAATGCCAATAAATATAAAACCACTACACATGTTGTTGAACATTTGCTGCTTTGGATAAAATACCAGGAGGGCATTTCTTAAAGTGCTTACCTAATTTTTCAAAGGTTAGATTAGAAATAGTGAATCTACATTTTATTCAGTGCAGATTTAGGCAGAATCAGGGTGTTTTTACGCGATAGTCCAGTGCTCAAAATTTTCGTGGTCAATTCATATATTAAGTCAGGCTATATTATGATGTATCTATTAATTCTGGGGTGATTTTTAGAAAATGAACATGTTCCAATGGGTGCTATCGCGTTTCGCGCTACATTAAATTATAGTGCGGAACCAATTCCTTCTGTGAGACCCCTAGGTGCTGGGGAGTGACAATCTCCAGGCCTTAGACTTTGTACTCCAAACAGTTATTTAGAGAATGACACACTGTGTGTGATATAGGTGACTATCAAGGTTTCGACCCTATAGATCTCATCAGGTGTATTAGAGGTATTTCAAGGCATGTAATCAATGTTACACTTAATCCTTAGTCAGTGAGACTGAAGAAGGAGGATCCACAGTGACCTATGAATCAAACTAATAAAGGAGACAGGATATATTTAGCTATAATATGATAATTATAAAATATATCTTTTGGTTGGAGAACTGCACTGTTCTGGGCTGAAATCATCTGGAAAAGGTCAGTTGAAAACTGGTTCAGTATATCCAATGATTTAAGCGTGCCCTACTTTGTGGGGTACAGGCGGGGCCCACCCCGTATTCAAAATAATTTTTTGGACAAAGCTCAGGGGTGGGTGGCCCATTTTTAATAGTGGCAGACTGATCTAATAGTTTGGTGCATCAATCAGGTTCAGACCATGAGGGACCTGAGTACGTAATTTAAGTATCCAATTCCTCTTAAGTTTGTTACACAATTTTTCAGCGTAGTCAGTGTGTGGATTCTTATTAACGAATTCCACAATGTGGACTTCCATGTCATTGAGGCCTATGTGTCCATCAGAGTTAAAGTGATTCCCCATGTCGGTCTTTTTTCTCTAATGTTGCCAAGGTGTGGGTAGAACCTTTGCATAAGTGATTGTTTGGTTTGCCCCACATAAAAAAAGGCCTGTACAGTGCTTGAAGAAAATAATTGCATGATGGCGCATTTTAATCCATGATACCGCAATATACGTAATTGATGCATCACGTTGAGTTGGGTGAGCAAGAGGCATGCAGGCACCAGGGGCAGATCCAGAAGGGGTGGTCAGGGGGAGGGGCGGCCAGGAAAATTTGGAGGGCACGTGCCCCCCCACCAATGCCACTCCCTGGATCCGCTACTGGGCACTGTGGCTATTAAATTGTGGTTCCGTAATTCCTCGCGTATAAGGCACAACCTAGGTATAAGGGCACACACTGCGTTCATGCCACACCCACTGGTAGATGTTTTACAGTAATTAAAGAAGGGGGGGGGGCAAAGACCAAATTGAAATAATTGGCTCAGTTCACTCAATTTCCCATTTAGTGTTTGAGTTATTGGTCTCACAGGTTCCAGTTGGGTGTGTCAACCTCTGGTATGGGGCACTCACTGTCTGGTCAGCCCCGGGGGACGTGTACTGACCCATTGACTGCAGTCTGTGGGGGTCATTTGGACAAGTCTTTGTTTTGGTTCTGCACTCAGATTGACCTGTCCACCACCTCCTCCACCCCCGGCCTCCACCCCACCTCTCCGTCCTCCCCACCCCTTTCTACTCAAAATATTATCCTTTCCATGGCACTTCTTGTCTTTTTAAAGGACGACCTGATGCCTGTCCCTCCAGGCCTTGGTATTCATTCCAGGAATACATCTATGGATGGCACCAAGAAATGTAGGCATGGTATATATCAACGCACCTCACTCCTTACCGTTAAGGGCCTCTGCAGATGCAGAAGTGCATCATGCCCATTGGTCATCATGATGCACAAATGAAGTGCTGGTGTGACTGCGTGCCAGCACTTCATTGGAGCATCATGTCGATCCGCCAAAGGTGTATCAACCCAGTAAGGTGGGCATACTGCATGAATGCAGCCCTGGCAAGTTACTGCTACTCACCAGGGCTGCATTCATGCATCATGCTGACCAATGATCATTGATGAACTCCTGGATAAGCAGCCAGCAGGTTTAGCTTGCTGCCCCCTAACTTCACCCCTACCCCCAGACCTCCTCACCTCATGATCACCCATCTATTGGGTCACCTGAGGTCAAGGGGCGTGGTCACTGGGTGGGGTACATGTCCTGTCTGTGTCTGTCTGTCTGCGGGGGGGGGGGGATAGTTGTAAATTGGTTGGGAGTCTGGGCCAGTCACTTTTCATGGGGTGAAAGGTCGCGGGTCCACAGTTCGTTTCCAGGCGGGGTCAAGGTGTGTGTGTGTGTGTGTGGGGGGGGGTAGAGAATGGGGGGGGGGGTCACCAGGAAGTCACCGAGTGCTTGGTTGTTACCATGGAAACAGAGGGAACGCTGTCGTCAAGGTAACAGTATCAATACACATCCCCACTCTGCCCACCAAAGGTCCTAACGATAACACAAAGCGTTTTAATAGTATCTACTTTAACATGAATAGCAGACACTGCATAGCTTCTGATTACACATGTTTAGTCAAGCAGAAGGGATAGGTTATGGGCATTCTCACGGACCATCCTTACTGGCCGGCTGGTCATGGAAACCATTTGAAGGCATAAATGAGGAAGTACAACATGTACCATCAGAATGTGAGCCAGTGGGGTTATATCTGACAAATGGCCAATGAGATGGCCTCTAACAGTCGGGGTAGGATGGATCTTGATCCTGACCTGAACCCTGCCTCCCCTACTCTCAGTCCTCTCTGCCCTTGTATGACCCCACCCTACTGTGACCCCCCCCCCCCTGCCTCCTCCTCCTCCTCCTCATGGAGGGGTCAGCATCATGAGATAGATGTGAGATGGAGAGGTTGGGGCTAAATGAGATGAAAAATGGTAAATTTGTGTCTGGGAGGAGTGAGGGGGGGGGGGGGGTTGAGGGGGATAGGAAGAGGTAACCTACTCAGAGATGAACAAGTAGAATTAACATTTTTGACCGTTTCAGATAATAAGGGAGCATTCATTATTTATGGCAGGGGTGGGGGTGAGCAAATTGAGGGGGGGGGGCATTTATTTTCAGGGTATTCTTAGGGGGGCCAAATATTTTCAGGGTATTCTTAGAGGGGGGGGGCATTTGTTTTTTACCATAAATCCCCGGTCAAAAGCCGGATTTTTTTTTCTATTTTGGGCCCATTTTCTCTTTATTCTATAGTAAAAAAAAACGGTCATAAACCAGGGGGGGACTTTTGGAAAAATTTAGAAGCCGGTTTGGGCCCAAAATAGAAAAAAAATCCGGCTTATGACCGGGGATTTACGGTAAAAAACAAATGCCCCCCCCCCCTCTAACAATACCTTCGGGTCTGATAGACTCCTGGAGGGTCAGTGTGATGCTCAAATGAAGTGCTTGCGAGCCGACTTGCCAGCACTTCATTGGTGCAATTTATTGGGCATGATGTACTCCTGCATCAGCTGCCCTTAAAGGGCATTAAAGGGTTAAAGGGATTCTAAGAACATTCAGGGTGTGCTACACGTGATGATAATGGAAGAGGAAATACTGTAGATCATATTGTTCTTTATTATTTTAATGTTAGATTGAATTTATCCAGGAACTTCTACTTATAAATAAGAATTGATGATTTTCTAAACGCTGGCCCACACACTAAAATCGCTAGAGTTAGTTGTCCAAAAAACAATAAAATAGTACCGTAATCTCCCGCGTATAAGACACGTCCTCTATGCCAAACAAAATGCTGGGGGGTCTTATAGCTTTCTCTCAAGTTGGGTGTGCATCTTATATGAGGGGTAATTTTACTATAGAACAGTACTGGATTGACAAAAATCACCCTTAAAATGTGCGTCTTATACGCGAAAATGCATGTGCTAAGTTTGGGGTGCGTCTTATACACGCAGCGCATCTTCTACGCGAGAGATTACGGTAAATGAAGAAGACCGAGCGAGACACTACAGGATCTGTCTGACAGAACCAGGTTTATAACAATTGTATACACGTACAGATACCAGGAACTACATATGGTCCAAAGTTATTTGGGTCAGTGTATGAAAAAAATGAATTAAGAAAAGGGGAAAAAATTAAAAGAAGAAAAATGCTGTCACTACCACGAACCATCTAGTTACAAGAAACCGACTATCTCCACTATATTCAAGGAAGTCCCCGTTTATATGTATCTATACCACACTTGGGTGGAATGACAATGGAAAAGCACAGGTAATATATTGCGTATAGCTGTTGTAAGTTGATGCGGTCCACTGAGCACACACACCCTCCACCATTGCCCAGCTTGGGAATGGTTTTGGGTGGGTGACAAGTGTGGCATAAGTGAGATAAACACCTCATTGGGCAGTGTAGCCAGTATATAGACAACAGGCTGTATGACAGCCTGTTGTCTATATAGTGAATACAGTGACCAAACTCGGTGTTTATCTACCACATAAACAGGGATAAACATGTATATCTCTGTTTAACACTTGTTGTAGCGTGACTCCATGTACCAGACACAGCTTTCAAATGGTTGGCATTGTCCCCAATCGTGCTTTATGACATCAAATGGCGATAATTATTGCACTCATAAAGTTGACACTTTATGGATATCGAGATGAATATATATACTGAAATGGAAGCCCTCACGGACAAGCCATCCCTGCTTTCAGCCTTTCAGTGATTTTCAAGTTCCAAAGTCTTAAGACATTCCTATAATACAAAACCTGTATTTCAGTGCTTCTGATATAGCACGTCAAGGATTTTTGTGTACAGTGTCTTCTATACCTGGATATGTCCCTTGCAGGATGTGGGTGGGGTGGGTGGGGGGCAGGTTTAGGGGGGGCAATGATTTATCGGGAGAAGGTAATAGACCCAGAACAGTAAAGCACGTGTCCGAGCAATATTAAAGAGGTGGGGCAAGGTTAGGCCACACCAAAAAAAAAAGTTGGTCTACGGATTTCCCTCTCCATATTTTCGGAAATACAAATATTTTTTTTTCTTTGAAAAAAATCTCGTCTAGGATTTTGCTCGCTTCACTTTCTACAAGTTTTCTCTTTGTGATGTTCCAGCAACAAATCCATTGGACATCAACAAATTGAAAAAAAAAAAAAAAAATTTGCTTGCTCGCACCATTTTTTCAAAACCAAAATCCGTAGACCATCTTATTTTTTGGTGTGGCCTTACTGAGGGGCGTGGTGGACCAGGAGCGATACGAGCCAAATGGTACATTAATGCATCCTGCCCATTGGTCGTCATGATACAGGATTGCAGCCCTGAGGAGTAGGTTAAACCTGTCAGTGCATCTTGCTGACCGTTTGGGCTTGATGCATTCATTCCTAAAGAGTCAACATGATGCAGTACTCCATTTGGCGCATCATGCCAACTTCAGAACTCGAGGCATCATGCGACCCCCAGAGGGCGAAGGTGCCCATCATATCAATACATATAGTAGGTACTTTGACATCGCCACAGTGGAGGGTGAGAAAAGCTGGCAGGCAGGTGTGACACTTTTGGTCAGCTCTCAGTGTGGACAAAATTCGCGACCTCGCGGGCATTGCCGATTTTGGCCATTAATATATTGTTTGTATGGGGTTTTGATAGCTGTCCACATAGTTTAGATATTAAGCTTCCCACCAGCGAAATCTGGGATAAAAAATTCCAATTATTAACCGTGTTACAGTAAGTTGAATATGAAGGTAATATTGAAGCTTTGAAAAACACATCAAGCAATGGAGACACGGAAACGGAAACACCAGACACAGCTTCAGGGCATACTAATCTCCCAGGATATGAAATTTCATGTTTCTATCACTTTGCCCACTGATACTTTTATGAGGACCAAAATATGATACATTTTACAGATTTCCCACTCCTCCTCACACTGCTGCCAGGTGAGTGTGATTTCACATCAACACTACCTGTGAACATTGCAGTTATGTTACACTTTCCCGGGATCATTTTAGGCCCTTTTAAATTGATCTTGGAGAAAATGCAATAACAGATTCTAAAAGCTGAGATTCCAAGGATTTTGGAAATGTTAAGTTTTTGAAGATGGGCAAATTAGAACTTATATTTCTATACACCTGAACATCTAGATAAAAAAATTTCAAAAAGTCATGTTCCTGCGCGTTCCCATTTTGTTACACTTTCCCGGGAGCATTTTAGACCCATTTAAAATGATCCTGGACAGAATCCAATAACAGATGCATACATTTCTATGCACCTGAACATCTAGATAAAAAAAAATATAAAAAAGTTATGTTCTGCGTGTTCCTGTCATGTTACACTTTCCTGGGAGCATTTCACGCCCACTTACAATATACCTGGGAAGATTTCAATAACAGATTCAGAATGCTGAGATTCCAAGGATTCTACAAATGTAAAGTTTTTAAAGATGGGAGAGTGAGACCCTATTTTTCAAGGCACTTGAAAATCTAGATGGAGAAACGCACACAAAAACAAATTATATCCAGTTTAAGTATAGGCAGAGGATCAATGAAACAAATTACTAATTTATGGACCAGTTGAGTGTACGGCTGGGTAAAAGCTATCAAAAGACCAATTTGGTTATTAGGTCAAGAAACTAGGTCACTTAACACTTTTTACAGAGTAATAGTATTAGAATCATAATATGGTAAAGGTAAATTGCAGGTTTAATCTAATGATCCATGGGGAGTGATGAATCACTCTGTATTGAGCTGTATGACCCTGTGGTAAGGTCAAATGTACTGCTTCACTAAATAGGTCAAAAAACTAGGTCAACTGACATATTTTATTAGAATTATAATAGAATCTTTAATAAACTGATGGGACTTAACTCTAAGGCTCTTTAAATCTTGTTTTCTATTGAAATATAAATTCCCAGAAAGGAGTTAAAGCTCCGGAAGGGCTTTTCAAGGTCACCTCAAGGTCACTGAAAGGTCATGTGAAGGTCAAACCATGATATTGGATAGGTTATGTTATGATGTCCTCAAAACTGATAAGTCCTGAAAATTTCAAGTTAATCCATTGGAAATTGACAATTTTATGGATAAAATAGTGTTTATGTCCTGAATTCACATCACAAAAACTGAAACACATTTCCTACCATTTCTATTGTGCTACTTGCCTCAGAATTTCGGACACCATTTTTCTCATATCTCTGGTTCTAGACAAGATAGAATCTTAGTTCCAAAAGTTTTGGAAATGTCTAAATGAGCTTAATGGAATGTGACCAAAAAGATCTTTTTGTATTCATTTTAAAATTTTTGTTGAAGTGCCTACATATAGGGTACTGCCTCCCCTGCCACCAGCATCCTGAGTATCCCCATCTTCACCCCGCCCCCTCCAAACAAAAACTTAAAGTCGTCTGTACCATACGATGATCTCACCCCTCGTGAAATGGGCAGCAAAGGTTTAGGGATGAGGGGAGGAGCCCTTCCTAAAAATAGGGTAATAAGATACTGCTCAAGGAAATAATGCATGGTCTACCCCCCCCCCACGCATAAATAGTTCTATCTATTTATGCGTGGGGGGGGGGGTAGACCATGCATTATTTCTATATTTTCTATATTTATTTTATGTTTTTAGAGTATTTAATATTAATTAACTGAAAATTAACAAAATCCGTTACCGTAGTGCCCCGTAGGAGCGGCGGTCCGCCATTTTGAATGTTTACATGGTCCCAGAACGAGGCTGCAGTGGTGGATCGGCCGCTGTGGTGGATCGGCACACGTTACGCCACTGGGGGTGTGCGGATCGGCCGCGCAATGCTATCTCCACGGGAAGAAGTTATTCACATAAAATAAAATGGGTGTCCGGTCTTTGCCTTAGGAGAGACTCCTCCAGCAAACAGAGGTCAGCAAGAGGTGACGGATAAAGGGTAGGGGTCCCTAGGGGGAGAAGGCTCTTCCTAGAAGTGGGGTAATAAAACACTACTGGGGGATTAATGCATGGCCTATCCCCTCCCATTCACCACTACTCGACTTCCTACATACTAGACTGTTAGATCTACTGCCTATATTAGACCTACTACACCTGCTGAACATGGTAGGAGACAGGTCAGAGAGTCAGTCTCTATCTAAGGCATACTAGACCTGTTAGATCTACTGCCTATATTAGACCTACCTAGACCTGCTGAACATGGTAGGAGACAGGTCAGAGAGTCGGTCTCTATCTAAGGCATACTAGACCTGTTAGATCTACTGCCTATATTAGACCTACTGCACCTGCTGAACATGGTAGGAGACAGGTCAGAGAGTCAGTCTCTATCTAAGGCATACTAGACCTGTTAGATCTACTGACTATATTAGACCTACTACTCCTGCTGAACATGGTAGGAGACAGGTCAGAGAGTCAGTCTCTATCTAAGGCATACTAGACCTATTAGATCTACTGCCTATATTAGACCTACCTAGACCTGCTGAACATGGTAGGAGACAGGTCAGAGAGTCGGTCTCTGTCTAAGGCATACTACACCTGTTAGATCTACTGCCTATATTAGACCTACTACTCCTGCTGAACATGGTAGGAGACAGGTCAGAGAGTCAGTCTCTGTCTAAGGCATACTCGACCTGTTAGATCTACTGCCTATATTAGACCTACTACTCCTGCTGAACATGGTAGAAGACAGGTCAGAGAGTCGGTCTCTATCTAAGGCATACTAGACCTGTTAGATCTACTGCCTATATTAGACCTACTGCACCTGCTGAACATGGTAGGAGACAGGTCAGAGAGTCGGTCTCTATCTAAGGCATACTAGACCTGTTAGATCTACTGCCTATATTAGACCTACCTAGACCTGCTGAACATGGTAGGAGACAGGTCAGAGAGTCGGTCTCTATCTAAGGCATACTAGACCTGTTAGATCTACTGACTATATTAGACCTACCTAGACCTGCTGAACATGGTAGGAGACAGGTCAGAGAGTCGGTCTCTATCTAAGGCATACTAGATCTGTTAGATCTACTGCCTATATCAGACCTACCTAGACCTGCTGAACATGGTAGAAGACAGGTCAGAGAGTCGGTCTCTATCTAAGGCATACTAGACCTGTTAGATCTACTGACTATATTAGACCTACCTAGACCTGCTGAACATGGTAGGAGACAGGTCAGAGAGTCGGTCTCTATCTAAGGCATACTAGACCTGTTAGATCTACTGCCTATATTAGACCTACCTAGACCTGCTGAACATGGTAGGAGACAGGTCAGAGAGTCGGTCTCTATCTAAGGCATACTAGACCTGTTAGATCTACTGCCTATATTAGACCTACCTAGACCTGCTGAACATGGTAGGAGACAGGTCAGAGAGTCGGTCTCTATCTAAGGCATACTAGACCTGTTAGATCTACTGCCTATATTAGACCTACTACACCTGCTGAACATGGTAGGAGACAGGTCAGAGAGTCGGTCTCTATCTAAGGCATACTAGACCTGTTAGATCTATGGCCTATATTAGACCTACTACACCTGCTGAACATGGTAGGAGACAGGTCAGAGAGTCGGTCTCTATCTAAGGCATCGAGGCTAGAGCAACTTTAGACTCTATGCTAATGGGGAGTAAAATTGATCATCGTTATTCGTATTCGATGTGTAAGCTGCACACTCCCTCTTTTTACTCACATTTCAAACTAGAAGTGAATTCTTAAACTCAAATAAACTATAAACCTTAAGACATACATTTTAGATATTGCTAGAAAGCATAAATGACCAATCATAAAAAAGCATTAACACGTAGCCTCTGGGCTATATTTAATTTCACGCACATGACTGGCCCAGTAACCTCCAATAAAGGTGTAAACGTCCCATATTCAAGATTTCTGTGACCCCTCCCCCCCCCTCCACACACGCGCCGTGTATTCTGTTATGGGTCATCTCTTGGAGAGGGTCACGTGGGTTGTCAGCTGACATCTGGGGTATTGGTCTGACCTTTGACCCCTGCTGACCTGACCCATGACCCATCCCCTGACCCTTTTACCTCTCTTCAATGGGTCAAGTTTACTATAATATTTAATTACATGAACAAGGAATGAATGAATCATTGATGATGATAGACTTGCTGAAAGTCGAAGAACGTTTTTAGGATATTTTGAGATGAAGGGAAATCAGGCATTTTCAGATTAAAGACAGAAAATGAGTTTGACCCCCCAAAAAAAGAATAAATGTCATCATACACAGGGGGAAAAAAAAGGCCACACCAAAAATATCCGTAGACACATTTTTTTTTTCTTATAAGATATGGAGAGCGCAATCCGTAGATCAATTTATTTTTATGCTTTGGTCAAAGTATTTTTGGGTAAACATGGAGTGTCTGAGAGGGTGGGGAAGCAGCCCTTACTGTCTGGAGGGTCGTCTGTAGACAGCAGAGGTCGACTGGTGTTGATGGGAGGTGGAGGGGGGGGGGGTGAATGATTGAGATGTTTGGCTGCAGGTTGACCCTGTAAAGTTGTTGTTGTTGTTGTTGTTGTTGTTGTTGTTGTTGTTGTTGTTGTTGTTGTTGTTGACCACCACATTCACAGACTCCTGTGTCACACAGTGCACGGGGTGGTCACTTCAATGTAACAGCCTGGTCACTTGGTGGTCACTCACTCACTGCAAGAAATACCTGTCAGTCACAAACATGCATATCGGTATAGCGAATTAGCTGGATTACTTATCAGTCAAAGAAGACACACCACCTATTCACTGTGGTCCTCTCAGGAGGGTGGTAGGTACCCATCTGATAACTGATATCAATGGTAACTGCTGGTAATCAGCTTCAGCAACGGCCGCGCCCATTTGACAATCCGCTACCTTGGTATACCGTCTTCGACCTAATAATTGCCCTGCCCCTAATGAACGCCGCCCCCTTGGTTAGAGCCTTCTAAAAGATATAGGCTAGAAAAAAGCCAAATTTTCATGATTTTGGAGGCAGGGGCAATAAAGTCTACTGTCTTTACGTACTCGACTACCAATAAAAAAATTTAAGGCGGCTGGGCGCTTAGTAGGTCGAATATATATGATAGAGCCTCAAGTTCATACCCTAAAACTGCACGCGTAAGCACTGGGAGAAGGCCACATGATGCCCGACATATGGTTGCCATTCCTTTCTCATGTCTATATATTCAAATCACTGCTTTGTTTTTTTTTGTCTTGTGTCTGGCGATATTTTTTATAATTCTTTTCTTTTTTCAAATGAATTGCTTGTCTATTTTTTTTTATTGTAAAAAATGTAATGTTCATTTTATTTTCTCCGTCCTTTCAGGTGAGTGAGACGTTTTGGATGTACCACCTGGTCGTCTACAATACACAGTACATTAGATACGGTAGAGTTCTGGTAGTTACATACTTTAAGGGACATGCCCATTGGTAGTCATGATACATGAATGCAGCCCTGGTGAGTAACTCACCAGGGCTGCATTCATACTTCATGCCGACCCTGTCACTGTCAGGGAGGTTCGGCGTGAAGTATGAATGAATTGGTAGCAGTATACTGGTAAATTGGAATTATTTTAAACAGATTGGAAAATAACTGTTTGCAACACAGGTAATGCGCAATAATGGGCCAATTAAAGCTATTTCGAGAAGATGATTTAAAAATATCCAGCTGTGGGAATGGGAGTGTGTCTGTATTTGGAAAAGGTGAGGGGGGGGGGCACGCGGCCAGTGATCGTGCAGGTGGGCATGATGTCAGCGTCTGGTAGGGAAGGGGGGGGGGGTACAGGGGGTCGGGGTGAGGGCAGGCCCCTAAATTTATAACTGGTCCAGAACAAACCTGGAGAGATGACCCAGTAAACTTGTCCCATGCCGGGGGCGGGTGGATAGATGTGAAGGGGGGGGGGGTAGTAGTAATCACGTGTTTACAAGGCACCGCAGAAGGTGGACCATGGGACATGATGATGACCTTATGAACTTATGAACTCATGTCAGACCGGAACTTAACCTTCTCTTCTTGACCCCTGCCGCCATTTTTGATCCCTGGAGGGAAGATGCTAAGGCAGGTGTGCATCATACCTTTAGGATTGGCTGGCATGATGCATCAATGAAGTGCTGGTATTTCTGCTATAAAACTACTTCATTCGTCCTCATTGGTGCATTTGAACCATGCCTGTAGTGTCGGCATGATATCCTAAGCTGATTGAAATAAAAGAAATAACATGACTGAGGTTGAGGTTGTGAGATATACCAGGTTATTGCCATATGGAAGAAAAGAGATCTCTCTAGTCCTTAGTTCTTAGTCTAGTCTTTAGTCTTTTTTTCTAGTCATTTGTTGTATTTTGTTCTGTTAAATGTGCTCATAACTCCGGTACGGTTGAACGATATGAAGTTGCCACTTCTGAGCATTATCATTACTAATATCTGTAATATCACCAATGAGAGGTTTACTTCAGCCTACTCCTAGAGAAATAATACAGGTGGAGCGTGAAAGGGCGAGCTTGTACATTTTTCTAGCAAATAAAATTGTTGAAAACTTGACTTGATGCATTAATGTATGATGCTAAACAATGGGTATGATGCATTAATACTGTATCTCAGCCTTTAAAGGGTTAACAGTGCATCATCATCTCTCCTTCCTTTTCCATGATCATCCCATCACCTCCAAGTGAGCCTGGTGCCCCGCCCCCCTTGTGACCTCCACCCTACCCCCTTGTCATGTCCACTCCCTCTCTCTTCCCTCGTCACCCCTCCTCCCATCTCGTCGAAATGACCGGGTACCCTGTTTTGCCGGGTATTGACCGCGCTGGGTATTGACCGCGTCCCACTGCTGGGAAATGACCGTGCACCAGGTTTTGACTGCACCTGACTGCTGGAAATGACCACACACCGTGTTTTTACATTACCTGATTATTCCCAAGCACCTGGTCCCAGTCATTAGCCTTATCAGTTCAATACATAACTGTGATAACACCAGCTTTTGGACGTCAGTGCAAAAGATATATCATATTGTCACATTTTGCTTTCTCCTTGCCTCTACATGTATTTCCATGGCCTTTTGTGTCTTCATTTGCTTCTGGCAGTGGGGTATATGGGCTGTCAGATAGGGGCAAGTGTGAGCTTTTTAATTTTTTCCCTCTGGCTAACCAAAATCGTAGAAAAAGTCTGTAATTCAAGTTATCCGAAATAAATGGCCAAACCATGTGTACAATTAGCTGGGGCATATTGACCCATACTGCATCACCCCCTTGTCGTTGTTTAAACTCCCTCTGTCTTCTCTCCCATTGCATGCCTCCATTCATCTCAATTTTTTCAGCTTGTCCTTGTCCCTCTTCTTCTCCCCTTTCTCCCAGCCAGGCCATGATCAACCCCTCATCTCTGAAGCAGACCCCTTGTACAACCACTATCTGTATAAAGAGCCACTATCTGCTGTACTACAGTTAGAGGCTGACCATCCAACCGCTATCTGTAACAGATAGCGTTCATTTTTACACAGATAGTGGTTGGATGGTCAGCCTCTATGTGTAGTACTTCAGATAGCGGTTGTTTACACAGATAGCGGTTGTACACCCCTCCAACCACGCTCATGTTTTCTCGCTGCACAGTGCCCACCCCGACCACCCCTTCTGGCTGCACCTCTGGAACCGCCGTGGGACCTCAGGCATAATAAGCCTAAGGTAACCCAATATGTAAGACGCACCCTGAGTTCAGGGCAGACCTATAAGACGCTCATGGGGGCTTTTTTTGCCACTTCCAAAGTCAAGACCTAATTTAATTTTTCCACGCCCAATCTGGCCCAAGCTCGACCACTAGTGTGAGTCTTCTCTGGCACGTAGCGTTTGTGGGTAAAGGAAGTTTTTTTCCGCTGGTTGCTGTAGTGCTAATTTGTAGGCAGGTACCTTGCATAGTAATCTTCCCCAGAAAATGGGGACCATCATCCCCATACACGAAAGAGGTATTCTCTAGAATCCCGACCGGGCGAGACTGTACTGCGCCTTAACAGGCTTCCCTGGCCCACTTAAAATGGTCCATATCTCCTCTTTACTATCCCCTAAGGATGTGTGTGGTGCACATATGCGCGGGCACAGATAAATTCCTCTGTGGAATTGTGTAATGTAGTTCTCGCCATGAATATGACCTTAGCTGTCGAAATGGCGTTAAACATCTATTACTCACTCACTCACCGCGCCTATAAGGCGCACCCAGAGAGTCCTAAAAGGCGCACACATGGTTAGATTTACATATAAGCCATGCCATATACGCGGGGTATTCATTACCTTCTCATAACCCGCCCAGTCCCTTCTGTTTTTAAAATACATAATCTTAATCACCCACTTTCATTAACGTCAGCTTCATTCTCGTGCATGGGGGCAGTGGGCGGAGCACATCAATAACAAGTTAATGAGCGCCTCAGGGAATAGAGTGGAAAATACTTCTAAATGTGCATTATCCTTATAATAAGCTGCCTTACCAATTAAGCAAATCAGGTTGTGTAAAAAAGATACTACCGTAAATTCCCTCGTATAAGCCGCATCCCTGGTATAAGCCGCACCCTGACTTTAGGAGGATGCTATAAGGTGCATATGAAGCCTGAAATTTGGTGGTTTAGTACTGTTCCATAGTGCATAAAACCCTCGTATAAGTCGCACCCGGACTTTGGGCCAATCCTATAAGCCTAATTTTGATTTGGATTCTGGTACAAGCCGCGGCTTATACGAGAGAATTCACAGAACCCGTATTTACCATTGTCTGGTCGTATACTGGGTACCGTAATCTCCTGCGTATAAGGCGCGTCTTATAGGCCAAACAAAATGCTGCTGGGTCTTATACGTGGGAGGTAAATTGCCTTGAGTTTGGGGTGCGCCTTATAGGGGGGGGTATTTTTTACTATAGAACAGTACTAAACTAGCCAAAATCTCCCCTCAGAGGTGCGCCTTATACATGAAACAGATCTCCCTGGGTTGGGGGTGCGCCTTATAGGCGAGCTGCGCCTTATAGGCAGGAGATTACGGTATATTGATTAGCTGCAGTGTGGCTCAGCCTCAGGGCATCGTTTTGTACTGTTAACTACCGTAATCTCCTGTATATAAGACACACCTGATACATGTATTTGAAGCCTCCTGCGCCTACCGTAAATTCCCATATAAGCCGCACCCCCGACTTGGGAGGGAGTTACCGTAATCTCTCGTGTAGAAGGCGCGTCTTCTACGCCAAACAAAATGCTATAGGCGAGGTACTATTAATATAATCGACCCCTAAATGCGCCTTACAGGTTTTTATTCAACTCAGGGTGTCTCATACGTGTCAGATTGTGGTTAATTAAGGTAGTAAGTAATGTTGAAGAAGCACGAAATATCTACCCTGTCCTTACTGTTTGGCAGCTACCGTGTATCTGAACGTTAAAAGGTGAACATTCTCTATGACATCACAATAACTGTATCCAAGACTACCAGTGACATCACAAGTAACCAAGGGGATGGTTGCTTGGTGAGTGTCAGTTGCTAGGTGCTGTCAACAGCTGTGTTGGCAGGGCCTTTGCAGTTTGTTGTCACAGAGATTGGTTACTGTGAAAGTGAGCGGTTTCATCCAAGGGACTCATCAGGCTGCACTTTGACAGTTTGACTAATTATTGAGGTAAATAATGAAGTCAGTGACTGTAGGCGGTACCCTCCCAGGGGGTTGGGAGGAGGTAAATTTTTGATAATTCAGTCCCATGTACATACTAGTGGTGTACTGGTGGGTCTAAAACCAAATATTGGATTTTCCACTGGGTGGGGGAAGTCATGTTTTTTTAAAACTGGATTCTTGGAAAAATGGGGGTCTGTGGGGGACCCTTAGTTACTGTGTGGGCCTGGGACCAGGTGGCTGGTCCCCCCAGGCATAGGTAGAAAGACGGGAGGTGACTACAACATGCTTAATAAGCTTTTTTTTTTTTTTTTGTTGACGTTACTAGGGTGTAGTCACCTCCCACCGAGCCTGGGACTGATTATTTGAGGCTAGGCCCCCCTATATTCAGTCCTATAGGGGCAGTTGTGTGGAGTCTATGGATCCAGTTGAATTCAGAGACATTCCGGAGGCGCTTAGCAGCTTCACTCTGCGGGGGTGCATAAATGAAGTCGACGACATAGATTATCACATCATCTATGCCATTGTGGCCTGTCGATCTGAAATGGGCACCAATTTCACTGTCTGCTCGGTGGAAACCAGACTGTCTGCTTTTCAGATCCCTGTCGGGGTGAGTGATTTTATCAAAGTGTGTTTTGAAGCGCTCTTTGAGTTCACTCTGGGTCTGTCCAACATATTGGATCCCACATTTTCTACATTGTAGACAGTAGATCACAGGGATCTGAAAAGCAGACAGTCTGGTTTCCACCGAGCAGACAGTGAAATTGGTGCCCATTTCAGATCGACAGGCCACAATGGCATAGATGATGTGATAATCTATGTCGTCGACTTCATTTATGCACCCCCGCAGAGTGAAGCTGCTAAGCGCCTCCGGAATGTCTCTGAATTCAACTGGATCCATAGACTCCACACAACTGCCCCTATAGGACTGAATATAGGGGGGCCTAGCCTCAAATAATCAGTCCCAGGCTCGGTGGGAGGTGACTACACCCTAGTAACGTTAAGGTAGTAAGTAATATACTTTAGGGCGTCTTATATGTAGGTACTACAGTATTGAAAGCATTACCTTCTACACTGAATCATACTCAGTGCAAATAGTTTACTTGAAAATGAATAGATGCCAGTAGATGTAATTGACGTCACAAAGAACGTTAACCGTAATAATAAGAAAGGTGTGTGTACCGTAATAGCTAGTATGAGCCTCACATCTGATTAAGCCTAAAAAAAATGATGTGTTCAGTTAACGGGTCGAGAGAAATTAGGGTAGATAGGTAGGGAAATATCTTTTATTTTTTTGGAGATTTTTTTAAGGCTGGCCATAAATTTTCGCGCCTATGCGCCGCAAATTTTTATGTGAGGCAGTGTCATAACAATTTATTATTTTTTTTTTTTTGGGGGGGGGGGTGCATAAGAATCATCAGGGGGGTGAATATGTTCGCCTTCCAAAAATCAAAAATTGCTTCTACTACAATAGTTCTAGCACTGGGCTTTGAACAAGCATCGGGGGGAGGGAGTAAGACTATGGGGACATTGTCATATTCGTAACTGTTGAAAACAAACAAAAACTTAGTAATAAAGTATCAAAAGACCCTCCTATTGTGGAATATATTTGAGACGTGGGCGGTTACATCAGCCAATACGGTAACAAGAATACACCACCTCGACAAGACCCAGCTCTGCGCCGGATGGTTTTTCCATTATGTGAGTGAGGAGGGCTCTTGGGAGATTATTAAATGATTTTTAGTGTTCCGTTGCCATGGCGACCAGGATATAATGTTGATTTAATGTTTCCAAGGACACCTCTTATAACCAATAGCTACGACGTAGATAAATCCCTATTCTGGTGAAAAAGAAACAGGATATGGGAGTTTTATCTATAGAGGCAAAGTGGCATGGGGAGGGTGTGGGGCTTTCTATAATAAAATTATATCGGGTTTAGTCAGGCCCGTAACTAGCCCTTGTCGCGGGGTGGTTCGATTTTTGATAACTTGGAACTCGATCAGTTAAAAGATGGAACCTGCCAAAAATTTCATATAATAAACAGCAAATATTAACTTAGTTTGTATACAAATCTGTATGGTAATGTGTCATTTGAGGTAAAATGTCCTAATTTTAAGGCTTACTCTCTAAAAACCTTAATTATTGTCCGATTTACAAGCCACAAATACTGACATGTAGCTTATCATGTGCACTTTTGGGCTAGCTAGGATGGAACTTTTTTGGCCCATCAGGGGCCTGGGGGGCTTCGTTCGAACCGACGAACCCCCCCCTAGTTACGGGCCTGTTAGTAGAATTTCCAATTCTGCACTTGATTGGTGCATACCCTGGAGTGTATTAACCTAGGAGGGTCAGCATGATGCATGAATATACAACAGGATCCAGCTAGGGGGTGACGACATGGGGTGGGGGGGGGGCACGTGCCAGCCCTGGACTCTATATAGGAAAAGTGGCATGGGCCAGGCTAGCTTTGTCCCCTAGACCATTTCTTTCTGGATCCGCCCCTGGCACTGACGATTAAAGAGCCATATCCGGTACCAAGAATTTATGTACGTGTATATACACTTAATGTACTGCTATGCCAATCTCCTACAAAGAAAAGGTTTGCCTAGAATCTTGAGATTTCCTACCATACCTTTTCTGTTGACTGGGTAGTGGCATCTATACTCACTCTATGTATTTCAATGAAAGAACTGTTTCTGGTTTAATAGCCTGTTTATTATCAGCCAGACTACCGTATTTATACCGTAAAACCTAGCGTAAAAGCCTCATCCGTGTATTAGCCGCACCCTGAGTTCATGGCTTTACTATAAGCTGCACCAATCCTTAGTAAAGTCTTTATACGTAAAACCCCTCATATAAGCCGCACCCTGAGATCAGGAAGGACCTATAAGACGCACCAGGAGTCTGAAATGGTCTTTCGGTCGTGGCTTATACGCAGAGTTTTATGATACGTGAGGATAGTCCCTTGTTACACATTTGATATAGCATCTGATGATGAACTTTTGAAGCCCTGCGAGACCAACAGGCCCTATATGTTCTAACGGAACAAGGCCTGATATAGAATCTGCAAGGGATGGGTATTTTTTACAATTATAAACAGTTTGAAACTGCTCGAAATCAAGCCTTAACTGCACCTGATAGCATTTCCGTTCAACCCCTATAGCATCAAGTTACCTGGAATAAACAATTTTCTTTTTGGCCTTAGATATAGAAAGTGCCCAAAATCAGGGTGCATGTTTGATGTATAAAACCTTCACTTTTCAAGTCGTGGTTAATATGGATGTAATCAGAACAATATCAGTGTACCGTAAACTCCCGCGTATAAGACGCGCTGCGCGTATAAGACGCACACCAAACTCAGCATATGCATTTTCGCGTATAAGACGCACATTTTAAGGCTAAAATTTGTAAGATTAGTACATTTCTATAGTAAAATTACCCCCGTATAAGACGCACCCCCAATTTCAGTACATCCTATAAAAGACCCCCCAGCATTTTGTTTGGCGTAGAGGACGCGTCTTATACGTGGGAGTTTACGGGTAATAGCTTTATGGCCAAAACTCTAAAACTCTAAACTTCTAAAAAAGGTCCAGATATAATGTGGTTTTGAGCCCCTATTGATTCATGATTATCCCTTATTCGGGGGGGGGGCAGTGACTTGAAGTTGAGTTTTTGGGCTAAAAGTGCATATGTAATTAATGGATGGTCCCGTACAGTATACGCAGCGCCTTGTACACGGAGTATTACTGTACCATAGGGTGAACAAGGACATGTACACATGTATCCAGCACAGTGGCGGATCCAGGATTCTGTAGAGGGGGGGGGCCAAGACCTAGTGAAAGTGGTGAGATACTACATGGTCCTGAGCACCGCAAGTGAAGCACAGCGGTCAAACTAGGGGGGTTTGGGGGCATGCCCCCCCAAGAAAATTTTAAGGCTTAATACTTGAAATGGTGAATTCTGATGCATTCTAATTGAACATATTAAGTGTCAAGTCTGTACAATCTTAGATAAGAAATCTGTTTTAATGTTAAATATCCTGAAGGAAAGGTGATAGCCACTTGGCAAAAAATGTTTTTAAACGTTTTTTTAACCAATTTTCAACCAAATAACCAATAGGGAAACCAATAAAAACGTTTTTTTAACGTAAAAAAAAACACGTTTTTATGCCAAGTGGGGATGTATGTCCTCCCATACAGTATATAAACAAATCACCTTGACGATCTCTACAAAATTTTCATTCTGGTGCATTTTTGAACACCACACAGAATGGAAAATTTGTAATAAGCTTCACTCCCAAATATTTAAAAGTTTGGGGGTTGGGGGGCTTGGCTCCCCCAGAAGATTTTGAAATATAAGACTTGAAATGGTGCATTCTGTGGCATTCTGGCACACCATATTTACATACATGTATGCTCTCCCACCTCTTCTCTCCTAAAGAAAATTGTGAAACTCAATAATTGAACCAGTGCTTTCTGATTGCATTTTCACAATCATACTACAATATACATATTCAACTTGGCCCTTAAAAGTAAACATACATTGAGTTGCAATCCTCATTGTAGGTGGTGGGTCTGAGGATATCCCCAGGAAAATTTTGGAATCCTGGAGGTCAAATGGTGCGTTCTGTTGCATAAATAACCTCAGCTCAAAACTATACCAAGATCACCACCTTCCCCCCCCTCCATAAAAGAAAGACACAGAATGGAATCTCATTAGACCAGACAAGTTGAAAGATGCATTCATGTGCATCAACTTCCCTTTTTATTTGGTGGAGATGAGCATGGTTACCAGAGATATGGCAGGCTAAAATGCACCAGAATGCATCATTTCTCTTCTAGATTGTTAAAAAGTTCTCCTTGGGGCATGCCCCCAGACCCCCCCCCCCCCCATTGTCACACTTCATACACAGCCTCGTTGATGTGCTGTTACAGCAAAGTGCAAGTCACACGTACATGTAATGGACCAGACATACTGGGAGGGACAGGGTGTGAATGTGTGTATGTGTGTGTGTGGAGGGCAGGGGGGGGGTGTCACTGGAACGTTTATTTGAACCCTCGAGAAGAGAAATAATTCTTTTAAAATTCTGGAAAAAAATCAGCTTTCATTACATCTATATAAGAAGCCAACAGTTAGCATCCTTATGATCTAAGCTTTCTAATGGTATATGGAACACCATGTTCTGTCTCCCTCTCCTTCTCCTCTTTCTTCTCTCTTCCTCTTCTTCTTCCTCTTTTTTTTTTTTTTGGGGGGGGGGCCAAGGCCCGTTCGGCCCCCCCTGTATCCGCCACTGCAGCATGGGCGTAGGAAAGGGGGGGGGCGGGGCCTGGGACCCCCCTCCCCTCCCCCAATCATAAAGGAGGGAGATGGGGCCTGAGTATGTCTGGGCCCCCTGAAAATTTTCCAAGAATTCATAATGAATTGAACAAGAAGCTGAAACTTCACATCTCAAATTAGATTGATATAGTAATGGGATAGGGAAAGGGGGGGGGGCTGGGCCACAAATAAGATCTAAAAATAATCAAAAGTTACTTTTCTATACAAATTTTATATAGGTATGTATAGGCGCTATTGCACTTGAGCCAACAATACAAGATGGACCTCCGCTGGGCCCCCCAATGAAGATTTGCTTCCTACGCCTCTGTTATCCGGGGTGCATCCGGGGGTCCATCCTAGCGTATTTATAGGTGGTATTACTGTAGTTATACTCATACCTCCAGTATAAAAAAAATAAGACACATTGATAACAGATACGCTACTCAGATAGGGGAGGTACAGCTGGGTATAGGGAACAGAGCCATTCCTGTATGGAGGTAGCCATCTTGAAATTAGTTATCTAACTGGCCCCCGACAGCCATCTTGGATCTGGCAGAGGATTGTGGGTAATCTCTTATCTTCCCCTCCACCCTCAGAAAACAATGGGAATTGACAAGACTGATAAGCTGCCCCTGCCTCTATCTTAATCACCTTATGCACCTGTCCATTGTTTTAACTGTGAATGGAGGGGATTAGCCTGATAGGGAGACAATGGCTTGGTTTTACTCAGCCTGGATTATATATGCCCTCTAAGAAAACTTTTAAAGTTTAATTTCTCTTGTGTTTGAAGTACTAAGTTTATATGTAAATCTAATATTGTTTAAATCTAAAGTATTTGCTATCCAAAGGTATAGATTTTTAGAATATAACTTCATATAGACTATTAGGAAGGGCCAACCAAAGTAAACTGTACAAAGAGGCCAACTGCTGATCTAGCCCCCGACTACATGAGCCACCTAGGAAATTTGTTTGGTACTAGCAATGGCTCTGTCCCGTATGTGTGTGTGTGTATGTTTGGGGGGAGGGGTGTCTACTTTAGTGCACGGAGTTCAGACGGGGTGGGTGGATATTACACAAGATACACAATCCAAATTGGAGCTGGTCGGTGGAAATATACTGTACTGTGAAATGCAATATGCCCTGGTAATACCGTAAATCTGCGAATATAAGCCCTACTCTGGTAGTTTGGCTCTGCTGTGAAACTATGAATGAGAGACCCCCGTGGGCCATCCATGAAAATGAAAATTGGTGCAAAAATTATAGTTGACATTGTTAGATTTTTGACCTTTTAAAGGAAAAAGAAAACAATTATCCAGTCCCAGTACCTAGCCCCTGATAATTTATAATGAGTTTTTCTTTCTTTAACGGGCCCGGGGGAGCACTACATCAATGACTTAAAGGAAAGGAGAAAAATGATAAATTCATCCAGTTCTGATATAGTGAGTTTTTCGTCTTTTAACGCCCGGGGCGGGGGTGCATTGCACCAATGAACGATAGGTAATTGTTGGAGTGTGCTCTTCATGTTTTCATAGAAACTACCGTAACCTCCCGCGTAGAAGACGCGTTGCGCGTATAGGACGCACCCTTAACTCAGCAGAAGCATTTTCGCGTATAAGACGCACATTTTAATGCTGATATTTGTAAATTCAGTACATTTCTATAGTAAAACTACCCCTCGTATAAGATGCACCCCCAATTTCAATACATCCTATAAGACGCACAAGGCATTTGTTTGGCGTAGAGGACGCGTCTTATACGCGGGAGTTTACAGTAGGTAAATACCATATTCTCTCGTGTATAAGGCGCGTCTTATACGAGGGGTTTTAGTTCCCCCTGAATCCGCAACTCCCCTTAACTCATAATGAGACATCAGGAGGCCCAGGAGGTCTGGGGCCCTTAGAGCTACCCATAGCTTTTTGAATTTTTAAAATCCATTGAGTAGAATAAAAAGTTTTTTTTCAGTTTTTAAGACCATATTCTAAAACTCTAGCTGCGTCTTATACGCAGGGTGCGCCTTATACGCGGGAGATTAACACCACCACCCACCACCACCCACCACCCCCCACCTCTCACAGAGTCAGCAGCGCTCATTGTGCCGTACACGTATTCATCTCTCACATGTACAAGGAGGACTTACGTCAGTGATAAAGTGACACCAACACTGCTCTTTAACTTTAGGTTAAAAGAAAAATACGGTAGTGGTCGTTGCAGCCGACCCTGACGCGATATAGCTAAATAGGACTGACCCTGACTTTTCTTTGAACATTTTCAAAAATAGATAGATAAATAATTAAAATAATCATTTCCCAACAAAGTGAATGAAGGAAAAGTATTGGGATATTTATTTTTATTTCTGCTTAAAATTTTAGTATCACGAGTCCAAGGCCAAGTGACAAGGCGTTGATGAAGAGAAAGAAAGAAAGAAATTAGGGAGTGATCATTTTTTAACAACAGGGGGGGGCTGGTGGGTTTGATGGGGGGGTCAGAATTTTTTTCAACCCCTTGACCAGGGGGATCAGAATTTTTTTGCCCCCTTGACTAGGGGGGGTCAAAATAATTTCACCTGTTTTCAGTGAAAAAGCCCGCATGTTTTCGCCTCCCGAGGGGGGGGTCGAAAAAATTTTGACCCGTCGAGAGGGGGGGCTGGAATTTTTTTGGCCCGTCCGCGCGCAAACCCACCAGCCCCCCCCCCCCCCGTTGTTAAAAAATGATCACTCCCTTACATGAAATTACCCCCCGGTAATTAACCAATTGATCAATATTATACGAACGATCTAAAAAAATAGGTAAATAAAATGGATTTAGAAATCCGACCTCCCCTATCTTATTTTCTCGGCCTAACCATATAAAAGCGTGATGATCAATCACCATTACCGTAAACTCCTGCGTATAAGACGCGTCCTCTAGGCCAAACAAAATGCTGGGGCGTCTTATAGCTTTCTCTCAAGTTTGGGGTGCGCCTTATACGAGGGGTACTTTTACTATAGAAATGTACTTATCTTACAAATATCAGCATTAAAATGTGCGTCTTATACGCGAAAATGCATGTGCTGAGTTTGGGGTGCGTCTTATACGCGCACCGCGTCTTCCACGCGGGAGATTACGGTAGTTACCGTCTCACATGTATATATATATAGACGTCCTGTACAATCCACTTAACGTCTTCTGTAATGTGACGTCACTATCCCACGTGGGCACGTGGTACTGTGTGTGTGGGGAGGGGGCGGAGTGGTGTGTATCACACAATACATCTTTATTTAGACTTTAAACTGTCCTTGACACAATATCTTTGGGCACAATGGAATAGTGGTCACTTTATAACAAAGGAAGGGATTATGGAATTTGAATGTGTTTTTTTTTCACACACCATCACCCGCCCCACAACATCAAGTCCCAGATGCGCCTTACGGCCTTTCCTGCACCCAGGGTGCGCCTTATAGGAGGACAAAGGTAAGACAAACACCGTGACATAAAGATGGGCTAGGCAGGCCCCCTAAAGAGTGGTCATTTTTTATCAACGGGGGGGGGGGGGGGGCTGGTGGGCTTTCGCGTGGACACGCAAAAAGATTTTACAACTCAACAGCCGTCAATTTGTTTTTTGCGCCCCGTGCTTCCACTGGCACTTCTTTTTTGTTTAAAAGAGGGTAATATTTTTACACCACACCCCTCAAGAGGGGTCTAAAGTTTTTATACCTCCCAACCCCCGAAGGAGTAGGTTAAAAGGTTTTGTGCCCACCCCCTCCCTGTTGATAAATAACGACCACTCCCCTAAAGTGAGAGCGGGTGGCAGTGTGTGTTATATCGTGTAGAGAATGTACATGTAGAGGGACCCTCACCACCCACCCCCCCCCCCCACCCCCACCCAGGAGGAGGTAGGTCCTCAGTATGAACATGGCAGTAGATATGACAACTGAGTAGGTAACATCCAGGACAGTTAGTAGCACTGTCTTCTGCCCTTGTCACTCAGCCACCTCCAGAGTTACCGTTAAACCTTGCATATAAGCTATCCCTACGTATCGTCATCAAAAAGCGCCCCGGCGCTTATAGATTTGGAGGATCCATTACCCCTGGCCTTTACACTAGATAGCTGCTTAATATATTCAAGGTCTAGTTTTCAGTGCTTTAGGTATATTTCATGTCCCCCATACCCTTGGCGCATATACAAGACCAGCACTCTTTCAAAACCTGGCGCTTAAACATGACGATACGGTATGTATAAAAGCCGCACCCTAAGTTTGTGAAAAAACTGTAGGCCACACCTAGGGACTGAAAAGGTTGCCGCCATTCCTTACTATAATGTATATATATCATTATCCAAGTCTCATTCCTTACAACAAGCATACCGGTAGTCTATATATTTAAAACCCCTAGCTTTTTGGTGGTCAACATTTTTTTTTCATGAAAAACTTATTTTTCATGAACATGATAGCAGGGGCAGCATGAACCTGCCACCACGTTCTAAATTTAAGGGGTTGAAAATCTAATGAATAAAAAAAAAAAAAAATTCCATCCTCAACAAAAAAATATCCACCAGGCCTCTGGACAGGAAATACCGTAAATCCCTGGTCATAAGCCGGATTTTTTTTCTATTTTGGGCCCAAACCGGCTTCTAAATTTTTCCCAAAGTCCCCCCCCCCCCGGCTTATGACTGGGTTTTTTTTACTATAGATTAAAGAGAAAATGGGAAAAATTTGACACCAAAACCGGCTTATAGGATTTCCCTGAACTCACCCCCCGGCTTATGACCGGGGCCTGCTTATGACCAGGGATTTACGGTAATGTATTTTCAAGGATGGCCTTAATACAACTCAGGAAATTTGGAATTGATTTGAACATGTTAGTGAAATAACAAGGTGGAGATTGAGAGAATCTAAAAAAGTAACTTTTATTAAATAAAGATGCTATGTGCACTTTTAGCCCGTTAAGGGCCTCTGGTGCATTGATGCATCATGCCCATTGGTCGTCATGATGCAAGAATGCAGCCCTGGCGAGTAACTCGCCAGGGCTACATTCATGCATCACGCCGACCATCACAAATTTTACTTACACCTGGAGGGTTGGCATGATGCTCCAATGAAGTGCTGGCGAGCAGTCTCACCAGCACTTCATTGGTGCATCATGATGACAAATGGGCATGATGCACTCCTGCATCAGTGGGCCTTAAAGGGTTAAAGTGTGGCCTACAGGCCTGGGGTGTTAAATACTGGTTACCACTGTACTCAACGTGACCAGGGCATCACGTGGTCTGTTCTACCAGCGTCTCCTCTTGTCGTCAACAAGTGCAGGCTTACTTCCAGTGACACGTGTTATCCTAGAGTCTCTTCTCACCATCTCATATGTTCCTCAATAAAATGCCTCAGGAATAAGAACAAGAAAAAGTGTGTTGTGTCCAGGTAAGGGAGTGGTCATTATTTATCAAAGGGGGTAGGGTGGTTCGTGCGGGTGTGCAAAAACCTTCTATGCATCCCCCCTCAATGGAAGTAAAAACATTTTTAGCCCCCCCAGCTGGAGGCACAGAATTTTCTCAGCCCTATTTGATCTGTAGTAGCGCGCGGGCTTTTTTTTTGTTGGAGTTGCAAGCCGCGTAAGCATAGTGACCGTGCAACTCCATTATGTTTTCGGTTTGCCTATGACGTCACTAGTGACGTCATGCCGCTGCCGTGACGTCATCTGTGGCAACTCCTATCCGTGGTCCTTGCCACATTTTTATTGTTTGCTAAAAAGAAGGTAATTTTTTGGCCCCCCCCCATCAAGAGGGATCAAATTTTTGTACGCCCCCCCATTGATGAATAATGACCACTCCCTAATAACGTCACCAGCCCTATATCATCACTGCCATAGATACAGAAGAAAATATTGTATCATACCTAAGAAATATCAGACCTAGATCTCGTCCTGTTCCCAAATACAGATTTGCCACTACCCTTGATTTGATGGAACATTCCTGTGAAAATGTCAAAGAATGAAAAAGTTTCCTTACAAGTCGTGTTTGTGAGACACGTGATGAAGGTCGCAGGACAGCTACCTGGTAACCCTTTAAAAGACAGATTTAACCATTTAAAGGTTGCATGATGCCTCTGGGTTAATGTTAATTATCGTCACGATGCCGCTTTTTAAAACTGCTACAGTGACTCCCAAAGATTCGGGATGACTCAATGATTCTGGCAGGATAAATCTATTTTTAAAATGCCCAAATGCATATAATTTCTTCAAAGTTCAAGAAAAAAAATGTAGGGTTGGCCCCCGCTTTTTTGCTAGTTTAAAGGTTGGCTAACCTGAAACAAATAATTTTTCTTTGGCCTAATATTAAAAACATCCAGAGTTACAGAAGAGGACAGTGAACCCTTAGACTCAGTATGTTCTGTACAGGTAGAATCCAAGACCACCTGCCATGTTAATCTGTAGACGCCAGCAGGACTCACTTAATATTGTCCAGTGGTTGCAGCCATTGCTAAAACTTGTACTGGTCAGATACTGACTGATAATAAGGCGATTTGGGGCCCATCCTTGGGTATAAGCCACGCAATCTGATGAAAACTGTCCAAGCTGTACCTTTGATTCATGTTCATTGTATGAAGACTATTGTAGAATTGGTCAGAAGTACTATATTGGCCTGTATAGGGCCAAAAAAAATAATCATTTTTTTTTTTCAGGTAACCCAATCCAACCTAGCAAAACGGGCCGACCCAAATTTTTTTTTCTCCATTTTTGAAGAAAATTTTAGGTTTTGGCCAAGTTTTTAGTCAATGAGTCGCCATAAGTCGTCCGCGAGTCATTGTTACTCACTGTGAGTCTTTGAAGCAGTTAAAAAATAAACTTACAAAATAAAAAAAGCGAGCAAAGTTTTTTTTTCTCAAAATTTTTATTTGTCTATGGATCTTCACCATCAATATGAGGGGCGAGCGAATATATATATATATTTTTTTTTTACATCACATCACGACCATTGTTGGTGGCTTAATCTGCTGACTTCCAGCTTTTCAATGAGTGGTCTGCCGTTTCTGTATCTTCAATGGTTTGGCTTAAAAGAAAATATGATTTTCCAGTCAAATGATGCAGGCGCAATCCGTAGACACAATATTTTTCAAATAAAATAAAAATTTCCATTTCCGAAAATATAATGCGGGAAATCCATAGACTAACTTATTTTTTTGGTGTGGCCCTACCTAATTTTTTTTCAGCATGTGACCCGAAAGAACTTATTTTGGCCTAAGCGTCAGGTCTCGAATAAATGCAGGGGTTATTGAAATTCCAAAATACGCTATAATTTCAGTCTTAAATAAGCAACGGTTTTGAATAAGTGCCAGGGTATTATTGCCTGGTTGAAATTAATAAGCGCATGTACACTTATACAAGCCAATATAGTATATGCAGGTTAGCCTTTTAGATGAGATACTACAGTACTTGTATTAAGTATCATGCAATGAACTTCTAAGGGTCACCTTCCTAGCTGAGAGTGGTTCAGACAGCCCAAGTCAGTGTGTGTGTCGCGTGTGGAGGGGGGGGGGATCAGAGTGTCAATGACATACATCTAAAGTGAATGTCACTAACCGGCCAGATTCTGGCACACCTTAAAGATCGTATCCCGACTAAAATTCTGTCATTTTTGAGTTGTGGCATATGTGAATGGGTCACACCTACCTATGAATCCTCCCCACGTTTTAAAACATGCAATGTATTTCAACATGAAATATGCATCTGACTGCATAGATTATTTACTGTAGGTCGACACTAAAACCACTGGACAACATAACAACCTCTAATTGGGCTCAATGAGGGTACATTGTTGATGAGTAGCGCAATACTTGCACACACTCTATGGACAAACCAGCGGTTTTTATGGTAGTGGTCAGCTGGTGGAGCCCTCTTCAGTTATAAAATATCACCTCCCTAAACTTGTCAACATATTTCCCGCCACAACAAGGAACTATTCTCTATCAAATTGCCGTCTGTTTACACATTCAGGGTGCCTTTATATCAAAATAATGTATGCCACCTAATAGGGAAATGGGTATCACTGACCACTATATGACTCATTAATAACTTTCTCAAGTGTCGATTTAGCTGAAATTGCATCTTTAAGGAGTGCTCATTATTTCATTATTTATTAGTGAAGGCAAGGGTGTGGTTGGACCTCAGAGGTTCATTTGTTTTCAGAGGTTCAGGGGCTTCTCAAATTCAGATTAAAGTGCTGCAGTGTTGAAAAATCTTTCCTCTTGTAACATGTTCAAAAGTCCTAAAACTTCAGAGGTTGGACCAACACCCAACTGACAACTCTGAAATTACACCTTACGTTATTATATAGTAATCGATTTTGCTGAAAAATGAAAAAATAAGTTTTTCTCCCATCACCCCCACCCCCTTTCTAAAATCCACCAAGCCTCCATGTTGATAAATAATGGCCACTCCATTACCAGGAAAGGACACAGAAGACGGTGGGGTCAGTCACTAGACCTGTCCTTCAGTAAGAAGACGTCACGCTTTCCCCCTTAGGAACTGGTGTTAAATGAGTCTACACAGAACTCTGTGTGTGTATAGATGTAGACCATTTCTTGGTACTACAGGTGGTGGTGGCTAATTTGCTCTCCTTGATTTAGAAACGTAGTAACCCCCATAAGAGTTTCTATCCACACATGACAACCTTTGCTTAACTCTTAGAAGATAGCATAGTGGCATGTCCCCACAGGAGTGAGTGAGTGAGTGAGTGAGTGAGTGAGTGAGTGAGTGAGTGAGTGAGTGAGTGAGTGAGTGAGTGAGTGAGTGAGTGAGTGAGTGAGTGAGTGAGTGAGTGAGTGAGTGAGTGAGTGAGTGAGTGAGTGAGTGAGTGAGTGAGTGAGTGAGTGAGTGAGTGAGTGAGTGAGTGAGTGAGTGAGTGAGTGAGTGAGTGAGTGAGTGAGTGAGTGAGTGAGTGAGTGAGTGAGTGAGTGATATTTATCGCCATTTCAGCTGAGGTCATATTCATGGTGAGAACTACATTACACAATTCTATTACGAAATATGTTGGTGCCTGCGCATATGTGCACCACACACATCCGAGGGGATAGGAAAGATGAGATATAGACCATTTTAAGTGGGCTAGGTAAGCCCTGTCCCCATAGGACTTTCATTCTTGTTTAGGTAGTTATGTAGCCATGGCGATCAATGACCAATGACATTTGGTCAGTGATGAATGTAGTGACCTTGGTGAGTTAGTGTAATACCTCGTGTATAAGGTGAATTAATCAAAGACACACCTGTAAGGCATTGCTGGGAGCTGGTTTCTAACAGATTGGTACTGCTATAGTTTAGAATCGTCGCATATAAGGCACATCCGTAACTTGGGCTGAATCTATAAGGTGCTCTTGGGGTCCATCTTCGCTATAAGGCCTAAAAAAGTTGTTGTGTTCAGGTAACAGGGTCGAAAAAAATTAGGGTAGGTAGGTAGGGAAGTTTTTTTATTTTGGTTAATTTATTTAGGCAGACGGTAAATTTTCGCGCTTAACTGATGCCAATTTGACGTGCGCGATATAAAAAAAGACTTCATTGTTACTACATTGTATAAGTGCCAAAATATGAGATTTTCCCCCTAAATGCCCATAAAAAAAGTTAGGGTAGGGCCAAAAAGTTAGGGTAGGTAGCGTTACCTGAACACAACCCTATTTCTTTTATGCCTAAGTAACCTATTATGCATAAGACAGCTAGGCCCTTATTATGGTTCAAGGGGACATAGAGTGGACAATTCAACAAAATAGATGCACCATTGTGTTGTGGCCCTTTGTACAGAGAGTTCACAAAAAAAGACAAAGAAGACATAAAAGAAAACGAGAACAAACATACACCTCTTTTCAACTCCAGTAGTGAGTAGGTTTACTCAGGCATATTAATCAAACCAGCAGTTGGAAGGAAAAAATGGATCAACAAACCAAGAGTGGTGTTCAGAGAGCTGATATATCGGTAGGTAGAATTGACAAAGACTGACTGGAAAGGCTATGTAGGGCATGCCTGTAAAAAGAGGAATAATGTAAAAGGAAGGCAGGAAGACAGGCTGAAAATGATCCTGACACAAGGTGAAGGTCTGTTTGCAAAGTGAATGTCTTAGGCGATCTAGATAGTACAGGAAAAGGTAGACAATTCAAGATAGCAGCTGAGACAATAAAGATAGCAATCTCAGACAATACAGGATAGAGCAGGCTCAGACGATACAAGATAGATGGCTCAGACCAAACAAGAAAGAAGGCCCAGACAATGCAAAATTACAGGCTCAGACAATTCAAGAAAACAAGCTCAGAAAATACAAGATAGCAGGCTCAGACAATACAAGACAACAAGCTCAGACAATTCAAGATGACAGGCTATGACAATTCAAGATGGCAGGCTCAGACAATGCAGGATAGTATGGTTCAGACAATACAAGAGAGCAGGAGACTCAGACAATACAACTTTTTGACTCAGACAATACAACTTTTACAACAGCGTGCTGGGCAATCTCAGATAAATCAAGAAGGTAGGCTGTGGGAAGGTCCAGACAAAATGAATTAAAAGGCTGAGAATGGCCAGGGCCAAACATTGATTAACAAGTAAGTGGGCTGAAAAAGCCAAGATATTATAAGAGCGTTAGAAGGCAAGTAATCACCAGAGCTGATGTATTCATGCATCACAATGGCACAACTACTTACCAGTAATACATGACATGACTGTGGCTTTTAAAGAGTAATAAAGCCAAGTCTGTGGACAGGCTGGTATGGAGTAGGGCCCCAGATGGGTAAAATCAACAGGGGACAAGCCCACTTCTTAAAATCGACAAGGGATATAGGGTTGAGAGGCTAGTGACAAGACTACTTCTTGAAATCAACAAGGGATATAGGGTTGAGAGACTAGTGATAAGGGCACTTTTCAAAATTGACAAGGGATATATGTTTGAGAGACTAGTGATAAGGCCACTTCTTAAAATCAACAAGGGATATAGGGTTGAGAGACTAGTGATAAGGGCACTTTTCAAAATTGACAAGGGATATATGTTTGAGAGACTAGTGATAAGGCCACTTCTTGAAATTGACAAGAGATATAGGGTTATGAGACAAGTGACGAGGCCACTTCTTAAAATCGATATTGAAGGGAAATGGGCTTATGGACAAGGGACAGGGCCACTTCTTAAGATCGACAAGGGACATAGGACCTCCCCGTCTAGGGCCGTTAGAGGGTGAGAGACAGATAGACATTTACAGGTGTTGTATGGAGATGGGTCACTCTATAAAAAAGGTTGTAAGACAACACCAGGACATGAACATGACAAATTGGACTCGGTGGTGAAGGGAGGGGTACTCAGGTTAAGTCTGGGTCACCAAATCACTGAATTGTCTCACAGTTTTCTCAATGTGTTTGGATTGTGTATAAGGTGTCGCATTTCAGTGTCACGGTTCTTATAGATTTGCTTCCTACGCCTCTGACTTTATTAAGCGTGCCAATTTTGCTTCAACTCCTCAGGCTCATCTGAGGGCATAATGCATGAATGGAAAATAATGATCTTTATATATGGAGTACATTTAATACAGGACTGGAGCAAGTTTGTTTTTTTCTGTAATACGTGTAGTATGTGAGAACAGGAGTGCCAGCACTAGCAGCAGGTGGGTCAGACAGTTGGAGGCTAAATGAAAAATGGTAAAGGTAACTCTCTAAGGACAACATAATGTTAAAACTATCATGGTACAAGTGCACTGTAGTTCTTGTGTAATGTAGTTCTCGCCATGGATGACCTTAACTGTCGAGATGGGGTTAAACATCTATCACTCACTCACATTGTAGTACACCTATTCAAGGTTGTTGCTCCTTGTAGAATCGAAGTCAGAAGTGTATCGTAAATTTGAGTTTATTTCTCATAAGATCAGCACATTTCTTCTTCAAGGAGGAGGGGGGGCCTTATGCTGGAAGTGCAATGGTGTACCTACCGTAAATCCTCGCGTATAAGACGCAGCTTATAAACCAGAATTATGCCCTCTGCGTCCTATAGGATTCATCCAAACTCAGGGTGTGTCCTATATGGGAGGATTTTCCACTGTAGAACAGTACTAAAATCACCAGAATTTCACCCTAGGAGTGTCTTATAGGCTTTTAGCTGAACTCAGGGTGCGTCCTATACGTGAGGGGCGTCCTATACGCGAGGATTTACGGTAGTTGTGGTGGCATGGTGCATGAATGCAGCAACATGAAAGATATTGCCAGTACTGTATTCATGCACACTCAATCATGGGATTGATAGATTTCTGTTACTCGCTGGCACTGCACGTGAGCATATCATGCCTTAAGTGTTGACAGATAAAACGATGCATTCCTTAAAGAGTTGATGGTAGAGAGCACTCTGACTGGCTAGTTAGATCCCTGTATATCATAACACTATGGGAGGAGGAAATGTGGCAAAAAAATACATGACCAGACGTCCCCCCTGCTCCCTCTCCCCTCCATACACATAGACCATCTTGACCCCCAGGTCACCTATTTCTGTTCAACGCCCAGGGTGAAGGTCGCTGTCCGACCTAGATCTAGGCAGCAGACCACTCCCTCTCCCCTTCTACCCCCTACAACCACCACCGAGACTTAGTAATGTATGGACTATAGACTGTGTCTGGGATTTTCTAGTATGATAAACTTCTTCATGAATGGTTTCATGTAGACTTGCTCAAGTCTATTAATATTAATTCCAGAGAAATGAAATAATGTGAAAGATTTCCAAGTATTAGAGCCATAAAGCGCCCAAGAGGGTTACTCGAGGGGAGGGGTCAGAAGTCATGGGCTGTCTTATTTGCAAAATCAAAGTGGAAAAACTTTGGAAAAGTACAAAGCTGACAGTTTCTTGCACTATAAACAATATTTAAATAAGCGGCTGTCTCGTATGAGCACGGGATACAGTGGTAATGAAATTTATGAGTGGCCGTATGCTTATACGGGCCACTGCGGTAAGCTATAAGCCACACTGGGAGCCTGAAATGGTTGCCACAACTTACTATACGAAAGTTTTATCAAGGATATACAGCAGATGGCGTTAGTGTAGACCAGGCCAAACTGCTCCTGCTACAGGGGCATGGTGAGTTCTCTCTTACTCACTACAGAGTGTACCTCAAGATTTGAAATGCTACAGAAGGTGTTTGGTTCGATTTTTCAATCCAATATCGATGGGGTACCTAGATACACTCTTTCTCTCTGGATATCTCTGATTTCTAACCTCTTGGAACCGTTTTTCATTTTCAAAGCAGTATGATTGTGAGAGGTGTTTCTGCCCCCTCAATAGGCCTATGGGGCTGGGTGGGTGAGTAGCCCCTGTAGCCTAGGGGTCGACTAGGACGCCATCTAGTGTATCAAACTGATAAAACGATTGTATAGTCTATGTATGGAAAACCCCTCATATAAGCCACACCCTGAGTTCAGTGTTAGTGAGTGTGGTAGCTCCAAGAGGTCTAAAACTGTTATAGCCAGGGTTTTAGTTAATATGTCAGCAAGCCATTCCGGCCATCATCCAAAGGCCCACGTCAGCCATCAAAGAGTCTATGTTACCAAAGTTGGGGGCCCAAACAGGTAAAATTGACGAGGAGACAAGGCAACTTCTTAAAATCGACAAGGGACATGGGGATGAAAGACAAGGGACAAGGCCACTTCTTGAAATTGACAATGGACAAGATCTTAGAGACAAGTGACAAGGCCTCATTTTAAAATCGACAAATGACATGGGCTTAGAGACAAGGGAAAAGAGCCATTTCTTAGAATCGACAATGGACATGGGGTTGAGAGACAAGAACCATTTCTTAGAATCGACAATGGACAAGAGCCTAGAGACAAGTGACAAGGCCACATTTTAAAATCGACAAGGGGCTAAGAGACAAGTGACAAGACCACTTCTTGAAATTGACAAGAGACATTGGCTTAGAGAAAAGGGACAAGGCCACTTCTTGAAATCGACAAGGGGTATGGCAGGGATGAAAGAGTTCATGGTTTTCCTTGATTTCAAGGTTTTTTTTTCACTCACTTAAGAAAAATAAGTTTTCTTGAAAATCCTCTGAAAACAGGATAAAGGAGTCACAAATTACCTCCAGAGGTTGCATACATGCACACAGTCAGGTCCCACAACACTGCATACAGTGGCAGCATGCCAGTATTTAGTTCAAGGTTTTCAAGGATTCTCAAGTTTTTCCTTGAAAACTTTCCCCTCTATATTGGTGTTTGTTCCACTCTTCAGTGTATTCTTAGCAGCAAGCTATAGTTCCTATGCTAGAAGAGTGTCGGATAGTATACCCCTTTTCTGGGCGTTATGCTTTCACCATGTAACTATACTGGTCATATATTCCCTGCACCATTTGACCTATCTGCATACATTCAACATTGTACTTGGACCATAGGTCGTGTTGTGCAAAAGCACCACTACCAGGTGGTGCATATTTTGGGTATGCTATCCGAACAAGACCTTAGAAAACAGCTATACAGTAGCATTCTGAAGGGATCCTAGGTCATACTCTGCAAAAAGCCATAATGTGCACATTTTGGGTATAGTATCCAAACAACATCTTGAAAAACAGGTTTTCCTGTTATTTGAGGACAAGCTACATCCTTATACAACCCCTACTGCACCCCCCCCCCCCAACCACACAAACCCTGTAACACACTTATGGATGGGACTGGAGGGCATATACAGTGCATTTAAAGTTGTTTCCTTTTTCAAGGTTTTTTGTCATTGTTGACTTTCATCCCTGGTATGGGGTTGTAAGACAATGGATAATAACCATTTCTTAGAATCAACAATGGACATGGAACCTCCCATGCCTAGGGCCTTACACTGAACTAAAATCTGACGTACTGCATTTTTTTTACGACACTGGAGACAGAGTGTAGTTAAATCAGCACTTCTGGTGGTGCTCCTGGTGGTGGTGCACGGACAGGAGCAGCCACCACCACCACTACACAGCACCCACCACCCAGGCCATCATAAAACAACACCACCACTACTACTACCACCATCAGACACAGGGCTGACAATCAATGGTACCTTCCCCTAGCCTTAATTCCCATATATATCCCCACTAACTACTCCCCTCCAGGGTCCCTGCCCTCAACTCCCTCTTACCAGAGAGACTGTGTAGTCATCCCTGCTCTTACCCACTTCCCTCTATCCAAGTCCTTCCTCAACTCGACTGCTCCCCATCTCCTTAGCCATTTCTTCTCCCATTCGTGTATGGAAGAGAAAACACATTTGTTATAAATTGTCTTTATAAGGATTTGATTTTAATAAACTGCCAGTAAAAAAACAACAAAACATGAAACAGTGCTGGATTTGTATATTTTATAAGTGCTGTGATACAGTCTATAGATATGAAATTGTTAAAATGCCAATTTGTGCTAAATACATAGCGCTACGATATGTCCTTTCTCTAGATAACCAATCTCTCTTTCCCCCCTCCCACCATACCACATGCCTCTCCCCATCCAGACTGCAGATTGCAGCCTCCTGCACTGAGTTGATATCTGAGCATATTGCTGCAGTAAAGGAGCATCACTTTGTGTCCAAGTATGCAACATTTTCTGTACTGCTTCACATATAAGAACCTGGCTTCTGCATGAAACAGACACCCATAGCCATAGGGAGGCGTGTGCAGACCTGTGTTACAGTTTTTACAGTAACTTGATTTCAAGTTAAATTGGACCCCATATGCACGTTATAGGGTAGGGTGCACCTTTTACATGAGGTGTGCCTTATAGTACAGGGGTAGAGTGTCTACCTCTGTGCTTATAGGCTGGGGTTTTACGGCTGTGCAAATCTCCCCTCCCGTCATGCTCTAGCACAAACAGTACTGAGTGCGGTGTGGGAGGTGCGCCTTATTTGCAACGTGTTGCAGAAGACCTAGTACATACATGTATAAATCGACCTCTCCCCCCATCATGAATCATGACTGATTGCTATGTTGGTGGTGCGCAATATATGCAGGGTTTTACAGTCAGCCTATCTAGTATAGAGCCACCTCCCCTCCCTTCATGTCCTCAGTCACACAAAGTGCAGAGTGCTCTGTAGAGGTGCGCCTTATAAACAGGGTTTACAGTAGGCCTAGTATAAAGCCAACTCCCTCCCTCCCTCCCTCCATGCTCTCAGTCACAGAGTGCAGAGTGCTCTGTAGAGGTGCGCCTTATAAACAGGGTTTACAGTAGGCCTAGTATATAGCCACCTCCCTCCCTCCATGCCCTCAGTCACAAAGTGCAGAGTGCTCTGTAGAGGTGCGCCTTATAAACAGGGTTTACAGTAGACCTAGTATATAGCCACCTCCCTCCCTCCATGCTCTCAGTCACAGAGTGCAGAGTGCTCTGTAGAGGTGCACCTTATAAACAGGATTTACAGTAGACCTAGTATAGAGCCACCTCCCTCCCTACCCCCTTCATGCTGCCCTCAGTCAAACAGTGCTGACTCCTATGTTGGACTCGTGGAAGTGCGCCTTATATGCAGGGTTTTTTAGAGCCACGTCCCCTCCCTTAGTACTCCCAGTGTTGTGGTGCGTCATATATGCAGGGTTTTACGGTCGGCCTTCCGGTAGTACAATAAGGCCACCTCCTCCCTTCAGACACACATAGTGCTGAGTGCTGTGGGAGGCAGGCAGCGCTGGTGGTGCCGTCAAATTGGCAGCCTTCTGTGTGTAGTCTGGGCCCCTGGCACCAACACCAAATTAATCTATAAGTAGCGGGTTTCTACCAGTCTATAGGTATGTAGCGGGTTTTTACCAATCTATAGGTTTGTAGCAGGTTACCATTCATGCATAGGGCTGAGGCGAGATAAAGAGAAATAATTCCTGCATTTACTACTGCTTTTAAGGGTGTGGCTGGTACA
Source organism: Acholoe squamosa (assembly GCA_949317995.1). Classification (NCBI taxonomy): domain Eukaryota; kingdom Metazoa; phylum Annelida; class Polychaeta; order Phyllodocida; family Polynoidae; genus Acholoe; species Acholoe squamosa. The sequence continues at coordinate 58,174,372 of OX439048.1, read as the reverse complement.
CATTTTGATAGTTCTATCTCGCTGGTACCAGCTTCAGTAATCTCTGCACCCACTGGCCCATAGGTTATGGGATGCTACCAATATCAGGGATATAACAGGTTGCTACCACTGTTTGACGTTGTAAGTCTCTGAAATAGTCCGCTGTTTATAATGTGCAGGGTTTTACAATAGTGAGCCCAACAATCAGTGTATAGTGTATGGAAATTGCATGGTCAGTGATATGGAAAGCCTTGACTTTATCAATATTTCAGTCAGCAGTCATATCCCAGACAGTCACTGACATCATATCTTACTAATAACATAAGTCCTGGTACAGTAATCTCCCACATATGATACGCGACCCTTGTATCAGACGCACCCTGAGTTGAAGGGAAACCTATAAGGCGCACCTGGGGGTTGATATTTGACGGTTTAGTACTGTTTTATAGTAAATGTGCCTCACCTACAAGGCACACCCAGACTGAGGGCTGATTCTCAGATTCGCATATAAGATGCGTCTTAATATGTGGGAGATTACAGGGTTCATGTGGTTTGTAAATGATAACTCCATGTTTGATGTAACATCTTATATCCTGTCTTTCTCCTTCAGGTGAGTGTCACGTGACCAGAGATTACAAGAGTCCTGGAAGGTAACATATTTAGTCCATGTGTTGAAGATATGGGTTGGGGATTTTTGTTGTCACCTCATGAATTCGAAATTAAGATTATTCCCAATTAAAGCAATAATTGAAATCTGAAAAAAAAAATACTCAAGTATCTTTACAAGTGTCTGGTTGTAGGGAGATTCCCAGGTTTTTATCATCTCCTCTTGTCAATAATTCCCGGTGCTAGTTTCCAGAAGGGGGAAGTGATAATCATAGAGCAGTATCTGATACTGTGTGCTATACATGAATAAGTTCAATATCATGGACCAGCTCCACTTGAGGAGTTCCAGTCAATATTCCAAGAGGCACCACTGGCATATTCATTAGATAAGAGAGAGGTCCCGTAAAACCCAGTGTATTAGCTGCTCCGGCTTACAAACCAACTCTAAGCTGAGATGGGGCCTACAGCAGATAGCATCTGTAGGCGGGGTTTAACACAAAGTAAGCAAATATCTCAGCCCCATTTTGCCATTTTATAGTCTAGAAATATGTCCAAATTTTCACTATTTCTTTCAGCCACGAAGCACTAAAATGCCACTGAATTGGTTTCATAAGCGCCCTGTCATCATGACTTGTATTACCCAGAGATGCCACTTTTCCTGGTTTACCAGGAATTCCTGGTTTTCGTTTCAAGATACCTGTATTAAATCATGTTAAATTCCTGGGAAAATGTGTCCAAAAGTTCTGTTTCTGGTTTTTGTTGGCCAGTGAGTGGCAACTCTGATTACCCCCCACCCCCAAAAAAAAAACAACGGATTACATTGTATAAGGCATATATCAGAAACGTCGCCTTAGTGCAAGAAGGTTGTATCTCCATTTTTCAAGTTTTGCAGGAGAGGCAAAAGAAGTGTTCCACTTACTATAGAACAAAGTGGAAACAGGAATATTGCCCAGGGCTGGTAGGCATGAATATCATAGACAGAGCTTCAATACATTCACAGTAGCTAGATATAGGTCAATAGATGTTAAAATGGGAGAAAACTCATTTTTTCCAAAATGTCAGTTACAACCTTCTTGCACTAAGGCGACGAGATAAAAGACGAGATGCATCGTGAGTTGAAGTCGTAAGGCACAGACTTGGGTTGATTTTGACCATTTTAGTAAGAATTACTACCAGTAATCTAGTGTGATTTTTACCCTTCCTATGAATTCAGAACCAGTGATTAAGCCACACCCTGAGTTCAGGGTGATGCTAAAAGCCACACCAACGGTCTGAAATCGTCAATAAGGCATGGCTTCTGTGCAGGGTTGAAGCCAGTTCTACTACAATGTATACAGTAATATCTTGCGGATCCAGGGGGAACTAAAACCCCGCGTATAGGATGCGCTTAAGTTATATGCAGGAGATTACGGTAGGTTAGTTAAATTAACCTGTGGGTTGAGCAGTGCTCTCTAGCCCACTCACAGCCCCACACCATAGTGTACATGTCAGTCACACTGACCATGTCAGCTCATTACCTGTGAACATATAGATTTCACAACCTCACCACTCCAGGCAATACATCCATAGGTCAAACATAGGTCATTAGGCCACACCAAAAAATTTAGTTGGTCTACGGATCAGCCTCTCCATATTTTCGGAAATACAATTTTTTTTTCTTTGAAAAAAAATCTTGTCTACGGATTTCGCTCGCTTCAGTTTCTACAAGTCTTCCCTTTGTGATGTTTGGCAAAATTTAAAAAAAAAAAAAAATTGTTCGCTCGCCTCACTTTCCCACCAAGGAATCCATTGGACGCCAAAAAATGCTTTAAAAAAAAAATCGCTCGCTCGCACCATTTTTTTAAAACCAAAATCTGTAGACCAACTTATTTTTTTTGGTGTGGCCTTAGTTCATTAAGGCTGGTCCCCTTATCACACCAATCATTTAAGGTCGTCGCCTATAGTGGAAAAAAACGTTGTAACTGCATTTTTCAAGTTTTGCAGGAGAGGAAAAAAATTGCACTAAATGGACACAACCTTATTGCACTGTGGCCTGTAGGCACACATATCATAGACAATCATTTCTTTCATGATTGATAGATAAGGGCAACAATAGATGTTAAAGTAGAAGAACTTTGTCAAAATCTCAATTACAACCTCATTGTACTAAGGCGACAATGTGTGTCGGTTTCACCTGAAAGACATAATTAATGTGTATTATTGAATTGTTAAAAAGTCTGTTAGGAAAATTTGATCAAAAGAGGTCCATCAGAATTAAGCCAGGGGCCTTTTTGAACTTGATATCGCCCAATGGATATTGACATTCAGAGGCTGTAGGTGTATCATAATGCTGTATGACTTTGTGATAAATACATGTAGATGCTGCCATGTTTAGTTCCGTTATATGGCTCGGTAGTACCGTAATCTTCTGCGTTTAAGGCGCACCTCGCGTAAAAGGCGCACCTAGAGTTTTAGAAAATAGTCAAAAAAATGAAAAATTCATAACTTTTGTTCTACTTAATGAATTTTCAAAATTCAAAAAAGCTATGTGTTGCTAGAGCCCCCAGGCCCCCCTAGATCCTATTATGACTTAGGGGGGAGTGTAAGATATCAAATGAAAGGTCTTGGTGTCCCCCTTCTGGATCCAGTAAGAACTAAAACCTCTCGTATAAGACGCGCCTTGTACGCGGGAGATTATGGTAGAATATTCAGAAATCCTGATAGTCCCACATCATCAGCATGATACATTACAATGCAGTAATGGCATGTTACTCACTAAGACTGCTCTAAGACATAATGCGCTGTCCACAATTAGTTACCGCAGTGGTCTGTATAAGCGCCCGGGTACCTGTAAATTTTGATACCCCTGCCCCTGGTGCTTATTTGAATACTGTTTTTAGTGCTTAAGATATTGATTTCAAACCCCCATATGCCCGGCACTTATTCGAGACCAGCATTTATTTGAGATCTGGGTGCGTAATCAAGCCACTACGATAACTCTTCATGATCTTTATGAATAGGGAAAATAAATATGTTCCTGCATCAGTCATTAGGTTGTTTGCCTTATGAATATTAGTATTCCTGCAACAGTGATGAGAATTGATGTCAATTTTGCATAATGCCTAGCAAGTTACTACACTGGTATGTAGATAATCAATAAGAAAAAGACAGTGTTTATAAAATGACACTTTATTCAGAGGTGACTAGAGATAGTTTTAACCGAAGTAGACCATGTCGAACCTGTTGTACCAGCCTCCAGTTGGTCTCAGCAGCTTGACACGGCGACGTGTGTGACGGCCGGGCTGGGCGTTGATGGCCATACTGGGTGCCTTCCAGGCCTGGACCACCAGTTTGGCTACACCGTAGTTAGGGGACAGGTCCAGCATCCACTTACCGGTGTCCTTATGGCACTGATGGGGCAGGGCGCGGCAGTAGTAGTCCTTGGTGTAGCTGTTAGCCCTGTTCAGATCCCAGGGGCTGGAGGGGTCGGTGGAGACGGCAATGTAGTTACGTCCCCATCTCTTTTCACTCATAATGCCGTGAGAAGGAAGTTTGCTGCCGTGGTTGTAGTATCCATCACACTCGTCGTAGGCGACCACGTACCAGTACCTCCAGTAGTACTTCTCCTTCAGGAAGTCATAAAGCCTCTTGGAGAATTCACCATGGCTCTTTCCGTTCATAGACTGGGCAGTCCTCTCAGCATCAACCTTAGACTGTCCCTTCCATGCCTCCTTCTCCAGGATATTGTCAGTTCCCTGCATAGCAGTCCTGCAGCGGGTCAGCCTGTTCTTCCAGATGTTCTTCATACCAAGACCCTGCTTCTTGAACTTCTCGCTAGCCAACTCGACACTGGCAGCCTTCATGAGCAGACCAAACAGACCCTTGCTGAACTTCTGGCATCCCTTGCGCTCATACTCAGAGTACTTCATGGCAGCGGTGAGCAGATTCTTGCTGAAGACTTGGTCGTTGTTAGCGGTGCTGTCGTACAGAGCAAAGCCAGCATTCTTGTACTCACTATCAAAGGTCTGGACGAACCTCTTGATTCCGTCCTTCTTGTTGGGTGCGCTGATTGACTCCTTGAGGGTGGTGTCAAGGAGGCGGATCCTGTACTCGATATCTCCAAACCTGACCTTCATGTCGTTCCACTTGATCAGCTTCTTGATCTCACCCAGCTCCCTGATAATGACGTCGAGACGAGCGTTGACCTGCTTGAAACCCTTGATGACCTCTTCAAGAATCAGTTCATCCGTCTCGGGGAAGAAGGAGCCAACAAAGTCGAAGACGAGCTCGATTGCATCCATCCATGGAGCAACAAAGAGATCAGCCTTCTTCATGGCCTCCTTGAAGGGTGCCTTCTCCAGAACCTCACTCAACTGGCGGCCAGCGTTGATACCGCGCTCCATGATCTGCTTCTGCTGGGGTGTGATTCTGCGCTGCTGTGCAATGGCCTGCCCCGCAAGGAGCAGACAGAACACTGGTACAAGCCACTTGCACGCCATCCTAGAAAGCAACATGGCCAGACTTAGATTAGTACTAGCATTAACGACAACAACTTCTACAGCTTCAAGGAGACATGTAGATTTTTTTTTTTAGTTCAATACCTTTTATAATAACATACAACCAACCAGAGCCCAGTATTGTTAAAACATAAAAACGGTCATGCTAGTCTTTATCTAACTGTCCCCTCTCACTGTTTCATTTAAAATGGCTGAGAATAGATAGGATTTATAGAAAATACCCATGGATAGTAATTTATTGGCAGCCTGTCACACTAGGCTATGTATACAATGAGGCAAAAGATGGGTTTTAAATTTTTGCCCCTTGGTTTACACTACCATCACTAGCAATGCCCTAGGTCCCGTATAGAGCAGCCTTCCGCTCATAGAAGTTAAAGGAAAGCCTAGGGGCTCAGCATAGTATCATAACTTTCATTGGCTTTGCAGGACTGGGCACTGGGGTCCAGATAGATTCCACTAGAAAATATCTCTTTTTTCTTGATTGTAAATAAAAAAAAAAAGAAAAAAAGGTAGGCATGTAGATATAATATGAGAGTCCCACCGAATGACAAACAGAAATTAATGTAAGACTGTCTTTTCAGCTACTGAAAGCAGGTGTATGAAATAGAGTGGCAGAAATCTGGCCTATCCTACCCATTTTTTGTTTCAACACAATTGCCTTTCTATCCTGAGCTGTCTTTGCAAATATAATGACTCCTTCTGACAGCATTTTGTTGCCAATTCTTGAGAGTCATGCTTTCCAAATTGATTCTGATATTAATACATGTATAGGCTTACCTGAATGTTGGTGGGTCCGACTTCCAATGGTAGCTGGACTGGGACTGCCTGTGACCCTCAAACCCCTTGGGTTATATACTGGGAGTTACCTAAAGCACCCTGAGAACCGGCCAGGGTACGGCATCTGCAGGCAGAAACTGATACTGGGTGTTGTTACACAATGTAAGATAAATGTAACATTGCCTGGTATATATCTTATAGGTCATAGGTAATGAGAAAGTCCATCTTTTCTATCATCTGGGCTTTATCTAGGTGTAAGTTAGCCTGTTATCCCTGAACGACATAATGCCTACCGGTACTTGTAAGGTAGGTGGAGGAGTGCATCATGTCTATTGGTATTCATGATGCACCAATGAAGGAGTGCATCATGCCCATTGGTCGTCATGATGCACCAATGAAGGAGTGCATCATGCCCATTGGTCGTCATGATGCACCAATGAAGGAGTGCATCATGCCCATTGGTCAGTATGATGCACCAATGAAGGAGTGCATCATGCCCATTGGTCGTCATGATGCACCAATGAAGGAGTGCATAATGCCCATTTGTCGGTATGATGCACCAATGAAGGAGTGCATCATGCCCATTGGTCGTCATGATGCACCAATGAAGGAGTGCATCATGCCCATTTGTCGTCATGATGCACCAATGAAGGAGTGCATCATGCCCATTTGTGGGTATGATGCACCAATGAAGGAGTGCATCATGCCCATTGGTTGGTATGATGCACCAATGAAGGAGTGCATCATGCCCATTGGTCGTCATGATGCACCAATGAAGGAGTGCATCATGCCCACTGGTCGTCATGATGCACCAATGAAGAAGTGCATCATGCCCACTGGTCGTCATGATGCACCAATGAAGGAGTGCATCATGCCCACTGGTCGTCATGATGCACTAATGAAGGAGTGCATCATGCCCATTGGTCGGTATGATGCACCAATGAAGGAGTGCATCATGCCCATTGGTCAGTATGATGCACCAATTAAGTGCTGCAGAGCAGATTTCTTTGAAGCATCAGTTCAACCCTATCGGGGAACTCGTATCAAACCTGTATGGTCGTCATGATGCATGGATGCAGCCATGGCAAGTAACTCACCAGGGCTGCATTCATGCATCAAGACGACTAATGGACAATACTCGACTATGAGCCTTGAAGGGGTTACAGAGGAAATGTCCTGCATTAGCGGTACTTAAAGGGTTAATATAATGTATCAGTTAGCGGTACTTAAAGGGTTAATATATCAGTTATGTAGTATATGAGTAGCCTACTGGTGTCATGTCCACCATGTGGAACAACACGTGTCTGTACACTCATCCTCCATCCACGGACGGACAGGTGGTACTTAGGTATATTGTTTGTTTCAGGTGAGGCCAAAAAAAAGTTGGGTGTTTCAGGAAACATGCTGAGAAAAATTAGGTAGGGTTGGTCAGATTTTTTTCGAATATTTTGTAAAACGATTTCTAAATGCTTCACAGACTCGCAATGACTCACGTCAAGTCAAAGTGAATCAGGGCCGAGTCGGTGATGATTAAATTTACTGAAAACTTGGCCAAAAAACTATATTTTCTTCAAAAATGGAGAAAATAAAAAGATATGGACAGCCCTACTTTAGGGTGGGGTGACCTGAAACACAACTTTTTTTTTTGCCTTACCCGTGTACCTGTACAACATATATAGTTCAGATAACAGATAACAACCAATGACCCCCTGCAGGCCCTCATACATGATAACTGGTAGTATGATTTTCACAAGTACATTGTATTCATTAGAAACCTGCTGACTACAGCTATCGTGTAAATGCCACACTGTGGTAAGTAATATGTAAGATTACTGCAAAATATTGGATAAACAAGCCGCTGCTTTAGCATTTAGAAAGAATAAATGTTGTGTTTAATTAAGTATTGAATGGTGTCGAAGAAATTAAGATGGAAGTAGTTTATCTAATTATTTTCACATTTTCAGGGTCCTCCCTCCCCCCTTTTTATACATTGCAGTGCTTTTTAATTTGTTGGGCAGAATCCAGATTTATTGATTTATTTCCTCTCAAATGCCAAAAGTTTTTACTTCTTCAGAAGCCCCCCACCTTCCCCCAAATAAAAAAAAAGAAGAGATGGTTGAGGGCTTCAAAATATAGGTAGTGCTATTTGAACGGCAATTCAATGATTTTTCTGTCTATTATGGGATGTTATAAATCCCTATGTGTGACTTTCTTGGTGAAGGATTAAAAACGAGTGACATATTTTCTACTATGCCATTAACCGCCAGTTGATAAACACTAGCTGCTGTGCCATGTATTTTAAGGCACGAGATGAACAAGCAATTTTACCTGGAAGAGTAATTTTCAGAAAGGATGTCACTTTTTCTCTCAGACAACAGAGAATAGCTCCCCAAGCTAGTTTAGGTAGCCTGGATACCTGTTGTTATTTATAGCTATACCGTAATCTCTCGCGTATAAGGTGCAGCTCGCATATAAGGCACACCCCCAACTAAGAGAGGACTGTTTAACGTATAAGGCGCACCTATAAAGGCTGAATTTAGTAAGATTAATACTTTTCTATAATATAATAAACTTGCATATAAGGCGCACCCCCAACTCAAGGCAATTTTAGTCCCACATATAAGACCCAGCAGCATTTTGTTTGGCGTATAAGACGCGCCTTATACGCGGGAGATTACGGTACGTTCAGAGTAGAACATCCCAGTACTGTGATGCGTGTACAAACATAATGAAATATTGGTAAGTCTCGTGTATAAGCTGCAACTCCATATAAGCCACACTTTGACTTTGGGAGAAACGTATATACCGTAATGCCCCGTTCAAGTAACCGGGTGTGTATCAATTTCAAAATACATGTACCGCCATCCCTTATCCGAGACAGGCGCTTATGATATTTTAATTTCCTGAGTCAAAATCAATTTGATATGTTTGACATGCATGTCGTTATACACGTGCACCACGGTCAGTATTTTAATCTTGTATGGCTGGCATTCAGGCCGAGCCTTCATATATTTCTGAAGCTTGTTTTAGCCTACATTCCGGACATAGACACATATTGCCCTATTAAAGGCACTGGTTTCCGGATATCCTGAGAAACAGTGGTGACTGCATTTCTTCTTCTTTTATTTTACTCTCCTTTCAAATATAGTGTTAGTCCATTATCGTACAAAGTTTTACCAATCTACTGCGCCAGAATTTTAATAACTCAGTCAATTGAATCGATGGAACACATATCAGAGATAAGTCAGAGTTAAGTTGGTAGTTTACAGTTTAAAAAGTATTGATAATTCAAACCTGAAAAAATGAATAAAGAAAAAAAAAAAACGAGGAAAGAGAGAACTGACCACCATGGCTACTTTTGGGGATGTCTAGATATCTGTCGCACAGAGGTGGGTATAGGGCAGACCTGGCTATGTATACGGAATACTTATTGCCGTTCATTCTTAAGAATGAACGGCTATAGGAGGGGACCCATTCTTAAATACAAGCTCTCATAGTGGTGCTTCCTCGCTCTCCATGTATAATCCTCTCATAGGTACAGTATTGAGTATGCCTATACCTGGATTAAAATCTGCAAATCAGTCAAGCATAGAAGTGGTGGCAGTGGTGGTGTTGGTGGACCTGTTATTGTAGACCCTGGGGACAGTGGTGATAGCCCTGGACACCAGGCAGAGCCATGGTATATAGTATATAGAGCCACCCCTCCCACCCACCTCTGAATGGTGGTGGTGGCTGTGCTCCTGGGGTGGCCCCATACCTGCCTGGCACAACCTCCCCCAGCACCATGTGGTTCTCTTCTGCTGGTGGTGCTTTCTCAGCACCACTGACTATTAACCCACTAAAGGCCACCTACATGTATATTTATGTATACATGTACACATAAGTATGATGCACTTTTTTAGGAGTTTTAAGTGGCATGATGAATTGATGCACACTTAACCCTTTATAGATGGCATGATGCATTGATGCACACTTAACCCTTTAGGGATAGCATGATACATTGATGCACACTTAACCCCTTAGGGATGTATTGATGCACACTTAACCCTTTATAGATGGCATGATGCATTGATGCACACTTAACCTTTAGGGATAGCATGATGCATTGATGCACAATTAAACCTTTATGGATGGCATGATGCATTGGTGCACTCTTAGACCTTTATGGATAGCATGATGCATTGATTCACACTTAACCCTTTATAGATGGCATGATGCATTGATGCACACTTAACCCTTTATGAATGGCATGATGCATTGATGCACACTTAACCCTTTATAGATGTATTGATACACACTTAACCCTTTGTAGATTGCATGATGCATCAATGCACTCTTAACCCTTTATGGATGTATTGATGCACACTTAACCCTTTGTAGATTGCATGATGCATTGATGCACACTTAACCCTTTATGGATATCATGATGCATTGGTGCACACTTAGACCTTAATGGATAGCATGATGTATTGATGCACACTTAACCCCGTTAGGGATAGCATGATGCATTGATGCACACTTAACCCTTTATAGATGGCATGATGCATTGATGCACACTTAACCCTTCATGGATAGCATGATGCATTGATGCACACTTAACCCTTTAGGGATGTATTGATGCACACTTAACCCTTTATAGATGGCATGATGCATTGATGCACACTTAACCCTTGAGGGATGGCATGATGCATTGATGCACACTTAACCCTTTATAGATTGCATGATGCATTGATGCACATTTAACCCTTCATGGGTGGCATGATGCATTGATGTACACTTAACGCTTTCGGGATGGCATGATGCATTGATGCACACTTAACCCTTTATAGATGGCATGATACATTGATTTACACTTAACCCTTTAGGGATGGCATGATGCAATGGTGCACACTTAACCCTTTATGGATGGCATGATGCATTGATGCACAATTAACCCTTTATGGGTGACCTGCTACATTGATGCACACTTTAAGCATTATAATTAACCATGACAAAATAAATCACCACGGCTATGCCATGCTTAACTGATTTCCTTAATCCATCAAATACACGCCTCCTAGTTGTTTTCCATGTGTGTCGGCCATCTTTGTTTTAGGAAACACAGGGATCAAGCTCATATATTGTCAATTTTAATCTTCAAAAGTTATCAGATGGATGTTAGTGACCATTGGGACACCTCAACTAGCTAATTTTATTGTTCTCCCTATACATCGGCCATCTTTGTTTTAGGAAACACAGGGATCCAGGCCATATATGGTCAACTTCGATCTTCAAAAGTTATCAGATGGATGTTAGTGACCATTGGGACACCTCAAGTACCTAATTTTATTGTTTTCCATGTGTATCGGCCATCTTGGTTTTCGGAAACAGAGGGATCCAGGTCATATGTGGTCAATTTTGATCTTCAAAAGTTATCAGATGGATGTTAGTGACCATTGAAAGACCTCAACTACCTAATTCTATTTTTTTTCAATATGTATCAGCCATCTTTGTTTTAGAAAACACAGGGATCCAGGCCATATATGGTCAACTTTGATCTTCAAAAATTATCAGATGGATGTTAGTGACCATTGGGAGACCTCAACTACCCAATTTTATTGTTTTCCATGTGTGTCGGCCATCTTGGTTTTCGGAAACACAGGGGTCCAGGTCATATATGGTCAATTTTGATTATCAAAAGATATCAGATGGATGTTAGTGACCATTTGGACACCTCAACTACCCAATTTTATTGTTTTCCATGTGTGTCGGCCATCTTGGTTTTAGGAAACACAGGGATCCAGGTCATATGTGGTCAATTTTGATCTTCAAAAGTTATAGATGGATGTTAGTGACCATTGGGACACCTCCACTACCCAATTTTATTGTTTTCCATGTGTGTCGGCCATCTTTGTTTTAGGAAACACAGGGATCCAGGTCATATGTGGTCAATTTTGATCTTCAAAAGTTATCACATGGATGTTAGTGACCATTGAAAGACCTCAACTACCTAATTCTATTTTTTTTCAATATGTGTCAGCCATCTTTGTTTTAGAAAACACAGGGATCCAGGCCATATATGGTCAACTTTGATCTTCAAAAATTATCAGATGGATGTTAGTGACCATTGGGAGACCTCAACTACCCAATTTTATTGTTTTCCATGTGTGTCGGCCATCTTGGTTTTAGGAAACACAGGGATCTAGGTCATATGTGGTCAATTTTGATCTTCAAAAGATATCAGATGGATGTTAGTGGCCATTGGGACACCTCAACCACCTAATTCTATTGTTTTCCTTGTGTGTCGGCCATCTTGGTTTTAGGAAACACAGGGATCCAGGTCATATGTGGTCAATTTCGATCTTCAAATGTTATCAGATGGATGTTAGTGACCATTGAAAGACCTCAACTACCTAATTCTATTGTTCTCCATATGTGTCGGCCATCTTTGTTTTAGGAAACACAGGGGTCCAGGTCATATATGTGTAGAGGCAAGGAGAAAGGGTGCTCCGTGCTAAAAGTCAACTTTAAAATTCAAATCATTAGCTTTACAGTGATACATAGCATGAGAAGATACTCCTGTTAGTTTTGGAGGAATGGCTTGCTAGATATGGGTAGGTGTGACCATTTCAAGAATGTTAATAAGCTCTATGTCTAATTGGTCATGAGATATATAGCTAATTAGCATAATTTATGCTAATTAGCTTAATTCGTATAAATTTTTATTCTTTTGCCCATAACTTTTGATCTAGAAATGGTATTTTCATTCTGTTTTCGCCATAGTAAACCTTGTGGGATGTTCCTTCAAATGGAATCATTGATTTTCCTATTTAGAATGAAAATCATGTTTCCATGGCAACAGAAATCAACAAAAATGCCTATTTTGGCCCAAAAACATTCTTTTTACATGCCAAATTTGGAACCTTTCCACCCAAAATAGAACGTTTTATCAAAAACCATTGAATTCTCCATAAAAAAGTAGCCTATAACAGTTTTAGTCATATTTTTCCTATTCTAGTCCATAGTGGTGCCCCCTGGTGGCTAAATCTGGTACTAAATCCCGCAGTAACTGTCCTTTCTGCTTGCTGTCTCACATATGGTCAACTTCGATCTTCAAAAGTTATCAGATGGATGTTAGTGACCATTGGAAGACCTCAACTACCTAATTCTTTTGTTTTCCTTGTGTGTCGGCCATCTTGGTTTCAGGATCACAGGGATCCAGGTCATATGTGGTCAATTTTGATCTTCAAAAGTTATCAGATGGATGTTAGTGACCATTGGGACACCCCAACTACCTAATTCTTTTGTTTTCCTTGTGTGTCGGCCATCTTGGTTTCAGGATCACAGGGATCCAGGTCATATGTGGTCAATTTTGATCTTCAAAAGTTATGAGATGGATGTTAGTGACCATTGAAAGACCTCAACTACCTAATTCTATTGTTTTTCATATGTGTCGGCCATCTTGGTTTTAGAAAACACAGGGATCCAGCTCAAATATGGTTAATTTTGATCTTTTAAAGTTATGAGGTGGATGTTAGTAGTCATTGGGATACCTCAACTACCTAATTCTATTGTTTTCCATATGTGTCGTCCATCTTGGTTTTCAGAAACACAGGGGTCCAGGTCATATATGGTCAATTTTGATCTTCAAAAGATATCAGATGGATGTTAGTGACCATTTGGACACCTCAACTACCCAATTTTATTGTTTTCCATGTGTGTCGGCCATCTTGGTTTTAGGAAACACAGGGATCCAGGTCATATGTGGTCAATTTTGATCTTCAAAAGTTATCAGATGGATGTTAGTGACCATTGGGACACCTCAACTACCTAATTCTTTTGTTTTCCTTGTGTGTCGGCCATCTTTGTTTCAGGAATCACAGGGATCCAGGTCATATGTGGTCAATTTTGATCTTCAAAAGTTATCAGATGGATGTTAGTGACCATTGGGACACCTCAACTACCTAATTCTTTTGTTTTCCTTGTGTGTCGGCCATCTTGGTTTCAGGAATCACAGGGATCCAGGTCATATGTGGTCAATTTTGATCTTCAAAAGTTATCAGATGGATGTTAGTGACCATTGTGACACCACCACCACCAATACCACCACCACACTACTCCCAACCCTCACACACATTCTTTATTTGCATATTTTAATCCAGGCATAGGTTTACTCCATACTATAGCAATGGGACAGGATTTTACATGGAGAGCGAGGAAGCACCACAATCAGAGCATATATTTAAGTATAGGTCCATTCCAAAGGCCATAGAGTTCATATATAATGATCTTTTTTCCTTGGATCATAATAGGAATATGCACGGCATTACAGCATTGCTGTGTTTACTTTCCTGAAAATATGTTATAGATTAATAAATTGCAAAACACACAACATATGAAGGGCTCTTATATTCCGTATTAAAATAATATTTGTTCTGAAAATTTTGATCTAAGATCATATTAAAAATGTTGTAAATCAATTCTATACTTCTTAGAACATGATATGAATATGCACGGCATTACAGCTTTGCTGTGTTTACTTTGCCGAAAATATGGGATAAATTTCTAATCCGGGAAACGCACTGCAATTTAACTGCTTTTAGAATTGATATTAAACTCAGAATTGATCGTCAAATTTAAATATGAAATCCTAATATCTTGATCATAGATGACAGATCCTAAATTCAATCCTCTCAATTGCATCCTTAACACGGGCCTCTTGATCATAGATCTTAGATCCTAAATTTTCAATTGAATCCTTAACATAATCTCCTAACCATTGACCCCTTGTATACAATATGGTTTACCCCACGTATAAGGCGCACCCAGACTTGGTAGATGTTAGAGAAAAAATGAAAATGTCATAATTTCTGTTCTGAGCGATGGGATTCAAGATTCAAAGACCCATGGCCATCCCTTGCTGCCACTAAGAAGAGAAGAGTACAGATGTATTGAGAACATGTTTCTGTAAATGACTAGGGCATCGACCTTTATTGTCAGGAATGAGAGCAGTTGTAGAACTGCTAAGTGTAACAAAACTGCTAACTGTTATAATGACACTTAGCAGTCGACCATCCAACTGCTAAGTGTAACAACAAATCACTAAGTGTTACAAGCATCCAACTGCTATGTGTAACAATTGCTGCTAACTGTAACAAAACGTCTGTAAAGTGACATGGAACTGCTATCTGTTACAATAAATGCTATCGGTAACATCACATAAAACTCAGCTAGGTGTATCACTTTAACATATATTGTAAGCTAAGGGCCACACAATATCATAAGGTATATCAATACTGAAGCCGGCACGGCCACAGGAGCCTTAGCCTGGCAACGAGAGCGTCAATTACAGGATCAGAGGGGCAGTTTGGAGATGACAGCCCCCAAAGTACACTTGACCATGTTTTGTTAGCAGTTGGATAGTTAACTGCTAAGTGTTATTATAACAATTAGCCGTGTTGTAACATTTAGCAGTTCAATTATATAACTGATAAGTGTAACAACACTGATAAATGTAACAATTACACTTAGCATACAGACACTAGATAACTCATGAAGCTTGTGTCTATTTATTATACATTATGCTAATACAATATGCCAATGTGGCTACAATTTTCCCCTCAGTTAAATATGAAATGTAGGTTTTGTTACACTTAGCTGTGATTGGAGTGTAAGTTGAATTGTTACATATAGCCGCCTTTCGTTACACTTAATTTATTACACTTAGCAAATTTTTGTTACAGATAGCATTTGGATAGTTGACAGCTAAGTGTTATTATAACAGTTAGCAGTTTTCTTACACTTAGCAGTTGTACAGCAGTCCTACCTTTTATACACAAGGTAGGTGTCAGGGTCACCATACACGTGACACATTACAGGAAACTGAACCAGTTAAGGCCCACGTCAGTGTTAACCCTTTAAGGACCGCTAATCCATTGATACAACATTGTCCACGAGTTATCATAATGTCCTGTACTACAATGTAGGGTAGGCTAACCCTGAGTCGTCCATATTCCTTTGAGGTGTCCTGGATGTCCTGATTTCAATTCATATAACCAAAACGTGGGGTGAACGTCTCAAGCTATGTGGGCCACTCAGGCTCCTTAATATTAAGAGCTTGAAAGTCAATCTTTTTTCTCTTCAGATAAAAGTCAATTGAAAGGATATGTTGAGAAATTAAAAGTCATTGAAAATGTTTCGCCTCTTTTAGTTTCGCCTCTATTAAAAAAAAAAAACCGTCTAGTTCTGTCAAACCTTGTCACCAATAAAAATATTAACCTTACTTGTTTGGTTTACTGTGAGATTGTTTTTTCGTTCTATCTAAAAAAAGGAAGAGTTTCATTTTTGGTCAGCTAAAGTTCGATAAATGTAGATTAAAAGGTGATAAATCTGTGGCTAATGGAAAGTGGGAGCCCCCACTGAGGGTGAGCTTACACCATGGCCTATGACACGTGTTCTACCAGTGTTTGCCTGTATACATGTGGTTACATCATGAGACGTGATAACCAAGGACTCACACTGCCAGACATGTGAGACGAATGATGACATTGGCCTCAAATAGTAACCAGTGCTGTAGATGCCTGGATATTCTTTCTATCTATCGGTATTGTTTCTTTCTATTCTCCCTTCCGAAGAAAGAGAGAGAAAACAACAAAACAACAGAAAACAACAACAACCACATAAAATAACAGAAAAAAAAAACATCAAAGCTGTGTTGTTGTTTTGCACATCCAACTTCCAATTGTAAAATTATGCGATTATGTGCATTAAATAATAAATGTGTTTGTGCCATTTCATATTTGTAAATTAGATTTTTTTTCCTTTTTTACAGGTGGTTGCTAGGTTACCGTGGTGGCCGGCATTAGACACGTAACCACGGCGACCGCGTCCCGGGCCGAGGCGAGCGGGAGCGGCGAGGTCGGAACCAGTATGGCGGTCTCTCGCGTACCGACGCCCCCGCCGGAAATGGCGTGCCCCGCCGCCGAGAACTGGTGCTACACGCAGGTAGGTGGCGCCGCCTGGCGGATTCTGACGTTGTATTGGTTGTATTGCTTATAAGGTGCACCTTGCAGAGATACAAAAAAAATTGTTTCAGGTGTCCCGACCCTACCTAGTCTAGCTCACCCTCCCAGATGTCATAACTCTCGACTTTCGCTATCGAGACTGGTGCCCGAATCTAGACCCTACCGTAAAACCCCAGCTATAAGTCGACCCCACCTATAAGTCGACCTCCCTCTTTGAGAAACAAAATCGACCTATAGAAAAAATGCTAGAAAAATATTAACACTATAATCTATTATAGCTTATTGATAACAATACAAGTTCATAGCCCACCCCTCCCCTACCCCACCGCAAAGATGACTAATCATACACAAGAGACATGTCATATTTCTTTCTATCTTGTGTTTTATTCATACTTTATGGAACAAAAGCACAGTCCCTGTTTTTAGAACGGAGGCTGGTCAAGTTATTTGTTGTAAAGGCAAGAAATCTGTTCACAAAATGGAGTGCAATATAAACTTATTGGCCTATAGTTCTGTCAAGTATACAAATTCTGATGAAACTATTCTCAAATAGAATTTTCTTAATGAAATTGTTCTTGCAATAATTATCCTTATTGAAATCAACACTGATGAATCAACTCATATTCATACAGAAAGATACAAAAGGACAAAAACAGCGCACTACGGGATGGCCCACGTAAACTGGTACATTCGACTTTTGTTGTACCAAGTGGCAGCCCCTTTACTTTGCTTCAGAATTATCATTTACGTGTAAAGGGTTAATTCACTACTTGATGTTGGTTTTTACGACAATTGTATGCAAAACTGTATTTCACCTTTGAAGCAAAATAAAAATCATTTCAAATCAAAAAATCAAATCAATCATTATATAAAAAACCCTCCTATAAGTCGACCCCCTCCTTGGGGAAAAAATCGACTTATAAGAAAAATAAATAAAAATAAAAAATCGACTTATAGCCAGGGTTTTACGGTACGTAGCAAAACAGGAAAGAAAGTAAAGAAACAAGGGTCTGGAGGGCCGAGTGTCGAATCAACTGCTTCGAATATATGAAAACTGATACCTAAACTATAAGTTGTATAAAAATAAAGACAGATAAGAGTTTGATAACAGGCCTGGTATTAATGCCTGAACCCAAAAATGTTTCTTTCAGACCTTGATATCAATGTCTGAAGCATTATAAATGATTTTCTCACACCGTGATTAACATTACCTGTAATCTCCCGCGTATAAGACGCAGTGCACGTATAAGACGCACCCCTAACGTGAGAAATTCTTATAAGACACACCAGGAATTTGTTTGGCGTAGAAGACGCGTCTTATAGGCGAGAGATTACTGTAGTTAACACTTGGTTCTCCAGGGTCTCAACATGGATCTGTAAAGTACTGTATAGTATGTAGATCTATGGTCTCACTTTACATTAGTGCCAGAATCTGACAGGGAAGAAGGAAGTTTATTCTGAGATTTCTTGTAGTAAATGATAGGGGCCGTATATACAATCTTGTAACATGACCATATCACATGGTACAAGTATGGTTGTATAGTCTTTTAAAGATTACGTTTTTAAGTAATGAGATACTGCCATAGGCACATGAATGCCTTCAGTCCAACTTGGGGAGAATACAATTTAGGAAAGTACATTACAATATCGACAAAGGCCTGATTGTATCAAGCAACTTTGCTGAATTGTACTTTAACTTTAGCCCCCCACCCCTCGGGAAAGTTGATGTCGTTCTGAAGCAATTATTAGTTTTTTTTTTTGTTTTTTTTTTTGTCTGAACAAAAAAAAAAAAAAAAAATTGAAGCAATTATTAGGCCTATTCGCATTTTTTTTAGCCCCGTCACTCATTGAATAATAAGCACTCTCTTAAATGTAAGATCAGCAAATAAACCCCTTGCAAAGAATATGTAAGAACTATTTCTTTCCTGTATCCAATGCCAGAGAGTTGTCTGCAGCAGCCACCTGAGTTGTTGTCTCTGCTTGTATTGTGATATGTTTTTGTACTGCTTTCATAACACAAGCCGCCTGATGCCACTCTCCTATCGTGATTTACCATCTCCAACCACATCCTTTGTGAACCATTTAAACGATGGATACATGTGGTACATTGTTGCAAGTTTCTTTCATATCAGTCTTGTCAGATACATGAATATATCGCCTTTGTGTGTAACTCGCCAGAGCTGCTTTGGTGAGTAACTCGCCAGATAGATTGCACAAATTCAGTGGTTCAGTTTCTTGGGGGAATTTGTTAACCCTTTTTGGGCCACTGATGCAGGAGTCCATTATGCTCATATTGGTCATTAAGATGCTCCATGAAGTGCTGGCGAGTGGAGCATCATGCCGACCCTCTGAGAGCGTCTCAACCCCAGAGGGTCGACATGATACATGAATATAGCCCTTGCGGGTAACTCACCAGGGCTGCATGCATGCATCATGGCGACCAATGGGCATGATGCATGAATGCATGAATGTATCAGCGGCCCTTACAGGGTGAAAGGGTTGCCTTCCATACACACCCTTAATTATCTTGGAATGAATGACAATTAGCGAACAGATGTTCTCAGAGAAGGCCTCAGCAGGTGCGGGAGGCTTGAATAGTAGCCTTTTTTATTTTTCTTTATTTTATTTCATTTTAAAGGCCCCCTTATTTGATGATGTAAAGATAAAGGTGTTCAGATTGTTAATCATCATAACCGTGGTCAACCGACCAACCCCGGTGGTGTTTATGGCGGGTGATAATTAGTTTGATTTGTTCGCCTTGATTGTTTGATTAGTTGACCCACATCTAACCCATGCACCCATTTCTTAAAAAAGAAAAATCTCTGAACTCCCAGAAAACATAGAGGAGTCATTTTAATGTTGCCATTTATAAGCATTGTAATTAGGAGGTTGATAAATTGTGTCTATATTTATGCCTCTAATTAGGCAAGGACAGCCTTTGTAGGTCAATAGTGCCTCAGTGCATCATGCCAATTGGTTTTCATGATGCATGAATGCAACACCAGGAGAATCTTACAAGCCACCTCTTCATTGATGCATCATGACCTTTTGGGGTGATGCGTTAATGTATCAGCCCCCCCCTTAAAAAAACGTCTATATTTTTAAATGTTCATGTATAAGGTGCACCCCTAACTTTTCCCAACTCTATAAGGTGCAGTCGGCCTGTTCCTACAAATTATTCAATTTATTGTCGGCCAAGTATTGCCAATGTGTAAGATTTGGATTCACAAGCAGCAGCTTAAAATGAATAAAGCTGGCTTACATTACAATACTTTGAAATAAAAATATAAGAATTCCATGATATTGAATATTTGATTAACATTCAGAATACAAAATGCAGTTTCTCCCATTTCCACCTGTGGATAAAATAACAGTGTACAGCAACATGAACAGGGTGTGGGAGATGTTGAGATCCAATGTTTTACTGCATGACTATGGGACAGTTTTTTTTTTTTATCAAAGCTGGAATTTTTCTTTTGTGAATGTGAAATCAGACCCTACTTTGGTTGGGTGGGGAGGGTCAAAACAAAAGAAGTCGGACACTTTTAAAAGTTTTATTTATAAATATCCCCCTATAAGCCGCACCCTGACTTTTAGTACATTCTATAAGCTGCATCTTGGCTTTGGTGCGGCTTTCACAAGAACATTTACAGTACTGTGACCGAAGAAGGACCCTTGAGGGACCCCACTTACTCATTGCTGGTGTAAATGATAAGTAGCCTAATGATGTATGTGAACTCACCAATACACGTATTACCTTTTGACTCCTAGTACCCATTATTAGCCCACCACCTCATATCACCCGTCAACAGAGGTGACTGAGGTTGCCATGGCTACAGCAGCGCACGCGCACTGCATGTCAGGCCAGGACAAACCCTGACCCTCATGTACGCATGCGCCGTGTCCTTAGACGCCCTCCCTGTGTGCACGCTATCTCAGCTCTGCTTTTTACACACCAGGACACCGTAAAACCCTGCTTATATAAGCCACACCCTGACTTTGGGAGAATGCTGCAGCTGAGGCTTGCAGTGGTTGCTAATCCATAGTGTAGTCTATATATGAAAAGGCTCTCGACTTGTATAAGCCGCACCCAGAGCTCACGGTGATCCTATATGAAAGGGACTTGTATAAGCCGCACCCAGAGCTCACGGTGATCCTATATGAAAGGGACTTGTATAAGCCGCACCCAGAGCTCACGGTGATCCTATATGAAAGGGACTTGTATAAGCCGCACCCAGAGCTCACGGTGATCCTATATGAAAGGGACTTGTATAAGCCGCACTCCCATATAAGCCACACACTCGCAAAAGTCATGAATATCTAAAAAAAAAAAAGTTCTTAAAAATTAAGAGCTACAGCTAGGGTTCTAGGAGCCCATAGATCCCCCCGTAATGCTGAAATAGTTGGGGGGGGGGCGTGGGAATACGAGGAAATTTACGGTAATTCACTTTTCCTGTTCTATACAAACACAGATTATCTCTTTGTCTCTTACCTGTTAGTCCTTGATTGAGAAGAAATATTATATCTCTCTATATACCATACACCGTTATGACCGTATATAAAGCCTTTATCAAATTTCTTACATTTTGAGTTTCCATGGTAACAGAACGTAAATAGATCGATCCAAAATCTGTGACCTCATGAAGATGCCCTAATTAAAGCCTATACACATGAGTACTCCTGCTACATTTATAAAAACCTGGTGAGTAACTCGCCACAGCTGCATTGTAATTGATGCATCAGTCCTACCCATCGGGAGTGTATCAACACGTCATGATACACGAATGAAGTCTCACTCCCCGGGGCTCCTTTCATCCATCATGAGAACAATCTGAGTGTTATAATCAGCTTGAACATACAAATATCTTGCTCCTCTTTTGTACATAATTGATTAGAGTACACACCATATTTAGCAGGAATATAAGGATAACAATCTTGATACAGTAAGGGTTATTGTCGTTGTGGACGTCACAAAGACATATCACTAAAAGATGTTATATAGACAAACTTGGGATATCCTCTTGACATTCCATATTTAAAAAGATAATATAAGGTAAG